>CM072893.1:30213735-31413735 GCA_037013685.1 Acridotheres tristis
CAGGCACAGTGCTCTAATTTATCAACGTTTATTCTTTTAGAAAATCTAGGTAGATTCCCACTAACACAGTAGGAACAATTTAATTACATCTCAAGATAGAATCCCAGTAAGATTTTTGCAAAGCATTAAAAAGTTGACATAATTCCAAGTGTCTGTTCCCAGCTCCATATCCCAAGCACATGCCACTATTAGATCTCAGCTATCCTACCCTAAGGCATCACCAAAAAATCATGTCATTTCAGCCCAGATAAGTGTTCACATAAACTTTATTCTCTTAATAACCTTCATTCTAAAAGGCTCAGATTTTTTTAGGTAGCTCCTACAGTAACATTTCTATTGGCATCTCTCAAGTTAAGTAAGTCATCCTTAAATGCAACGTTCAAACAATAGCTTTAGGTATGCCAGCCTACATCTGAAAAGCACACCTATAAAATGTGAAGGAGTCTGCCAATGCTGGAAGCCCTGGAATGTGATAACAAAGACAGCAACTGGATTACAATAATAAACACTAACTGTGCACATTGTACCATGCACACTGCAATTAACTGAATTGCTCAGTTATTTAATACTAACAGTACTGTAGGTCAGGGATTAAAGAAATAATTCAGTAGTCTGTGCTTGAAGATCTACAGTGAATTAAGGAGTATGACCCACCTGCATTATGTTGCTGCTCAACATATTTATCAAAGCAGTGTTGATCTTGGATACTGGAATTGCATCACAGCACTGAGGTGCTCCAGCCAGAAGCTGAAGGAGCAGAGCTACTGAAGGCCTAATTTATTCTCTACAACATAATGCAGAGATGCCCATGTATTTTTTTCAGGAAAAACTTCTATCATGTATAAAATAATGAAATCAAGAACTTCAGGATCACCAAACCTCTCAGGGAAGCAGAATACCCCACAAGGGAACAAGCTGTGGTGATGGCCACAGGATCTGCTACCCTGATGACTGACTACAGGAAACAAGGGGTAATACTTGGTAGTGAGGTTTGCCCAGAGATTAGACAAAATATTCAGCAGTGATATACATATACAGTTCATCTTTATAACAGAAATGCCAACAAAAAAGGGGGAACACACCAGCCAGACTCAAAAAGCTACATATGAATCCACCTATGCAGTCACCAGTAAATACAGCCTCATGCAGGAAGCATCCAAAACGTTGAATGCTCCTGGATTGAGAAGCTTTGTTTTAAAATCAGCATTTGTGTGTATCTGTCAAAGCAGAGAAAATAACAAGTAATATATTGCCCAAAGCCTCATTTAATGCAGTGCAGTAGCACTCTCCTTAAAAAACCTGCAACAAGTACCACTTGGAAACCTGAAGACCCAAAACCTTAAAGCAGTATTATTTAGGTTTTCAGAATGTAAAATTCCATGATGCACTGACAGCTGCTAGATTATGCATATTGCCTAAGTCATCACTGATTTTAAATGAATCTGATTTTAAAAAACCTTTTCTCACTGTGTCACAACGACAGGGTATTGACAGCATCATTTTGACATTCCTTTGCTTTTTAGGACATGTTTTTACTGTCTATACTCATCATCTGTTTATTTTTGGCTTCATTTTTCTAAATACTGAAGCTGCCCTATCAGTTTCACAGGCTTATAAATGTTATACATCAAAAATTAGTTTCACTTATTAAGGCAGGAAACGGCTTTAAGAACTCTGGGATCTGTGCCTCAAAGCAAAAGCTTTATCAGCAGGTTCCAGTCACTGCTTCTTGCAAAAGAAAATGGTGCCGATTAAAACCCCATACACCTGATTTCAAAAAGAACACCTACCCAACTGAACATTTCTCACATGGCTGCAAGGGGGGCTGCACCCCAAACACCACACAGCTGTTTCTCACACACTCTCTGTCCCCAGCCCTCTAACACCGCTCAAGAAAAATGAAAACTATACATAAAGAGATGAAGTTGAGATAAAAGAACAATAATTCATCCACTTATTACTCCAGACTTCAGAAGTGGTGTACTTCAATACAGCCACAGTACACAGTTCCATGCCTGACTTGTTCACAGAGCTGTGCTGCATTTGGAAGTTAGAGGGGTACAAATAGCCACATAATTTAAAAATTAACTCATTTCTTAGAGGCATTGTATTTTAAAATGGATATTTCTGTAAATTGCTAAGAAAAGAATAGTAGCAATTGAATCAATACTATACAACATGAAAGCAGTATTTTATTAACTGTACTTGCATGCAATGATTGTTCAATCAACCTCTTCCATAATCAAATTCTCTTTTTATAGCTCTTCACTGAAACAGTCAGTGTTAGAACAATTTCCTTAGAAAAAAGTATTTTAAAAGATCCATTAAAAAAAAGCTTCTGAAAATCACAAAGAAAAATGAACCTTGCAATGAGCAGTGGTGCACATCTTTACAAGAGCAGAGAACCCCAGTGAATTCACATGGATTCTGCCACAACAGAACTCCTCATGAGAGATCAAGCCAGTCATTTGAGTTTTCCTTCTTTCAACATACTATTTGTTCAGATAAACCCACTTAACCAAAACCAAGTCAAGGCTGTGAATACTAATAATGTTTCAAGCATTTTGTTTTCAGAATTACAACATGCTAATATTTGAAAGTCAACAATTTGGAGCTAATGTTCCACAAATAATAATACACTGCTGTAGCACCTGGGATACACTAGATGTTGTATAATCCCATGGCCACCAAAATCAGATAACAGTTTATCATAAATATTACAAAACCTTAAAACTTCTTACATTAATTTGTTTTTATAGTCAAACAATTTGCACTAGAACCTCAGTATGTTTTATTGATTATAATACTCCAACCACTTTAGAGGAGATGGGATAATGACATTTGTGAAGGAGAACAGCAAGTGTTTTTCATGTTGTACACATGAAAGGTAATAAAACAGTCAGAAGCTGGTCAGACTCAAAGGGAACATCAGGACACATTCCTACCACTGTCAATAGCTGTTATCTTTGCAGACTGAAGTTTTGTGATCCCTGGTGACAAGGCAGATAAGAGTCTAGTCATTAGAAACTGCCCTGAGTGACTAAATGGAGAAGTTTAATGATTTTGTAAGAACACTCTCTGAGGAACAGTTACTTTTACCTAACCTCAGAGAACCTTAAGAACTGTATTCCCACTTCAAACACCATCTGTTTTTAAAGCCATCACAATGTAGTAATATACTGCATTAAACAGATTTAAATCTGTAATTTGACATTAAAGCTTAGTTTAAAACACTGTATTTAAGAAACATTTAAAATATTTGTATGAGAATGAGAAGCAGCTAAAATTTGTCTTTGCTTTCCAAATCCTTTTCTAATACCTTTGAATTTTTCAAGCATATACAGTGGACAGAAAATTCCCATTACCTCTGTGAAGATGGAAGAATATGCAAGATAAAGGAATGAAAGCAAAAATTATATAATTATTTTTTAGTATAAATCCAGAAGATTTATAGTTTAAATCATACTACTCAGATGACTTTAAGAAGATCGCTTCTCCACTCACTGAAATAATACTTTTTTTTTTCTTACCTGGCTTCAAAACTGTTCAACTATCTTTTTATCCAAAAATTTTCCTCTGCATTTTCTCCCCATGCACTGCTAGCAGTGGGGAAAACAGCCTTTGTGGACTTTAGCTATTTTTATTTCAGCTGCCACCACCTACCCTATGTACACAAGTTGAACACTTTCTTAAATTAAGTTACCAGAGCTATCTGATAGATTCCTCACCAGTTTTAAGAATTGATTAAGCAGTACATACAGGTTTCAAAGCACCCATTTTCGTGACAAAGAGAGCACAGCTTTCATGAAATTACTCAGCTACACCAACTAACAAGACAACATCTTGAATAAATTGTTTTACTATGGACTTGTTTTTAGGTATGTATTTATACACCGAACAATTATGACAAAGAGAAAAAAATATCCAACACAATTCTAAGGCTACAGCAGGAGTACAGAGACACAACCATCTACTCCCATTCTCCTTAAGAGTTCTTCCAGCCATCAACTCCTGACCACAGGAATACACAGGAAAACAAGTATTGGCACCCAACTTGGGGTTCATATGTCCTTATTTGCTCTAGGCTTGCTCAATCTCTACCTGTCTTCAGGCTTCCCAAGCTTGTGGGTGAGGTAATGCAAAAAGATTTATGAGGCACAGGAAACTGAGAGGAAGGGAACATCCTACTCCTGTCCTCTTGGCTTGCAACATTGAGAAAAATCAAAAACTCAACAGAAATGACAGATACCAACTCCTCTGAGCTGTGGAGTGAGCAACAAGGCTCTAAAGCAAGGTTACTTGGGACAGTTCATAGCTGTATTTTCAGTTCTTAAACACAGCTACAGCAGTCCAAGCATAGCTAGATCAGCACTAAAGTCCTTCAGGCACTGACAGTAATCTGCTCAGGAATTGGGAAAGATGCTGCAAACAATCTTCAATGCTGTTTTACTCATGACACTTTTAGTCCAGATGTTCAAAACTAAATTCAGTTTTTGGTAACAGCCCACTTACCTCACGAATGGCTAATCTGTCACTCAGCTCCTCAGCCTTGGCAATGTCACCTTCAGCCACACACTTCTCTATGCTCAGTTCAAGGCCAGACTAGGGAAAAAAAAGGGCAAATGCCTTTAGAACACAAATAACATATTTAAAAGGAGTACCTCCTTTCTAAAAATATTTCTTTCATAAAATTTTTTAAGACACTGCATAAACCTGCAATTTCTGTGTACCACAAATCACTCTGTCTGCGTATTGTAATGGACAGTATAATTAAGAATTCACTGAGAGGCTGTCTGAGCACAAATCATTGCATTAGTTCCACCTTATGTGCAGGATAATACTATAGGTTAAAAACATTACACGGGCTAGTTTATGCCTGTCACAATAAAATTTCATCTGAAGATCTGGCTTATCTCTTCCATCCCTGGAGCTTTCTAAACAAAATGTGAAATATATGTGTCAGGTAACATGAAGAATGGCAATTACCACTGTATCGTTAGAGTTCTAAGATCTTATCTCTGCCCAAAAAACAGAGTTCTGGCACAAAGCCACTCCACTGTGCTAATAAATTAAAAATTCTAACAGCAAAATGGAAAACAATGAAAAAGCTTCAGGATTTAAAGACTGTTTTCTTATTTTCAGAGGTAAACATAACTTGCTTAATGGCAACACTTACAAATAACATTATGATAAAAAGTAACTATTTCCTGGAAATTATAAACTTTTGATGGAATACAGAAGGGTAGCATTGACTTCAGAATTTCACAAAAAACTTCACTCTCATAACAAAAGACAATTTACAGCCTCACTGGTTTTAAATATCAGTGAAGCTAAAGAAAACACATTTGACAATTCCATAACATATACTTTTCTAAGAGATAAAAGTGAAAAAGCTAATGAAATTCTTGAGAAACAGTGATCTGCAAACACTGCACTTGAATTATTTCAGGTGGTAAACGGAAAAAAAAAATGCAAAATTGGATGCTGCAGTGATTGCAAATTGTTAAGATGCCTTTTCTGAAAATAACGAGATGCATCTTCCTGAAATTACAATGAAACCATCTGCATTTGAACACCTTGGGCATCAATCCAGATATCCTGGGCACTTTAAAGACAACTAAATAGCCACCAAAATTAAAATGCCAACAAATCTTCATGACCTGCATGTAGAAACTTACTTTAAGAAAATGAAAAATACAAAAATTATCATAAAGGAAGCTAACTGAATATTTAATGTAACAGAACTTACAGAGAGCTTTATAAGAAATACTGTAGAAACAACAATGCTACCAGAAACTCACAGTATAGTGAGATTCTTAACTTAGCCATCATGTGTGACAACTATTTCAGATATGACTAGTTACACAGCAATATTTCTGAACAGAATGTGTTATGAATCCAGTCAAAATGTATGCTAGGTTTGCCCCTTTAATACTTGTAGCCAGTGGTGACAACTGAAGGATTTATGTGACACACTTTAAAGTTAAAAAACATCATGAAGCAAAACAAAAGGCCAAGTCAAACAATGCATATGAAGTGTTCTGTCTCTCACAAAAGGAGAAAACAAAACCAGACAGGAAACAAGCCTGGATACTGTCTTAAAAGAAAGCACAGCAATCATTCAAGGACATTTATTTAAAAAGTTCACAAAATCGTCCTTCCTCAGAGTTACTGCATCCTTTACTCTCAAACAGCCTCAGTTTCATTCCTATCTCAGTTAAGGACAAGTTTCTTTATTGCCAAATAGAAGCTGACACTGCCTTTGTAATGACAGTCACCTTTTGTGGAGCCCTGCTGCACACAGGTGATTCAAATCTATCATTGATTCCAAAGTATTGTGTAAGTTCTTTCCATTTGTCTTCATTTTCCAACTGCTGACTACTAAAAACAAACAAACAAACAAGTCATTACTATAACCACTTCCCTTTCCACACTTGTAATATCCTTTTCAAAGCTAAAATAAACTGCTCCATTTGGCAGCCATGGTCTTTTCACCCATTCAGTTTTTAAATGAAGTGAAATTAATTATTCCTTTCCTTTTTAAGTGTAATTTCACAATCTTGAAAGCAAACTGATAGGTTGCCAGGTCCTAAATTTCATTTAGGTTGAAAAAGTTCTTTAAGATTGAGTCTAGCCATAAACCTAACACTGCCAATGACAAAATAAAAGGGAAGGAACAGGCTGAACAGGAGCTTGTATGAAGGAACTAGGAAAAACTAGTCTATTAAAGTATATTAAAAGTCTATTAAAAATTACATTAAATAATACATTTGTGTTGATTTCTAAAATGAAGCAATAACACTCCATCAAGCAATCACTGGTACAAATTCAGCCTGCCCAACAGAGACACTGAACAAATTTAAAAGATATTTTAGAGAGTGCTCAAAGCTAGGCTTTGGCTATGAATGTGGTCAAGCTTATTGCAAGTTTTTTCTGCTACTAACAGACCTCAGGTAATCCCATTGACCTGGTTATACCTCTTAGCCACTTCATCGGTCTTTCTCTGTTTTGCTAAGGGGAAAAAAAAGAAAGAAAAATCCAACATTACACAGTGATACCCCACAGCATCCAATGAAGTTAAGAGAACTCCAATTGGTCACATTTCCTTTGAAAAATCAACACACTGGGATTTTTACCCAATGATCATGTGGATTTAAACCACTCAGCTGTAAGAAACTCCTGCAACATCTGTGAAGTTTTAACCAGAATGTGCAAAACTAAGTTTTATACACTTAACCATTATAAACCAGTATTAACTTATTAAGTTCTGCCTTCTTTTCAAGAACAGGCCAAATATATTGCATTCTATGTAGCAATCTACAACCTCACTACAACCTTGCAAGTGATGCATATAAGTAGAAATATAAAATCCTAGATAACAGCTAGAATACAATTCTTCATTAAAAAAAAAACACATGAAAAAAAAAACCTCAAAAACCACCAACCCCACAAAACAGCATGTATTGATGCTAATTCAATTTGAAAAAATAAATTCTGTTAATCATAAAAAAAACACCTTTTCGGCGGCGCTTTCTTTTTCGGCATCTGTTTTCCTCTTTTACTTGCATTTTCATTTCACGGTGTTTCTTCTGAAGCTCCACAAATTTCTACAAGATTATGAAAAAGCAAGTCAGTATTTTTAATTTCCCCCATTTTTAAGAAATTACATAGAGAAATGTTTAATTATCCACGGTGCCTTGTGTTATCTATTACATCTCAATTTACAAATTGAGACCATGCGACTCTGATGATGTTAAACTGGAATTGGTGCTAATCTTTCATCACCTCTCTCTGACTTTCTGCCGTCCCTACATCCCAGGACTGTTCAGATCTGACAGTCCTCTCACGGGATGTGACCCAGAACACACTTGTGCTTGTTGTATACTCCTGAGCCATACCATATATTTTTATTGCCTAGCGGGTAGCTCGCAATCCACAAATTAGTGACAGCATCGTCCTTGCAACAGCAGGCTACCTACAAGGACTGAAGATGAAAGAAGGCAACAATTTTTTGCCAATTCTTATTTTGAATCCAAAGCCTGAAACACGTTTTTAAGAGGTTATTTTTTTCCCCCCCGTCTTTGCATGCAACTGCAAAATCACGAGGTTATAAAGTCTTGAGTCTGAATGCTTGCATTTAACCCTGACAGCAAGCAGCACCTCCCTTTCCCAGGTATGCAGCACCCCCACAGAGGCTGAAACACTGAGCTGTAACTCCTTACCAATGCAGAAAGCACCTACCAAGCAGCTCAGAGACCATAAACCACTCAAAATACAAGTTTTATGTAACTGCATAGTTATGACAACTCCTTGCTGTGCTTTCAGTCACCACCAGACTGCCACCTAATCACTTCCTTCCTAAATTCCTGTTTACCTTGCTTTAAATAATCTAAGGTTTGTATACTCAGATCATATTTTATCTAATTTCAGATTTGTATATTGACTATCCAACCCTGAATTATTTTAATCTAAAAATCAGCCATTTGAGTACACTGCATTATGCTTATTTGGAGACCTGCAATGATACATACATTCCAGATATTTACAGAAACTCCAGGAGGGCACGTTTGAGATTCACTTTCTTCATCTGTCACTGGTACAACAGGTTCACTGCTGGCATTACTTTCCTGTCCAGTCCCCTGAAGTCTTTCAGTATCTTCCTTTGAACAGGAATCAAGTGATTCTTCTCCATCATCAGAACTTAGATCAACATCACTCTCATTCAGTCCTGGAGGCAACAGCCCACTCCACATCTTCCAGTTTAAATAAGTCCAAACTGTTCCAAGTCACTGCAAAGACACCAGGTTACCCATCCCAACACACAAACAACCTGCAGAAGAGAGAAACAAAACAGCAAAACACGTCATCAGAAATATTTCAGCTTATCTTATGTAACTATCACTACATGTTTTAGACAAGCATTATAAAGGTTCTAACACTTACTGTTTCGGAAAAAAGACAACTTGAGTACAGAGTACTGACACTACTTGCTCTTTTTTACCCCACTCCGTGTCCTTTAAAGTTGTGTCCTCAAGCGCTTGCCTACACCTTTCAGTTCAGGGCGACACTGCAGCAAATGCCTCCCGTGCCTCCCCAGGGGCAACTTCCTGGGACAGCACAGCCACCTCCCTTCGCCGGGCCGCGGCAGGGAGGAGCCCGTCCGGGGAGGCGGCAGGCCGGGTAGGCTCCGGAGGCGGCGACGCAAACAGAAACGCGGCTCAGTGCCGGCCTGAGGGAAGGCAGCCGGCCTGAGGGAAGGCAGCCGGCCTGAGGGAAGGCAGCCGGCCTGAGGGAAGGCAGCCGGCCCTCGCCGTCGCGCCAGCCCCCGCACCGCCGGCGGCGCTGCCGGAGCCCCCGCGGAGCCCCCTCAGTGCCCGCTCCCGGCCCCGCGCCCGGTGCCCCCGGCCGTGTTTACCTGGCCGCCATCTTGGCACCGCCGGAACACCCCGCGCGCGGATTGGGCGGGCGGCTCAGCCAATCAGCTGGCGCGTCGGTCGCCATGGCAGCGGGGCGGGGCGGCCCCGGGCACGGCCCGGTGTCCCGGGGCGGGGCGGCCATGGCGGCCATGGCTGGTGGTGCTGTGAGGGGAGCGGGGCAGGAGGGTCGATGTGTGCTGGCGAGGAGTTGTCCGAGTCTCTGAATCATTTAGGTTGAAAAAGGACGCCGAGGTCACCGAGTCCAACTTACGACCCAACGCTAATGCATCAACCAGACCGGGTGCTACATGCAGTCCTTCCTTGAGCACCTCCAGGGTCGGCGACTCCACCACCTCCCTGGGCAGCCCATTCCAATGTTTAGTCACCATTTCAGTGAAAGGGTGTCTTTTTACACTGAAAGTCACCCTTTCAGTGAAAGAATTACTCCTGATGTCCAACTTAAATCTCAACTGATGCAGCAGAAGGCCATTTCCTCTCATCGTATCTCTTATTCCCTGGGAGCAGGGCCTGACACCAGTCTGTCTCCAGCCTCCTGTGGGGAGTTGTGCAGAGCGATAATTTCCCCCCTTGAACCTCTTTTTCTCCAGCCTAAACATCCCCAGCTCCCTCAGGTGCTCTTCATCACACTTGAGCTTCTTTCAGAAGGACAAACATCAAAAAGGAATATGGCATCTCTTCCAACAGTAAGCCTTGTAGTTAAGCCACACCAAAATGTTTATGCTGGGGCAGAATGATGAGGCTCATACTCTTCAAGAACTGAAAAATCTTTCCAAAGTTCCCAGTAGTGCCTTGGATTAATGTGGTAAAGAGAAAACCACAAAAATGCCAAATCTGTGCAGAGCAAAGGACTTGTTTATCTGGAAGATTCTGTTACACCTTGTCCTTTCAGCTTTCGTAGGTGACACAAGTATTTAGGAGCAGCCTGAAGATGATTCAGCAAGAACATTTTGCATAGAAGGAACAACAGGAAGGGAGGCACAAGGAAAAGATGAAGGGATAAGGCTGACATCACTAGCACTGAAATGTGTCTGAAAGATAGGAGGTTTCCCATCTTCCAAATAATTTGTGAGAAGATGTACTTTTGAGTGACAGTTTGACGGGTTGAAAACTGTATCTCAGTATGACAATGAGACTTTTGAGAAAGGAATTGCTGACCCCAAACCACAACACAACCCAGTTGTGGACAAACAAGAGGGGAATGAGGAAAGGGCAAGTGTTATGAAGATGGGTAATTGGGAATGTGGCTTTGAGTAGGGATTTCTTGGTTGATCCCAGCTTCTGGGATTGGCTGTGCATAGAAGGAAAAACTATATGCCGTTTAAATCAGATCTTCAGATTGTTTTCCTTTTTATGCCATAATTTTACATCCTCAGATTCATTTCTAAAATCAATTAATTCCGTAAGTAATCACTTTTTCATGAACTACGTGTAAATTTCACACTCAGCTTGCTAACTAGATTTTCCTCTCATCTGGGAAATCAATTTTTAAGAGAGTTATTTTATTTACATTGAATAATTGGTTGTATTTGGTACACAGATAACTGGTAATTAATAACTGTATTGATACTGGATATTCACTGCCATTTGTTCTAGTGAGTTGTTAGACCATTAGGCTGCATGATATTTTCTTAATGTGACCAAATTTGAACACACTCAAAAAATTAAAAGGTGTGTGACATCTTTATGACCTGTAAATTTATATGTTTTGTAGGGGTACATTTTCAGAAGGCAAATTTAATTTCATTACACAATTTTTATCCAAATGTCATGCTCCTTATTTAGTATCCACAACCAATTTGTAGCAAAAATGGCACTGGTGGTGCACTGTGGTCAAATATCCACATTAATTACATTTTATAATTACAAATTAAATGTACTTGTCATTTTAAAAGCCACATTATCAGCGTAATCTCCAGTCCTCCCACAAAAAAAAATAAAAATTCTGGTTTCTCAAAGGTTCTTCCATAGGAAAAATGGTGGCAAGAGCTCCTGCAGGACATTCATCAGTCCAGAAGTATTTGTATTCACAAAGTCAGTGCTTGATGAAACTACAAAAGAGATTGTTGGCTACTTATCAAAATTTGCAACTTACTGCTGGGTTTTTGTGTAGAAATAATGTATAAAGTCTTTTTATCTGCAGAAGAAAATAGAAGGCAGCACAACCTTGTATCCCTACATCAAATTTGCTGCTATTGTGGCCAACATTTGATTCAGTATTGAATTCTTCTGATGGCAATTTTCTGTTCCCCATTGAGCAAATATTCAAATAATCTGATTTATTTCCTTTTGGTCAACTGATCTAATTTTCTTTCTCACTTGAATTCCTGTCCTGGAGACCTGCCAAACAATGACTCTCATGAATGAAACGAGTCATGCCTTTGAGATTCCTGTGGAACATCAAACTGGCACAACACAGTAATTACAGCTTAGCTATTTCTGATGCTCTTTTTAAAAATGACTTGAACTTTAGAAAGAAGGACTACTGTAATTAAATGTAACATCAAGTTTAATTTGAATCTTCTAGGATCTCTATGATTTGTCAGGTTCTAGGCAATTTTCTCTTTATCTCTTCCTTTATCTGCTGTGGGATATTTACAGATACTACTGAGTCCCAGTTCTTATAGTGTACTTTGTCAGATGTATTTTGGGTTCTTTTCGAAACTCTCTTCATGAGTATCAGTCACAGAAGTGGTCAGAGTTGTCAGATCCCAGAAAAGCTGATGGCTGTGTATGTTCCAGGTCCCCAGAGCAGGTTCCCACAGTGCCATGCACATTTTTCAGGCCAGCTATAGAACACACTGAAGACCTGAACTAGTTCCTTGGATGGAAGGTTGAAAACGTTTAGCTAATCACAAATACTCCCTGTACATGCTTATCTCCACAAAATATACATTATTTCCTAGTGCAAAAATGAAATCTACTCCAACAGAAATTTTGCATTATTATCTGGTTTTTTAGCAGTAAATGAGGACATAAGAAACTTTTTCTCAAGCAGAGAAATGTGCCACATTCTATCCTTTTGAAACACAGTGTTTTCAAACTGTGTCAAAATGATCAAGAACTGGATTATTCTTTAAACATAATAGGAAGGCCTTATTGTATTAGCAGATTACAGTCATTGTGTTGGTATACTATCTACCTTGTATTCATTTTTGCTAACATAATGAGAAATTTTTCTAGCATGGTTATATTTTAATACAATAAAATAGTGTTGGAAAGGAAAATTAGTATGATTTTAAAGAGAGATGTAAAGACAATAAAATAGCCTCTGAGTTTTCTTTCCTAAACTTTTAATTTGTTGCTAGCTTAAAATATTCTTTTTATCAATCCTTTGAAATAATTATAGTCAAATTAATGTTTAAAGTCAGTTAAAAGATTTACAGATGGCCTTTTTCCACATACTCTGCTGTATAACATCTAAGGAAGTCTGCCCAGATGTTTCTAAATTTTCTTATTTTAGAGAAGTATGTAACTGATTAATGTATCATCAAGCCCTGAGCTTTAATGAGAATATTTTCGTGGCACCATTTACAATGTCCTCGCTCCTATGAATTTTGCATTTTGATGAAATTCTGACCATAGAATCAGAACGAAGTGTCTGTGGTTTTAAGCATCAGCAGCCCCTGAACAAGTTGCTTTGTCTACTCTTTTAAAAGGCATTTCTAAAGCACTAACACAAAATGAGTATTCAGGGAGGAAGTAAGACCTGCTCAAAATTCCAGATTGAAGCTTGGAAGATCTGTACTCAGTTCCCATTCTTGCCACAGGCTTCCTGTGAGGAATGAACAAAGTATTTTTAACTTTACTACCTCACGGGTGGAAGAGTTTTCATCACCCTTGTCTGTTGTGAGCATAACCTCTGCAGGTTTTGAGCCTATTTGGACTCCTGGGCATCAACAGACACTGGCCAGGGCTGCACTGGATTTCAGTGGGGCAAGCCAAGGAGCAATAACAATTGCACAAATTAGCCTTGCAGTGTAGGTCTGACAAAAAGTGTGAGTGCTCCAAGGTGCTGATGACCTGGCTTCTCTGGAATAAGTTTTTTGTGGAAGGCAGAAGCATAAGTGAGCTGTTGTAGATGTACCCACACCAACCTTAACCTGACTCGACTGGATCCCAGCAAGGGCAGGCAGTGAGGGTGTGAAATTCACTTCTCCACATGCCACAATGCCACAGCATTTTTTCATCCCTTTGGGTTCCCTTGGGGCGTGGGGACTGTTGTGTTTCTCTGACCTGACCCATCTGATGCTGCATTTGTTATTTTGAGTGCCTGTTTTATGGAAGTCATGTAATTCACTACAATGTGAGGGTCTTCACCTAGTATTGGACAAATTTCATTGATCCAAATGTATCAATCCCAATTTTGTTGCAATGAATACAAAATCTTTATGCTGGATTGGGATCTTGGATGCATTTCTCTGGAATAGAAGAGAAACACATCCTTCTGAAATATCACCAAATGGAGTAGCACCTGATTTTTTTTTGCACAAAAAGAGCCAGTAAGCAGTTTTCTTAACCTCTCAGAGAGTTTTGCTTTGTGTATTTATGGGTGTTTTTTAGAAGTACAATAGGGAGTCTTACAGCTCATGTGGCACTCAGATACGGAGCTAGGGCAGGGTACTTAACCTCTCCTTGGTTTAGTTTGTGAAACAAACAACACTATTTTAACTACTTTTCAAGGATATTAGATAAAATTAATTAGTTTAGTATTTGTACTGCAATAAAGGTCTGTATAATTGGAAAGTCTTATAAGAACCTCAATTGTTTTATTTTTGTGTTAACTTTGAAGGGCTGGTTTCGTGACTTTATACTGTATTTGATGTGTGCTATTGTTTCATTTTTATAAATAACAGCTGATTTTCCAAGCTCCTGTAACAAACCTATTTAGTCTCTGTGTATGCCAATGCCCTCTACTGGTTTGAAACACAATCGCTCAACAGAGGGTATTGCTGTTCTCCTTTATTGAGAAAACTGTAATATTTAAGTTTTTTTCCTTTTGAGAGCAGTAGAATTTTGGTTGTGTAGCCAGGCTTTCTGTCAAGTGCAAGAAGCTGCACTATGGGCAAGCTGACACCTGGGTGACTCTTGTGCTGCACGTGTGATTCTGTGCCACTTTTTTCATTGCCTTCTGTGTTTTTGTTTCACTGGATTTGCTGTTCTTGCCTGAAGGCTCTTAGGTAAGCAATCCTGAGAGGGAAGAAGACACACACCTGAGACTTGCTCAGTACAGAGCCACTGAGTAGATGTTCCCTCAACACAATGGCCAGCACTCCAAGGAGCCTCTCTGCTCTTCAGCCTGGTCCAAGGCCTTCCAAAAGTGGGGTGGTTGTGTTGACAGGCTGTGATACAAACAACCCTTGAGGCAGAGGAGCTGCAGAGGTAATGAAGTGCCTTGAGGGAAAAGTCTTAACTATCAAGGGATGGATCCACTCCCCCCTGCCACAAACCAGGGGTCACGTGGCTGAGGAATGTGTATCCACAGATAGTGCTACCTTCAGAGAACTCTACTTACAGGTAAGTAACTCTTCTTTAAAGGAGGTATCTTTGTGTGGCAGACTGTTTATGGGAGCAATTTGAATTGAACTTTAAATGAAAAAGGCATATCTCTGTAAGTGGTAATAATTTTAGTCATCTCGCTGTGGCTAGGGGTTGTGGAATTCATTAGCACAGATTAACATATAAAGTGGGTGAGATATCTAATAGCAAACGTAGAGGTTTAGGGACCTTAATTCATCACTGAATGAACAGCGTGTACAGTATTAGGGACTATGAAATTTTTAATTTACACAAAGTGTCCAAGAATATAGGGAATAAATTTAAACCCAAAACAGATAATGGAGCTGTGCCCTGCCTAGCTGGCAAGTTGAATTGTTTTTACACTGAGTGAAGAAAGCTAATTATCCCAAGCACAAGGAGACTGCTAAAAATAATAAGATTATAAAGAATAATTTGCTGATATAATTACAACAAAATTGGGTACACACAATCGTCAGATACATGTATTGCTTGACCTGGGCGAGAAAGTGAAATAAATCCTTCCTCTATAGCCTTCGTAAATTTGTTTTTATCATCTCCAAGTGGTGTTTGCACAGGCAGCACAATTTGCATGTGTAATGTGGCTGTACAAATTGACAACAAGTAAATTATTCAAGGAAATAGGCTGGTCGTGGGTCTGAACTATCTCGCAAAGCCTATTCATTTTGAAGAATCACTGAGACGTGAAGCTCATACATCAACCATTTTCTGACAATCCTCAGACTTATTGTCTCCTAAAATGTCATTATGGCTATTATTTATGAAGCTAATTCATTTATTAATATATATTTAACTCTGACTTGTCATGCACCTTAGCAGGCATTCTGTGCACTGCATATTTTTGAATAGATGAAAGAGTTTTGCATGCTTTAATGATTACTGTAAGCTGCTATAGATTTATAGAATGCAGCTTTATTATCTACTTGCATTAATACCTTTTTGTAACTTTTTTTTCCTTAAGGCCATCAAATATAAATGGCAAATGACATATCCAAAAGATTGTATAAAAAAAGAGATTTTCTCAGAGTTTGTTGAATTTTAGAATAAAATGAGGTAGCTAAATGTTAAGGCCTAACTCGTTTCTAAGAATCTATAATAATTATGTTGATTTTTTGTGTATTTTGCTGAAAAATATGGAATAAATGATATAAATTTAGATGTTTACTGTATTTTTCTCTTTGAGCACATGCAGCCATCTTTTGATTATACCAACAGAGGAAGTAGAGTTTGGAGGGGGGAAAATGTAACAGATGGAAAAGAAGTCTGTTCTGCAATAGTATACATATAATATAGATAATTTCCCTCATATAGAACACTCTTTAGGAAATGAACAGCACAGAGAGTATGGATTATGAGGTTGCCTATGGTTCTTGGATTTTTTCATCTTGATTCACTTATCTTTAGGGCATATTAAAAGACACAGGGATCACAGTAACCCTTTCCTGACGTCTCCACAGTGTCAAGAAACTAAAAATAGCAATCTTCTATGAGAAACATATTTGAGGTAGTTCTAAATTTTATTACACACACAGAATTCAGATTAAACTTGTAATTATAACAAACTGGCTAATTTAAATGCATAGTAATTATGACTGTATGGTCCATTTGACTATTTTCGAGCGGCCTGTGATCACAGTTGGAGGTTACTGGCCTGATTTGGAAGTTATGAGCTCCTGCTTGTGATGCAGATGTCACCCAGAGATTTGACAGGTCACTTGGTCCTGCTCCCTCAATGTTTGTTCCCATCTGTAAGATGGGGATCAGAAGTTTGCCTTGTATCCTGATGGTACAAAGGAATAACACATAAGGGTAAAAGAACTCTCTGGGTAGAGATGTTCTTTGGTATTAAAATTAGGAATTGTCATGTTTTTCACCTGCTCCCAGGATGTGCCTTGTAGTAAAAGCCATAGGATTATGTTACATCATGGAATGGACAGTCTTTGACCAAGGAGGAATTTCATACTCTGTCATTACCTTTCCATCCTACACAGCTGGGCTCTTCATGGACAGAGCTATTTCTCCTTAAACAGAGCACAAAAAAGTTTTCAGTGTCAAGACAAAGAGTCTTTGCAAAACGAAGGATTACCAACCCTTTCGGTAGCATGAAGGTCTTTTAAAACTAATTTTGTAGTGGTAAATACTATAGATCTTCATATTGGAAAACTCATTACTTTGAATTCTTCAACTTCTTTAGAATGTGAATAAGAACATAAAAAGTTATATAGGAGCAAACTTAAGTAACCAAAATAAGGGCACTGTGAAAATCCAACTCAATCCAGACAAGGGCAAAGAAAGTAGTCATGTGGTTCTGAGTATGTGTGGTGAATAAATAAGGCTTTCTCATGTCTGGACGTCAGTAAGAATAATAACTTTCTGTGCTTTGGAAATAGCAGCTTATGTTTTCTAAAGTATTCTGGTACTTGCAATTTCAGGTGCCTGCCTTGAGACATCTTAGAAAGTAAACCCAGACTTGTAGAATAGTTTTTTTAAATGGAACCTTGTCAGGTGATCTAAATTTGCCCTATGGTAACTTCAAATATTTTAAAATTGGAAAAAACAGCCCACATTATTGAGCTTTTGGAGCTTAAATACATTTTTCCACTTCAAAAACTCCCAGTATAAACATTAGTTGGTGTTCCAGTTAGACATCAATCATTCATTAATCAATGCCTTTATAGTTTTTGATCTTGATGGCCAGTTTCAACTAAGAGAAGAGGTTCACAAGCTCTCTGAAGGTTTTTTGACTGCAGCCAGTTAGAGACTGAAATTCATGCTGCCACTGAATCTGTGTGGAAGTCTGATTTCTAGCGTATTTGGTGTTTATATTTAAGAAGAATATTTAAATAATCCCAAAATGACATGTTAAAGAAGAAAATTGAGTGTTTCCTTGTTACATTACAACGTTACAGATTTCCTACTTACATCTTTTTACAAATAAAAAAAAATAAAGAAAGAAGAGATTGACTGAATTGTTTAAAAAGAGCTTTTATTTTTTTCATCCAACAAGAGATTACAGACTTCTGCAAAGACCCGCTATGGCACATCAAACTCTAGTTTATGTCATTGCTGTTTATGTTAGTGGAGCTTTTTCTTTTCAGGAGATCGAAATTCCACCTGCTACCTAAGATATTCATTCATCTTTATTCAGTAACCTGTAAAATTCAGAGAGTAGAGAAGGTGCAAATCTGCTTGATAGTTCTGGACAAAATTTTTTGAGCTGTGATTTTCTGAGTGGCTCAGCTGTAGAGCCTCAGAATTATGTGTGAAGAAAGTGCCCCATCAGACTGCCTGTGCAGCTCTTGCTGCTGCTCCTGATGACACTAATCCATATTCCACTTCTAAGTTGGCTGCTTCTCAGGGAAATGCTGCTGCTTCTACATCTTTTACTGCTGATCCTGTTTTACATTTTTGGAACAAGTGAGGAATTCTAGTATCCTCTTTTATAACCAGGGAGAGTAAACACCATTTATTGTTTCATAAAACACAATTTGTGAATCACAAAATCATTGGGTGATCCAGCTGCAATGCCTTGTGCTGTGTTTTAGTGTATCCTGTGACAGTCCTTGTTGGCTCTTAGTGTGTCAGGCTGTATGGACAGCCTGAGTGACCAGTTTGAGATTCTTCCAAAGTGTCAGGTCTCTGTAGCTGCAGTAATCAACTCACTTTACTGTGGGCAGTGTGTCAGGAGCATGCCAGCTGATACCCAGGGGACTGCCTGGAGCTGCCTGCTGCTAATCCCTTCAAAGGAGGCATGTCCAGAAAGGACATGGAGTGAGCAGCTTCCAGATGCCACAGTTGCAACTAGCCTACCTATCCCTACCCTCCTTTCCTTTTAATTTTACCAGTAGGCATTTTGGGAAAAAAAAAAAAAAAAAAAAAGTTTAAACTCTTATATTAAAAAAAAAACAAAACAACAAAGGGAAACATAAACCAGGCTTTTTCATTGTGTATTATCCTTCCTTCTGATGCAGTCACCCAATCAAATATCATTATTCATTGTGCAGCTGAAGGATGCTAACCATCAAGATACCATGGGAATGCAATAAGAAGAGCAGGGTTGTAAACCCCAGGGCTTAATCCTGATCAAATTCCAAGTTCAATGATTATATTTGCCCCCTAGACTGATAACCAATTCTTCACTGTAGTTTTAAACATTTACACAGTATTGCCAAGTGCTGACAGCTTCAGAAATAGCAGTAGCATATCAACTGTGGACGTTGACATGCCATATTGTTAATTATATTTGCAAAGCACGTTGGGATTCTTTGGGATAGAAGAGTCACTGCAAAAGGTAAAGTAATTGGTGTGTATATTTGGGGGGATGAAAGGGTCCTGAACACACATTGTTAAGTGAGTGCTGTTTAATTTCTTTTAATATCTGAAATGGTCTTTGATTAGAAATAAACATGTCAGGAAGAATTATTTGTTTAAATAAAGAAAGGAATTAATGGTTGTAAATCAACACACATTTTGGAAAATGTTTCTTCTTAATTCTACGTAAGACACCATCATAATTTAGCACATTTACCCATAGGTTTATTGTGTCTCACCATTTTTCACGAGTAATTTTCCAAAAGCTTTAGGATTGGAATGTTGTTAAAAAATTGAATGTGATGCTTGCAATAAACTGAATCCTATTCTTTTCTCATTAAGCACTGTCTTGCCTACTTGCAGTTTACACAGAGCTGGATTCCAAGAGAAAAATGTAGTTTAAGTGAGGGAGACATCATCTATCCCATCTCTTATCTTTTAACAGCCCATCATTTACGTTGTAAGAACCCAGGATATTTTCTTCATTCCTTTTTTTTTTCTTCAAAATTGCATAGTATTGCTCTGCTTCTTCCTTTTTTTTTCTTCCTGGGAAAATACATGCTTTGATAAGGGCTCACTTAAATCAGTGCTGAGTATTTTAAGTCCTAAATTTAGTGTTCCTACTCTAAATTCTTTATATATTTATTTTCATCTATTTCAAAGTGTCAGAAAGCCCCAGCATATATTTTCTATATATTGAGCTGTGTGCAAACAGCAGAAGTCTATCTGATGTGGATTTCTGAATGGTTTGGGGTTTTGTTTTAAGGTTTGCACCTTCCTTAGTTGCACTGCTACATTATGGGTAGACACCAGTCAGACTGATTCCTCTAGCCTGTCTTTTGGTGTAGGAATCAAATCCAGGCTGGTTTATATCAAGCCCTTGATGAAACTCAGAAATACTAAGTCAGGCTGGCCTGGCTGTTTAGGTTCCCAAATTGAATCCATTGCTCTTAATCAAGAGTCCCAAAGAATGGATGCCTATTTTGAGGTGCAGACACCACTTGGCAAATAAAATATTGTTTTTCAAGAGTGAATTTCTTCATTAGGTGGCTGCTGCATTTTGCAGATGGTTGGATCAGCAGTGAGATCTGTGCAGCTGTGTGTGGTTGGCAGACAGGTGTGTAATTTTTGTATTTGTGAGTTAACCATCAGCAAGGAATCGATTTTAGCAGCAGTGGGAAAGAGAGGAGTTGAGTGCAAGGTTAACCATGCTGTTCACACTTCTACACAGCCAGTGTCAAATTCTGTTTTGTATTGGAAAGCTCAACTGCCTCCCCTACAGTGCTTTCATGCATTCAAATTGCCAACTTCTTAGCAGTAAGAGTTCTTAAAATATTTAGTGTTTATGAGAATGCAGAGTAGTACAGTGTGTTTTGGAAGTAACTGAAACATGCACTACATGAGTTCATGGAGTGGAAAGGGACAGTGAACTCCTATAAAACTTGTTTACATTGTGTTGGGTAGTAACAGATTTATGTATAATCATGGAACAATCTGACTTTCTTCAAAACATAAATGGGTTTTTACAAAAATTTAATTTTTTTTAAATTACCTTTACATTTTTACAAATAGCCTGAAGTTTTCCCATTTCTTCTATAGCAATGAGGTAAGTCCAAAGAAGTACTATGCAGCAGTCCTCTCAAATATTCTCTTCAAATTTATAAACATATAAACAAAAAGAGATGATAGAGGAAAAAACAATTACTTGTGCAAAAGTCCATGCATTGGAATGAAAGAAATTATACAGAGCAGTCACTTTTGGAAGCCATATGTACTCTATTTTATCTTCCTGAAAGTTAGGAATATACTTGAGATTGAAATTTTTAAAAGCATGCTAAGATAGAGATGGATTAGGGAGCAATGATACATTTATTAGTCGCCTTTAGTGAATAATCCACTCCCCTTTCCCATCTGCTTGGTTTCCACTGATTCATATAGAAAATGTTCAGAGATGGTTGTTAAACTCAATCTGCCCCATACATTATTACTGCAGGACTGTGCTATTCGGTGTACTAATCTCAATAATATGTATGTATGTATTTTCTTAAATTTCCAGAGTCATGTTTCTAAGCATTTGAAGCACAGATCCTATAGGATTACCTAAATCTGACATTTATCTGGGTAAAAGCTAACATATAAAGCGTCATAGCCAATCACATGTTTTTTTATGCCTTCCCTAGGAAAAGAAAGAGTTCTGGAAGTGACACACTAACAAATAATACAGAATCTGTACATGTGAAGTAATCTTTACTGCTTTGTTACTTCTTAAAAATGCAACATACACCACTCACAAATGCAGGTTGTTATCTTCATAGTTGAGAGTCATGATATTTATTGTAAGTAGCACAATAAGTAAATCATCACTGAAAATTTGAGTTGGGAGAAATTAGCTGATTGGGATTCCAAGACATGCTGTTACTTTTTTAGTCATGAAACTTTAAAGTACAAATCAGTGGCAAAACTCTGTTCTTAGTTATACCCATATGGAAAGAAAATATGCAATCATGAGATTACATGAGAAATCAAAACACCATAAGTCTTATTTTGCACACTGATAAAATCTGACGTCTAGAAGGAAGTTTTTAAGTTCATCTAGACTATCTTACACTACCCAAAGAAAGCTTAACTATGTCATTTTTATCTTACTCTACCTCATGGTTCTTAATAGTCCAAAACTTTCCATAAATACTTAACTGATGCCATTTGGACTGACAGTTGGACCTATTCCCTCTAACCAAACCTGACCCATAAACCATTCTCTAACTTTCCTGTTCACAAGACAAATTATAAAAACAAATGTATCAAGAAATATGTTTGCTTCTTCTACTTAATATAAGATGTCATTAAATTCCCTCTACAAATTTTGACTGAAAAAAATAAAATCATAAACAGAGATGTTAAAAAGAAAGGTCTCTTACTTCCCCTATTTTTGTTCTATGAGACTGTAGAATAATAAATGGAACATTGTGTCAGACACAATCCAGTATGTATTCTAGTCAGATATTGTTCAAGTGTGGCAAGACAATCTAGCTTCCTAAAAGAGTGTTGAAATAAACCCTTCCTTCCTTGTGCCCAAAGAAACCCAACTACATGTGCTATTAGTGTATAGCTATCATAAAAATAAATTAGCCAGTCTGCATTTTCAGGTTAATCTTCAATTTCATAATTGAATCAGTAATTACTATAAGTTAATATAATTAGGTGCTAACACTTAATTGAGAATTATTTATTCAGGAATCTTCACTATTGTAGCATTTTTTATAGCTCTAAATGATTCTGAGTAATGGACTGCATCAAATAAGCTTAACCAGAAACTGAATGGACATTACTTGGAATCTTGCATTCAGCTTTTCTGAACTGCTTCTTATCACCGAGGTTTTTGTGGACACAAAAGTAGAAACAGTGGTTTTGGCAGTCTTTCTAATTCTATCCATGGCTGAAGTGCCACCTGAGCATTTTCAAAGGATTGAGCCAAATTCTATTGGAGAGAGCCCTGCTGTGTCCAGCAGTTGTTGATGAGTGTTCCAAGAGGACACTTTAAGTCTCTCAGAATAAGTGATTTACAAACCCTGATCGGTGTTTGGTAATTGCATGTGTGCTTCTACCTTTAGTCTCATATCCAAACATGAATTCATATTCACAAAAAATGAGTCTTTATATCTTAGTATGTTGATGCTATGGCTAATAAACCTGAATGCACAGTGATGCAGTTTAAAGATTGTCTCTAAGATCAGTGAGATTTTCTCTGACTTTTTCTTTTATTTGGGTTAAATTAATCCCTGCCAGTAATTTAGTGAAGATACACCAGTTAAACTCTGGCTTCATCCTTGTTGTCTGTACTTAAGTCAAGGTTCACTTTTTCTTTATCATATGGTTTGAACAGTTACATTTCTTCTATGTACTTGAATTTGCTTGAGTTTGTCTCATCCTTCTCTTTGCCTGCTGCACCAGTTGACTCATTCCAGTGTTGGCCAAAGCATAAATCAATGTGGATCACTTGTGAGGTCTGACAGGGGAGTTTGGGCTTGAGTGTGAGCACGAGTCTGGAGCTAACATGGCAATAGATTAAGAGAATATGTCTAATTTTGGCAGATAATACTCAATATGCAAAATTAAAGAAATATAGAATAATCAACTTTTTACCTGAGTCCTACTGTAAATCAGGTCAATCCTATAGAAAGAAATACGAAAATTCAGAAGGCAACTTGTGTGTTATGTCCAAATTTTGCATTGCTGATTCAATGTATTCCAAACCAAGATGTGCCTTGGTGAGCAGTTCACCGTTGTTTCGTTTGCTGGTTGAGCAGGTAAAAAAATGTGTTTTTCAAGATGGTGTGAGAGTGACTCCCAGAGAAGTCAGTGTTAGTTGTGCTCTTAGATGTCTGTTTCTCACTTTATAAAGTAACAATGAAGGGCAGTAGGTTCAACAGAACTTCAGAATTACTTTGATAAATTTGTCAGAGGGAAGAAATATTAAAATCTGTGTACTGTCTGTTTGCCTTTTTTCTTGAAATATAAATTAATTATGACTATATAAAAACCTTTTACCATAGCTAATTAATCAGAATCTCCTAATAAACTATGTGTCGACAGCACTGTATGTCTAATTAACTTTTTCACTTCAGAATTGTGCAGCTGAATAATGAAGAAAACATTACCTGATGAATTCTTTTATTTTATGATGATATCTCTAGAGGCAGAATAGACAGAGCAGCTTAAATGCCATCTTAAATTACATCTTGGCCTTGGCAAGCTTTCAGCTGGTTTTGATTTGCATGGAAACCATTTTTGTAAGACTCATATTCTCTGAAAAACAGAACTTAAAGCTATAACTAGAATAAATTATCTATAGCTATTTAGGGCTCTATTAAATCTAGATGCTAGGCACCCTTTTCACATGCAGAATGCAATGGAACAGCTTTTAATACCCTGTCAACCTGTTCTGTGAAAAGTCGATTGGGCAGGGAAGGTTTGATTTGGCTGGTTTTATTAAAATATCTTTCCTCTCCTTACACCATCATGAACCACTCAGCCTAATTTAAACCAGGCAAATTCACCAATCTGTCTTGCATGTCTGTAGAAACAGCTTTTATTTTTTAAAGTGATGACATCTACCCATAACTGTTGGCATGCAAGCTCAAGATACAGTTATTCATACACTGCTGATAGGGAATTGTTCTTTCTATGATATACCAATATAGAGAGCACGTTCATGGATTAACTGCATCCATGCCTCCCTCTTTTGATTGCATCATCCTCTCTGCAGCCAGTTAACTTATCCCCAGGACACAGGGGAAGGGTCAAATCAAATCCCCTTAGACTCTTGTTAGTCAACCTTTTAAGTTTGTTATGCTTTCATAATTTAGAAACTATCCACCTGCAGTACCACTGTGGAATGTAACTCTTGTCACACCATGCAGGAGTTTGTAAGAAGTCGTCTTAGTACAGTAAAAATATGATCCAATCAAGTCAGATCATAGTTTAATTATAATTATTTACTTAATAATTATTTACATCAGAGTTTAGTTTGATCTGTCTGAATATAGTGCTCATTTACTGTGGTGCAGATCAGCTAAATCAAGGAAACTTCTTTGGTTATGTACTCATGAGAAAAAGGAAAAGTGTATAAATATTTGTAAATATCTCAAAAGGAAATGGCCATAATATTTGCACTAAATACTTCAAAAACTTAAAAAGAGAGTTGTTCTCTATTTCATCTGCTGTGCTTCCTGTAAATATTGATCTAGGTCATGTTGTCAAATGTGCTTTAAAAGTAGGAATGTCTTGTCTAAGCCTTGGATTTCCATCTGCCAAGTCTTTTCTCTGCAGATCCTTACAAAGTCATTGGGAAAAGTTACAATAACACAAAGTATTTTTTTCTTGTGGTCCACAGAGGAAAAATAACCCTCAGACAAGACTAATTCTAGTTCTGAAATACTAACACTCAAGGATATGTACAGATGTGAAAAACTATGCAACTTAGTAGAGATAATCATATACTTTTTAGACATCCTAATAAAAGCAATCTGAAAATGTGTACTTAAGTTCAGATTTAGAGCATGTTAGAGAGTCAGCCAGTCTGACCTCCATGGTTAATGAATTCCATGAGGAGCGAGCAAACACTAAAAATGCCCTGTAGCTCAATGTCTTCAGCCAAAAAGAACTAATCCAATTGACTGAGACCAAAGAAAACGACTGGGGATGTATGGTTCCAGAATGTCTCTGAGGTATTCAAACCCAAGTCAATTTAAGGACTTGTAAGTTAATAACTAGGACTTTACACATAATCCTGTACTTTACAGGTAGCCAGAGAAGGTTTTTTACAACCAGGGTAATGTGATTTTCATGCATGGTGTCAGTCAAAATTTCAGCAGCTGAGTTCCAGACTAACTGAAGTTTCTTCATCAGTGCAGTAGTGAGGCTGAAAAAATGCTGACATGGAATTGCATTATCGAGTTCTAGAGTGGGCACAGCCATGCACACCTGAATCAGCAAGGGCAAACACCATGGGGGTTTCTCTATCTTTTAAATTAGAAGGAAATAAACCTGCCAGTAGCTAGCTCAATGTTGATACTAGAATATACAACAGCCTCAATTATTGCCTGCTATTATGTCATTAAGTCTCACCAATCAAATGTTAAGCCAGTGCATTTTGAACCTTGAATCTATAAAAGTTGGGAGTCTATATTACAACAAACTGGTCACATTTTTAGGACATATGTGTTAGCTGTGGCAGACGTATTGAGGGAGAGGGTGGGAAATGGTTTTCTGACAGAAAAAATGTCTGTGATAAAGGGTTGCTTCTTTCCTTTTCATGTTCAAAAAAGTTAAACTGTTATTTCCAGACACTTGATTCCTGCTTTAGAATTGACTGAGTGAAGGATATCGTTTTCATCTTCAGTGGTTGTTGTTGTAATGATGAGCTGTTTGTACCTTAACAGATGATAAATAGATACATAGACATTTAAGCATAGAGCCACCTGAGTTCATCTTTAAACTTGCCTCAGCAGATGAAACTTGCTTTTCAATAGCTCTCCTCAGATATATTGCTGAAAGTTAAGATACGAGAATCAATCATTAGGGATGAAAGCGCTGGGTATTTATCGGAGAAAGGGTTATTAAAAGAAGATCAGCAATGGTTTTACCAAGAATAAATCCTGTCAGACAGAATATGACCGAGTTCTTTGAAGGAATGACAAAAGAAATAAATGATGGGAACGTGGTGGACATAATTTATGTAGACTTCAGTCAGGGGTGTAGCCAGCAATTTGAAGTTTGTACACATCCTGGCTGATCCCTTGCCCCCTGCCTGCAGTATCCCCATAATCTCGCACAGCAGACAGGCCATTGCATATGATCACTAATGCAGCAGGCACACAGAGATGTAGATTTGTATCAAAGCTGTGCTTTCAGAGCCCAGGAAAAAAAAAAAAAAAAAAAAAAAAAGCTGGCCTCAGGAAAAAGCAGATTGTATTTTTCACGTGCTGCTTAAAATGACAGTTTTAGAAAACATCTTTAGTAAGACAAAATAAGAAACACAGGTATCAGCATTATAAAGGCAGAATGGCCTAGGTCAATTAGAAATGTGTTTTTGTTGGACATGTAATAATATTTATTCTGAATTTTTTTCCTCTCTTTTTTGCAGACTGAAAATAAAATACTGATTTGGAGAATTGATCATGTTTTTCTGAGTTTTAATGAGTTTAGTGACTCTCCTCTCTAGTTCCTGCATCCAACACCAGGTCCATAACACAGTTCCCAATTTCCAAAGGTCTCCTCCACTATGATTACATCATCTTATATAAAATGCAGATGTTTTCACCATAATTTGCAAGTATTGCTAATCCGATGAGTCAGAAAATCTTCTGACAGTTTTTGTTCTGCCTTCCCTGAAAAACTGAGTGGGAATTATACAGAATTTCAGCCATCATCCCTGTGCTATATTCTAAAGCAGTTTCCATACCACATCCTATACATATCTATATGGTAGTTACTTTCTTGTAGCCTTTTCTAAATGAATTGAAGAGTCTACTCTTCTTCCACTTATCTCATATAATCTGTGATGTATTACTGGATGTTATTACCTTCAGTACTTTCATGCTTCTAACTCATATTATTTCTATTCTCCTGCATGTAATTAACTAGACATCATTCTCCCATATTTACCTACATCTTAAAATTACGCTTTGTCTTACATTTTCTTGCAATTCCTCTGGCTAACTTAGTCTTTTAATTACTATTTCTTCATAATAATAATGTTTCAGCTAAGCTTGAAATAAATCTGTGGCTTTGAAGAGCTACACGTGTACAATTTGAATTAGGTTTCAGATCTGAAATTTATAGGTGAACTACACTGGGTTACTGAGTCCTGAAAATTTGCATCTGTGTTTCAATTTATAGTTCACCTTAATTTCTGAATGATGTATATATTAGGCACTTACTGTATCTTTACAGAATTATCTGGAACTGAAGCAAAGGAGGATATGTTTGTTTGAAACTGGATATAGATCTTGAAAATGTAAACCATGTACTGCTTCCTAATCTTGTGCTGCTAAGATTGTGCCATGTGGAATAACATTGAATGCAATTCAGAGTACATTGGGTGGTTTTGGTAACACACAGTTTGCCAACTGTGCCCAAACCTGTATATTTTTGACCAAAAAGGACCTGTATTCTTGGGGGTTTTGGAACCTAATTTTAACCTAACACGATAAGTACTTTACTTGCAAGATGTTGATTCAGCCTCTAACACTCACTTTTCTTTTAGCTTTTGTCTAGATCTTCAATCTCTGCAAAAAATCAATATTTTGATTATCCTCGGTATTTTGATATAAGAAAGACTGGAATGCCATAAGGAAAGTCTGCCATAAAAAATCACTGCTTTTTCTTTTTATAGCATCATATCTGTTTGTTTCCTGCCATTGCTACTAATGCTCACCACTAGACAGCCAGGGAGATTTGTTCAAGTAAGCATGTAATCACGTCCTCTAAGAAGTGGTGAACCAGATTACCACAAGGCGTGCAAATGTTTGACAGATTATTACTAGCTGTGTGCTTGCTCACAGGAGTCAGGCCAAGCTCTTCTCTTCCCTGTGCTGTGTGCTCTAAATACTGGCTGAATTTGGGTCTGATTGTACAGGCTCCCCACAATGGCAGTGCAGTGATATGTGGTGGTCTCTCCACCTGAATTCAAGCGTCAAAATGTCCTGAGTGTTTGCCTTGAATGGCAGCAGCTGGGATTTTGTTGTGTGTTCATCCTTCTACCACTGCTATCCTTCAGGGTGTCAGTATCAAAGTAGAGTATACTTCTCAACCTCAAACAGTGTGAGTCTCGTGGAAAAAAAAATCAAGCAGGGAGATATGTGAAATTCTCATTGAATTAATGGGCTTCTTTGATTTTTTTTGCCCAAGAGAATACAAAAATCAAAAAAATTTTAAGCCAAAAAAATCTGGTGTCTCCTGGGTAAAATGTGAGAGCTGAGAAGTATGACATAAGCATTAGTAGCCTTTGTGCCTCTTGATAGCTCTGCTGAATCTCCCAAGACTCTAAAAGTTGATTTGTCAGCTTAACATTAGCTTCAGCCTTAGCAGCAGCAGTAGCTGTTGTTTCACCTTTATCAGCAGAAATGGTACAGCTACTGGAGGGACTGATGTGGTAAATCTTTTTGTGACACCATTTTGTTTTTGCCACTATCTCTAATTGGTTTGCTCGTGCACTCTGCATCCCTAGCTAGATAGGCTGAAAGCTTCATCACACTTTAATTAGAAAAGAGCTATTTTAAAGTTACAGAGTTGACTAATTTTATTCATCAAGTCTCTAAGGGTCACATTTTCAAACTGGACCACTAAAAATGCCATTGGTGATATTTTGCAGAGGCTGAATCCACAGTACTGCTTTATAAGCATCATCATTTGACACATTCACAAAAATTAATGTAGGTCTGCAGCTACAAGCAAAACACGGTGGGTTTTGTGTATAAAAAATTGACTGACAGCTTCCATCTATTTGACCAAGTCTAGATGCCCACTATTGAGTGGTTGGAAATAAAATCACTTTGGCATGACTCCCTCTTTCTTCTTTTTTCTTCTGTTTCCTAGTCACATTAGCTGAAATTAATATATTGTTTTGCAAAATAAGGCAAAAAGCCATACTAGAAGTAGGTGTGGCCTCATGAGGATCCAGAGGATTCCTAGGACAGCCTTAGAGTGGCTGATGGGAAGTTCAAAGCTGATGGCACTGCACTTTCTGAATGTCCACATCCTCATCTCTGAGCCAGGGTGTGGGAGGGAGGGACAGACAAAGATCAGGGATCTTGCAATGTCCTGCACTGGTCTGTGGCACTACAGAGCAGTCACTGCAATCTCTCACCTGCACACCCCTCCCTGGCTTCATTGTAGTCAGAAACATTTCTTACTACAGCAGAATCCAGTTGTTCATTATTCTGAAGATATTATACCTTCAGACAGTCTCCAGGACAGCCTTTATGTGAGAAGGGATTTTCAGTTTGGTCAAACATTTTGGGATTTCTATTGTTCTGGGTCCTGATGTAGGGGTCTCTTCCTTCTGTGTTTAGCTTGTTTTATTCTGAAATAAAATCCATTTCTGTTGTATAATCTAGTGCCATTGTAGTTCAGGAGGGATCTCTGGCTTGGTATTCCTGATAGGTGTTAGGTCACAAACAGCCACATCACAAATGAAAACCACACCTTGCTTATGCAGATATGCTGAGTGTTTTCTTCCTAGTGCATTTTTCTTCTATCAGGTACTCTAATAAAGCTAAACTGGACAGCCTATAATCCAGATTTTAAGATAAAGCCAGTCAACCCAGGGCTGCTGTAAGGTGGTGGTAGTAGGAAGCCACTGCTGACATGCTGGAAACAGTGAGAGTTCTGCGATCTACCTGCAAAAAGAGGAGGCAGCTCTTTATTAATCCTTTTGTGTTTGTGTAAAACTGCTACATTAAATTGCCCTTTGATTTCTAAAGCCTTCAATTTGTTTGTTACTCTGGTACAAAGAAATTTCTTGAGCAATGGTTAGCATAATCTCTTTTCCTTATTATGGTTTTTGATGTTATCTCAGTATCTTTCTTCATGTACAACTATAGAGAGAGTGGAGCAGGAAATCTATCCTCACTTGATAATCATCAGAGAGGGATTCACCTTGATTAAATGCAGTCATGCTACATCATATTTCCCATCTCTCACTCTAAGGCTTTGTGTTAACAGAATATGGGGCTTCATGATGTATTCAAGGAATTTGGATGGCACTTACTCCTTTTTGCTTCTTTCTTTGTTTAGTTGTTGTGAGGGTGTGTCGGATTTTTCTCAAAAACCCCTAATTTCTGCCTGCATTGTTTTTTCCTCCATTATTTCCCTGTTCTTAATTTTCCCAAATATGAAGCCCAGGAGAAAGTATTTTGCATAATACAGCTCAGGGTGCATTTTTGCTGTGTCCTGTTATGCTAAAATGTAATATGCACAGAAAAAGATCTGCAGTTTATAGTAAAGTAGAGTTTTGGTACACTTGGCATTCTGCATTTCCAACAGTGATTCTGATGCTACGTGCTGAAACACTGAAATTTTGTGACAAAATTTCATTTTAAAATCTCATTTCAAATGTGTAATGCAGGTGGATATGTGCTGTTGCTTCTAGTTTCCTTTCTTTCATATTGTACTCTTTATTTATGGTGGGCAGCAAAATGAAAATTGGATTTCATTGCAGGGCCATTGGAAACACTGCCATGCTGACATGGCTTTGCACCTTCTTGCCACCTGTAAACTAATTTGATTTCTGAATCTAAGTGTGGGTGGAGGAACTAGCTGAAAACAGAAATATCTACTATGCTTAAGTTTTGATGTATCTTGGTTCATTACATCACACTGATTTTTTGGTTTAATATAAATAATATAATATAAATAATCTAAAAATGTTAAACTGTTTCATTTTGGTTTGTTACACCAAACAGATGTTTTCTGTGGTATAGTTTGAACTGGTTTTCTTCACAATACACTGCAGTGACTCATGGGAAGTATAATTCAGATGTTTTCAATTTATCAGTTTCAGTTTCATTTTAAAACAAAAGCAAACCCCAAACCCGTTATTTCAAAGGGAGTTCCTGCCTGACAGATCTATTCAGATTTTATAAGAAAATCATAATGTTTTGATTCTTATGACAAAAGTACTATTTTTCCTGGAAACAGCATTTTGTAAAAAATTCTCACCCAGCTGCAGTGAGATACTTTCATGATTACAGCCGTGCAGAGAGAGTGAGATATGAATGGCAGTTGTTTTTCCTAGAATCTTTTCCAGTGTCCTCTACATCTATATCCTGCTGTGCATTTGGGTTCTCATTTGCTTCTGAGTTTAGGGCTCTTCCTTTGTGTCCTTCCAGGAAGTTTTATACAATGAGAAGGTTGGGCTGCCAGGAAAGTCAGACTGGAGAGTATTAATATGTCATGTAGACAGCTCCATTAATAAGCATGGGGTTATTAATGGCATATCTGAAAGGTGAGGAAAATGGTTCCGTTTGGGACCTCCTTGGACAGGCAAACAAGTCTGTGACAGGACACTTCTGTCTGACAAAAACCAGCTGTGGCGAAGGCTTGGATGATGCTCAAAGGAAAATCAAAATTAAAACAGACTATCCGAGCCTCTGAAATGGGTTTATCTATACATTGCACAAAATGCAAGTTTCTCTGTTTCTTCTGTGAAGACCTCTGTGTGACAACTTCCTTAGTGATTCTGCAACCTAGGTAGTGTTGGGCCATGGCAATGTTTAATTAAAACTCAATTACTTGGAAAAAATCTGAATTGATCAATAAACAGAAGCCCTAAGATGAATCTCTTATTTATTCTGTGTATGTAGGACTTTTATTTCACTTTACTGGGATCTACTTATGGCAGGTAATTAAAGTATCTTTAAATGATTAGAGGAAAGTTGTGTTCAGTTTGCTGGGGTTGAGGGCTGACTAGATTGGCTTGAAGCTCACATTGTTTACATTTTTCTGGGCTGTAAAGACAGATTACAAATTATCTTACTTTATTTTAGCAGCCTCTTAGAACCAAGATATTGATATAGAGGAGTGGGCACTCAAATTTTCATTTATAGCTAATGAAAAAGTATGTCTATCAGTAATCAATCCTGTGCATTCTATGTTGGATGTCTTGGGTTCTACCTCCAGCATGTTCCAATGTCCTCAAAAATAAATGCCAAAGTCATCAAGGGCAGTAAAGCAGTTTAGAAACCTAAACATCTTAGAAAATCTAGGCCCTGGAGTCTTAGATGAGAATGCTCTATAAATGTAGCTGCCAAATATGATCCTAAGAATAAAGGAAGTTTGCATTTTGAGATGCATGTGCTTCCAGGGATGTGTCCCCACAGCCACTACAGCTACAGCACCTGGGGCTGCTGTCTGCTCCCATTTCCAGCACAGCAAAGGTTCAGGGCTCCTGAACTTCCATCAGCTGAGCCATCACAGGTGTATGGCAACACACAGGGCACTGCTGGGGTGCTCCTCTCAAGGTGCATTTACACGTTTCCAATATTACTGACAGAAGAATAAAAATGAATGTGGAATATTTTGTTATGGTTTGTAGTTTTTTGGTCATGTACCCTTGGTACAATATTAAACTTGCCTGTTTATATATATGCATAAATGCATATTTACCTTGTATTAAATACTTGAGACATGCCTGACATGGAAATTGTGGCAATGTGTATTAAACAAAGACTGAAATTTCTGTAGATTAAATTGAATAGATTTTAACAAAAGTCTTTGAAAATAGCAATGTCCCCATTTTGCATTTCTTTCATACACCTTTGCTGTCCTGGGTTATTCTCATAGAGTGGGATTTGAAACCTCCATACTTTTATTTCTAAACAATATTTTCTGTTTTCCCTTTCAACTCCAGTCTTCCTTACGCACTCTGGAGAAATAGTATATATGAAAATAGTATATACGAAATATATATATATGAATAGTATAAGTATATATATATGAATAGTATATATAAAATTAAGAATAGGGGGTAAAAGCTATCTTAAAAAAATTTCTTGCTAATTAAATTTAGTCTTTTTATCATTGTCAGACCAAGAGCCTTTTGAATATCAACAACACATCTTGAACTGGTTCTAATTTCCACTGAAATTATCATCTGGATCTGTAGAGGGACTTTGAGTGACTCTGGCCAAGTGTTGTTGCTGTGGTTTCCTGTGTTGGAACATTCCCTCCTTGCTCTCCTCTGCCATGCAGGGCAGTGCCTTCTATTCCGATGGCAGCGACATGATCAGAAAGCAATCCATATTGTGGGTGACACGTGAAACACAGCTCTACATAATGTACTTGGATAACCATTGATTTCTGAGTTTTGCAGATAATTCTTCACTAAAATTCTGTAACTGGAAAAAAAATTTCTTCTTCCACGTGACAGAAAAAAGGCAAGTATTTTTTATCAGAAGAAGAATTTTTATTATGGTCTGATTTTTTTTTATTCTGTAAATACAACTGCATCTGCTTAAGAAAGAAATATTAGCAATTTTTATCCACAATCAAAATGCTAAAAAAATATTTTTTTCTCATCCTGTCTTTTAGCTTTCTTTGAAGTCACAATATTAAACCTCCTTAAAAATATTTATGTGTATTTAGTTAACAAAAGCTCCTGTAAGTTGAATCCATGCTGGCAAAAGGTTCAGGTAAGCTCTCTATATAAGCTTACAGACAATTGTGTAAATCTTCAGCCATTAAAGAGAAAGGAGAAAAAAGCCATCCTCATTACACTGCTGTCATTTACTCTTCATCTCCTGTCCTCTTTAGCAGCATTAAGATGGGATGTAAATTTGCCAGTTAATGCTGTTAGAAAATGGATGGTTCAAGAAGGGCAGGAATTAGAGATCAGTATTAGGTGCAGATAAGCTCCTTTTCCTCCGCAGTGGCGGCTGTTTAACATTCATGGGAAAATCATCATCAAACAGCGTTATCACAGCTCTGTTGATGGCTGAGGAACTTCATCACTATGATAATTTTTTTTTTATAGCTGTGAGCCAAAAAGCTCCCTTTTATTTCTGCTGTCTATAACTGCGATAGAAGCTTGTTTGTATGGGTAGGGTATTGCAAACTCTTAGCTCTTCAGCCAGGTTTGATTTCTTTCCACCATCTCTCCCCCACTCAACCCCTTGTGTACGTTGCACTAAACAGTAATGCTGATAAAAATAAAAAAATTTAAAAAAAAAAAAAAAGAAAGAGTACTCAAACAATCCCTCAAAGAATAACTGATATTTTTATGATCAGTAATTTGAAATTTGACAAATGATGCTGTTCTGTAATGAAACTGTCATCCATTTTGTGGTGAGTTAAGGGTAGAGACTATAAAGCAAACATCCAGGGATGAAGTGAATATCTGATGCCATGTGAACTTGACCACAAGGTGCTTCAAGGATCACAACATGGCTAAGAGCTACTTTGTTTTGCTGTTTTCATCATCAGGTGAAAAGGTTCATAGCCTGTTACATCTTTTTATCCCCTCCAACCCAAGAAAGGGACTGTACTTACCTGTATTTTCTTGAATTTCTTTTAACTTAAAGTTACAAGAGTTCATCTGTAGGTATTTTGTCACAACATGCAATGTCCAATTTTAAACTCATCAGATCTGTGTAAGGACTCACCTTTAAATGGTATTTCTACCCCATGCTCAGCCATCATCTAATGCATCTGAGATGTAGATCATGGTTCTTTGCCTCACACTCATGAGGAGGGAAGATACACAGTTCCAGACTGTATGCATTCCTCCAGGGGAGATAAGGTGCTATTCAAGGAAATTTTTTAATTTATTAAGGTTCTCAGCTAATGCTTCTTTGCAGCTTTGACCTCATTTTTTGTAGTTTATCTGCTCTAAATGACTTTTCTCATTTTGAATGAAGCTGGAAAACATTGTGCTAAACAGCAATTTTGTAGCCTCCACAGCTCCACCTGATAATTTTGATATTTCCACTTTGAATTCAGTATTGATTTGATTACTTAGGTAATTTACTTTTGACACAAGCTCATTCCTTGTCTTTTCCTGAGCAGGGAATTCCAATCATGACATGTTGTGCTGAATTATGTTTGGAGTTTAGAGATAAGGACTTTTGTCTACTCGAGACTCCGCTTAGGCCACCAAACTCATTTCCCATAGGAAGAAGCTTTGAATCCAGTCAGGAACCTAAAGGTGAAAGGCCAGTGCTTTATAATTTAAATATTACCATATAAACATAAGTTTAAATAGATGTTGTGTGGTTGGGGGAATAGTAGAGTTATTTTGAGTGAAATTTGAAGGAGCTGTTGCCTAAAGAAGGGGCCCAAGGGACTCCCAAGGCTGTTGACTTCCAAAGGTCCCGGTTGCCTCCAGGGTGACCCCTTGCCTCTGGAAAAGGCTGCCAGGCTCCTCCTGAGCTTGACTGGCATCATTGGGAATTCCTGGGCTGCTGCCCTGCTCTCCCCAGTGCTGTCACCAAGCTGCTGCCAGAGACCAAGGAGACCAAAGTGAACTTTGCTTTGCTGAGCTTCGAGCTCTCAGCCATGGCCACAATGTTGTGCTCAGGCATGAAATCATTGCCGTCAGTGAGTCTGTCATTCTTCATGCCAAAACAAAGAGGTACTCAGATAAAAAGGCATTCTAGTCCAGATTGCTGCTGGGTGAGAAGCTACCAGCTCCTGTGGGAATCCAGCTAAGGCAGCTGTACTCTTGCTGTGTAACAACCTCAAAGACTGGAGACGGGTTAATTTTTGTTCAGACAGAGAGTTTGTTTCTTCTTCTGAGTTTCTGGAAGAAATAGTCACAGTATAACCAGGATTTTTCCAGGAACCATCAAAGGCTTTTGTGGAGGATTTGTGGTGTTTGGATTTGAGGGGGTTGGTTTATTTCAGTAGTGTAGTAATAACTGTTATGGAAAAATTGTAAATACCAAGCAAGGTCTGTTTCAGAGCTGTTCTGCCACCATGACATGCTTCTCCTCCTTAGTCCTTACGTTTTCAAAGCAGGTAAGCCCATCTAGTTTCATCAGCAAGTACTGTTGAAGGAATGATTTTTTCATTTTTGGACTTGTGAACTAGGTGAGATTTTGTCTTGCAGTAGCTGTACAATTTCCCCTCTATATTCAAAGGGGAGGAAGCTTGTGTTTCCATAACATTGACCTTAAGAAACTCTAGGACTGTTACAAAGACATTTGAATGTTTTCTTGCCTTTTCCAAACTGCATGAAGCCTCTGAAATGTGCAAACATGTTGGGGTGTTTCAGTATCGGTCCATGTTGGCTTCATGACCCATTTAAATATCCTGGGCTAAATTCACTTTTTCCTAGGACATCATAGTTTCTTGTGTAGTTCATTTTAAAATAGCTTGACTACAAAAAAAAAAAAAAAAAAAGAAAAAGAAAAAGAAAAAGAAAAAAAAAAAGAATGCCTTGGGTTCACAAGAACAAAAGACAATGATTGTAATTTGCCTCTGCCCTTTAGCAAAGTAATCAGCAATTTTCTAGTATTTTACAGTCATCCATCTAGCTATCTGCTCATCTTGTAATACCCTTACTTTTTCTTGGAAATATTCAAATTTATTAACCTTTTAGTAACTGGCAACCACTAAAATGCTGTATTGTATTAATGAAGAGGAAACTTGTCTGTGCAAATCTTTGTGTGCTAATTTATTGGTTTTTGTAGGCAAAAATTGTCCAGATGTTGCCATTGGCAGCTGCCACCTGCACAGCCTTGACTTCCAGCTGGGCAGGGTGGTAGGAAGGCACATTATTCTCATTAAGAAGGATCTTTCACAGAAGTGCAAGGAGGCACAAGGCAGTTGGTGTTGGCTCACTGGAGCCCACTGGGATGTGGAAAACATGGGAGGATCTTTGGTTGAGGCACAGCTGAGTGCTACTCATGAAATGATTTTGTCTTGGTTAGTTAAGGATTCTTTCTCAAGCAGTAATAGAGGGAATATTAATCTGTATTCATGTAAATGGACTCTGTATCATTGGTAAGAAAGGCATTTTTTAAAAATTACAATTCATCATTCAATGTTTTCTGAAGCATCATGCAAAGATATCTGATCAGACTCTGCATGACCTAACTCAGATACGGACAGCAAAGCACCTAAAGCACCTAAATCCTCAGCTGGCTGAGGAGCCCTGGGCAAGCTCAGGATTGTAAGGTTGTGCAGGCATAACCAGCACTCTCACCCCTGATGGCTGGGGGAATCCAGCACTTCCGATGTGAAAAGGAAGATACTTTGAGCCTCAGCTGTTTGTTCCCACATCCTGCAAACCCACTGACTGCTCTTGGCTGAGTATTGAAAATTTGCAACGCAGATTCAAAAGTGGGCCAGAATGCATAACAAAGATTGATGTGAATAAGGCTGAGCTCCTAGTTATAGAAATTATAAAACTAGGCACAGATCAGATGGTTGTAGAGGACAGAACCGTAAGAACTTGGGGTTGGATAGTTACTGAGAATATGACCCACTCTTGGATGGAAACAGTCGGACTGTTTTGAGTAAGAGCATTCTAAGTACTACCCACAAATGGCAACAACTCATCTGCATTCCAGGAAGGTGAACTTAATCAAATTATGTTCAAGTTTGATCTTAAATCTTTCACTGATTTTTTTTTTCTTATTCTCTGCCCAGGAAATCTGCTCAGACACTTTTCTGGGCAGCAGTTTCTAGGGCTTAAGCTCACCTGAGCTGACATTACCCAATGAGGGTATTTAAGAATTCTGCAGTGTCCAGGACTGTGAATCTCCTCTTGCTCCAGTCCTTTTCCAGTCATAGTCTCACCTTCTTCCAGGCATGATTCTTTATCAGAGGAGTTTACATTTACTAATCTCTGTGGCTAGAATTCATGCTGCAACCTGTGGACTTGTATTTGTTCATGCTTCACTTATGCACTAGAGCTGGAAAGATGTAAACAAGCAATTGCACAGCACTTTGTGCTCTGATACCTTTGGCTACCTCAGCCACTGTATTCTGCAGGGCCAGGGACCACTCTCATCTCCTCTCAGTGACTTCTGTATATACCAGGACAACCAGAAACTAAGCAAGTTTTGGACATTTATCTGTAACCTTTAATAATTTGCTATGCGTATCCACTCATTCCTTTGTTATATTATCAATATTCTGCAGTGCTACTGGTTTTAATAAGAAGCCTTTTCACTGGTTTTCTTTGTTCTAGTCATCTAATCTCCTAATGGAAGTTTCTAATTAAATTCCTACAGCCATTTTCAAACTGTGTTTTGAATAACAAAGTCTTGCAAATGCTCAAAGTGTATCTCTTCCCCTGGCTTGGATGCTCTACCTTCCAAATAGCTGTCGAGAAGTGATGCAGGTCACTGTGGAGAAATGTTGCTGAGAACCTCTCTCAGCTGAATGAGAGGGATGTAAATGATATGTTTCTTATACAGGAAATAATGCCAAAGGTCTCACTCCGGAGTCTCACTCACAGTTTTAATGAATTTTGAACTGATGAGGAAGAAACACCAGGTATTCATGAAGCAACAAGCACTTTCCTGGTGGACCTGGTGCTTCACAGAAGCTGAGAAACCAGGATCACCAGGGAAATTTATTATTTCTCTGTCCAAAACCCTCTCATTTGGGTTTGAACTTTCTGCACTGGGTGCAGCTGAGGGTTGAATTACTGTCATTCATATCTCATCAGCATTCTTCAGCTACTTCTGCAGCGGAAACGAGAAAAGTGGAAAGAAAAAGAAATGTCAGAATCAGCTCATAAATATGGTGATTATGATAAATATGAAAGACTATGTTTGTCTAATTGATCCTTCTTTTATCAATCCCAGGAAATATTGCTACTGGCATGTGCTGCCATTTCCAGCTGGGTCAGCAGCACTCAGAGAAATGTTTCTGGCAACAGGTGCCCACATCTGCACGTGGTTCTGCACACAGAGATTTCTGCATACAGACCTGCTCATCCTCTGCTCTGCAGCTCAAAGTCCCTTGACTGAACCCTTGATGTGAAAGCCTCAGCCAAAGCTGCCACTTTCTCCCCTTTCTCTGAAGCCCTGTTAGGTTCCTGCTTCTCCTGCACACCTGCAGAGGATATTGTTCTGGGCAGAATAAGATGAGCCCAGGTGGTAACATAATGCACATTGCATCTGGATTTAACACCTGTTGCACAAAGGACTTATGAGTTTAGATCAGTTTTATGCAAGTTTTTGGCACTCTGGTTTTCTACTTTTTAATTTTAATCCTGCTTAATATGTGGACAAAGAGCAACAATAGATTTATTTAGAGGTGGTTCAGATTTGTTATCAGGAGGCTGCTCACAGAGGGTCTGTGTTTCACAAGTGTTTCTTTCCTTTTGCAAAAGCATATATGCATAAATAAAAAGGTCTGCAAATTTTACAGATGTCTCAATTCAGCTCTTCTATGTTATAATAACACCCAAGTTATCTGTGATCAGTCTTACCTGACAGTCATAAAGCATGGATTCCATACACAGTTGGCTTTAGGGACTAAATAGGTTTGATACAGAACACTTCTGCCTTTCCCTGTCTATGGGATATCTCATTTACAGACTGGTTTCAGATTTGCTACTCCTGGTACTTTATTGCAAGAATAGGGCCATTTTTAGATTGAAATTAAATCTAACATAAAATAAGGAAAGACCTTTGAAATTCCCTATATGAGCAGTGCTCAGTACTCAGAAATGTTAATATTTCTGTTTCCTCAACATTCACCACAAAAACTTCTGTCCAGCATGGCACCCTAGCACCTCTGCTTTTAATTTTTTTGCTTAATAATATTTTTGGCTCTTTAATAGGGAGTTTTGTGATCTACTAGAAAAACAACTTATATGAAAACTATTCAAAAAAGTTTAGTAAGAAAATGTTTAGTAAAAAAAAGTTTATTAAATCTGATGGTCTTTTAAACTCCATTTAGTTCTATTGAAGTAAAATTCACCTGAAATTCACCTGAAAAAACCTGTTTATTCTAAACATTTTTTCTGAGCTTGTACATTTTATTCCCATTCTAGGAGGAAACTTTGAAATTACAACGTTCTTTCAAAAGTGAAAACAGACAGAAAAGCTGTCAGTTTTCCAGTATGTTTGTGAATAAATTCCCTTACCTTTTTCCCCAAATAAAAGCCTGGTTATCTCAGTGGAGGAGACTCTCCAGTACAGAAACCAGAATGCCTTATCAGAGATGTAGATTTCAGGACAGACAGTACATTGCCTGTAAACTTGCAGCTCAGATGACAGATGGAAACCTGATAACGTGAATGTGCTGATCACTGCACAGAGATTAGACTCTCTAATTTGCATCTTGTCTTCCAATAACATTGTCTCTGTTTTTGACTTCAAACTTACCTGAGCTTTAAACACAGGCATTTGGGCACTGAGCTTATTTCAACTTTATTTTTTCAACTGGAATATTTCTGTTCAGCTGGGTTTTAGTTCTGCATCTAACAAAACACGAACACTTCAGGGAAGGTGTGTCAGCATTTCAGCTGTCTCACAATTCCCCATGAGGGCTTTGTCTGCCCCTGCACCCTAGCAGCTTCTGAGATTTGGTGCTTAACAAAGTGTCTCAAGTATCTCTTTGAGAATTCCACTCTAAAGCGTGTGTCTGAGAAATATCTTCTCTTCCCCAAAGTGCTGGGGCATTTTCTGGCTGGATAAGCCTTTTCCCCTTGAGACACACACAGGAGGGAGCTCAGGGTCCTTCTTGGGGGCCACACCCCCCAGGCACTGTGGTGGTAGGTTGACATTAGCTAGCCTGCACAAATATTTGCTTGCATCTTTGCCATTTTCAAATTCTGCCTCTCTTGTTTACTTTCCTGTGTCCCTGCCTATCATGTTTCTTTCCTGGCTTTTGCCATTAGCATGTAATCTTTCTGTTCTGTGCCCTAAACTAAAGCGCATTTGTCGGTCATTATCTGAAAGACTCTTTATTAAATAACATAATAAGGCATAAATAACAGTGCTGGTGCCTAAAGCACATAATTCTAGTGCCAGTGCTGTTCCTATGAGGTGCCCAAAAGCTTTCCATGCTGGGCATTGCAAGGCCCAGCTGACCTCGGGTTAAAAACTTCATTTCATCCATTTAGTACATAAAGATTTGTAGGAGCAGAAGAGAGGAGGCTGAAGGAGGGACAGCAATGAAAAGCTGCATCTCCTTCCTTTCCCATCATTTTCACTGGAGTACTGTGAAATTCCACAGGGTAGGAGATGTTGGTGTCATTTAGCCCATATGCATGGCAGTGGGTGTTTGTGGTGTTGTGCATATCAACAGAATATGGCTTGAAATGCTTAAAAATTGCTCTGGGAAGGTAGAAGTAGGATATGCTCTTTAAACAGGCTTCTGTAAATTTGAGTAAGGTCATGTCAAGAAGTTTGATACATTCCCCCCATCTGGAACAGAAAAGGTTTAATTTTAAGCAGTTCTGCTTTCTTGTGAGTTGATGACATTCACTAGCTGTGGGACAGAGACTTGTCCCTCTAAGGAGGACACCAGAGAAAACTGGTTTTTATAAATGATCACAGAATCACAGGATTGTCAGGGCTGGAAGAAACTCAAGACCATCTAGTCCAGTTGTAAACCAAGCACCATGATAATCACCCCTAAACCACATCCCCCAAAATCCTAAAATCTTCCTTTGGATCTTGGCATCCATTTCTAACTGTGCCTTTCAAAGAAAGTGCAAAATCCCTCATGAACAATAGCTCAAGGGAGAAAGTTTTACCATCTTTAACTTCAGATTCTGGATAGCCCAGTCTCTGCTGAGCCATTGAGTACTTTACCCTGCATTGTGGGGAAAAAAGTTTTGATGCCTATGCAAGCTCTCCAGCACTACACACAGCTCAAACCTTAAGCCTTTTTCTTTTTTTTTTTTTAAGTAGCAAGTAATGAGAATCGTGATCTAAAAATTAAAATGGTAATGAGCTTTTAGCATAATGAAAAGAGCTTGTACAGGCAAGAAAAAGCATTTGTGGGTCTCTGAGTCACATTACTCCCCAAATACAAAAGCAGATGTTAGCCTTGGCTGGAATGAGGCATATTGACTTGTTTCATTTTGCACAAAAAACCCTCATGTCACTCAGAAAGAGGATGCTCTCATGTCTCCAACCTCATATTCTAGTGTTCTTCTTATCCACAGATTTGCTGATTTTGGCTGAGAAATCATTTTACTCATTTTGGATTGATTGCATTTTCCTATGTTTACACATTCATATTATCTTTCCATCAAATCATGGACTGGTTTTGATTGGAAGAGACCTTAAAGATCATCCAGTTCCTACCCCTGTCACAAGCTGGGACATTTTCCACTGGTTGGCACATTTCACAATGTACCAGTACAGAGTGATGAACAGTCAATGATTTAGGAGTCAAAAAATAGCTAAGGCAGTTTAGTTTTTATCTGTAGAAAATAATGTCATTGTTATGTACCACAAATTATACCTGGAGTAATTCAGGTGAGATTCAACAAAATTGCTCCAAATTAAAAATAAGTGCATTATCTTGAGCTTTCTCACTCTCAGTGAGTGCTGACAAGAGAAATACCATTTTGAGGAGAGAAAGAAACTGATTTTTGATGAGTAACTTGTTTTTTTGGATGAATATGTAGCATTTTGCAAATCTTACAAGTATCCAATATAACAATGAAGCTTCTCTCTGTGGCAAAGACACTTAAGAACGTACAGGAGTTTGGAAGAACATAAAAACATACAAGTTTTAAGCTTGACCTGATAAACAACTCATTAATACTGTAGCTAGAGTTTGCTCCTCACTGTTGGCTGAATTGATGAGTTGAATAGATGTCCAGGCTTTTTTCATCTGAATTGAGAGTGTATTTCATTTAGGGGGGGGGGGAAGCATAATTCAGAAGAGACTTTGTTTTTGAAATAATTTTCTTTCTTTTAACATTTACAGAGCATTCATCTATTTGAAGTCTGGCTCACAACTATAACAGGTTTTATCTCAGAGGCATGAAAAAATGCGGTTAATTAAAAAAAAAAACACATAAAGACTGAACAAGCAAAACCAAATATATTTTAAACTGTTTCCAAGTGTTTTGAGTTGTTTAGGCAGAGGCGGTACCTACATTTAGGGTCTAATGGAGTGTCAGGGATATTTACTGTGTATCTTTTCTTTTTCTCTGATTTTGTTTTATGAGCATAATTTGAACCTCCTCATTAAACAAACATATGTTCTCACAAACATTCCTTTTGCATTTCATGGCTGTAGCTTATCATTCCTCCTATTTTTTGGCTTGCTACTCTATTGACTTCTTAAAAAGTTGGAAAAGTCTGAAAAATAAAGTCTTGCTCTCACTAAACAACTTTGAGAAACTCAGTGTGAGTTTTCAAAAGTGCTGGTATCAAGAAAACACCCAATTTGCATGCTATGTCTAAGGGATTTGTGAGATTAATTTCCTTGTTCAGCCTTGAAAATGCTGCCTTGAAGAGTCAATCTCACAGTTCAGTATGGAGAAGGGAAGGTCACAGATGGTACCTGTGTCACCAGAGCAGTTCAGTTCCCTGCCATGGCTGCTGGAGCAGATCTTGTTCAACCCACCCTGTTCCTGAACCCCCTTAGCAGGCAGCTGGGAGATTTAACAGCTCAGCACGGAATTTTACTCCTAAACCCTCGACTGACACTCATCACTTAATGAATATAAGGCTTTATCCTCCCTATCTAACCCAATTGTGGATGTGTTTATGAATATCGAATTTTTAACGTACTGGACCTGGCTCTCCTGCCAACCCATACATGCAAGCTATGTTTGTAACCTTTGTATTTTTTGGTCTATCTAATGAGTAGAAGAAAGTGACCCTTAGAGGGAAGCCTGTACTGCAGACCTGCCCATGTGAGGCTGCTTGTGCAAATGAGGTTTTCAGGAAGGGAAAGGGGGGTAAACACTAACTCTTCCAAACAGGTTTACAAAAGAGATACAGTGCACCATATTATCTAACAGAGCTCTGGCTTTTCACTTGGGGAGACAGACATTAAGGTGCATTAGTACTATCATTTGTATGTCTGTAAATATCAATAAAGTATGTTATTTGGCATTCACATTGACACAATGAAGGACGAGGACTATCCTTTTCAGGAAATTTCACAGAGCCATTCACAAACAAAAGCTCAGTAATTCAATCTTTGAAAAGCTCAATAATGCTAAGTTCAAAATTGCAGGTTTTAAACTAATGTACCTGATAAGTAATGATGACAGAATTTAAAAGGTCCATTATTTGGTAATCTAATATTCCCAATCCCAGTTATCTGTCAAAGATAATACTCTCCCTTAAACAGCGCTAATGCGTTCACATCTACATTAATCTCTCAGGGAGAAAAGAAGCATTCTTCAGGGGCTTTATCTGCTCCCAAATGTCTGACTCCACGAGGAGCCGTTTGGCACTGCTGTGTCAATGGTTCCAAAGCCTTTGTGCCCTAGGTGTGATTCCTTACGGACAGATCTGGAGTCACCAGAGGCTCTGCCTGCCCAGCCAGCCCTCGGTGCTCCTGTACACGCTGTGCCTGGTGCCTCTGAATCCTCTGCTGCTTCTCCTCTCCCAAACAAACGTCGTGCTCGCTCCTCTGCTCCTGACCTGCTCTTCTTGCACCCTGTGTTGCTTTTCTGTGTAGCACATCTGTTCTTTCTGCTGTCATCTCCCATCCATATGGTAGGAGGCTCACAGCTGGCCTGTGAGCCAGAGAGGGTTAATGGATAAGGTTTATTTCTGACCAAGGCCGTTGGTATGGAGACCAAGAAGAGAACAAGAAGATAAGCAAGAAAAAAAACCCGCAGCTGGGAAAAGTATTTTTAGAAAAGTTTTGTGAAAAACAGAGGTGGAGATGGTTTTACACCAATGAATATTATGTTGATCTCTTGTAACCAATGAGCAAAGTGTAAACTTTGTAGAGTGTATAAAAGACAACCGGTTGTTGTGATAAATGGGATATTAACCTTCTGAAAAGTAGTGTGCCTTTTCATATGTCACGTCTGCCCCAACAGTGACACATCCATACTCCCAAAAGTGGTGTGACTGTGGTATCAGTGTGACAGGATCCACTAGGGGACAGCTTAAAAGGGCTGTCCCTCTCCTTTCTAAGGAACAATGTGAGCATATACACAAGAGATAGGATCAGGTGTACCACAGCTGCCCATGGACTCTGAATTCATGCAAGGGTGCCCAGGGTGCCTTAGGGAAATGGAGTCACTCTGTGTTTTCCTTGGATTTGTAGCCAAGGCTCCTTCCTCTCAGTTTGTCTCCTCTGGAAATTTCTCAGCTCTTTAAATCTCATCCCTAGAGAAGGTTTGGGCCTGCTGGATTCTAAATTCACAGAACCATAGAATGGTCTGGGTTGGAAGGAACCTTAAACACCATCTGGTTCCAACCCTCTGCCAGGGGCAGGGATGCCACCCACTAGACCAGGTTGGTCAGGGCCCCTCCCAGTGTGGCCTTTAACACTTCCAGGGATGTGTTCCAGGCATCCAAAATATCTCTGGGCAATCTGTCCTCACCATCCTCTGAGCTGAGAATTTCTTACTGACATCTAATCTGAGTCTCTCCTCTTTAGGATTAAAACCGTTCCCCCTTGTCCTATCACTATCTAGATGTATACAGAGGCATTTCTGTGTTCAGGCTGATGCAGGATTTTTCAAAGTGTGTGTGCAATAGAGTAAAAGCAGTTGCTAGTTCAGGAACACTGTACATTTTCCTGTCTGAATTTTTCAAACACTGAAGTAGAACATACATAAGTACACACAAAATTCCTTTTGGTTTTTATGTCTTTCTCTGTCTTAATTTTCAGAACTTAAATACACCACAAATTGACCCAGAAGAAAACTTTTCCAAATCATTATGTATATCAATATAAAAGCTTTATTTGCAATGCTGCCTGGAGCACTGAAACAACGTGATTTCTCTGTGAATCCTATGGAGCAGCATATAAATACATTTGGCATAGTGTTGTAAAGGAGTTCTGAAGGTGGTGTTAACTCAAAGGATTTTTGTACAATTCAAAGAAAAGGAGAAATGGTCAAAATTGTGGTATTGTTGAGAAAATGTATCTGTTTACTATGTCTGCAGGCTACTGGTTTGGGAAAGTAGTTGAGTGGAAATTGCTCTTAAAAAAAAATCCTATCCTGAGTCAGGAAAGAAAGTCTCATGTTCACATGTGAAAGCAGCTCTGTTTAAATTTAAAGACTGAAACGAAAGGTCCAGTTCAAGGTATAGTAACTATCCATGTGTCATGCACTTAGTCCTATGAATAAAGAGGGAGTAGATATTAAAAAATATTAGGTTGGTATTAAAATTATTAAGGAATCTGTTGCATTCACTGCAATAAGCAGGTGGATGGGTATAGCCTGTCATACATGGCTGCTTCAAAACAGCACCCAGAGAGCAGAGTGCCTTCCCAGCTCCTGCTGGAATCTGGGAGCTGCCTGGCTGCTGGCTTGGGTGCTGCCCGTGCAAACTGGCTCCAGGAATCCGCTAAACACCACTTGCCCAAAGAACAGGACTCAACTTCAGTTAGGAAAACCATCCCAATGGTGAAATTACCACAGCCATTTCCAGGATGCATATGGGGCCCTCTGGAAGCTGTGGAAATTTGCTAAATTTGCTGTGGAAAACAAATGCCTCGGTGTAGAAACCGAGCCACCTATTCAACACCGGGCTGGGGAGTGAGGCGCGGTTATCAGGCAGCTCCAGGAGAGCTCCGCACCGAGCACTGAAACCTGCATTCACATTTCCGTCTTTTGTTCAGTGAATCACAGCAAGGGCAGCATGATATTAGTGTGACACGTGTAGCCCTTGTGGGAACACCGAAGTGATGCATATACATCCTTTCCCCCAGGTGTGACACCCAGCCTGCCAGCCCCTGCCTGCTGCAGCCCAGGGGACAGGAGCCACAAATACCAACTGCAGAAATAAGAAATGCTTACTGTCTCCCTAGCAGCTTTTTGCTCCTGGCTTTCCCCTATGGGAGCCTGCAGGGAAAGCTGGCCCTTTTAATCCCATTTAGCACATTAGGCATTTATTTGGTGATGTTTTGAAAAGTTTTGAGAGATTGAATTACATTTTCTTGCAGCTGTATGACTCAGAGCGATTCTGTTTTCACTGAAGACGTCTCAGTGCCACAATTTACATGGGAAGATCAAATCCTGTCTGTGTGCCACTGAGCTGGGAGAATGTGCAGAATATTCTTCGTCTCATTCTGATCCTTCAAAACCAGGGAGTGCTCAGCTCCCACCTGATATATTGTATCTGATTGCCAAAGATAAAATGATCTTTATCTACAAAATGAGACCTTTCCTTCTGCTCCCATGAAAGCATCTTTGGGGATGATGTTTAAACAATTACATATTAAAGAACCTCTGCAATATCAATAATTAAAAGTAAATAGGTCAGAGAGTTCATTAGGTGCTTTCTGTATTCCTAGGTAGTTCCTTCTCAATTCCAAACAAGTTAACTAACAATTTCTGCCTTTAATTACTTCTTTAGTCAGATTTTCTTAGCTTTCATTGATTCACTGCTCCTTTGGGTGCCTTTAAAAGCTTAATATATTTGTTTTGATTCATTCTTCTGTTAAATAGCAGACTTTGCATAGTTTAATTCAGTTAGCCATCCACTCAGGAATGTGGATATTTTCACTTTTTTTAGGCTGATCGTTCTCTCCTTCTAAAAGATGAGAGTCAGTATTCACAACTCACTCAAAAACCTGTTCCAGGCCTGCCTTAAAAAGTCTGGATTTCTCCTCAGGTTTGTGGATTCCCTCTATTTTTTTTTTTTTTCTCTCTGAATTTGCTCTACAGGTCTTTAGCTCCAGCTAGTGGCTTACTCCAAAATGCAAATTTTGTCCAGTGCCTTAGAAGAAAGGTGGAGTTTAGTTGTAATTCTTACAGTATTCTGAAGTGTGTGTTGAGAGGGAGAATTATTCAGAGGCACTAGTTCTTCCGGGCTAATTTGAGTTAACCCACAAAATCGTTAAAATGCAATAAAAACACACTCCTTTTTCCAATTGCAGGCTCCTGTGTTATCACATTGGGCCAAATTCTGCCCTCAAGTGTAGACTTGCATAGCTCCTCTGGACTTCAAAGAGACCAGCTGGGATGTGTCTTAAAGCAAAAACCCAGATGTTTTATCGAATAAAAAGCTTTACCACAGCTCCTACTTTGCACCTTTCTTGTTGAGAGTTGGTGTAACTTTTGTACAACGTGGGCAAACAAAACTAGAAAACTTTATTTTTTAGCAGGGCTGGAGATTCGGATCTACCTTCGTTGGGATTCCTTTTCTCTCAGGACTTTGTGGTGCACATGGATCTCTTGTGGCTCTGGAAGTCCCTAGCTCAGCCTGGACTGGTGACAGAGGATTTCCTTGGCAAACTGTCCCCTGGAGGGGTACAAAAAGGAAGATTTTGGGGGTTCCACTGGAAAGAGGGGTCAGTATCCCTGCTGAAAATCTCTCTTAGGTGGATTTGTGGCAAGGCTCTGCAGATGCAGCCGTGCCCTACCTTGGTAAATCTGACCCTGCAGGGAGTGTTTGAGAGAAAATGAACATTGGTGTGGAGGGGTACAGGTTGTTTCCATATGAGGAGAGAAATAAGTTTTTCCAGGGACAAATGAATGTGTCTTAATTCAATTAATTCACACAACCTTCCCTAATCCTCAGAATGTAATGTTTAAATGGCAAAAACAAAATTCAGTTTAAATTCATAGCCACCCACACACCACTTTCTCCTCAGGTTTCAACTGGAAGTTTCATTGAAAGTGCAGATAAAATAAGCATAATTTAAAACTCTTTTCTTTCCCTCAGCCCCCACCCCAAGAAGTACCTATATCCATACTCTGTGGGATAAAAGCACATGGGCAGACACAAGTCAAGCTTTGTTGTGTGGCTCTCAGCATTGGCACCAATACAGATATGGCTGCCTTGGCAGCACTAGAGGAAACCCATTTGAATTCTACAATCCTCTTGTTTAAACCCAAAGACTCAAATGTCTGTTGTTTGTTCAAAGAGTTTTATTGTTTCCATTTCATTACTTGGTGAACTGGATACTGGGACAGGTGTGTCTGCAGTCTGTTCATATTGACTGTCCATCTAAGATACCAGATAACATGATAATGCATTCCTGGGTTTCACAAACTTTGTCACTTCTGCCATAAAACCCTGGCACCCAGTGTAAATAAATATAGCTAGAATATACTGAATTCAATCCAGGTGTCTCTCCAAGGGCACTAATCTGTTCCTGAAGGCCTAACCTTCTTCATCAGTCAGAAATTCTGCTAGTTCTACTCTGTTGATTCAATGCTTTTCAGAAGGTGAGAAAAGCACCAGAGTACATTAAGAGATTTTATGTCAACATCTCAAATGTAGCTTTTGCCACAGCTGAAGCAAACTAAATAACATCTATACTATGCAACACCAAGAATACCTGTGCCTGCCCTGATACAGATACAGCTGCATCTCTGTTTTGTCTGTTAATGAATCTAGGCACAAACTCATGTAGACATACAATTTATGTGTGTGTATATATATTTATATGAAAAAACTACGCATCTGCACACAGTCTTCCACCAATTTTTCAATTCCCTATCTCTCACAGATATTTTCATTTAATTCCAATATATCAGAGAGTGACAGAACAAGTAGAATTGCTAAGTGCTTCCTAAGGGTCTGTTGTCAGTGTTATACCAAGGCAAAAAAAAATATATTAGTGCTGTAATTTTCTACCAAGTGCACCAACAACATGCTTGGGACACATGCAGAAGTCTATTGATCCACTAGGTCAGGGACCTGAAAATATTTGAAATTGTTCTTTAGAAAAATAAAATAACCCACACTCTTTTTGAATTACTGTGGTCTTTCAAAGTCCATATAAAGTATTACGCAAGGAGACAAAGCTATTTTACCAGGCAGGCAGATATTCCAAATTACTGGTTCTTAACAAGCATGGTAATACATCAGTCAAAAGCAATAAATTTAAACTTAATGAAATCTCAATTTGCCTACAGTGCATTTCACTTTGACATTTTCTACATTGCCACGGTGCTTTGATAAAGTTTTTTAAAATGCAAAGAAAGTGTCTGTAAGGCTAAAGAGCAGACTTGGTGCCATTGTGCCCAGTGGAACATTACAGTACTTAAGTTCCATCACTATATGCCCTGTGGCAGACTAAGCCTGAGTGCTAACATAGGTTCAGTTTTCATTATCATCATGTGATTATCCATTTTACTGCATTTAACTGATAATACAACTACCAGCTCACCTTAAAAGAATTAGCTTGGAGGTTTCATTGCTTTCCAAATGGAATTCATTTGACAAACAAATGACAATTAGCCCAGTCTCCCTGTTCTGTGTCAGGATGGTTTTTGATTGAACCTAGACCAATTTACAATTTTTAAATGAGTTTAGACATTTACATTTAAAATGTCTAGAGGAAATTAGCCTTGGGACATCTAACAGCCAAAATGCTTTTTGAAGTTGATTATTATTTGATCTAGTACCCTCTACCTGTACATTTTGTTCTGACTTCAAAGTTTTGGAATGAAAATGCCACCTACACCTCAAAGCATAGGGAAAAACTTAAAAGCAGTTTTACTCATTATGTTATGCAAAGAAACCTATATTTTAATATTCGTTTAATATGGTTAGTTAGCTTTAATGACACCAGTTTGACAGTGTCATAGTTTTCGAATATAAGACATTGATTGAAGTTTCCTGTGCTTGCCGGCGTTTTTTTGTAGAACGAAAGAATATCTTTTGAAGGTGAGATTCATATGCCCCACACTGCCATTCTACTACAGATAGAAGTGTAATCATTTACAGATGAATGCATGTTTTTGTACAGAGTCAGGAATATGTTGTCATTTCTATATTATTCTGCGTGTCAAAATCTTCATTGATTTTTGTTTTCCTGCATACTAAATCTGTCCAGCTATATTCACATTGATCTTAAAGCAGGAGGAACTCCTTATGAAAAAAAGGGTTGTCGATAATTCCATTATAAATATGCAGGCCCAGATAACATAGCCATGAAAATTGGGCTGAAATTAGGCACACAGTATCTCAGCCTTGAGGTAATTTGGATCATACTATTTTTATTTTGTATTATTGATTTATGCAATTTTTGTAAAGTTAGAAGCCTGTACATTTGGCCACTGCAAAATTATGAGCATAAAAATAAGTGCTATTGCTTTTCTGGGTTCTGAGTCTTTAAAGCTCCACTCAATGCCTATGGGAGTCTTACAACTTTCAGAAATAGATCTGCTTTATTTTAACAAAATCCCTAGTTGCCTTGCAGTAGTGATCACTTGGGAAGTATTTTTAGAAAAACATTTAATGACTTTTTGATATATATGAGCAGACAAAATTACCACAAAGTAAGGTTTTCTATCGTGGATGAGTATGATTTTCTTACAACAGTTCCTACAAACCCTCCTTAAGAGAGGTTCAGGCTTCTGAGGCCCTAAGTGTCCAAATAGAGCTGAAAGGAACTGAGATTTTGGAAGAGGCTGGCTAGGTCTGAACCAGCACTCCTGTTTTCTCGTGCCATGGTTCTGTTTACAGAATCAAAGGAGCCCAATCTTGAGGAGTGAAACAATCTTGTATCTTCATCACAGCACTCTTGCCTAACTTTTAAGTCGTGCCAGCTCTTGTGGGTGTCTCAGTGATCTCAGTTGCCAGTGTTCAAAACATTCTACTTCACTACATGCACAGAACACTGATTTTTGCCAGTCCTCAGCTAAAAATGCCTGAGCTCCACTGGGATCCATAGGTTTGGTGCTTCTCCAGGTTTGTCACCTGAGAGAATTGACCCAGTAGATCTAAATATCAAAGCAGGCCTGTACAAATGTAGTGGAGGCTGTTGATTTTAGAAGGAACAGGATGATAATGACACCCTAATTTTACCCACTTAGTCAGCCTCCCCAAAATAAGGTGATGATGGGATCACTTTCTTTCACAGTCAAGGCAAAGTGTCCTTCCCCCTTGGCACAGGGAAGGAATTAGGATAAATTCATCCCTCTTTTGTCAACTCTGGAGCTCACTGGTTTTGTGTATTCCCTCCACAAGGCATGTAATGCTGCTTCTGCTTTGGATGTGAAGCCTAAGAGCCTTGTTTAAAGTCCCAAATTTTGCAGTGAGGGCTCGGAGATTAAAAAGTGCATGAATCTCAGACAATTTGGTAACCAAAGATCTATTGAGGATTGAGTCTCAGTGTTCCATGAGTTGTTCCTTGGAGAGGACAAAATCTTCAGCCTGAAACATTTCCTTGAGTGAAAATTCTCAGAAATGGGGAAAATGCAAATCAAATAATGACCTGGCAAGAATCCTTGGGCAAACTGTGTTTGGCCTGCAATGATGGGGGCTTGAAAACGTGAGCAAATTTCAGTCAAAAATGTATCATTACAATCAGCTCAAAGTGATGCTGCCACAGTCTTTCAGAAATAGTTGCTAATATATTTTCTGTGCCTGGTATACTCTAAAATATGTACAAGTGTGATAAAAACATTTCAGGTGTACTTGCTGCAGAAACAAATACTCCAGGGATGGGGGTCAGAGACAGCTTTCCTGTGAAATCTTTAACTATTACATTCAAAATTTATCATTTTCTACAGCCTAAAAAGCAAGTCTTCAAAAGTAGATATGGAAATCCTCAAGTAGAAAAGTGTAAGTGTCTATAAGCAGGGGTGAAATTACAGTAGGTGGACTGAAGGCACTATAAAATCAGATTGACTAATTCCTCCAGTATCATCATTTAGAAAAATACTTGATTTGCAATCCAATTAAGAGAACAACAGGTGGGGAACTCACTTGGGAAACTCTTTTTTTTTTTTGTAGTACATGCAATGAATTCTCATAAATTTCAACAATTTCTTCTCACCAACTCTGAGAATTTAGGTCTCTTTGTTTTGTTCAGATGAAAATTCAGGTGTAGGGGGTGGTGTGAGTGGCAGTGCTCCTTTTCTGGGAGGTAGAGGATGTATCAACCTGAGCATGAAATGCTCTGTCTTCAGGGACTCCTGCTCTCCTTGCTCACCCATGTGATACAGGTATTTGGAGCATGAAGGAATGAAAGGGGGGAGAGGCTGATGATATTTAGATCTAAACATGCTGCTATAGAAAGAAAAGGAAGTATTTTTTAGAGGAGAAAAAATGGTGGAGGTCCAAAGCATGGAGCTCATTGACTTCCATGCTCAAAGTCACCTTTCTCCAAATCCCTGTATCAGCCTGACCTTGTTCACAAGCACACAACTCTCACAGAGAGAAGGGGAAGAGCAGGATGACTGAGTATTTCCAGAAAAAGTTGGCTTTCATTTATTATTTATAAATTTCATTTTGTACATATCTTTAGGGACATTAAGAGATTAGTAGTCATGCAGTTTGTTCTGAGCATTAATGCTAATCCTTAAAGATAGGTGAAGGGTAATTTCATTAGTTTTTATAAAGGTTTGGAATAAAACTAACCATTCAGTCAACAGTTTGAAAGGAGACATTTAGCACTGTGCTCTCTGCTCTCCCAGCAGGCTCTGCCTCTCACAGGAACATGTCAGCACAGACTGGCATCTCAGCAATGAGGGTACATTTCTCAGACGTTCTTTTATGTAAAAAAGGTGGGTTCCTCTTTCCTAAATATGTCATATAAAATCATTGTCTCTGGCATGACATACAGTAGTTCAGGAAGGGAAGCTAATCTAGGAAATAAAGGGATACAGACTATTGATGCCAAAATCAGCAATTACATTGTATGAGATCTCATGAATAATTCCTGAGCTGTGATTTAACATTAATCTGAGTGTTTAGTACAAAGCTGGGCCGACACCAATAAAATGCTGACTGATTTGTTTTAAAATAGTGCTCCTTCAGGCTTCACTACACTGCTTTGAAATGAATGCTTTTAGGTAATACCTCAACTTTACCTCTGTAAAGCACAGACACGTGTACTCATGTGACTGCATGCTCAAACTTTGCCATCATTTTTTTCCCCCTTAATTTTGGGCTGAAATTTTTTTTTTTTCCCAACTGAAATATTTAATAGTAGCCATGATTTAGTTAAGTGGACTTCATAACACAGGGCTTTTCCTCCCAGGAAAATCTTATCAACACAAGCCTGTCGTAGTGGATGGTGATATTTGCTACCTGTGTGTGATTCAGGTGCAAAGGGGAGGAGGCCGTGAGTGGTGGAGCAAGCAGGAGATTTCCAACCAAACCTCAGGAGAGTTTGGTCTGCTACAATTGCTTCTGCATCATTAAATATTGCCTCTTTTCAATGAACATCAAAGGACAATAAAGAACAGGCGAGTGAAACCGTGGTGACCCTCTCAGGACACAGCATCCATGTGTTCTGAAGCACTCCTGCCCATGCCCAGGGAATGCTGGAAGCATCTCCCATCCCATTCACAGCCCTTGGCTCTGTAACAATGGCTTTGCCACTCAATAAGGGTAAAACACTGAATCTGTTCCTTTCATCCATTAGCATTGCCTGTCTGTTCAATAGAAACCCTCAGCCTGGGGCTCACACAAACTCCCTAGGAGCTCTTTTGGAGTTGATTTTTGGTTGGTTGATTGTTCTTACAAGAAAATATCCAAGCAAGGCAATCACCTCTGTGGTCTGACTTCTCTTTCAGTTCTGCTCTCTGAGGAGCATTTCAACTCATGAAGCTCCTCACTGTGGAATCCCCAGATCAGAGCAGTGAATGCAATGGAGAATAATAACAAGCTGGGCTGCAGTATGCTGAGCTAAAAAGGTAATTTTTTACAAGTGTTCTAATGAATGCGCTCACACTGCAATATCTCATATCATCTGGAACTTAAAATATAACCAAGTGTCAATGGTAAAGCAACTTTGGCTTGACTGGACCATAAAAATGTGAAGCTCTTCACAAAGAAGGGAATTTCCAACTAAAATGCAATTTCCAGCACTGTGCACTAGCAGGTGTTGGTGAATTGTCTGCTTTTTCTTCTGGCTCTAATTTTGCTCAAGCATAAGTTACAGTAAAGAATAAGATCTTTGTCTGAATGACTTGTTTCTTCTTTATGCATTTGTTTATAAAATTGCCTGGACATGACCAAGTACCCTGGAACTGAGAGTGTGTGGAAGTATTAATTCAGTCTCCCCATTCCTAATATCAATATTTACATATTATGCACAGCAGTTTGCATTTCTATTGATATACAAACCTATTCTGTCTTGTCTGATCACCACAGCAGGAGGAAAGGACAATAATATGAAGCAGGAATATAAAACAATCTGCTTGCAGAACAGCCAGGAGACTGAGGAGAGCTCTATAAATGGATAGGAGAGGAACCATTTCCACTCAGTGCCTGTTAAGATGGAGTGTGAGGGAGGTGAAAGGTAATTCCATGAGCTGCTATCCTGTCTGGGAGAGCATTTGCTGCCCTTTACCCTCCGAATTTGTTCACTGTCCCACAGGAATTATGGACTAACAGCTGAGGAGGACAAAGCTGCATCCCCAAAAGGAGCTGGATTTCTTGCTTTGCTTCCTTGAAGCTTTGTTTCCAGTTTTGCAACCCATCAGCATTTCTGCCTTTTTGGGACTTGCCCAGGGCTGAGGGAGGTGCTGAGCTGAGCTGACAGGCACCGTGTGCTCTGTGCACATCCATTTCCAGCTGGCCTGAGTGCTCTGAGTGCTCCCTGCCCAGGAGCTCTCAGCACAGGATGCTCACCAAACTGAGTGCTCCACCATCACAGAAGAATCTCCTTAGGGGCACTTGCCCCTAAGATATTAAAAATAAGTAATTTTTTATTGGCAAATGAGAGCCTGGAGATGATAACTTAGCAGTGGGCACATTTATGATACAGAGGGGTTTGAAAATAATTACTCTTCTTGGGAATAATCTAACTATAGGTCAGGGACTGGAGTTCATAGGGTTTTTTAAGGTCTTTTCAGATCTGTTTGAAGGATTCCTTCTCAAGATCCTGCTCTGTCTTATATAAATCTTTGTTGCTCTTATTATTTTTCTCATTCTTGACTCATGATATAAAGCAGCCTCAGGACTGATCCAACTTTTTTATCTCTTGATAAAATCCTCTGGAGTTATATTACATTAGAAGTGTCATAATAAAGAATAGCCCCAAATATATCACTTATTAGCAGTGGCATGCCCTGGCATTTGGGAATATCCCAGCACTAATAATTATATTGTGTGATCCTCACAGATATGCAAGGACAAGCTGCCTAATCCAGGAGAGGAAGGAGAAAAACATACAGTTGTCAATACTTAGAATTTAAATTCTTTATACATTTAAAGTGTGCAGTTGAAATATAGGTAGTTGAGTAAATGCCGTGACTGTTACCCAGGGAAAAGTTTAGCCATTAAAATTAATGAAAAAATGTATGTTTGTAGTTTGCAAAATGAAAGAATATATGGTGTTAGAAGAGGTTTTATCTTCTGTATATTTTTTTAAAATGTAATAAATACAAAGCAAATAGCATTGGTTTATCCAAGGGAATATTGAAATCCATTAGGAATGTACTTGGAGTAATCTGATTCAACAAGTCAGTATATTTCTTTCAAAACATAATATCGGCACTACATTGTGCAAGATGAAGGTTAGATTACATTTCTTGCCAGTGCAATAATTCCCACATCATAAATTCTGATGAAATTATATCAATATATAAAGCAAATGGATGTCTGACCCAGCGTGGTTCTCTGGTTCTCAGATGTAGAAGCTGACATACAAGCAAATCCCCAGCTGCTCTGTGCAAAACCATTACAACTGTGCCATTCCTGGGAACTCTTATTAGCTGTCCTGACCAGGAGTGGCTGCTGGAGCTTGTGGTTTCTGCTCTGAATATTAAACTTTGGCATACAAGAGTCCTCATTGTGGGGAGCACTTGGAAATGGTAATACTAAATTGCTTTATATTTGCAGGATTTGATTGCCTCAGATGATACAGGTCTAGCTGGTGGGCCTCTCTTACTGCTTGTATTTCCAGATTATAAGTCATTCCTTTGACAGGATATCTGCCATAACCAGTTCTCAGTTTCTGTAGTATCCTGCTTTATATTACACCTGGCAACTGGTTTTCTGGGCTGTGTGCTTTTTCCATAACTTCCAAGAATAAAGGCAAAAATTAAGTATATACACATATATATATACATATATATACACATATATATACATATATATACACATATATATACATATATATATATACACACACATATATATACACATATATATATATCCTAATTTTGCATCAAGTGTCACTGAGGATGTGAAACTACAAGGTAGAGGTTTGGAAAGAATGAATGCTATTTTCCCAGTAATCTTCAATTTTGATAGCCATGCTATGCTCAAGCTCCAGGATTAATGACTGGACTTGAGGGACCCTGTACATGGCCAAAAATGCTTAGGTAAAACAAACCCAACAGACTATTATGAGTGCTCTTGGCATATAAAGCCTTTTAGAAGAATAAAAACTTAGAGTTGGTCCTCCAGGTCAGCTTGGGGTAAAAAGTTTGGACAGTGTTTGAAGTCTGTGACAGAAAGAGTTGAGTTCATTTAGGACAGTCTGTTAAAGCAGCATAACAATTTTCTCAGAAATAGGAAAATTATTAGAGTTATGCTCCTCTGATTCTTGAAGAATAGCAATGTTAAATTGGAAAAATAGTCAAAAAAGGATTATTGTTCATGATATTGCAGTTAAAATATAGACTATAAACTATTAAATACAATTTCACAGTTTTTAATCGTTAGTGCAGAGTCTGGGGTAACTCTTTCCTGTCTCCTTTTGCCTTTGTGAAATTAAGACCTCAATGATGTTTAACTATCATATTGAAATGCCTCAATAGGTCTTTAAGCATATATACAAGATTTTGAAAACTCATAAGTTTGCTTTTGGATTTGTTTTTTAAAATGTTTTTCATTAACCTGCCATTTCAGAGAAATTCAGGAAGTTCATGAATACCAGATTAGCGACTATATCAGAAATATCCTGATTTCTGTCCAGGAAGTCACAGTAGCAATGACATAATAAACAGAAATTAATTTGGATGCACAATAATCAAATAATGTGAAACACAAAGGTTTTAATGACATTTACACAAATTTTTCTTTATCCAAACATTTCCAGGGAAAATGGAGGGGAAAATGCTTCAAAGAATATTTTTCCTTTTAAAGAATTGTGTGTGAAATTTGGAAAATATTTTAAAACTCTAAACAAAACTTTTAAACAAGAAAAACTCCAGGTGTTCTTTGAGAATTAGACCAAAATTTCCTTTAAGGAGAAAAAAACACTATTGTCAAAATTAAAACTTCAACAAAATCAAATATTGATTAGCTCTGCAAAACAAAGCATCAATGTTCTCTACTTGGAAATAATAATAATCTATTTTCAAGGAAAAATTTAAATATATTTGAAATACACATTCAAATGCAGACACAGTAGGAATCTGACTCATCAGACATTTCCCTGTGTGCTGATTCTGTGATGAAGAAAAGTGAAGGGAGGAAAATCATTCATCCACACACCCCATAATTCAGCACACAAACCCCAGTACACTCTTCCCAAATCTCAGCAAAGATTTAACAGTGAAATACTGCAGCAAGGTCTCATGTTACCAGGATTTATTGTTTTCCAAAATACACTAAGGAGCATTGACTAGAATGCCAAGAAGTTCAATTAGAAATAAGAGAAAGAAAAGTCCACCTGTTGGGTTTGAGGAAAAGCATATTTGGACTTTTCAGTGTGCTTGTGTCCTGGGGAATTCTAAAATTCCTCCCTGCTCTTTAGGAGGTGATGCTGGCCCAGGACAAGTTCATGTTATATTGATATCAGAAAGCTGAAGCTGGTGCTGACTTTGACAATGTGATAAAGGGCTCTCTAAGCACACGTGGGATGTGGAGGAGCAGCTTCCTCCTGAGCCAGGGCTGTGCTGCCTGTGTGCTACATCTGGGAGGAATATCTCAGCATGTCACCTACTTCTTTCCACAAAGTAATGTGTGCCTGATGGTGCAGCCTTCGCTGGGATAAATCTGCTCACAGGCCCAAGGCAGGGCCATTCCAGCAGGAAATGCTGCTTGTCTGAAGCCCAGCAGTGGCCAGCAAGGACACTTTTCACCACGGTTCCATGCTGAAGCTCATTTGTTGGGTTTTCTACACAGCTCACAGCCCTATTGTTTCTTGTCCTTGCATCTTCAGCACTCTTGCATTTCTTCATCCTGAGATTTGCTTTCACACAGCTTTCTGAGAGTTTTATACCTTTTCTATTTCCCACTCTCAGTCCTGCACTGCAGGTCAGGATTAGGCTCAGGGCTAATACCAGCATGACTCTGGAGTCCCCCAGTGAGGGACTGTGAGGAGCACAGGCAGGAGAATAGTCTGTGCCTGAAGCCAGGGCACTCTCCTCATCCACATTCCAAAACCTTGCATCCATCAGTGTAACCATTTGCAAAAAGGGTATAAAAAACCCTCTGAAAAAGGGAACCAGTGGGATCCTGACTTTGGACGCGAGTCCACAGGTCCCCGGGCCCTGAATAAAGCACCGCATAAACTGACACTCTGTTGGTTTGTGTTTTACTTGGGGTTTCGGGCAACATCAGGATATTGCCTGCCTTCCTCTCAAGTGGCCTGCACAAATCTCCCTGCTGGGATGGGCACTCCAGTCAAGCCCAGCTCTTGACTCAAGGACTCACTTGATCAGCAAAGTTGCACCTGGCCCTCACCTTGATTTGGGAGAAAGCTGAGATTTGCCTGTGTCATCCACCTGAGGATTTACATGCTCTAGCATCACTAACAGCTGTAAATAGAGACACACATTTTCTTGTGGTATGAACATCATTATGTATCATGTGAGATGTGAATGCCATGCTATATTAGACGAAGATTGCCTCGTTCATGAAAGAGGAAGGGACTGCGGCAGTGTAGGGCTGAAATTACTTGTGGCAATTTCTTATCCAAATTGAGATTTTTCCCTAGACTCCATAAACCAGCTGCTTGCTTATTCCATCACTGCTGAAGATGTTAACTGCACAGCATAACAGCCTTCTATAAATGCTGCTTATTTTCCAAAAGCTGAGCATACAATGAACAATGTGCAGGGGTGGTGAGGCTGGCTTCACTGCTGCAGAAAATTTGCTGAATCAATTTCTGCTGACACAGATTTATGCATATGGCTGGTATATCAATTTATTTTGGACCCTTTCTGGATTCACAGGGCAATTATAAAAGATGCAGAGAAAGAATCTAGGTTATCTCAACAGTCAGGAATAATAACACTGGATGTGATATTACAGCTAAATGTTACTGAAGCAGCTTCCTCATTTTTTAGCAACTGTCCCCAAAGTTTTGCACTTCAGGATGTGGGCTTCAAATAAGACCAATAAACAATATGTGTAGCTCCCTTACACCTTTATTTGTGACCTTTAAATCAGTCATTGAAATCCCATCTCATTTGGCCAGGAAGCATGAGACAATATATGGAATTTTAAATTTTTTAGAAACTTAGGAAAACATAAATTATATCCTCAAGGAAAATCAAAGTTAAAATGGACAGGAACTGTGCTACTTCTGCAAAAAAAGAAAAATAATGCTTAAATCCTTTTGGAATGGGTAACAGTTTCAAACAGTTTCTTGTTACCTCTTTGCTAATCTGAAAACAGAATTAAAAACTATCTTAAAACCAGTTCAGGATTTTGCTAACTGGAGGTTTCTCACAGGACCTGATTTTCAGGGAGACAGATGGACATGCAGCATTTTCTCTGTCTCCTCAACACTCTCTCATCACTAATCATGAAACAGAAAAAGCTGTTCATATGTTTGTACCATTTTCTGAACCTACTCAGATAAAAGACTCCCTATATATTGAAGGTATCTTTCTATATAGATACACATGCCAGGAAATAAATTATACCCACTAAAAATCTTCCTGCCTAGGACTCAATGGTATTTCTGTTCAACACCAGTTGTAGCTGTGGTGAGTTGTCACTAGGTAAGCTTGGAAAGCTTTGCACTGCCTGTGACTTATTTTGTGATAGATTTTTAAAATGCACAGGATGGTTTTTTTTCCAGACACCCTGGCAGTTTAGAGGAGAGGCAAATTTTGTCCTTTACATCCGGTTAAGTGGAAATTAAAAAATGGTGTTGGTTGACAACAAACAAAGGGCATGAAAATGTTTCTGCAACACAGGACTTGCAGCAATCTAATAACAAACCTTGTGGAAGATGTTAATATTGCAGGAATTTAATTCTGTTTATCCGGGGCAGAATAAGCATTAATTGCCTATTTAATCATGTTTATAATTAAACTCGTTATAACAATGATTCACGCATCAGCTTCTCTAATTACACAGGCAGGACAGTATTAATTCCTCCTTACTGTTCTCTCGTTCAGGCTGGAGATTCCTGGTGTCACCTACAGGATGATACATCCTGGGAAGGGGTGAGTATGGACAGGGAAAGCTGCTCTCCAAGGAGAGAGGCTCTGCTATGGCTGCTCCTCTTTGATTATTTCACTGAACTGTTGGCTTATTGAAAAAATACTGGTTTTATTTATTTAATTGGACTGTTGGATTATTAAAAATCTGTTCTTGTATTTACCCTTCCAGTTCCTTTAAAGCTTTCAGCCAGGTGTCACTGAATGTGACACAGCTCCTGACATCCTCATCCCCACTCTACATGCAGGACGGCTGCTTTGGGACTCAGGCCATGCAAGGGGACAGGGACAGGGACAGGGGCTGGGGATGTCTGAGCATTGCCAGTGACCCTGCAGAGACAAGGGCACATTTTGGCACAGGGGCTCAGAACGTGTCGTGTCGCTGACTTGGCAAAGTGTCTGCAGCTCAGCACTGAGGGCACTGGGGACCCAAGAGAGGCCAGCACAATATTTTTTTTTTTCTTTTTAGATAGAATTACATGATTCATATCAACTAAAAGCATTTGGTCTTATTCCAGCTCCACTGTCAAGCATTTTGCAAATGAGTTCAGCATTATTATCCCCAATTTGCAAACCAGGAGGTTGAGGTTGAGATAGCAAATACACCTAGCCCAGAGTCAGACAATGAGAGGGCACTGAAAGCTGATTCTCTGAGATCCACCATGTCCCTTATTCACTGAACAGCCCACTTGAAACAAGATTATCTTATTTATTTTTTTAATTTTCATTTTTAGACAGATAAAATATTAAAGTGCAGTGCAGTACAGCTCATTCTTTCACTGAGCACAAGAGGTTCAGTTCTTGCAAGAGACAGGTTAAAATATCTGGGGACACATGCATGTGTATATATGGTTATAGATACATAATTAGTTCCTTCTCAATATTACTTGCACATCAAAGTTAAAATTCTGGAAGATAAACTAGGAAACCATATTTTCAGCAGTCTAACAGCACTGTCATAAAAATTCGCAGCAGGCTGAAAATAGCTCAGGAGCTAATTACTTTAAAACATTTTTTTTTCTGGAAAAATCTTGTTTTCCCCTTGAGGCAGTGAGTTGGAAAGTGTATCCTTGTTTAAGTCTCCACGCCTCCCTTCCCTCATCTGCTATAACTGAAAAACAGCTCCGTTATTTAGTTAAAACAATTGCAGACAAATTGAATCTGTAATGAGGATCAATTACTATTGGTATCTTGGAATGTTTTTGCATAATTAAGTTCTAGACTTTCCCAAGCAGGTCTGGCTGCTCAGGAATTAAAGATGAGGATTTGAGTCATCACATGAGGCTGCGACAGTGCAGTGCAAAACCTGGAGCACTGGAAAAGCTCTGGCTGCTTTTTTTTATTCCTCTGATTACAGGAGTGCTCCAACACTCTCCTGAAGATCTCTTTGGGGGGCTGGATGAATCCGTCAATCAATGCTCCAAAATGTTTTGATCTAGAAAAGACTTTTGTAGCTTAGGTCTTGAAGGAAAGTGTTTGCCCAGCTTCAAACTCAGCAAGGTCATGAATGAAACTTCCATAGCAAGACTGAGATACCTGTACTCATGCAATGCTATTGCAGCTTTTTATTGCTGCAATAAATGATTTATTTTTATCAGAGATGCAGCTAGTGGGGAACCCACTTCAGTTCTCTTTACCCAGCTGTTTAAAGATGCTTTCTCTCTAAGTCTGAATACAAGAAGACCATTTTTGTGGGCTGACTTCCAGTGAGCTGCTTCTCCCTGACCTCAGCAAATGATCAGCTCACTCATAGTCTTCCCTAGAACAAAAGTCAGGGTTGATTGCTTGTTCAGGAAATTAGCTCCCTTTTCAGCATGCTGGAGGAAAAGTGCTCAAAGATCAGAGAAGCAGAAAGCAGCATAATGGAATAGCATCTTAAAAATCCTTCCCTCCTGTGAAACAGTGGTACCACCTGAACATAGTCACACACTCTATTTGCTGGGACCAAGTCACTGTTTGTCTTGCATTTGGCCCAGGAAACTCTCAGAGCATCATGCCTGTTCTGCTATCTAGTGGCTATTCTTAAAAATACATCCAGTGCCACACGGTCTGAAAAAAAATTAATCCTGCTTTCCCCCTCCTCCTTTATCGGATAACTTGTTCAATTATATTGTCTTTTCTTGTCTCAATTCCTATCTACAATTATACCTCCCCAAAGCAGCTATTGTATAACCTGTGGGTCTTGGATTAAGTTCAGTAGTCTAGTTGACCCTCCTCCTGACCTTCACTTAATTAAATACAGGATTAAGCCCAAGACGTTTGCAACTCAGATCTCAGGTTAAAGCAGAGGGAGTTCAGAGCACTGGCAATGAACTGTCTGATGTTCATGAATGAGCTCACCTGGCCTTGTAAAACAGCAGAAAGTGCCTGGTGCTTTGAAAGGGCAGCTGGTTTTAACCCTTTCGTGGTGAATCCCTCACTGCCTGTGAATGGAGCCCTGTGGGAGAAGTGGGACAATAAGAGAAATGCTGTTGAACAGCACAGGGCTGGACAGAGGATTAGTTCTGCCTTCCCAAAATCATGGTAAAAATGAGAGAGACAAAAAAAAATGGGCAAGACAAAGCCTCACCATCAGTTTTGGGAGAAGTTCAATGTCAGAGAGGCTGTTAAGGGCTCTGAGTGCTACCCCAGTGACCTGAGGAGGTTTTCAATAATTTTAATCAGCACATTGTTTTCCTCCTCCAGTTTTCTGCTGCCAGGGCTCGGGATCAGCCCCAGCAGATAATCAGCATTTCTTTGAAGCTCACATGGAAGCATGGATTATCTTTTTTGCCGTCAGAAACGTGGACTAGTTAAAGCTAAAATAAGTCATAAATCAGCAAAAAAGGGCACCTAATTATAAAAATGAGGTATATAGAAAACAATTCTCTCTTCTGTAAGCACAAGAATGAGTATTGGTCTAAAAAAAAAATTGGCTTTATTTATGTTTAACCCTTGAAAGAGAGCATTCCTATTTAACTGAAATAAAACAATGACAGCCTTGGGTGTATTGGGACTCTGCATTTTTTTCCTGAACCACACACCATCCTGTGTCATTTCTGGGGGCATTAGGATGGAAGGAGCTGCCCAGGGTAGAGCTGTGGGTGCAGGGACACCTTGGTACAGCTGAGCCTTCCTGGAGCAGTTCTGTGCATATTCCTCAAATCTCTCTTCCAGAACCTGAGTTAACAAAATCATCCCATATTTGTGCATTAAAAGGCAGAGAAACAACCCCATGCTGGTCCAAATCTCCAGATGGTGCAAACCAAGGGATAAAATGGATCAAACCTGATTTTCACTAGCTGTTCTTCTAATCTGGGGCACTTGAAAACTCTTTTAAATTTTGCAGAGCAAATCTAAAACCTCACACTTTACAGGGATAATATAAATGCTATATTCTGTACAATTCCCATCATGTCTGGCTATAAATGGGAATTTTGAGAAAGAACAGCAAGTTATTACTCTTAAGGGACTTTTTGAGGGTTGACTATATAGGATGCAGAACTTAATGAAGTTTTAAGAGCACACAGGAAATCCTCCTGTGTTCCAATAGTCAGAGCATGAGGATGAAATCTGGAAGCAGTCAGGAGACAAGGTCCCAGACTGCAGAAACTTGTGTTTTAACCAAGTGTTTGATTCTTATTGAAAACTGAATTTGTACTTAAACATTTTACACATTGAAGGATAAAACATCTCTCTCTTTGCTAGCCCAAACAGAAATAAAGGGAGAAAGACTGAAAAAAAAATCAAGACTTATTGAATAGAGGTGTGTTTAGTTTGCATCCTCCAATACCTGCCTGCAGACCATTTTTTCCCAGTGGGAGACATATACTGAGCTTGTAAATTACAAATTCCCTGAAAAAAATCAGTGTTTTTCTGTGTATCAAGCTACAATCTCTTCACTAGGAACCAAACGCAGCAGGCACAGGGCCCCAGGCATCAGCAGCACCTCTGAAGAGACTCAATGAATGCACCAGCCAGTGAAAGAACAATTCCAAACACATTATTCAGGGTGTCTTGTATCATCTCTATAACGTATATTGACATTTTCTTGCTGCTGTCTGCTTTGCAAATGTCATGTCACACAGGATAAAATGAAGAGCAGTACCAGGAAAACCACATAATCTGGCTGGGTCAGGGACTGAGCTCCTGGGAAAGCCACAGGAGAACTCTCAGCCTGAACTTTGCCAGGTAATCAGCATTCAGGTACTTCAGGCTTTCAAATCCATGGCATTAGTAGAAAAGCATTTGTCTAAGATGTCCGTCACTGGTGACAAAGAGTTAGTTTGTTTTTAAAATCTGCTTTAAATCTAATGGGCTACTGAATCTCCCCAAACTGCATTTGACAGTATTATTTTTCCAGATTAATTTTTTTTAAGAACAAAGGAGCTTGACACCCCATACAATGCGGAATAAAAACTTTGAAAATGAATAAAAAGCAACCCCGTGACTAATACATTCACTATGTGAGGGAGCAATGGCTTAGTGGATCTCCTATTTCATAGGCAAAAATGCAGAGATTGCCTCTTTTGTCAGTTCATAGATAAAATCCTATTCTTTGTAATCCCTGAAGAAACAAATCAAATAAGCTCTGGCTGAGCTAACCATTTTCAATCCATCAAAGCAATCAAATTCTGTTTACCTGAATCAGAATGATTTCTAAAATGTTATTAAAAAGTAAAATGGAGTTTAACTATTCCAAAAAACTGAAAATGATGTGCAAACACAAAAGGGATAAGATTTCAGTAATTATGTAGACACAAAGTCGGTGCCATCATTTGTACCACAATACAATGTAGCTATGGCATATAAAGATAAAGCTTCCTTTGTCTAACATTACTGCTGCAAGTGATGCATAAACATAATTAATGTAAGAAGTCTTCAAAGGGGCGAATATTCATTTAGTCAGTTAGTTTTATTGCTCTTTCAGGCAAACAAAAGTTTTATAATTTAATAAACCAATTAACTGATTATATATTTCACCCAAAATATTTGTATATCACACATTACTATCATTTCACCAACTGTGGTTTTTCACACAACAGAGCCAGCGTGTGGTGCTACAGTTAAGGCATTGCATTTAATGTTCATTTGCTTTGCCCATTATTCTGGAATGAATACCATGAGGGGCTTCTGCCAAACTAGATTCCTTAAATTCAGGGTTCATCCAAACCCTATGCTGTGTTACCTCTGAAATAAAATCATTATGTGGTCCTCGGTCATGATCCTTGAACTGATCTACATGAAAAATAATTTTTTTGTTTGGCCTTTATTTCATATATACATTTAGGAGAGTTCCTAATTAGATTTTGCCTTCAGTCTACAATTCAGAAATAGCTTTGCTTCTTAATTTGCTGTGGTCTAATAGAGACTGTGACATCTGCCATTGTACTTCTGTGCTCTGTCAAAATACAGTCCTAAACTTGTCAAAGCTAGGACACAGAAATTATGTCGTTGTTCAGTGTGGAACCAAACCTCATCTGATAGTTATTTCATTGCATAATGAGAGGCAGCATATGCCAGTGGTTAGCATGAGACTGCAAGTGGGAACTCAGCCATCTGTTTCCAGCAAAAACAGTTCCTGAGTGTTTCTGGAAAAATTTCGTCTCTCTTGTGCCTCAGTTTCTCAAGCAAAATTATGGATAAATTATTCTGCACCTTCTTAAAATGTGGGAGCCATTCCTACTGCTCTGACATGGCCAGCTAGGAGCAGAAAGGGCTAAAAAAAGCATAAAAAGCATATTCTGCCTCATGATCCAGCCCCACTCTCAGCTCCATGGAATGCTGGAGCCCATGGATGACCACCCATGGAAGTTCAGAGGGCAAAATATTCAGGCAGTGAAACAGTCCTAGAGGCAACCATTTAACCCCTCCTTTTGGGCTCTGACAATCAGCAGTGAGTTTTAGTTCAGAAACTTCTATTTTGCGAAGAAATACAATTCCTAGAAACTTTGGAATCTGCAGTGGCTCCCTGGGCCCTCCCTGTATGAGTCAGAGCCCATCACTGCCTCTGCTTCTTCTCAAACCTTCATTGTGTTTCAGTCTGGAGGAACCAAGAGGCACTTTGTCTAGCTGCACATTTTTTTCAACCCCCTTCTTTCTCTGTGTGTGTGTTGTTTTTTTAAAGGAAAAAAATTACTATTTCTGCAATTATTGGCAGTAAGAGCACAAAATTATTTTATCAAAAAAAACCCACAAAAAACCCAAAAAACAAAAAACAAACAAACAACAAAACCCCCACATACAACTCTTCATAGTTTGTCTTTGCAACTTGTAGTTTAACTTCCCCATTTTGCTTTTCCATGCAGCAAGGTGCTCAGCTGCATTGATAAATTTTAAGTAATGAGGAATACACCAAAAATGTGCAGTGCTGTCCCTCTCATATACACATGCACAACCACACACACCCACCAAATACTCAGAACATTAAAGAAAGCTGTTAAGCTAATCTGGTGCATCTAAATGGGCAATATATATTGAATCCATGCTCCATTGATCATAATTATTGCAGTGCCCTTTATCAAGTAACCATCTTAAACCATTATTTAGAGATCATTTTGCTTTCCATTACTGTCACTATATTGCAGAATTTGCTAGGAATTGGTGGCTGTGTGATAGAGGGGTGTGCAGCTGTATTAGTCTGGAATCTGCTCCTGTTATCCAACAATGTTTCTAAAATGAGAGACTTAGTGCTGTATTCACACAACTTTTGGGCAGCCTTTAACTTCATTCTGGAGTGACAAGTCACTCACATAAGCTTTGTTTGCCACATAACTCCTTCCCACCTCGAATTCTTTGCATATTTCCCTTAAAATTAATTTGTCTTTTTTATGAAAGTACAGCTTTTTTTGTATTGAAAAGCATTAAGATGTAACTGAGAGTTACCAAAATCTGCACTACTGCTCTGTGTGTTTGAAATTATTTATGAGCAAAATCATTATTATTCCTTAGGTTGTGTGAAGGAGGGAAAGAGCAGTATTTTATTCCCAGGTGGCCTTTTCGAACTGTGCATCACACAAACAATAATATAATTGCACAAAACTCTGTCTAAGAACATCTGAAGGTAAATTCAAAGTACAGTATTTTCACAAGTACTCAGAAAACACCTGGCTTGTTTGCCTTGTAAGAAGATTAGAGGAACACAGTGAGAAAGGGGAAAACATGGTTCTTAATGAGACCAGCATCATTTTAGACTGAATCCCTATCCCAAGCCTCTCAAAGTAATGCACCTGGCATGTGCTGCATGCTGTGATATTAATAGATGTATCAGGAACACAGGTGTTTAAGCTGATATTTGCCAGTTTAACCAGGTGGTAAGGAGATTTTAATGTCTCACAAAAGTAAGAGGATGGAAAAACAGAAGTTTCAGACATTCATTATCAGTGTTAGACTATGAAATGGTACTAAACATGTTGGATATAACTAAATCAGCATTAATCTTCTGACTTACAGCGAGGTGCACAGCATATTAAGAGATCAGTTCAACTCTTGATCAGAGTTTGTCCCAGGCCTTAAACACTGAAGTGAGGGAGCTCCTATGAGCAGCCTGGATACTCAGGAGCCCTTTGTACATCACAACCCACGTGACCTCTGGAAAAAATCCTATAACCTTTCAAAGCTTTTTTTTTTTCCTATCTGTAAAATGAAGATAATAACCCTTCCTAATCTCAGGACTTGTGAGACTTTAATTGATTATTAGCATTTGTATAATCATTTTGAGCTCCAGAGGATGCATATGCAGTGCATATATAATGTAACAGGTAAACATCCTGCTCAGCTGTGGGGACAGCCATCAAATCTTATCTCACTGGGGCTTAAGGTCAAAGGCAGAGAGAAGGTACCTGAACCTGATAAGGGCTTAAATGTTACAGGAGAACTACTTATGCTCTGAAGAAGTCACCTCTATCACTTTCTTCTTGCCTCTAATCTGCTCTCAGATGCTGTGTCTGCTGCTATCAGGCTATGATCTCTCTCCTTCTCCATGCCGGAGGAAGAACATGTTGACTAAACTGGGTAGACAGGCCAGGGGAGAAAATGCTTAGTGTCCTCATAGACAACAGCAGCTGTGAGTTTGCTCACTTCTTGTCTCTGTCAAATCTCTTCCAGCCTCCCCAGCCCATTAAAAGCCTTGGTGAGGGAAAGTGAAGAAACGAAATTAATTTGACTGACCAAACTCTAACTCTCTCCTCAGAGAGCAGGGAAGCAGTTTCAGTGTTCAGACATAGCTACAGATGTACAACCAAATTTCTGATATAATTTCAAAGCTTTGTTACTCTGCAGCCACCTGGGTGTACATTACACAGTAATGGCATAACTGTGAGCAGGACAAAGTACCTTCTGTTTGTGCAAGGTTCTAACAAAGCTATTTGGGTGCTAACAGGAATATGGGATGCTCTACAACTGACATCTTGAGATCTGAAATATTTTTCCAATTGCTCTGGCTGTGGAAGTCAGTAGAGCAACCCCTGAGGACCTATGAAGGAGAAACTGGGAGGTCTGGGATCAGCTGTGGTTGATGGTTTAAGTCAAGTAGAACACAGTCCGTGTCAATTCAGGTCTCACATACACTGGTCGCTGCTTTCTTGTACTTTGTTTGTAACTCCATCTGAAACTGCAGTGTCTATGAATATTTCTCAGCTGCAGTAGACTGGGAATTAGCACCCACTCATTGTGACTGTACAGGAGAAAGGGAATATGGAACATTCAGAATGAACTGTTACCTGCGTGAGATGTAGCAAAATGAAGTTCACTGTCCCCTGAACAAGGCTAAAGGCCAGTGCTGAGACAAAGAGTAGCTTTGATGGACCATGGGTCTCCTCTGTTACACTGCCTGGTGTGCAGAGCTTTTAACAGGACTTTGTGCTCTGAGGTTCAGTGCTTTCCACAGTAATTCCTCCATAGGAACTGTGTCTGCAGCATCTCTGTCTCTTTAGAACAAAATATATCTTTGCCATGCATTTAAGTTTGACTTCTCTCCAGATGGGGCGTGAGTTACCATCAGTGGCTTTCTCCTGAAAATTTTGCTGACAGAATATGATTCAGAGAGATGTTTGGCTCTGTCATTTTTCTCCACCATAATGGGATCAGGAGTGTCAGGATGATCAGTCAGGAAAGAGCATTAATTAACACCAGGACTCCTGTGAGGGAGTGTGCCTCGTTATGCAACATAGTGCTACATTCAACAATTTGTACCTCCCTAGGTTAGGCTAAGCCCTGCTAATTTCCATTTACTTCTGGATATTACATAACATAGTTACCAATTTTGCAGTTCAAAACCTTTCTATTTAATTTGAACTTAATTGTCTTTAACAATGTAAAATATGTTTGCCTTTCTTCTTCCATTCTTTAGAAAGGGAGTGTCCTTGAAAATATCAAGGAGGCAGAAAAGGCAAACCTGGCTCTGCCCTGCTGTGAATCTGTTGCTCTGTTTATTGGTTCTTCACCAGCCCAAGGCATTCCAACATACTCTGATACTCTGATTTGTGAGCAAAACTGCTCTGTCTTTGCCAGGGCTGCCTATTTTAAGCAGTCTTTGGAGGCATTACTCATGGTGACATCCAGGTACCTGTGCCTGTAAAAGTATCACACCTCTAAACATAAAATATAAACTTGTTTATTAACAAACAACTCAACTTCTTTACCCTACAGAAACTAAAAAATCAGAGCATTTATGCACTAAGGTGGAGGGAATCTGAGGAACAATCAAGTTGACCTTGCAAATACAACTCAAAAAAGTACCTTGGGTGCTGAGCAGCCAACTCTGTGTTTCCTTAAACTTCCTTGAGGTTAACAATAAAATTCAAATTAAGGTCTTTACTCTGCCCCAAGATTGGTGTTTGCAGATTGCTGCTTATCAGGTTACATCAAGCCCTGCTCTGCCATGCCACGCAGCAGATTCTACAAGGTGTAGTGTTGATGGATGGGAACAGCCCCTTGAGGCTCAGCTCATGTGAGTCATTAGAGAAAGATTTATTTCTCCTTCACTTAACAACAAAGGAGGCTTCCCACATGTGATTTTAAAAGTGTTTACATTGAATGTATTGACTAAGTTTGATTAAGTAATTGAAGTTGCATAATTAATACCATTAAGAAAGATTAATGATTTCTTGAACAGATAAAAAAAAATTATGTCTTCTGAAATAAAGTTACATACGTGAATTAAAAATTAAATAATGCAGTCAGTATTATAGGTAAAGCAAAGTAAAAAACCAAAAGTGACTGTATACTTTGGAGCAAATTCATAGCTTGTATTTTTAAATTTTTCTCCAAAGCTAAGCTGTTTCTTCTTGTTAAAGTATAAGTCAATTATACTGTAGCACAAAGAGAAATCTGCAGTATTTTACTGTCATTGTTGGTAATTTGTCCCTTAGGGTGTTAGTATTCCTACATAATTGCATATTGTCTCTCCCTGTAACATTTCTACTTTCTTTCTCTGTTAGAACAACATAAGAATTATTGCATCCATGGGTTTTAGCAAATTATCCAGCTAACTTGATTTACATTCTATTCACAAACAGAATTACAGAAGGGAAAAATAAATTGGCTTTGTTTTTTTCCTTAGCTATCATTTGGCCCCGAAAGATTAGAGTTTGTTCTTTTTTTTTTTCTTTTTATAGTGTGAGCTTTCTTTAAAAATATAAACAATACAACTGTCTGCAGACTGTTCTGATCTTTTGAAAGAGATTCACAGTGATAACAATATCATCATTTACAATTGTGTTCCCCTATTTTTGCTTCTAAATACTGGAGATGGCAGTATCATTCCAAATTCCCATCCTCTTAAAAATGGATGCCCTCGTGAATGTGCTGTCCTGAGATTTCTCATCTGAACAGACTTCAGGATGGATGGAGCAGTGATGAGTGCCCGCCTTCAGAGCTGCTGGATCATAATTGAGGGTTCTCCTTGGTTCCCAGAGCTTCCAGACCCTGCAGTCACCAGTCACCAATATTCTCTTAGAGAAATCTTCTGAGGATACTTAGATTATCCAGGATAGTAAACATGCAGGTTAATTGTGAAAACCTGAAGAAGGGCCTTATCAACTTCTTGAGTGATTGGGCATGAGAACTGACATTGAAATTTCAGCTAGTTGAATGCATTGTGATGGAAATGGAATAATTCTGAATTGTGCATGTACTGAAATGAAGTTGTGTTTGTCTTCAAGCATAAGGAGCAGTGTTGGGGTTATAGTGAGTAGTTTTGCAGAAATATCAGCTTAAAGCCAGACCCCAGCCAAAACAATTAACTGGATATTTTAAGGAAAGAAATAGAGAACCACACAGGAAATATAATCATGCCCCTTTGTGGATTCAGGATGTACACAACAGGATGTGTAGAGCTGAGAATGGTGACAGACACAACTTTTCAGTGATTTCCATTGGAATGGATGTTGAGCTCAGCCTGGGGATGCTGCCCTGGTGTGTGACCTCTGTGACCACACAGTGGTGACCTTGGCAGGTCTTCTACCTGCACTGGAAACCTGGAAAGCTCAGGCAGCAGAGATTTGTGTGTGAACACGAGCTGCAGAGCAAGTGGAGACCCGTTTGGCACCGTTGCTGCTGCTGAACTGACAAGCAGGAAAAAGAGGAGCCTGGCTGTAATTAACAAAGCAGCTTAACTACTAATGCCTTGGTAATGTCCCTCGTATTGTAGATGAAAGGCTCAACTGGTAATTTGAAATGAGAACAAACACACTGAAAGGATGGTGGCTGTGAGGAAAAGGAGTACATGAAAACAGCAATTTATCCGAAACAGCAAGTTTTTGGATGTGCTTACAGGGTCTTCTGTGGATGCTGTAATCTGCTTTTGCAACTGCTTTTCACAACCTAAAGCAGGTGAACTGAAGTTTCATGCAATTCTTGCTCAGGAGCAGTTCAGACAGGATTTTATCCTTATGGAAGCACCACAAAAAACCACAAAAACTAAACAAACAAAAACCCAAACAAAACACAAACAAAAACTACCAACCAACCAAAATGCTCTTTGAAGGGTTTTTATAGTATACATCTGCATCAATCAGAAAAATTAATAAGAATACAACTCTTGTCTGGCAAGTGGAAAAAAAAATAGCATGTTTTCAGCAGGAGTTGTATTGGTGAAAAAATGCTTTTGCCAAACCGAAACCTCATAAAACTCTAAGCAGGAAATATTTTAATTTTTTATTTTTTTTAGACACAGAGAATATCTATACAGAGTCACTTTGCATTACAGTATTGAAATTGTATTGTATTGGTATTTTAGTCCCCACTACTTCTTTGTGCACCACATTGCTGGTGCTATCACTGCAAAGTAGCAAGACAGGATGAGGAGATGAACCAAGCAGACTTAAGCACAAAAGGTGTATGATCCCTTAGCAAGACCCCTCATTTCCCAGTGGATCTGACATTCCAGGAGCCCAGTCCATCCCACTGTGTGATGTAAAAGTGCCAGGCTGTGTCCTCACCCTCTTGGTTGGGCTGCCTGCACTGAACTGTTCTCACAAGGCACTGACACTGGGCAGAAATGTGCTGACAGATCCCTGGGATCTCCTTGAGTGAGGTGGAGCAAAGCTGATGACATGATAAATTTCCATTTTCTGTTTGGTTATCATCCTTTCAACTGGGGAATTCCCTTTACGGAAAATTGCTTTCTATGGAGAAAAAGAAATGTTTTTATGTGTCACAGATGTAACTTTTGGGGGAATACATCAATCTTCTAATAACTCTACAGTATATTAAGTGTGAATCCCACCTCATGGCCAGCACAGCTATATCACAGTTACCATAGGTAAACCAGAGAAGTGTTTCCTGAGGTAGAAAAGCAATGAGTCTGAATCTGACAGGTAATTCCTCCCCAGGTATCAATCCAGAAATTATTTGGTTTTTTTTTTTTCCATTTTGAAATCCAGATGATCAATTTTCCAGCATTCCAATTCTCTCTGCCAGAGTTCCTGCTCTCGTGGCTTAGTGGCTCTTTGTATTCATTGCTCATCCAGCATGGGCTATGTTTGCTTAGCTCTCCTCCTCCTCTTCCATTTCTCATGAATAACAAAACCACAGGAATAGGCTGAATGTCTCTGGAATCATTCAGGTAGCAGATGAACTTTGAGTGTTGACTTTTTCACCCTCACAGGCATTGTCCATTTACTTTCTTCTTATATCCCTGCTCTAATTTGTACAAAGCTATTTGTGATTAGCTGGCATTTACAACCAGGTATTGATTTTTTTATTAATTTATAAACAGTTCAAACAAACAGTGGTAGTCAATTCTAGGAATAATCCCCCAGGAGGTTAGGAAAGATACAGACAAGTGCACAATCTAAAGGCATTGCACAGTGCATTAATGGGGTAAGATTTCAGATGTCTGTGTATATGTTCACAATATCCCTTTGTCTATGTATTGAAGCTGGTAAATACAAATATTAAGGGAATATTTTCAGCATTTTAAATTATTCCACCTCATATAAAAAGCAGCATGGATATTCTTTAAAGAAGTGCTGGCAGCTGACAAGGAAATCCCTCTGAACTCAGGGATTTTTTGAGAAAAAAGAGGCCTGTGTTAGTGACACCAAACACCAAATGCCAGAGGCAGAACCAGAACAGGTACTGCAGTGTCTGAGCTCAGAAGAAAGGAAGGTGCCAGCTGGGGATCCCCCAAGTGGATTCAAGGCTGCTCAGGGACAGGATGGAACACACACCAGTCCAGTGCCACAGGGATGGAGCTACTAAACACCTTCTGTGGGATACACAGTGTGTGGCTGGGCAGGCTGCAGAAAAGAAAATATTTACATGTACATGGGTCTTTCTATAAAAACTCTAGAGGCATGAGAGGATTTCTTTCTCCACGTGTCAAATTTCTCTTTTTTCGCATGTATTGATAAGCAGTTCCCAGAGTGTGGGTATGGTATGTCTGCTTGGACAATTGTTTTCCAGCAGAACAAAACTTATCGAAATGGATGGTTTGATTGCATGAGTGTTTCAGAGGAGAAATATTTCACTTTTCTTTAAAAAACCCACGTCTATTTTTGAATAGCAGTAAGAAGTATTTTGGTGGTGTGTTAGTCTGAGTGCTCTTGGGAGGTCTTTTAGGAATATTTGACTAGAAATGAGGATCATTCCATACCTCACTAAAAGACAACCTGCACAGGGGATCCTTCTGAATCCATAGATTCTGAATCCATAGATTGCAGCTGGCTGGGAAAGGAAAGCACCTCATTATTCATAGCCTCTGCCTACTGCCCTCTCCTGAAGGATTGACAAATTAGGTAAATTGAGAAAAAGTAGCAGTGTCTTATGCAATGAAATGTCCTGTGAATATAGGAGCAGAATGCTTGCAAATAATTGTGAGAATCGTCTGAATTAAATAAAACGTCCATCAGATAGTTTTTAGTGACGTGTTAGGGAATGTTATTAGTCAGAGTCCAGCAGCCGTGTGGTATTTAGAATCCTCTGGCATTTCAGTGACCTTTTATAAGGCAGATTGCATGGAACGATTAATTTATTTCATGACCATCCCATTGTATCCAAGATAAAAAATGTTAGTCAAAACCAGGTGTCCGGATCAGAGCCATGTATTGCATTTCAAAACCCATTGAGTGGAAGCTAATTTCAGCAATTTGCATGAGAGCCTTTTGCTATCACTTCTACCATAGTATCAGTGTCAGCTCAATTTTCAGAGCAGCTGTAGCTCAAACACTGACCTGCTGCCTATTACAGTAGTGTAATGAAGTGCAATGGACTCGTAATTATTCTACATTACTGTAGATCAAGTAACATGCAGCTTTCAGTTATCACAATGGAATCCCAGTTCTTGCTCAAAATGAGAAAACTGACCATGAAGTTTATTTAAGGGTGTCATCAAAAATTACATTCAGAGCCTGCAAATGTACTACTTATTTCCCAGATAACATCTGACATTGCTGTGCAAATGTCCCAGAGTCACTGCATACCTGAATAAACTAGTTTCAAATAACTAAGCGAGGAGTTCTATCTGAGAGGCAGGAGTAAATTGAGATGGGATGTTCTTAAAATTTCTGGTAATGCAATTGCATTAGGCAAATGATTTCAATGTCTCCTTTCTAGCACCATCTGTGAAACAGCCAAACAACTTACTCGTGAAATCACGGGGATTTTTTTTTTTTTATTGTTGCATGTGAAATATTGAACATTATGAATTTGACCAAAAGTGTAGAAAATCACTCACTGCCTTTCACAATCGTGACCTTAGCTTTTCCAGATTGTATTTCTTCCAAAGAATGAGCCATGGTTGTCATAATCTATACATTCAGATCTATTCCTTCCCCAAGCCTCTTGATAGGACCATCTCAAAACATTCTTTTAGCCCTGTCTTTTGGAGGGTGAGAGCTTTGGAGGCAACTCACAGCACAACAGCATGGGACAAGCAGGGGGACAAGGGCTTCACAGTAATCAGGTTTTGTATTGACACATCACCTTGGACTGAAAGGATGACAGAGCTCCTCATAAGTAATTTGCATTTTTCTGTGTAGTTCCAAACACTGGGCTATTCACTTTTTATTTTCCAATTTCTTGCTTAACTAACTGTTACCAGTAGTTGTTTAGGAAGTTGTATAGCTGGAGATAGAGGTCTATTTTTTAAGCAAATTTTCAGAAAAGTCTCTTGGCACATCACCTTCAGTATCTGGCATGAAATTTTAGCTCTTACCTTGCCAGAGGTAGCAGGATATTGAAATATATGGAACATGCAGACTGGAAAGTTTAACTGTCAAAAACTCCATTGTGTCAGGGGTAAAATCAAATTAAGTTATAAAAAGGTAAAATAATCCCTACTGAGCAGTTTGTTAGAATCTGGGTGGTTTGTTTGGGATTTTTTTTTTTCCTAGAGCGAGGAGAAAGGGAATGTGGCTTAGATTTTCACTTTCAGCCCACACAGAATTCACACACAATAATTCAGTTCAGGTAAGATGCAGTCCTGGATGTCTGGATGAACATACACTCCTTTCTTTGGGACAGAAGGGGGGAGTGCTGGCATGGAGGGGACAACAGGGTTTAGGAGAAGGTACAACAAGGCAGAAAACAGCAGAAAATAAAGACTCACAGAATGGTTTGGGTTGGAAGGGACCTTGAGGATGATCTACTCACAACACCCTGCCATGGGTATGTTGCTTATAAGAATCCAAATTCCATCTTCATTTAAACAAAGATATGGGTGATAGTGTATCAGAAAAATGTCTTTCTCTTTCAAATACAGAAACTGGAGAGAGGAGCAGTTGATCTCCAGCACAACAGCAGCACATCATATTTATGTAAGAGTTTCAGGCTGCCTACAGCGCTCACATTTCCACAGGATTACAAAACCTGAACTCCTGGAGTTGCAACTCAGCACAATCCTTCCCTGATCTGGCTGATCCTGGTCACAGGTTGAGGGAATCATGAAGCAAAAGCAACCATGGGCCTGAACTCCAGGGGTAACCATGTCTTTAAAGCATCAGTCTGTCTGTGTGTCCATCTCCCCATGGTACCAACATGAAAGGGCAAACTGCACCAGTTAACACTACTACTTGCAAATATACATGGAGATAAATACTTGGCTAATGCTAGAAAAGAAAAGGAATGTGAGATTGCAAATCCATCTCAGACTGGAGGAGTTTTTTTCTCCTTACATTCATCTTATATAAATGATCACCAGCAGAATGACTAGGGTTTAGTGCAGATTTTAAAGAAAGGGTCAATTTAAAGAAAGGGTTTAAGGAGGTATCTTCCTGTTTTCTTGAAATGCAGGGGGGCTTATTTCTACTGTTTTAAAACCTAAATCCTTATTCTAGATGTGGCAATATTCCAGTCAGAGGCACATCAATATGACAAGGCTAATGTGTCCAAGCAGACGAATTTACATATGGAGAATTGACTATTTTCAGTAAACAACTCATTAATGAGCCATCAAAACTTGGTTGTAGCAACTATTGCACAACTAGTCACAGTGAAACAACAATAATCAAAAGAGAAAAGCTAATTTTGCACGTTTCAGATAAAAGAAAAAAATTCGTCATGTAAACTTTGTTACAAAGGCGTATTTGACACCACTTAATATGTATTATTCACTAAATTATGACTCTAAATCAGGAGGGTAACAAAGTGTTTTCCTGCATAAGACTTAGCTAAACCTCTAGAGTTTTTAATCTGTTTTCCTAACAAAGTTTACTCAGAAACATTGGCTCTGTTCTGACTGTCTGGAGACCCCAAGTCTCCCTGTGTAAACGGAAAGAGGCTCCCCATGCTGGCTCATGCTTTTATAATGGGAATCACACCAAATGTGATAATTTTAGAGAAGTGTGTGTTCCATCAGCTCCTAATGGTGCTTCCCTGGCATCAGCAGAATACAAATGAAGAACTTTGGTCCAACTTTGAGGCCACTCAGCACACACAGGAGTGGCCTCACTGAGCCCCCAGCAGAAGATACACCTAAAATATGGCAAATTCCAATGGATAGTTTAATCTACCCTTTTTTACAGAAATATCTGAGACTCCTGCCTTCATCTCGTCACAAACTGTGCTCTGAATAGAAAAGCTGAGGGTCCAAAGTCAAGCATTTGCCTTTATTTGCATGGCAAAGTTTCTGTTGGGCCATAAGGAGCCTGTCATGGGTAAATCTAGAGATTGTGTCTCAGGGATTGTAGGTAGAGGCCAACCTCAGCAATGTATGGGAGCTCCACATCTCCTAGAGAGCATGCATGGGGATTTTCAGGGTTTTGAGTGTGCTATGACCTTCTAGTGCTCTGATGAAAGCCTCTTTGCAGAACAGGTAGTTTAATCCAGCATCCAGATATCTGTATGGTACCAGGAGAGAGCATTTGAAAATCTAGAGATGCATATTCCTTTCTTTTTTTTGGGTCAGTCCCTCTATTTCTGTTGACTTGAATCTGCTAATTCCTATCTGCCAAAAATTTGGCTCGTGAACAAGATGTATTTGAAATGTAAATCTCTGATGCAAATAACAGAGATGATTTGGAATCTTTTATCAGGACAATAAATATATTTTTTTAGGAGTATTTTTTTCTCCCTAATAAAAATGCAGTTGCTGCCAGATCAGAATTTTCTATTGGAAAGTTTTTGTTTCACTGAATATTTGCAATTTCCACAGAAACATGGAATTAACTGTTTCATTTGACTTGGAACATGTTCTGAATCACAGATTCACAGATTGATTGGAGTTTAAAGGAACCTCTGGAGAGCATCTGGCCCAACACAGGCTCACCTACAAGAGGATGCATAAGATCATGTCCAGGTGGGAATATGTCCAGAAGGAGACTCCACAGCCTCTCTGGGCAGCTGTCCAGTGCTCAGTCCCCCTCACAGCACTGAAAGTTTTCCTCATGTTCAGATGGAACTCTCAGCCTCAAGCTGTGTCAAGGGAAAATTAGGTTGGATATTAGGAAAAAGTTTTTCATGGAAAGAGTGATAAAGTCCTGGAATGGTCTGCCTGGGGAAGTGGTGGAGTCACCATCCCTGGGTGTGTTCACAAAGGCTGGATGTGGCACTGGGTGCCCTGGTCTGGCTGAGGTGTCAGGGCATGGGTTGGACTCGATGATCTTGAAGGTCTCTTCCAACCTGGTGATTCTGTGAATTCTGTGAATTCTGTGAATTCTGTGTCTCAGTTTGTGCCTGCTGCCCCTCGTTCTGTCCCGCTGGAGATGCTCTGGACACCCTCCCTGAGATATTTGTAAGGACTGAGGATGTCCCTGTTGTGTCCTCCCCACGCCCAGCTCCCTCAGCCATTCCTGGCAGGAGAGGTGCTCCAGTCCCTGCTCCATTAGGAAGTCTGGGCTGCAGGGAAGGGCAGATCCCAGTGCCTGGTTTCCATCCACATTCCTGAGAAATGCGGGACATTTCGGGTTTTTTATCAGCGGCTGGAGTGAAAAAAACCCATCAGTTTCAAAGTGCTGAAAGTTTCATTCTGTTAGAGGAACGCCCAAATGAATCTGTTTGTCATTTCCGAATTAAAATTAATGTGGAATTTCCATCCCACACACACCAAAAAAAAAAAAAAAAAAAATCTGAATCTTACTTTTAATCCCGTTTTAAATTGAGAGAAAGACTGAAATACCAACATTTCTCCTGGGATAGAAATGCTGTACTTGCTATACTCTGTAAACAATTTTGAATAGGACACTGTTTCAGTGGAGATCACATTCTCAAATGCATGATTTATGGGCTTATGAGGGTATTAAGCATCAAATTAAATGTCTGTAAGGATCTTTTTCTCACCTGAGGAGTCCATGACTTTAATGTAAAGTAGCCTAAACTGGCAGAAGGTGAGAGAAATCAATATGACAGAAAAGAGTAAAATAGGAAGGCACCTGATAAACGTGAAATTAGCTCCTAAAAATTGTAAAGATCCAGCATGACACTAAATGCTTCATCTGAGTGAGCAAACTGGCTGCAACTTTAATGCCATGTCACTGTCTCGCTTCTCACTGTGTTGTACATTCCCCTCTAGTGGCTGGTAAAAGATTTATGTGAGGAAATTCTTCTGAGAGCTAAAACCAAATTTGCAAAGGGAAATCCAGGGGAATTAGAGATGTAAATACTTTTAACAACCTAAGCAGGGGGTTCTTACCTTTCAGCAGTGACAAAACTCGCCCCCCTTGTGCTGTAGGTAGGGATCAAATTGCTCTTTTGGCCTGAATAATGTCGATTACACCTAGAAAACAAAGGCTCTGCTCCATAGTTGATGTATCTGGAGGAGGAGAGACAGAATTAGGGTGAAGAAGGAGCCGGAACAATTCTATACTGTACCAGTTTGAAAAGTGTTAACAGTGGTTTTTCGGTCCTTTGTTTTTCTGTTTGGTTGGGTTTTTTAAAATAGGGTTCAGTAGCTTTATGGTAGCTGCTGTTCAGCTTCCATGGGGGTTTTGTGCATGTGCACCTTTGTTTGCTTAGGTGCTCTGGGTTTGAATTCCATCTGTGTCTCCTGGATTTAGGGACTGGGGTCTGGAGTGTGTGTGTGTTTTCTGAGTGAAATTATGGAGTGTTTTGTCTGAGCACTTCCATTCCTCCTGTTGGCTGCTGTGGTGCACCTGCCCAAACCTGGGAACAATCCCAGGGGGAAGTCACAAACCAACTGAGCTCCGTGGCTCTCCAGCTGCTGGAGAGAGGGACAGTGTGCAGGCAGTCTGTGGGATACTTCAGGAATCAATGATCTTTTTTTTTTTAAAGAGCACTGATCTCTGGATTAAACCTGAACTTTGGGTTTTCCCTCTGAGCCCTGTGCTGGGCAGTGGGTGCAGGGAGCACCTGGGACATTCCCCCTGCTCCCCTCTCAGGTCCAGCTCCACTGCTGCCAAAACTGCAACAGGCAGCTTCCAATTGCACCATTTCCTTGGCTACTCAGGGCTTAAATTCACCAGGTTTTGCTGAAAAAAAATAAATATACTTCGTTCTCAGTATGACTACAACCTGTGTTGGCACAGGACTGGCAGTGTTTTGGTGCCAGCAGCCAGCAGGTTAAGTGGCAAAGCAGGTTTGTGTAATTCCTCTTGGAGCAAGCAGAGTGAGCCAGGCTCATCAGCAGGAGGATGTCCCTACCACCTTCCAACTGTGTTTTCAAACAACATTTGGGAGTGATTTATGCTGCGTTGTGACACTGGTACCATCTGTTCATCATCATAAGTATGAATGAAGTGATAATGAAGAAAATGTTCTAAGCAGCTAACAAGATGATTACACTTTAATAACATAATTTTGGCATAATTTGGATCTTCAGCGATCTACAAACACTTCATTTTAAAATCTAAAGGTCTGGAGCCTTCCTGCAGCTACACAGAGCTCTCCTCTGACTTTTAATATCAGGGAAAACATAAAATTGATCTGGAAATGTGCCTGAGGTCCTGCCTCACCTGTCTGCTGACTCACACTGTCTCCTACACAGCATCTGCTGTTTGCAGACTCTTGATTGATTTCCTTGCCTGCTTTACCTCTGTTTGGAAACTTCTCAGAACAGACTCAATATCTTCCCAGGGCAGGAACCATCTATTCCTCCTGCCAGAGGTTTCCACTTGACTCACTCACTCACCCACCTCACTCACTGACTCACTGCTCTCTTACAGGAAAACAACAGGAACTGTCCATTCCTAATTTTATCAGAGCCCTTCAGTATTTTTTCAAGGAGAGTAAACTGGAGGTCCAGAGAAAACACAAAAAAAGCGGTGAGTTTGCATTAGATACAGTGTTTCTGTTAAAATGTTGAAAAATAATTCTAGATTTGTGTTTAAAAACTTTTTATTTCAAAACGAAAAAATAACACTCATTGCTTTAAAGCTGGGGATTGAAATGCATAGTTTTCTTTTGGGATTAACAGAAATGTCTCAGTTCAGTGACCAAATGCAGAACTTTGATTTTTCTTCTTTGTTGCTCCAGGAGAGAATACCCTGGTCATCCATAGCAGCACTAGGTCCTGCAGCACTGGGGTGAGAGGTTATTTTTAACAGCCCTACTTTTCCAAGCAGACCCGTGGGACAAGTTTGAAGTTTCCCCCATGATGCCAAGTCACCATAACTGTCCCCTCCTTGTGACCCTTCCATCAGATACTTCTGACACAGTTCCAATGTCTCTGGGGCCATTCAGGTGCTTTCTCCAAGTCCATCTACCACTTTAGAGGGATGGCCAGAGTAAAACACTGGGGGAAACATTTTGGGATGCACAGATTTGAAGCTTGTGGACAGAGCTGGAGGCGACCTGTAAGCAGGGGATGGTTTTGCCTTTGTTTGCTCAGCCTGTGGCAGGTGAGAGCCCAGAGCTGCAGCTTTGCACAGGACTTCTGTCCCTGCTGTCAGGTGTCAGTGACTGGGTGACTGGACCAGGTCTCTGTGATGGTTCAATTGTTCATTGCAGTGAATCCTGACTGTCCCCCCGAGCCTTACATGCCTCGACACCGTGGTGGGGCAGTGATGAAACTGTGTGAGCAAATGTGCTCAACACATTTTAGGCCAAAAAAACCACCCAACAACACATTCCTAGGAACTCTCGAGCTGATTTCTTACGCCTGCAACGGCATTTCTTTGTTACTCAAGTAAAAATGCTGTCTAAATATATTGCTGTTTTCTGGGATATTTTTTACTAATGGGTAATCTTTTAACATCTGTATGACATCTTGTTACCAGTCTGATACAGGACCTTTCTAGAAGGAAAAATGGTGTTTGTTGCAGCAGAGCTGCCATCCAAGCTGATCTATTGTTCAGTTAGACTCCACTTAGCTGAGGATATGATCAGAGTGACTAACAGGAACAAGAAATAGGAAGCATAAAGCATATTTTTATGTTGCCATTTTTCTTTCTTATATTCTCATCTTCCTATCAATCTTTTCAAAGTGAATATGCCTAAAAGCAGGGAAGAGCCCACACCAAAAGGGGTGGTGCTGAATGGGGCTTGTGTAAGCCTCTGGCTGTAGCTGAGAGGATTTGTGCGTGCTGTACATGACTCATGGAACAGCTATTCCTGCACCAGGTGGTTAAAACTCATCAGTGATGGGTTTACAAGAAACTCATCCTTAATCTTCCTCACCACACATGTGGATCAATGGATCTGAAAGAAGAATCATGACTCTTGTTTACATTATTTCACGGATTCTGGCGCCGCTGAAAACAATTTTATCCCCTCTTTGGGCAAGAGCATTTCAGAAGACTACCAGAGTCTGCTCTCATTTATCTTCTGAGCTGGAGAACTGCACAGAGGATGTCCCTTCAGCCCAGAGGAGTCTGAGTGCTCAGCACTCTTGATGCCTTCTGCCTCCACCCATCTGGGGCCAGGAGAGCTGGGGAATGGCACTGAAGCTGTGCCCTACCCAGCTTGTCCTGGGAAACTCCATACAAGGAGGCTGTGCTGTTTTCCACTTGCTTAAGGCCACTACCACTGTAACAATGTAGAAAGAAAAATATATATGTGTAGATCAACATCTAGAAAAAAAATGTGGGTGACATCTGAGGAAAGGCTGAGGTTCTTGTGTGGAGGCAAAGGGTCATAGACACAACCAACTTCCCAGGAAAAGAATAGCATAAAGATGTGTTAGAAAACATTTCTCAGTAATTTAAAGAAGCAGAAAAAGAAATGAAAAAGAACCTACAATCTGAAAGAGCTCTGTGAGACATAGCAAGCAAGCCTCTGTTGGTCAGAACAGTTATCAGTCCTAATTTATTTTTAATCATTAGAAGGAAAAGGGGGGGGGAGGAAATAACAGTCTTTGCCAAGTGTTCTCATATACCTGATTCCCAGCTGCACCTATCTCATTATCACTCTTGTGAGTATAACACTTCTCTGCAAATGCTCCAGCCACTTAGATTTTTGAAGAGTGTTTTTCAGCAAGGGTGGGATGTGATAAATGCAATTTAAACAAGCCACTTCATCAATTTATTTATATTAGATAATGATATAAGCAGAGTGAGTGAATCTTCCACACGGAAGCCCTCAAGAAATCTCTGTGGAAAAGAAAACACCACAAGATCACTCCTTTTACAGCCACCCCTTTAAATATTTCTCTTCTGGATGGTGGGTCTACGTCCTCCATGCCCAGAATGGTCACTCAGGACATGTTGGTAGGACAGAGCTCATGGGTGGGGAATTCATTCTTTGTGAGGATTCATCTGCTCGTAGCTATTGACTGTAAATTTCTGGCAGAATGAGTAAAGAGAGCCTGGGAAAAACAAAACAACTTTGATTAATTTTATAAATGTTATTACAATTTTATTAATTTCTAAAAAGATTGTCTCTGGGAAACTGTCTTTCTACCACACTGTTAAATGTGCCCTAAGACCACAGAGAGAATATGGAACAAATCTGTGTATTCAGCTTTCCCTATCCTAAAGCCCATGGGCCTCAGGAAAAAAATTAAAGAAAGAAATCTGTGCAGATGGACCTACCAAAAATGTCAGTGGAAAAAAAAGATGGCTTTTAAAATTATATTTTCAGATCAGAAAAAGGAGATGATCCTCACATTGGATGAGGAACAGAAAAATAGAGACAGAATTTTTATTTTAATTATTCATCTTACTTAATCTGAGAATTTAAGTTGATCCTCATTTTACAGAAGCTTGTGGAATCCCTAATTTAAGATAAGGTCTGAGTGGGGATCAGAGACCTCAAGCAGAGAAGAGGGCTGATGGAAGTTTAAGCTGACAGAAGTATAAAAAGAAACAAATGGGCTTTGCCATTCAGAGAATGTAAGCAAAGACCACAGCTCTGGAGGGAAAACAAGACAAAGTCATAGCAAAACAATTCAGAAACCACAGACTCCACTTCAGGAAATGCAGAGGCAAAGGTGAAGCTCCAAGAGGAGATGGAGTGAAACTAGTTTGTTTCCAGAGGCATCCTGAAAGTGTGCACAGAGAAGCACAAACCAGCCAGGTTCTGGAATTTTTTGTCTTTTTGTCTGTGTAAGAAGCTAAATCCTGACTGCTTACATTAAAAAAATAAAAAACAACCAAATTACATACACAGATAAGAAGAATTTGTGGGAAATTTGTTGAAGAGACAGCACATACAGTGACAGAATATTACACTGAGCCCTTTTCCTTGTGATTCCAACACTGCTGCACAAGCTCACTGCTCAGGACGACTGGAGCTGTGCTAAAATTTTTGAAGAAAAAACTTAGAAATTTTGCAAAGAGGAATGTAGACCTTTGTTAGGAGTAGTGAGGAATTTCTGGGCTAGATATGGAGAGAGGGAGCATTTCAGCTGCAGGGTTCTTGGGGATGTGAAATAGAGTAAAACACACAAGTTCCTTTGAAGATTTGTGGATCACTCTGGGCAGCCCAGCTCGAACTGATCAAGACATTTTGCTGTGCATGGTTTATTGTCGCTTCTCTATAATATTTCCTTATTATGAATAAAAGCTAAGTCATATTAGCCTTTATGAGATTTTATGGTGAAAAATTTCACTTCCTGTAGCATGTAGCTGAAACTAAATGTTAAATTTATCTGGTGAGCAGCCCGTGGGAAACTACAGACCAAACATTCCCTCTCCATCACAAGGACCTTGTCTTGCTCTTCCATCAGGGAAGTTTCTGAGCTGTAGCCCAGGTTTTCCTGCATACCTGTATGAGAATGTGGCAACTCCATCCCCTTGCCCTGGAGACCCAGGGTGGATCTGTCACTCTCCCTGTGAGCACTCATTATCAGTGGCTTCCTCACATCCAGGACTGGGTCTAAATTGAATCTTTGTGCCACTCTTGTGCTCCCCACACGTAGAATTTTTATTTGTGGAGCAGTAACAGCTGTCAGCCACTGATGGCCCCATCCCAAGTCTGGGCCAGGTCTTTGGTTTCAGAGCTCCATGCACACTTGCCATATGGACAATCCTGCAGTAACGTGTCTCCTAGACTGTCGTGGGCTGGAAATTCATATGGAAATATTTTTTTTTTCTGTGTGTGTGTGTGCCGGTTTTGCCAAACGTCCTGTTTTAATTATTCATCTCGCCTCATGAATAAATGAAAAGGGGAAACATCAAAAGTCGCCAAATACTCTGTGCTGGTCACAAACACTGAAGGTTTCTTTTTAATGTATAATCAGAAAGTTGGATTAAGATTCACTCCTTTGATATGCAGCTGATTATTTTTTTTAATATGTAAAAAAAGAGCGAAATTCCTGTTTCCTGCAATTAACTGTATTTTTTTTGAAGCGCAACAGGCATAGAGAAATCACATATCTGTGGCGACTCCTTTCAAAGAAAACAATTAGCATCCATATCAAAAAGCTAATTCAGAGAAATTAAAAGAACACATACATCAGTAAAATATAATATTTCCTCTTTAGCACATCTCATTGTGTACAATGTGTCACTGTAAAATTGTTAGGCTTGGAGATAATGAAGAGTGACAGTTGAAGGGTTCAGGGCTTCATATAAGACTTTTGGGTATGTAAAGATTTTAATTGCACATAATTATGAATGTGCAAGTGGAACGATTTAATTTTTTAGCTTTCATGCTATTAGAAGGCTAATAGAACCAATATCAAACTGAGTTAGTTACAGCAGAATTACTAGAAGCTATTTTTTTCATTCAGCAATTTAAATTCAATCAAAACAAAAAAAATTAAAATAGCTCATATGTTTCTCTCTTCTTTTACAGTTATATAGTGGTAGCAAGATAAGTGGTATGTGTTATTAACAGAGAGGAAGAAAATAGTTCTTTTAGATTAGAATATCCTGCAATAATGGCAATAGATAGTGGGGAAGCACAGAAGAAAAGGGGCAGCTACAAAGGGTGCAGTTGCAGTAATAAAGTGGTGTGTTGAGACTGACTGCTGTCTAAGGCAACTCTATTCTTGCTATAAACACATAATTATACCATCTCCCACCTTAGACAGAAATGCTTCTGCTGATAACAAGGAATGAGCTCTTTTTTCTGGCTCGGTGAGGTTTTTGACTGCTAAAAACAGCAAAATGCTTCCAATAAGCCAGAAAGGTGCCTGAACTGGGCCTCCACTCCATGAATCAATGACAGTTTTCACCTTGGCAGTGTAAGTAATCACTATATTATATTATGGCAGTGTATATAAAGGACTATGTGGCAGGGAATGTTGTCTCGCAGCATCCTGGATGACTGGGAGCACGACCAGAGCTTCCAGGAAAGCTCAGGGTGGGATGGAACGATGCTCCCAGCACAGCCCACCTTCTGCAGGGCTCAGGGCTCCCCATCCAGTACCATTCCTCAGCCTTCCCCTGAGCACCCATCCCTTTCCTGCATTTCCAGGTTCCCCCTCTGACTCCTGTAGTCACATTTCTGTGAGAATTTCCCTGAATCTGCCCAAGTTTGGGCTCCCCCCGGCACGTCCCAGCACTTTGTGCCCAGTGAGTGCTGATGCTGAGCCCTGCCCTGCCCTGCTCTCGCCTGTGCATCTTTCACACAGCCTGCCCAGCCAGGGCAGGAAGAGCAGCAATCATCAGAGGGGAGGGAGAGGAAATCGTGTCCAGACACTCTGCATTTTCTCTGCAATAACCAGGCGTTCCAGCTCTCACACCGCTTTTGCATTCCCTGAATCGTCCCTTACAACAGGGCTGGAAAATGATTTTCTATCTTCCTCTAAACCCCATTTAGGTCCATCTTTCAGCAGTAATTAGAAGTCTGTTGGTGTTAGGATCTCTTTGCAGATCTTGGACCTTTTCAATTAATTTTAATCAGGTTCATTAGCACTTTTTTTAACGTGTAAGAAATGGGCAAATACATAACTGAAGAGCCACTTACCTTTTAATGAAGGTAACAAATATGCAATTAAAAAAGCTCTGTCTTTCAGCAACTTTGCAGTGAATTAACTTGTTTTGTCATTATTGTGCATGTAGAATGTCACTTACTCTGGAGTTTTGACATAAAATTCTTTATCACTGGCAGAATTAGTGAGTAACATTAAGAACTAGGAAATTACAATTAGTTCACGAATTAGGTGGGATATACAATGTGTTAATTATTGAGGGACCAAACTTCATGCAATTAAAATTTAAAATCAAGATAAGAATAATGTATTATTATTAGGCATCTGAGTATTTAATGAAGTTGAGAATGATTACCAAATTTTATAAATTAATTCTAAGGTTCCTTGACTATTCTTAGAAAATTTTGTGCCGTGGGACTTATAGCAGGCTGCAGTTGTTTGTGAATAGAATAATAATATGAAACTCAGAAATGCTATAGGAATCTTTGCTTTTTTCAATTCTATGTGGGTCAGTGAAGATGCTTAATAAATGTCTTACTGCTAAGAAATACTATATCAGTGTTTCTTCACCAAGAGTTTCAAATATGAGTTTCACATACAACTGCCATATCCAAACATTTATTATCTGCTCATTGAGAAGCTGTTGGAAGTTCACCCTTCACTGTAAGTTGTCTTAAACTCAAGGGGCTCCTTTGCAGGCAGGCCATGTTCTATCCATGCAAAGTGTAAATACAAAATAAATGCAAAGAGCAGCTGGCTGCTTCCTGAGAATCCCAGCAAGGAATGGCACAAATCTCTGCCCCGCTCTTACTGACAAACTGGGGTTGAGCAAAGCACCCCAAGGAGCCAGTGCCAGCATCTCCCTGGCTTTGTGGTGTCAGAGCCAGATGGTTTCATTGCCAGAGGAGCCACAGGGTTGGGACCTGCTCTCAGAGTTCCAAAAATGACAATAAAAAGTGATCCAACACCACTGAATTGTAGAATGGGGCAGCCCAGGACAAGAGCAGTGAGCCCAGCTGGCTCCATCCATTCCTGCCTTCCAGGGCCCCTTACCTGCCAGACAATAATAACCATTTCATTTCAACAACTTCCACAAAATGAAGTGCTCCTCTTGTAAAATCTCCCTCGTTTTTGTGAGAGCTGTAAACTTCAGAGCAGCCTTGCTAGTGAGTTCTTGAATACGAGCCTCAATTTCTGCAATAATTTCTCCACTGCAGTGAAATAAACCTGCTGCACTCATGGGTCAGTGCTCCAGGTGATTGTACAGCCCTTCCCAGTTCACATCAGCTGCACGATCCCACAGCAGACAAACCTTGAAAAATTTGCAGTAGCAAGAGGACCTGGGTAAAAGCTGATGTTTATCTTATTTGTTTATTATTCTGTCATAGTGTGATGCTGCAGTAGCAGCATTCCTTGGGGACCCTCAGAAGGACACCTGGTGTATTCAGCCTGTGTTGGTGTGGTGGCAGGTACCCAGCATGCCAAAAAATCCATCTGTCCCAGGACAATATGTCTGTATAAGGAGGCTCCCAGTGTCCCTTTCATGCTGTGGGATGTCACATTTCAGCCCCTAGCAATGGTCCCATCCTCATGGCTCTGCCCAGGCTCTCATTCTGGCTGTGGGTGTCACTCCTGGGCCTGTGTGGGGCAATGCAGTGTGGGTGCTGATTCTGCATGCAGCCCACAAAAATGGCTCTGTGTAAACTATCTTATTTATTTCACTATCCTTCCCCCATTCACCAGGCAAATTATCACGTGTATTTAGTTTCAATAAGATAAAAAATTGCCTAATAAAATATTTACTCAGCCTTTGTCCCTGCAAGTGTAAACTCATGTAATTGCAGAGCACTCCAGAACCTGTGGCTATAAATCTCTAGAAATAAAATCCTCAGTACATTGACAGAATAAGGCTTCCATTTACTGTGAAAATGGGAAGCTAGTCCATGCCAAGATGCTAGATTAACTTAATGTGCTCCAATTCATGCCCCTGTCTCTTCATTCTTCAGGAAAGGATGTTTATCTCTTCCTACTGCCCAGAGATGGCTGTCATTACCTTTCCATCCTAGGCTGGAGAAGTGATGATCCCACCTTTTTCTCTGAAATCACTCTCAACCCAGTATTGGCTTGTGTTGCTGGCAGTCAGTAGCACCTGGGATATGCTGTTCAGAAAGGCTGAGATGTATGGATTTCCTTGTAAAATTCAGAGTATGCCAGTAAAGAGATGGCTTTATCTCAGCTATTAACAAGGAGCTGGTAGACATTCAGGTGCCCTGGCCTGATCATCCTGGCATGGACAGCGTGCCAGCCTTCCATGGGACGTGCTGCCAGCAGACATGGTGTGACCAAGCTGCTCTTTCCAGGAAAACATTCCCAAGGGGACTGGGAACCTATGCCCAAGGAGGCTGCATGCAAAAGGCAAACACTCCACCATGATCTGTTTGTTGCATGGGCAGGGGAGAAGAGGGACTATTATTCTTTATTTTCAATAATGTTTAGGTTGTGGGGCTTTAGCTTGGAGGGATCAGAGAAGGAGGGAGCACGAGGAATATAACAACCTCTTTTGTACCTGTCAATTTAATATATGCCTGCTCCCACTTTGGCACAGCACCAGAGTCTTTGAAACACAGGAGAGTGGTAAGGAGTATATTTTGAAGGAACTTTTAATTAACTCTTCCCTTGGGCCACTGAGCAAAAAAAGGTGGGAGTGCCTGTGGCTGTTTTTAAAGGGTTCCTGTACAAAGGTAATTTTTTTCTCAGGCTATCACAAGTCTAGGAGCGGGGGGGGGGAAACCCCAAACAGGTAACTTCTCTAACTCAGCAGGTAACCCAACACACCAGTCCCTGTAAAAGCACAGCAATGCAGGCTTTTACTTCCCCAACTAATTACTTGAATAAAACACTGCTTGGACTCAAACCAGGTATCAACATTGCATTCAGCATTGTCACTCCAGCCACAGCAGCCAGCTGACACACAATAGGAGAAAGTAGAGAGCAAAGAAGGAAAATTCTTTCTTGCTGGCTCTGTAGAGCATCAGGGTGACCCTCAGAAAACCCTTCACAGATATGGGGAAGCAAATCAGTCCTTCAGGAAGTCATGGCCAAAGGTCTCCCTCTGAGAACCAGGAGAATCTTCCTGATGAAAAAAGCCTGGTTGCTTTTTTTTCTTAGCTGGGCAGACCACCCCAAAACACAGCTTTTGCCAGTATATTTTCTGTCTGAAAACATTTCATTGATGGGAAATTCCTAAGGAGATCTGCTACAAGCTCCTGCAGAAGGTGACCCAAGGTAAGAATAGCTGGAAGGGGTAGGAGGGAGGAATTTCTTCAGTTAAAAACAAAAGTCAAGCACCACCCAAGTTCTGTAGTCATTATATTTATGTAAAGGAGGTTCCCATATCAGCCCAGGTGTTCATGTGGATCTTTGTGTGAACCTCTGAGCTTCATCTCAGAAACCATTTCACCCCAGGAGTCTGCAGTGCCAGTTCTGCAGTGGTGCATGAAACACATCCCACATATGCAACGGAGCCTGCCTGAAAATGAACTCAGGCTGACCTGAGCACTCACTCTGGTGTTGGAACTTCTCCATTTCCAGCCCAGAAGGATGCCCAGGGATGGCAGCTTGGCACTTACAGTTTGCAGTGACAGCAGTGTCCTTCTGCTCCAGGACAGACCTACCCAGGTAAGATGGCTCTGCTAAAATAAGTTTTCTTCCTATGTCTGGTATGAGCTGGCCCAGGAACAAGCAGGGAGCAATCTGGAGGTGGTGGGTGACCAGGCTGAATGCAGACCCTACACCATCCACCACTGGGGACCATCACAAAGCTTCACCATGAGGCTGAAAATGGGAACTGGGATTTTCATTCCCCTTTCCTAAGTCAAACATCGTTTATGGAACCAAGGGTACTAGACTCTGAATCTCCCAAATTTCTTGTGCTGATTGAACATGAGATAAAAAAATCTTTTTTCTTAGTTTTAGATCTCTTTCATCCATTTCTCCCTCAATTTCTCTCCATCTTAGTGCCACAAGAAAAATGCCTCCTTCTACCCAACTGGCAAGGCAGAATTGCATTCTAGAGAGTTCAGCCTTTAAAATCAGAACAAACCTGTTTCCTATGGCCTGGCCCTCCTGTTCCCAGAGTCCTCAACTGCAGATGATGTTTTTGTTGCAACCAGTGCCATTCCAGGTTCCAGCACCCTGCCCTGAGGGCTGCCACATGCACACATGCATCCACTGCTACAAAAAAGCATCATAGCAGCCTAAAATAAGTGACTGAAGGTCTTATTCTCTTCCCATTTCTGCCCAATCTTAATAAAAAGCAAACATCCCCTTTGGGATGTTATAGTCACGCAGCAAATTTAATTTCAAGAAAAGCCAGCAGAGTTAACTCAGCACTAACGCTTCCATCAGGTGCCACCCTGTGGCTGCAGAACACCTTTCCCAGCTGGTGTCCAGAGAAAGGGCTCCGGTGCCCTGGGATTGCCCCATCCCAGAGCTGTGAGGCAGGGCGTGGGCAGTGCAGGGGATGCCGTGCCTCGGGCAGGTGTGTCCTGGTCCCCAGGACGTGGCGTGCGAGAGTGTGACGCCACTGCCGTGACGTCTGGAACGTTCCTGCCTTGGGAAAACAGCGCTGGCTGCAGCCCAGGGATCTTTAATAGACACAGAACATGGATGTGGGGATGCTTGTGTGTAATTGCACACAGTGTATAGGGCCATTTACCATATGGGAGCACTTGGAGCCCTTTGATCCTTCTCACCCATAAAACGGGGCTGGAGGGGGGAGTGGGGTCACAGGGGGGCTCGCTGGTGTTCCAGTGAAGGCCAGGGCTGTGCCTGTATTTTCTCATTTCCCATCAATGTTCAGGAAAGAGATTTGCCAGCACAGCTGGAGGAAAGCAGTGCTGGTGTCCTCTGGAGCCCAGCTTGGAGCCCTTTGTAGGCAAACCAGAGGTGCTCTGGTGAGGTTTGCAGCTCAGCTCCTCCAGGAATGACCCCCTTCCTGCATCCCCCAGTTCTGGGGAGGGCACCCCTCATTCACAGCACAGCTCAGAGTGGGGAGCCCTGGCTGAGAAATGTCCGTGGTGCAGGGGTTTCTTGTGCTTAGGGTGGTAATGCCTGAAATTGGGGGAAATCCACCTGTACCTTAGATCCTCTGCCTGCCAGGATGCCAAGTGCCAGCACAGGAACCAGGGCAGCTGCACTGCCAGTCTCCAACACCTTTTTGGAAAGGTCTCAGCTTGCCCCCACACTCCTTCTTGATTGTCACCTGCTTTACCTGCACCCATGATCCTGGTGCAGGCATTTACAGGGCAGGAGCTGCTCACAGATTTGAATGGGGCTTTATCATAGCAATGCCTATCATTTTGTGCTTTCCACAGTTCCCTGACTGGATGATGCCAAAACTATTTCATGAAAAGGAATTACATACTACAAATGCTACACAGACTCAGTTATTTCTTGTCTTTTTCAATTCTGAAAAAATTCCCCAATACCTCACTTTGCAAAGACAGCTGAGAGTTTTAGTTGTATTTTCCATAGTCTGGAGGGCATCAGGTTGTGATTCCCCAGCCTGAGTTTATTTCTGACTCTGCCACTGAGGTGTGAGTAACCCTGACCAGACCACTTGGCCCCTCTGACTCGGTTTCTTCTTTTCTCTTTTATTTTCCTGCAGTATAAAGTCCTTGATAGAAGAGCTGGTTGTTAGTTTGCATTTGTGGCGTGTGTCATGAAACAGGGGAGAGGGCAGGACCAAAGCAAAAGCACTGAGGAAAGCCTGGCAAGAGTGTGATATAAACAATCAACTGGATGTGTTGCTGAAGAAAAGGGGGTTTAATTGCATGACCTGTTTGTCCCCTTGCTCACCAGCTAAACTTAAACCTGAGCCTCTGGATAGTCCAGATCTAGGCTTGCCCCCAAAACTGATCCAAACCTCATGGAAGCCCTGCCATGCTCTTGCCATCCCTGCAGCTGGACCCTGGGGACCTTCAAGGACAACACAACATCACAAATCCTCCTGCTCAGAGGTTTTCCTCCATCTTACAGGCTGCTGACAAGCATTTGCTTGACGAGGTAAGTCCAGCAAAGGAATGCTGGTGAAGGGTAAGGGTGTGCTGTGCGATTTTCTCACCCACACCCACCTGTGCAGTCCTGCTGAAGCTGAGGGAGGTGCCTGGGTACAGAACCACCGGCCTTGGCACCCAAATGGTTCAAGGAATTTTGCACACATGGGTCTTTGCTGGTGAATCTCCCTGGAGCCTTTTTTTCTGCTCTCCCTATTGCTAAAACATGAGAGAAGACAGCACCTCTGCCTGCACGCAGGGGTGTCAACCCAATCACTCACTTAGTAAATCCTCACCACCAACAGATATTTGTAAACTCCTTCCATCCATCCTATATGGACAGTGCTGCTTGATTTAAACTTCTCCCATTTCCCAATCTTATTTTCTTTTTTTTTTTCCAGGCTATTTCAGCCACAAAACTGGCCAACAGACACAGCTGGGAAACACACTGCAGCACAAAGAAAAAATAATAAAGGCTGGGAGAAGTTCTTTCCCCCTCTACAGAGCTGTAATTGGGTCTTCTCTTTTTATTTTTTTTTAAGCTCAGTTGGGGTATGAACTCCTTAATCTTAGTTTGACTTATGGGAAAGAGAGGGCATTAGCATATTTATAAAAATTTACCTTGTTCTGAAACTGTAGACATGCTTCACCTTATAATTTCATGATTAGTGTCATTTCATCATGGGGGAAAAGCCACTTTTTCTATCCAGCGGCACAAAACGAATACAAATCAAACACATGCTTTCTGGAATTATTCACACAATGTTTTCAAAAATCGACATAGTTCAATAGTTGAGCAATAAATTTTCTTACTAATGAGACACTAAAAAATGTTTTTGATGTTACGCCCAGGGAGAACTAGTTATTGCAGATTTATAGGCAATCTGTGCAAAGACTGTCCTTTGCTTCCAATGAGTTTCTAATTTTGATTTGATGATATCCAGCTGCGGAGATTTGGCCATGATATTATATAACTTGTGATATCACATCTATACAGTATTTTCTTCCCCCTCAATGTCTGGGCTTTTCATATACAACCTGGACTGCAGCATCCCATGGTTTCCTCGTGCAGACAGCCACAGCATGTGGTGTTTATGGATCCCTTTAAGGAGTGTGTGCAGTTACAGTATGTGCATCTCGTAACTCTCTGAAATACAGGAGGCAAATTTAAATTTTGCTGGAAATGCAGCTTTTCCTTTCAGCTCCTCCTGCTCTCTCCATGGCTGGGAGCTCAGAGCAGGTTGGGGTGTGGGCAGTCATGCTCCAGAAGGCTTTGCAGACAGTGTTTTGTGGTTCCTTTTGTTCCAAGAATTTCTTCCAGCGTTTGGCTGGAGCCAAGCCAGTCAGGCTTGTCCAACCCAGGGGAAGCCACCTCCCCAAGGACTGAAGTCACCACAACCCACCCCCACACACAGGATGGTTCAGAACAGTCAGTGAAGGGCAGTCAGTGACCTCTTGTGACACCATTTTATCAACAAGAAGCCTGAGAGGGAGGGTTTCCCAATCCAGAATATTTTCAAAGCAGAGCATTCAGTGAAGGCAACCACCTATTCATTTCCTGGAAGCAACCAACAGCAGGGGTTTATTCCCCAAACCCTGCTGAAGACGAACTCAGACCTTCCCTGGGGACATTTTTAATCCGAAACAAACCAAGCTGTGCCTGTACTGACACTGCTGGCAGGCCCCTTCCCTAGGAAATGAGGGAATGTGGGATCTCTCCAGGGGTAATAACACGGCTCCTTGCCTGGATACAAGAACGATGAGTGCTTCAGAAGTGCTGATGATTAAGGCCCGTGTTTAGGCCGCTTGGAAGAAGTGGTCTCCGAAGTGGAGACGGAGCAGCCACAAGCCAGTTCACTCCGCCACTCGCCCGCCTTCCACCCACATGGCTGCCGTGTGGGGAGGCCACCGAGAGCCTGGGCCATGTTCCTGGCAGGAAGGCCAGCGTTCCTGGCTGGAGGATCCTGCTCCAGCTGTGCCCGAGCACGCAGGAACTGCCCCTGCGGGACCCGCCGGGCACCCGGCACGGCCCAGCTGCTGCCATGAGGGACAACCCGCAGATAGCCCAGCACATCAGGAGCACTATTATGGGGGTTTTTCTAAACTGTTATGGGGTTTTCCATTCTTTTTTAGGAAGTCTGCAATTTGAGCACACTGACAGTAACTCACAGTTACTGAGAGTTGCAGAATCTTCCCCTCGGCTCCCAGCAGAAGACAATAAGATAGTGGTGGGTTGTGTGGAATGGCTGCAAACACAAAGGCTACTTTTTGCCTAAACAAACTTTTCCAGCTTAAAAAGTATGATGAGGAGACTGTGGCCACCCTAAATAGTATTAAATTAACAGATAACTCACAAACACTTCAGTCAGTTATTCTTCTGAAGGGCTGTAGGAAGCACACCCATGGCAGGGACAGCAAATGCCTTTGGCAGGCGCTGCCCTGGGAATCAGGCAGAGCCCTCCCCTGGTTCCTCACATGCCATGCATATGCATAATTCCGTATAAATCATGGGTCTGAGCAACATAGAAGCACTAAACAAAGTTAAAAGGTCACAGAAACACATTCAGAATGGCATCTTATTCCCAGCTTTCAGTAAATGCATTACACATTGAAGAGCTGCCATTCTCTTTTTTTTCTTCATAAACCCAGGGTATTGGTCCCCTCCTCCTCACATGCACCTTCTCGTTACATTTCTACCTCCAAATTCACTTCTGGTGCAAATGATTTCAATGGCACTCCAGAAACATACACAGAAAATGCAGCCAGATGTCTTCCTTGGATTTCAGGAAGGCAGAGAAGTGTCAGAATTAAATCTTGATGGTTATGATGCTGCCAAAAATAGTTCCTGCACTCACCCTGAGTCTGTGAAGATGGATCCCAAGGCCAAACACAGAAATTAGCTTCCATATCAACATTTTACTGTCACTTTCATCACCACGCCAATAGATTAGTTAAAATAACATCGTTTACTGGCATGGAGTGTTATTGCAAACAGATGTCATCATTAGGATAAAGTCGAGTTCTACTATTTCATCCAGGAATTTATTCATGGAAATTTTGATTTTTCTCATTGAAATAAGAAACAGTTTTCAGTCCTTGAATCTTTCATCCCTGAAAAGCACTTTAGGATGGGTTGTTGGGGGTTTTGTGTTGTTTCTCTCTCCCATAAAGAAGAAATCAGCATTTTTCTTGACATGGCATAATTCTGGTGGTTATTTTCAGTTAAATGCTTTCCTCCAGTGAAAGGCAAATGTTAGTTGGAAAAATACCTACTATCAGCTGTCATTTCCTGTATATCTTTCATAATTGTATCTAATTGCATTCTGCTTCCTTCAACTCTTCTTCATATGGAGTGGAATAATTCTAGTATCAAATATATTTGTTTTTCCATAGTCATTGAGTCACCTTCTCAGATGGAGCTGGACATTTATTTGTAATGTTTAGGGTTTGTTGCCTTTCTTTTTTATGAAGAGAGTCTGCATGGATAATGGGTACACATTTGACTTCGTTCATTAGAAAGGAACATGAAACAATGCAATGTAATGAGATCAGCCATCAGAACACAGCAGCTTGGGAGGGGTAAAACAAGACTGGACCAGGCAGAAATCTGAAATCTCAATCCTGCTGGAATGAGAGGCAGTGCTCTGGTTGACTTCAACAAGGATTCTAGGATTTCATCCTGAGAATTTAATAGTACTGCAGTTCTAAGTAAGTTCAAGCCCGAATGCATGCTCACTGCCATAGAATGAGGTTTCAGTCCTACACAAACAAAAGCCTGTGCATTTAAGTAAAAGAATTTCGAGCCCCTGCACTTTATTTATTTAATATGCTTACAACTTATTAAAAAGTACATTGTAATAGATTATATGTACCTCTGAGAAACAACCACAAAAATCACCCAACACACAAATAATGCAATAGTGGCCAATCTGTATTCTTACTCAATCTGCTCCAGAGGAGAGAGCAACAAATCAGGTCATGTTTGGCACCCAGTTTTGTGTAATGTGTTGACTCATTGCTGGATCTGTGTATTCCTTACACCATTCCTTATACCACTATTAGTATAGGTTGTCCATAACTTCTGTATGAAACTTGCAGCGTCCCCATTGCATGAGCCTTAGTGCCAAGATAGAAATTCCCAACACTCCAACACAGCCCTGGCCTCTCTGCTCCTGCTCACATAAATGGAAAAGTTTCTTTAGACTTCAATAACAGAGAGTCAGTCACTAAAATAAAAAACCTTTGGGGAAAAAAACCTACTATAATCTATTTTTAAAGGCCAAAATCTTCTTGAATTCTCTTATAGTATATAAGAATGGACACTGGCAAGAAAAGGCACCTTTGTAATATTAGAGATGTTTAACTTGAGAAAAAATAGGAAGAGCTTATATTAACAGAGTGCACACAAAGTAAGCTTGACTCCTGGAAAATCCAAGCTGATCTCTGGGCACTCACAAACACCTGGAGCAGGTCCAGGTGGTGCAGACCAGCTAGGCAGCAAGGAGGAAATTTATACAAACCACCACAGAAGTACAAATCCCCACCTCACTGGAGCTGACAGGCACACAGGTGCCCTGGAAAACTCAGCCTGAACTAAATCATGCAAAGGTGCATAGAGAAGGACAGAATGGTTGGAGTTTGAAGCGACCTCTGGGCATCACCTGGTCCAACCCCCCTGCTAAAGCAGGTTCAGCTACAGCAGGTGACTCGGGATTGCCTCCAGCTGGCTTGTGAATATGTGCAGGGAAGGAAACTCCACGGCCTCTCTGGGCAGACTGTTCTATGCTCAATCACCCTCACAGCACAGAAGTTTTCCCTCATATTCAGATGAAACTTTCTGTTTCAGTCTGTGCCCATGTGGTCGTGTCTTTTCCAGGACAAACAGCTTCAGTTCCCTCAGCTTTTCCTTGTAAGAGATGCTCCAGTCCCCACATCCTCCTCTGGACTCTGCTCAGTTGTTCTTTGTCTGCTCACTGCCATTAACCCTCTTCTCCTTTTCCCAGCACAGGGTGTCACAGCACTGCAGCTTTCTGGGACAGCCAGAACAGGCTGTAGAACAGCATTTGCCTTCTATCCTCACTCACAGCCCTGTGCTGAGTTGCTTAAATGCATAAAAATCTTGATCCTGCATCTCCTGTGAGTGCCTACAGGGACCACCGCTGTGTCTCATTACTCTGAGCTGGGAAAAGAGCAGGAGCAGAGCAGCCCCCAGAAACTCTAGCTGGATTTTCTATCTTCTTCTGCATTTGCCTTTACTGTAATTATGTTTCAGAATAATTTCTATGTCAATCTCCCACTTCCAAATATAAATGTCACTTCTCTTGCCTGGATTCAAAACAAACTGTCAGTGTGAAATAGCTTCTAACACGTTAATAATGAAATACCGTTTTACCCCCACTGAGAATAAAATGCTAGGACTAATCATACCATTCTAAAGGGCTTATAAATCAATAAACCAAGAGGCAGTGAATGAATAAAATTCTGATTGAAATCATAAGGACATCAAGTATCTGCAGATAATCAGTGTCACATGGTTAAAATAAAAATAACTAAAATAAAGAAATCTTTTTCCCTAAACATGTGGATACACACAGTGGCTTGCTAGATTTTATTCTTACAGCGTGGTTTGATGACCTCACCGAGGTAGAGGAAAGCACAGCTGACTGTTAGAAAACGAGGGCAGCAGATCACTTTGTGATGTGACATTCACAATCCAAGTGGTACAACCTCATAATAAACTGTTCCAGTAGCTGGGACTTTTCCTGTGTCTCTTTCCCCCCTTCACTGCTGGCAGCCCTTAGCTGGGAGCAGTTCTGATGCAGTTTCCCAGGTCAGAGGGCCAACATCAGAGCTACCAGCTAAGCCATGTGCCTGTCTGGGGTCACAGGGTGGGAACTGCTGGGATCCTCTCACACCTCAGACCCCACTGCCCTCTAACCCAGCCCACACTGCAGCCTGGGCAGCTCAGGGCTCTACCTCCCCCTCTCACCTGCAGTGTCCAGCAGAGTTTCCCATGCCTTTCTCCCCCTGAAGCAGCTGTTTTGTGGCCTTTGGCCCCATGGATATTTTGGGCAGCAGCTCCACAGGGATGGTCACCTCTGGTATTTTGTATAACACACTCATTCAAAGGTGGCTGTTTTGGTGTCCTTAGCTGGATACACAACACACCTGAAAATCCTCCCTGAGTGAGTCACCCTCTTCCCCATCCCACTGAGGCTAAGGAAGATTTGTCAGTTTGGTGGTGGGGAAAGCTTTTCTCAAACTCGTGGTATTCTCTTTAGTGATTCACATGACTACAGCTGAAGAATTCCTTCCCAATTTGGGGGTGTCTGTGAAGCTCTGATATAAAAAATGTTGTCAAACTTCAGTTTCTAAGGATTCCCAAAATGTTGGCACTATGGAGGTGTTTAGCACCTCAGTTTGGGCCCAGGAGATCTGGCAACACAATCCGGTGTTTTCAGGTGTAGCACCTCCTGTAAAAGACCCTCCTGAAGAAAGGAACAGCCCTTTGTCGACTGCCACTTGATCACCAAACCCACAGCTGCTCTCCCTGCGTTTGTCACCCAAACCCCATCCCTTTTGTCCTGGGACAGGAGCCTGTGAGAAATCTCTGATGCTTTAGAAGTGGCACATTGCCATTTTTAGCAAGCAAACCTTCTTTCAAAAGTAAAGTCTGGCACTGGTTATACAGAGAAATCTTAGATGCAAAACACCAACACAACAGCTCCTCGATTTTATGGAAACTGGTGACAGCAATTTCCTCTGTGAGAGTAAGAATGGTTCTTATTTACAGTCAACTCCAAATTGTTTCCTCATATACTTTATTGAATCTTTCTTAAAGATAGGTTCTGTAACCCTCATTGAATCTATTCAGAGCAAAAAAGTTTACATAATGCATCAAGAATCATCTCTAAATTCTTCCTCTGAATTCTGATGCAACAGAAGTGAAGATGCTGGGAATTCACGACAAAATTTTTAATTATAAATCTTAGAGTAAATGAGCATGAGATTCTCTTGCTAAAGAGTTGTAAATTAAGTTAATGGATATTGAGATTAAGTCTCTTTTTAAATTTATTTTTCAATACTTGATGTTAATAGAAACTTACTCCGTGTATTAGTCCAAGTGTCTTTAAAGACTTTTAGAGTCATTATTCAATGATGGATGCATGTTTTAAAAAATTTGCATTTCTGAATAGGTAGATGGATTAATTGAGAGAGGATCATGAAAAGCTTTGCAAATGTGTGTTGATGAACCTGTTAATAAAACATCACACAAAACGTTTTATTCACACAAGATAGGTAGGCTTAGCCCTTGTTAATATTCAGCAAAGCTAAAATATTCCTGTGAAGTGGCATTGAGGCATCATGATCTTCAAGTGATATGGGGTAGGAACTTCTTTTGACAAAACCGTCTGGGGAAACACACCACATCAGTGTTTAAAGTGTTTATCTTGTGTCACACACTTATTCGAATTGTGTCACTGAAATGCTGCTGCCATTTGAAACATTTCTCCCCAAGTGACAGTAGCTCTTCACAAGTGAGGCATCTCTTAAGAGATGCTTTAAAAACATAGTGGAAGATTCTCAGCATGGAGCTCTTTTCAACCTTTGCAAGATGACTGATATTCCTCTCTTACTTCCTCTGACATTCGATTAACCTATTTTTTCCACAGGAGTGATGAACCTACAACTCTCAGCCAATGTCTTGTAGCAAAGTGCACTTGTTGGATCCAGTGAGCAGGGTAGCAGAGCTGTGTTGCACTGAATACATCCTGCAGCATTATGGAATCCAGGCACTAATCTTCCAAAAAGTATTCAGAAGCTCGGCTCCTGCTGGAATTCAGTGCCTAGCAGGTGGATATTTCAGTAAAGCCAAGGAGCTGAACCATAGATTTTTAGATGTGTTGCCTCCAGCTATACCAAAGCTCTTGTATCCCAGTTCTGCACCATTCTACAGCTCATCACTGTAGGTCTGTCATTATTCATCACCATTGCTTTCTGTCACTGGAGGCTCTAATTCTCTTGGGATCTCAGCTGGAAATTTTGTGTGACTGTGTTTGCATGCACAGAGGCAACTGAGGGCTCAGAGAGCATCACAGGGCACAAGGACAGTGTATGTAAGTCATTAACAACAGAGCACTAAGATGAAAATATTTTTATACCCTGGGAGACAGTAAAAAGTTGCCATTACCTTGCACATAATCTTGGAAAGTTTCTCCTACGTCTGCCCAAGTTGTCATATTCCTGTCTCCAAGAGCCTGAAGATATTCTGCAGGGCCATCAGCCACATCTAAAGCACTCAAATGTTGGGAAATGTCAGGATTTAAGCTGCTGAGAGAACCTTATCTCTGCCCTTTTGTGTGTTTGTGCTGTACAGGGTAAAGCACTACTCCAATGAGTAAAGCCAGAAATTCTCAACTCCCTGTAGCAGTATGAGTGAATTGGGTCACTAATTCAAATGTTTCAAACATATCTACTGTCCCTTCAATAAATATTTAACACCTGCTTAATCGCTGGTCCCTTCTGAAGTCACTTTGGAAATTTTTGAGCTATATTTTAAAGAAGGAAAAAAATATTAAATAACCTGGCTGGCAATAATTTTTTTCATAGAATGGATCATTCCCTCTGTCCCCCAGCCACGGAGCATCTTGTAGGAACGAAAGGTAAATAAATGCTGGCTTTGCTGCAGTTTCTCCATTCTGTAGCTTCCACTGACACCTGCTGGAGGCAGGCGCTATCATTTTGAATTCTGTCCCCAGACTGCGAGAGGGATGGGCACTGCTGTGTCCAGCTCTGGGGCACCACACACAAAAAGGACACTGAGGAGCCGGGGTGAGTCCAGAGGAGGACACAAAAATGTTGAGAGGGCTGGAGCACCTCTGCTATGGAGACAGGCTGGGAGAGCTGGGGTTGTTCAGCCTGGAGAACACTCCAGGGAGACCTGAGAGCCCCTTCCAGTGCCTGAGCAGGTAGAGAGATGGAGAGGGACTTTGTACAAGGGCCTGGAGAGATGGGAGAAGGGGAACAGCTTTTAACTGACAGAGAGTGGGTTTAGATTAGACATTGCTAAGAATTTCTTCCCAGAGAGGGTGGTGAGGCACTGGCACAGGGAAGTGTGGCTTCCCCATCCCTGGAAATATTCACGGTAGGACAGGGCTTGGAGCAACCTGGGATAGTGGAAGGTGTCCCTGCCCATGACAGAACTAGATGACCTTTAAGGTCCCTCCTAACTCTTTTCATGTTAGAAATTTCAGCAGGCTTCTGATGAACATCTGAAGCAATACATGGAATTACAGGTTTTTAAAAAAACAATCAAGCAACAAACAAAACACTAAAATACAAGCACAGTCTTAGAACTCTAAAAACTAGAAAATGTATGACAGATTTTATAGAAGGTTGTTTATGTTGGTGTGTTCTTGCTCTGCCGAGCCAGGTAACAGAGCCAGTCTGATAGACCTGAACCTTTCCTTCACTTCCAGATTAACATCACAGTTTGTGCTTTTGTAAACACTATGTAAGACTGAAAATTCCTTTCCAGGGTGATTTCACAGCACCTAGCTGACAGCAGTAGATTTCCCCTGAAGTCCCAAGACTAGAGAAAAAATTAGAGGTCTAGACAAAAAAATTATTACATTTTGAGTGCTGCCCAACAGGGGCCATCTAAGGTGGATTTGGTTTTTTTTTTCCTGGTAGGAATAAAAGGGCAGCTGAATTTTTGGCTTAGCATCTTTCCAAGTTCCTGTAAAGCTTTTATGTCCTCGTTGCTCAAGTCTCCCTGGTCGCATCCAGGAGGTGGCAGTGGAGGAGCATCCATCGCTCCCCAAACACGGGCTCAGGGCTCAGGGTTGGGGCCGCTCCGCGGGTGTTTGGATTCATTTCCCAGGTCCTGAGTGATGGGACAAACCTGGATTGTGCCCACAGCCAGGCTCAGGGCAAAAGCAATACCAGAGAGAGAAATGCAACCCAGGGGTTCTGATGTGTCCCCTACCGAGCGTATCTTATTTTCTGCTAAAGACAGCGGGATCAGGTTGATGTCTTTTCATAAATAAACACTCAAAAACCTCCTATTTCATGTGTTTGAGGGATATTTGGGTTTGCTTTAATTTTCTTTCTAAAAAGTCCCTTTAAAAGGAAGAAAAAGACAGGGAATTGTTGTGAAAATCTTACAAAACCCTTGATTCAATGTATGTTTTTAAAAGTAGATGTAAAAAAGAAGGAAAAAAATTCATGTGTGAGTGAGTAGTATGAAGCATGGCAGAACTCTTAGTTAGACTCCAGCTCTGTTTTTGAGCAGTACAGGCTCACTTAAAAGTACTGACACTTTCTCTTCTCAGCACATCACAGTTAAAAAACAAGTGCTGGAGAAGATTTTGAAATATGAGGAAAAGTCATTAGTTCTTCAATTTAAAAGCAGAATTTGCTTACAGAATGCAGTGACTAAAGAGGACTCTGTCACAAGTATCAAAGAACAGCAGGAGCAAGCAGAGTCAAAATTTTAAAAAGTGAAGGGGCAAAAAATGAATTTACAAGGGATACCAGGAGTAGCAAGAAACAATTCTCAATATACATTGAGAAGCAAAGGGCAAGAGAGCACACAGGTTCTTGGTTCATCAGCAGATTTAAGGGAGGGGTCATCAGCAAATAAAAAAGCCAGGAAGGACAAAGTTCTTTGTGTCTTTTTTGTGTTTCTGAGGGAAAGGCCAGGTGCAAAGGCTTCAAGCAACAGCAGCAGAGCAGGAGGAAATCCACATGGAAATGCACAGGGAGGCAACAGCACACTCAGAGAACTGGGAAGTTTCACACTGCCTGAGCCTGATGTATTTTATCCCAAAATACTGCAGAAGAATATGACAGAATTAATGTCAAAACCATTTGGGGTTATCTTAGGGAAGTCATGGGGTGTAAATAAGCATCAGAAAACTGGAGAAGAGCAAATATATTCAGTTTCTAAGAATGGAAGGAAAAGATTAAACAGGGATTTGTCTATCAGTCAGCTTACCTTCAACTGCCAGAAAAATCTTGGAAAGCACAAAATCTTTGTGTGCAGTACAAGAGAATAAGGCAATGAGGAAAGTCAAAATGGATTTTTCAACTGCAAATCCTCTCACAGCAAACTCATCTCTTTTTTATGAATGGGTTCTGGGCCTGGATTGATAGGAAACAATAAACACCATCTAAAGTTACATAATGAGCTTTGATACCTCCTCATTCAAAAGGGAGAAAAGTGGGTTTTACATCAGACTCTGACATGGCACAGGCCTGAAAGGCTGAATAAACATGCTGGACTAATGAAAATGTAGCAATTTTCCTGCAATCCAGGATACTCTTTCCTGAACAAAAGCCATGACATGTGCTTGTAATGGAGTGACATTCATTCAGCACAACACTCAAGCACACCTTTGATCCAGAGCAGGATGATCCATTTCCTAATGCCCTGTCCCCTCTCAGAGCAATTAAATGAAATATCCTGTGAGAGCCAGCCCTGCTGGAAGGGACTGTGATAAAGGAAGGATCTGCCTCCACTAATGGCACTGACTCACTTCCCAAAAGCTGAAATCACTAAGTGAGCATCAGTAATTAAGGGGCCTGACAAATTCTAAAATTCCTTTTCCTATAACTGGCCGGTATTGAACCTTCCCTCTGAGCTGCACATGAAGCCAGTGCAACATTGATTCAGCACTTTCACAAACCTTTTAGCATGGGCACAAAAAACCCAGAACTTTCTGCCATAGCTCATGAGAGGCAACCTTCACTAGCTAACATTGCTGAATTTTAACATTGTTTGCTCTTATCTGGTTACATAGGAACACAGGCTTAGCAAAAACATCAACCACCACAAACAATGTAACCCTCTATTTACTACAGAAATTGTAAATAAATGCTAGAACCCAAATCACAGCCCATGTTAATGCAATTCCTGTCTGTGCTGGCAGACCAGGGTTACATTTCTGAAAATATATTAGAAATAAATCACCAAAAAAATCCAAATAAAATGTAGTAAATATGAATCCGTCAAGTGTGAACGGACCACAAAAACTGCCCTGAAGTCTCTGTGTGTCCTGCTCATGAAAAGCAATGAGTTGGTAGAGTTGCCTTCTTCCTCCTTTGCTGTAAATATTACATTAATCGGCTTTGCTCGGAGATGTACAAGGGAATTTGCAGTAAAAGCAGATGGAAAGAGTCAGGAGAACAGGAAGAAAACAGCTTTGGAGGGCAGGGGGCAGACTGGATGTGCTGCTGGGAAGCAGAGGGTGCCTTTTGCTGGAGTGCTGGTGGGAATTGGTGTGGTGATCCTGTTTTCTCCGTGTGAGGCTTGTTGGGGTGGAGCAGGCTGCATCCTAAGGCTCTGCACGAACACAAAGCACACTGTAGAATACAGAAATCCTGTTTTGTTCATGGGTGCAGCCCATTGGTAGGGGGAGTTTTGATTTGATTTGTTGTTATTTTAATGTTCCTTCAGTTTTGGGGGTTTCACATTGTCTTCCTGGCAGGGGAAATATGAAGGATAAAATGAGCTTTATGGGTTTGTGCTGATTTGCACAGCTCTATTTTGTGTCTATGCTAGCAGGCTGGACACACATTTCCTTGGGGAGGAGGGCTCCTAGGTGTGCTGGGAGTGGGGAAAAATATAAAAACTTATAATCTCTTAAAAGCTCAGCAGAGGAAATGGTTTAAAGCAATAGCAGTAAAATTTCTGAGTGCTAGCAGGGATTTGTGTTGCTGTGGAAAGAGGTTTTAACCCTTTAAGTGAGGCGGAAATAAGATGCACAGCTACATGGTTGTTTTTCATGACAGGAAGAAAGAGACAAGTTTATTTAGAAATACACTTGGTTTTATAGCATAACTTGCAATTCTAAGAGTAGAGAAGAGGTGATTGGTTCAGAGAGAAGACACCCCATTCCCAGGGCCTGGTCACACACCACAACAGGTGTTCTATTTTGTTATTAATTCCTTTTTATTTTGACTAAATTATCACCCCGGGAGAAATTGTCCCTAGCCTTGATCTGGACCAGCTTATCGGCTGGGAACAGAGCTGAAAAGCTCCAGCCTGGAATATTTTTCAGGCTGTAATTTTCTTACTTTCTCAATATGTGTCCCACAGATTTGCATGGTGTGTGCAATGGGTTCCTTGACGATGTGTGATTGCATCCAAAGGGTGAGGCAGACTTCAGTGGGGTGTGCTGGCAGGGAGAGAATTGCAGCATGGCTGGAAAGTCACACAATAGCATTAAAGTTCACATTCTCTGTCCCAGGCTTCCCAGAGCCAGCAGCCTTGCTGTCATGCCAGTAATTGGTGGTGAGGCAGTGAGGGGCTTAGAATTAGGAGCTGTCCTGCATTGTCCTTCCTGCCCCAACGTGTCCTCCTTCTGCAGGTGTGGACCAGGCTGGGGAGGGACTTTGAACTGTCCTGAGGGCTGCAGACCTCAAAGCTGCTCTGTGCTGCCTGGCTGCAGCCCAAGCAGCCTTGCTGTGGAGCTGGCACCAAGCCACAGTGCAGTCACAAATGTCACACCACTCAGGACCTGCAAACACCTCTGTGTGTTCCTTGAACCCTCTCTCTGGTACATTCTCTTCTGCAGATTTAGGTTTTTACTTAACATAAATCCTGTTGGATTTCATTTCTAGCTGTCCTTTTGACAGTAATGGACCATTAACCAACTGGAGATAAAACTGAAAGTGTAAATCCCTCTCCTTTAGGGAATTAGACAGCAGGTTTAGGATGCAGGGTATGAAAGGCAAGAGTTCACTGTAATCTCAGACAGGACCTGATTAACTGTCCCTGCCAGGAATACCCACCTGGGCCAGGTGAGGAACAAGAAAGCAGAACTTGAGGTTTTCTGGTGCAGAACTGTTTGCATCTGCCAAGGGAAAGCCTTTAGTCCTGATGTTTGACCTTGTTTGCCAGGGTCTTCCCTGTGAGACAGGGAAGGGAGTCTGGGCTGCTAAGGAGTTGTCTCCAGAGACTGATGCTGTCTCTGATTGGAAGTTTGGTGGTTTTATCTTTTTTGAGACAGGGTGAGATGAGAAGAGCCAGAGCTTTGCTCATGTCAGAGGTGAGGGAGGAAAAAGCACAAGGTGTCTCTGCCCCAGGGGAGCGGCCAGACTGCTCCCAGCCTGGCAGTGGGATGGGATGAGGTATCTCTGCAGGTTGGTGTGCACCAAGGCCAGTTCCCAGTCCTCTCCCGGGGGTCTCCAGTAATGTGGAAGGGCTCTGCTGTGTGTCTGGGAGCGTTTGCTGGTGACTCCCTTCACTAGACCTTGAGGTCAGCGCCAACTGATTAAAAAAGTTAATTACCTTCCTCTTGCAGGAATGACTCTATTTTCAAGGTCTCCCAGGTCATTAATCAAGCATCTTCTTTTGAGAGCGGTTTTAATTAAAAGTAAGTCGTCATTAGAGCCAGGGTGGCCAAGTCAGAGGGGGGTGTCTTCAGAGCCCTCGCTGGGCTCTGCTGTGGTGAATGCAGTGGTTCACGTTTATGCAGCCCCCACCCTCCAGCCTTCCCCCCACTCCTGGTGGGTTGTGAATATTCCTTTTTAAGTGTCAAGCTGAATTTTTAAACACTGTTTAAAATCTATAATTTATAGGCAAATCTTCAGAAGAGTTCAGTCATCTCTTGGTGCTGAGGGTGTCTGTCTGCAGCAGCCCCCACTGCTGTGCTTTGGGGACAGACTGGAAGGGTCGAGTGAAAAACCTAAAATGTCAAACTTCGTGGTCAAGGTTATATATCCTGTCTTTGCTTTAGTATCTTTTCAAGTTCTTTTAATGCTTTTATTACCACGTCTCTCAAGTCCCCCTGGTCGTGTCCAGGAGGTGGCAGTGGAAGAGCATCCATCACTCCACAAACACGGGGAGCTCACGGTTCTCCAAGAGCAGAATCAAGGGCTGCTGGACATCACAGCACAGCAAACAGCTGCACTTTAGGGTGTTTTAAGAGGTACCTCCTGTCTGTGATGCCCCAAGTGCCAGAATCTGTGGCTCCATATTTAATAACCTGGAAATGTGTCAGGAAACTTGCTCACTTGAAAGCCAGGAGGAGAAAAGCTCTTCTGAGTGTGTAATTGGAAAGAATTGAATTTCAAGACAGTTTTAATTATTTTAATTACTCAAATGAGTAAAACATCTGCATATCAAATCCACTGCAACTGACTAAAAAACATACAGGATTCTCAGAGTAAAGCAAGCTGAACAGAATAGTGCCAACATCATATTTCAAGTTGATATTTGTTAATGAGCCTGTAGCCCCCTTTTTAACTGCCCTCATGCTGCTATAACTGCCTCCATGGAAATGCACAAGGAGATATTAAAGAAATGGAAAGTTTCACACTGCCTGAGCATGATACATTTCATCCCAAAATACTGCAGAAAAATGTGACAGAATTAATGTCAGAACAGCTCGGGGTTATCTTAGAGACGTTACAGGGGTGTAAATAAGCATCAGAAAACTGGGAGGAGCAAATATATTCCATTTCTAAGAATGGAAGGAAAAGACTAATCAGCTTACCTTCAACTGCCAGAAAAATATTGGAAAGCACAAAATCTTTGTGAGCAATGAAAGAAAACAAGGCAATGAGGAAGAGTCAAATGGATTTTTCATCTGCAAATGCTCTCAGAACAAACTCAATTCTCTTTACAAATGGGCTCTGGGCCTGGACAGAGAGGAAACAATAAACATCATCTAAAGTCACTGGATGAGCTTTGATACCTTCTCATTCAGAAGGGAGAAAAGTAATTAGTACAGATTTGTCTCCTTGCTCAGGCAGGTTCCAGGTTTACAGACAGAGGATACATGACATGGTCTGGAGCTTATGTGGTTTTTACCTGCCTGTTTTAGATGACCAGGGCAAGAGGAAATAAGTGAGGTAATATCAATAGGAGCAAGAGACCCACTTGGAACAAAAAAGGGGATAATAAATCCATGGGAATTAAATCTGAAACATTTTTAGAAAGAATATAACAAACTGTGGACAGCATTTTAGGACTATGAGAAATGGGAGATTAAGCGGAATGTCAAATTCTTCATGCACTCACAAATATTTTTAATCCATTTTCATTAATTCTTTTCTGTATTTATTTTCCCAAGAGATTAGGAAAGACTTTTTTACTCAGTTTTAATAGGCTGCTTTATTGGTATCAGACACTTTAATCACTGCCTTGCATATGTGGGCTCTACTTGGCTTCATGTAATTGCATCTCCTGATGACACAACCTTGGGAAACTTGTTGTTTAATAAGCTGAACCCTCTCTGAAACATTCCCATCCACCCCAGCCTGCAGCAACACTGCCAGTGTTTGACAGGGGGGTCCTGTGTGTGTTTAAAGGCTCTGCCTGCTGGGCTGGGCACAACTGATGGTGGTGGAAGAGCACCACGGTCATCAGAGGGTGAGTTCTTGGGAAATGTGATGTAAGGGTTGCTGGGGGTAGGGAAAACAGGTTTTGTTTCTCTAATGAAGAAGGAATTAGTGAGAAAGCAGCTGACTAGCAGGTTTCAGGGAAACAGGAATAATTTACAAGAATACTTTGATGAATAAAGACCCAGCCACTTTATCAAATGTGTTAATGCTGAATGCTGAAGGGAAACTGATATTAATTTCTTGTGAAGAGATGGTGCTTGATAAACCTACTAGCTCTAATTCAGAGTTTAGTTTTAGCTCTGTATTAGGATGATAATTACATGTATTTGTGCTCTGCCTCATGGGTTGTGCCACATGGACTCTGATCTCCCAGAGCTGTTTGGAGGAGATATCTCAGATCTTGGATTCTTCCTCTTACTAGAAGCTGTTCAAAATGTGTGGAGGAACTGCTGCATCCTGAGACCTTCTGATCTAGAGGGGAAAACAAAACAAAGTTTTTCTAATTCCTAAGAGGAAACTTGGGACTATTGCATAAGAAGAAACAGGTTGGAACTTCCCTTGTATTCTATTTTCCCTCTGCTAATGCAGTTTAGAGTAATCTATAGAGCTTGCCATTTTTGCAACTATTTTTAAATAGGTGAATTGTGAAACTCAGTGTAGCTCCACATTACCTTTTATCCACCTCATTAAGTCTCCATATTTGAACTTAAATACCTTCAGATTTAGAAAGCTGTACTGACACTTAATTTAATTTTAATTCACAGCTGTTAAAAATTCTTGTGTCAATCCAGCCTTCTCCAAACCCACCTTCCACCCTGTTTTTAAATATCTCATGTTAGAACTGGAAGAGAAAGTGCTTGCCTAATTATCTCAATTTTCAGCACTGTAAACTAAGCTGTTTGTTGAACATCATGTTGCAGATTCAGCTTGCCCAGCTAAATCATATTAGCACTAAAAATCCTGTGCATATTCTTCTCGCCCTCAAATCTTTTGTGCTTTTCAGTTTATTCAGCAAACCCATAATGGTTTAGAAAGCTACCAAATGTTCCACTTGGACAAAGGTTCTTCAATGTTGAACAAACATTAGAACATTTTCTCTTAAAAGTGACCTAATCCCCAGGAATCAAGGCATTTTAAGAACTATTTAATTTTTTATGTTGATCTATTATTCCCTTATGGAAGGAATGATTTGGGGGTTTTGGGTTAGGTGCTTGGGGTTTTTGCTAGATAATAAATGTTGCATGTATGGAGAAGATATTTAACCTGGGGCTGCTGGTTACTGTACCACTTCTGGAAAGCAGATCTGAACTATACTCAAAAATCAGATTTAAATTTTTTTAGAGTGGGTGAATACAGAGGAGCTTAGACAGCATCCCAAGGCACTTGTTTGTACAATGCTGCAGGAGAGGTTTCACCCAAAACATTGAATGCAGATGTGCAGAATAAGCTTCTGTCTGGCCTGAACTAATTCACACCCCCTGCTGAGAGTGTAAAGGGAAGATGTGACTTCAAATCCTGCATGTCTGAGTTTGGGTGCCTCATACTGAGCTGAAGGGAGATGTCTCTGCATGAGAAATAATAGCCTGAAATTCAAGAGCCTTTCCTTAAATATATGGAGAGTGGGGAGAGTTATGTCTTCTCAGTCAATTGTTGAAACATAACTTTTCAGTCTTATGATGCCTTTATCCAGCCAATGATTTCGGGATCTGGGCAGTCTGGCATTTAATCCCCACTTCTTTTATCTCCTCCCCCAAGCCTAAATTTTCAGATATTACAGACATTTAGGCAGCATTTACAGGTGGGTAGTGCCATTCCAAAGTAATTAATGGGAATAGTTTCTTATTTAACAATAAACAAAAAATGTTAAGAACTATGAAATAATGCAAATCTTGTCAGACAATGTCACAAGGTTTTTTGGGGGTCAGAACTTTTTGGAACAGTGCTTTCCACAGCACCTTAAAAGCAAAGAAACCTGTATTTTTGTCACTACAGCAAAACACAGGTCTTCAATATCTTCCCTGCACTTTGTCTGTGATGCTGTCAGCACTTTGACAGGCAATGATTTGCTTTTCCTCTGTCCTCAGTCTGTGACAATTTTCCAAGAGGAGATAGTATCAAAGCAATCTAGAATTAGCTGTGACAAGTGACAATTGCATGGGTGGCACAAAAAGCTTTTACAAATAGACATTATTTTATACAACAGACATTAATACATATTTTAATGAAGAAGTTATTCACAATGATAATATTATTGACTTGTTAAAATTAAACAGGTCTGCCATATGCTGTCAAGTGCTTCAGATGGTTTCAAATTTATTTTTATTTTTTTAATCTATGCATATTGACAACAGATGTTGAATTTTAAAATTATTCAGTAATCGAGGGGAAATCATTCCAAAGCTCTCTGATAATTTTGTCATGTTAATGATTTGACACACTTTGTACGCATTATATATTGGTTATTTAGCTCATATCTAGATCTTGCACATGATATTTTAATTTTTATCATCTTATTTCCTCCAGAGTTTCCTCCAGTTGCTGAAGAGTGGATAGGTTGAACTCTTGCCTTGGAACTTCATCCCTAACCTTTCAAATATTTTTATTAACAAAACCCTTTCACAAGTGCATCTGCCCTCAACTCCTCTGCCTCTGGACTGTACAGAAATGGGATATGGACCCCACCTTAATGTTCCTGCTTTTGCCTGGCTTGCCCCTGTTGCACTGAGGGACTGAGGGGAGGGAAGAGAGATACCACAAAACAAATACACCGAGCTGACACACCACAAGTGAGGACCATGCTCTCCAGAAGGCTTGAGTGGCTCCCACACTGGTACAGGAACAGCCTCTGGGTGATTAGAGATTTACCCTTTGGCTGGTTATCGTTAGCTTGAAGTTCAGAAATATTGTTTTTTCTTTCTTGCTTGCTCTGCCTCCACGAACCCAAGATGGGGTTGGTTCACAGCACAGTCTCCTTCCCACTCTCAAACACAGCAGGTCACAAACTCGAGCTGTGGGTGGTGGCAGCACCATGGCTCCCATGTCATTTGGTCTCACATTTTCACCTGTCTTGTGGGTGTGATGGAGTAAACAAACACATCTCCCTGTGGCTGAGAAGCTCTAGAAAGAGAAACACCTGGAGGTGATGAACCCCCCCCAGAGCACAGCTGCCTTGAGCTGAGCACATCACCCTGCTGGGGATGCTGCTGGGGAGAGCCTGAGCTGCACTGAGTGATCTTCCACACCCAGCACCAGCTTCTCACAAACCACAGCACTAAAACCACTCCTGCAGCTGCGAGCCACAAGCTGCCTTTCCAGCATGTTGTCTGGAAACCCAGAGCTGTGCTCAGCAGGAGAGGCAGATCCCATCTCCACGTTGCAAAGACACAAAATCTCTTTGCAGTCTTCTTGCTGCTGCCTGTCTCCAGTGCCTCATGGAAATGTAGAAATTGTAGGAAATGTAGGTGTAGAGATTTTTGCCATCATCTCCTTCTCGATATTCCCTGCAGAAAGTAAAAAAAACAAACAAACAAAAAAAAAAAAAAAAAAAAACCAAAAAGACAAAACAACACAGGGAAATTACAATGTGGTAATTAACATAATCAAGGTGCAAAGGATGGAGAGCCCAATCAGTTACAAATAGAAAGCAATGATCCCAAATTGATTTCCAATGGGCTGGAGGCATGAATCGGGGAGCTCTTGAGTGTGTGCTTTATTATTTATATAGATTACTAGCTTCATTAACTTAATTTAACAAAGCAAGCTGTAGAAAGGGAACGTCAATCCCATCTGCTTCTTGGTGAAGGGAGTAAATTTATAGATCCCAAGGGGACATAACTCCCAATGGGATGTATTTGAGCTTCATGCCCTTAGCCTCTCACTTTTTGCCCTGTAGGGGGGCAGCCTGACTATCAATTCGTCCTGAATCATTTAGGTTGGAAAACACCTCTAAGAGCATCAAGTCCCAGCACTGCCAAGCCCACCACTAAACCTTGTCCCCAGGTGCCACATCTACACATCTTTTAAGTCCCTCCAAGGATGGTGAGTCCACTATTGCCCTGGACAGGCTGTTCCAATGCCTGACCAGGCATTTGGTGAAGAAAGTTTTCCTAATATCTGTTCCCTGTGTAATCCTGTGTGAGTTCCTAAAAGAGAGAGCACTTGGATGTCTTTTTCTTCCCCAGGGAGCAATAAGAAAATGCTGATATTCCTAATTTCAGGTGACAACAACCTTGAGGCTCCTGCTTCCACTGAGTAGCTTCAAGAGTCTGGGGGAGAATTTGGGACACCAGGAAGCAGAGAAAGAAATAGTACAAAATTTTATTGAAATCAGCCTGGGGAAGCCTGTCCCATCTGGTTATGTCACTACACAATAGGAAGAGACTTCAGACCTGCTCTTGAGACAGGGATTGTGATTTCCAAAGGAAAAGTCCCATTAATATAGGATGGATACCTCAGATGCATCTGCAGCTCCTCTCTGAGACTTTCAGTGAAACATCTTATTGCTGTGGAGGGAAATCAGGTGCAAAGGGTCAGAGTTAGTGATGGTTGTGACCCAAAATGAGGTCACTGAGCATAGGGAGAGGTATTTACTTGAGGTAAATACAAAAGCCAGAGCTCCAAGTGTCAGGCCAGGCTAGCTTCAGATCCACACAGCAAATGGTTCAGTTCAGAGCCTGTGTCTTGCAGAGAGAGAGGAGAGGATATTTTTCATTTTAGAAAGCCCTTTTCCCTTTAGAAAACTCTTCCTCTCTTGCTTTCCATGAGGCAGAAATGTTTGCTTTGACCCTTGAGCAATATTTTCTCCAGTGTAAGGAAGAGGAATGTGATTATTTTTTTCTGAGAAAAGAAAAAGATACTGAGCAGCAAGAGGGGAGGGCTGAAGGTAAAAGTTTGTACTACATTTCTTCATGCAGAAACGGCCAAGATGGCAGTGGCTTTACCACCAGCATGCTGATTTTGTCCCTACTCTCTTCTCATCTGGTGGGGAGATAGATTCATGTATTATACAGTTCTCTCTGGTGTCGCATTTTTTTTCCCCAGCTGCAGGTGCATCATTTTCAGCTTCTGTCACCTTAGACAACTAATTATAACTCACCATTGCCACCTCAACAAGCAAAATTTGCTCAATTAAAACTGAATAGAGCACTTGTTGTTCATCAAGTATGAAAAACACCAGCTTTCCCCAGTCTGTCATCCAGCTGTGAAACCTTCCCCTGCTCCTGTGAGTAAGCAGGAGCTGCTTTTGCCCACCCCAATAAACTGCCATTGCCCAAACATGGTACAAATATAACTCTGAGTTTTCTTCAGCCAAGAACCAGGAAAATGTATTTAAAGCAACGCATTGCACAGACAAGTTAGTCTTTGGCAACTGATCTGAGTAGACATCCCTGAGGTGGGGGAAAGACCAACCCTACCTGACCCTAACTGAGGTTTTATTGTTTTCCTTTGGCTGCCTGATTTCAACTTCAGTGAGCTTTGGTCACTTTCTAATCTCATTCCTGATGAAACACTCAATTCTCTATGTGTTTCATGAGTACATTGCTTTTTAATGCCAGCCCCACTCTTGACCACAGGGAGTAGTTTATGCTTGAGCAAGCACTAGTGTAGTTTATCAAGTTTTGAACCGAGTTACTCTACAAAATAGAAGCATGGCATGATTTCTTAAAATCCAATTAAAAAATATACCACCAAAAATGCCTCAGTGATGAGCCCTGGTCCTTCCAAGAACCACAGCAGTTCCCTGCAGAGGGCTGGAGATTAGCAAACACGTTTCACATGACAGCTCCCAATATATTTATTTGCATAACTGGATTACAGAATTGCATCAACGTACCTCTAAATCTTATTATTGCTTATTATTCTGGATATCAGAAAAAACAATAATTAAATTGGGCAGAGATTCTTGGGGCTCGTTTAACAGAATTGAGGCTCAGTGAATGTGGCTGTGCTTTGTTCTCTGCCCTATGGAATGCCCAGACCTCAAGCTCAGGACTGGACCTCCTTTGTGCAGGGAAAGCCTGGAAAAATAGCATTACAGGACCACTGAGGTGGACCAAGGGGGCTGTGAAGGAGAGAGAAGGAGCTTCAGGAGCTCACAGCTGGGGAATGCAGATCATTTCAGGGTGCATCTGAAAACCTGCTTCTGAGGAGGGCCTGAAACAAAGGCAGGCTCTGAACTTTCTGCTGCAAATTCACATCCTGACAGAATCAAGGCATGTACAGATTAAACCAGCACTTAGATGAGGATGCCAGCTGTGCTGGGCATCTCCAGGAGCTGCCAGACCTTGGCACTGCTCTAACAGCAGCTCCAGAGGCAGCTGGAAGTGAGATATTCCCAATGAATCCGTCACTGTGGGAACAATCTTGGCACTGAAAAGCCTTCATTTCTGTCTCAGGGAAAACCAAATAGAGAGAGAAATCCTTGTTTGCTTCATGCAGCTCACCGCAGTCACCATCTCCAGTCATTATCATTCAAGAGAACACGAATGGCAAATGAGGGAAAAAATATGGTGTGTTAGGAAGAAAAGATCCCAGGACTGCTGTGGTTAAGAAAGTCTGGGAAGACTCCACTGGAGTTTGGATCCCTCTGGGTGACAGCACTGTCTATATTGAGTGCAGGAGGTTGGAGACATTCTGAGCCACTTCAATGTCAATTAACCATTACAAACTGAAAAATTAGCGGTTTGAATTGGCTTAATTCCACAGAAGAAAAATCTCTAAAAATCAGGATTTTTTGTTGTTTGAAGCTGCTTTTGACATTGTTGTTTCATTGTTGTTGCTCTCTTGGTGTCCTGCTCTCTGTACTCTTTAAAAGAGTCCTGAAAATTAGTTTGAAAAGCTTTTAAATTTAGGTTGGTTTGTTTGGAAGTGGGCTTTTTGCCTTTTCAAAGTGACCAATTATTCCAGTAACTTCCTATATTGAGCTTCAAGGAAAAGTCGTTTCCTGAAATTCAGCAAAAGGAAAACATTCTTCAGAAGGTCACTCAAATCTTTAACCTGAGGTAAGTAAGGCAGACACACATAATCACAGAGTGAAAGCAAGTAATGCCCAATTTAAACAGACCTTCTTCATTCAGTACCTCTGTAATCAGATTTTAATGTCCTCATCACCAGCAGTAGAACAACTTGAAATTGTAGGAAGTTCATGAAATGAGATTTCAAATGTTTTCCCAACATTTTTCTCAGGGTATGCATACAGATCTGGATCTAATTTTACTGAAATACAATGAGCAAAATTATTTTCACAGTTTCAAGTAAGATTACATTTACAAACTAAAGCAACCAAATATCTTCTCCCTCCCCTCATGTCCATTTGCACTGTCCCCAGCAGAGACATCTCTGGCCATGTGCAGTTATGGTCAGAGAGATGCCCTTGCTGACCATGGCCAAAACTGCCCCTGGATTGTGCTGTTCTTTGGCTGATGTCAGTTCAGTACCAGGAAGTTTCTCATGCTATTCCAGATTCCAGCTGAGCAGGATGGAGGAAACCTCTCAGAACCAATATCTGTTGTCAGAACTTTGCCCTGTACACTTAACTGTTATACCAGGTATTTTCAGGGAGGAAGAAACTAGAAACCACTAGGTTGATTATAGCCTCTAACTCCCTTTGAGAGGTGAATGTCAAAGGAAATTTTTTCTTCCCAAAAGACTCCTCCAAAGGAGAGGGCCTGCCCCTCCTGTTTGGCAGCTCTTTCTTTGGCCATGCAATGATCATGCTTGGCTCAATATCCATGGCCCCTTCAGCCTTCTCTCTCTTAGGGCACCTCCAGAAGGGCAGTGCCAAAGCCTCTGGCTCTCTCTGGACATCAGAGCTGATGGCAGCATTGCCACATGTCAAAATCAGTTCCTCAAGGAATGAATAGAATTCACCTTGGCACTGACAAGGTTGTGAGGACAGCAGAGCTGACTTGCAGTAGGGTCAGTGAATTGGGGCTGCATGAGGCAATGACCCAAACTCAAAAAGGACCACAGAAATGTTGTGAGTCCTTTACCATAGAGCCTGTGCTGAGGAATGGACTCTGGGTAGACACACAGATTTAATTTTTATCCAATCCAAAACACTCCCTTTTTGAGATATTTAGGTTTCATATCCATCCTTGCTTCTCTTTGTCTCCAAACCCATCTCTGTACTGACAATAACATCCAAAACAGATAGGAAGGATCCCTGTATCTTATTGTGTTTACATCTCCTTGGCTTCTAACTCCAATCAAAGAAATAAAGATATTTTTGAGGCATGACAGCTGTCTGTCATTCTCCATTAGAAGTGGAGGTGCAGGGAAAGGTGCACATGGGAGTTGTATTGTTATAATTTAGCCCTAAGGGCAAATGTCAGGAATGAGGACTAATTAAAAGTGGAAAAGACTTACAATGTTAATGAACAAAGGAGGTGCACTCCCACCAGCTCTCATTTACAGCACCACACTGGCCATAATGCAGTTTGTAGCAGGTCCAATTTTCTTCTTCCTCCAGGCAAACATTTTTTTCAGCTCTCCCCTGAAGCTGTCATGGAGCCAGGCATAGAGGAAGGCATTGGTACAAGCAGACATCATTGCAAACCAGTGGCACAGCAGCTGGATGAAGTTGAAGTACTGCTTGTCAATCAAGCTGATGTCGATGTCCTTTATCATGTTGAAGATGTGCAGGGGCAGCCAACAGACTCCAAAGGCTGCCACCACTAAGACCAGCAAGCGGAAAGTCTTTCTCCTCCTGGCACGGTCCCACTCAGCTTGGCCCTGGGTGACATTGCCTGGGACTACACGGTTCTTCAGCTTGACTGAGATCCTCAGGTAGGACAGGGAGATGACAGCCAAAGGCAATACATAGGTGATGATGAGGGTGCTGTAGGCGTAAGCCAAGCGATCTCTTTTCATGTGGAACCAAAACTCCTCGCAGATGGAGAAGTCCAGCTCCGGGAACTCTGCGTGGTAGGTGTGGACCAAGGCTGGGGCAGCCAAAGTGCAGCTCAGCAGCCAAATAGCAGCCAGGATGTAAGCACAGATAGGGATGGTGAGCCTCCTGCGGAATGGGTACACCGTGGCACAGTACCTGTCCACAGCTATGACAGTCAGGGTGAAGACAGACACAAACACCGTGACAGGTTGCATCAGGAAAACAAAGTAGCACATGAAGCGCCCGTAAACCCATCCCCGGGGCTCAAAGGCATAGGCCAGGGTCAGGGGCACACAGGTTGCACACATGAGCATGTCTGAGAAAGCCAGATTGCCTACCAGAAAGTTGGTGACATTGTGCATTTTTTTTGTCTTGCAGATGACATAAATGAGGAGGTAATTCCCAATGACACCAATAAAAACCACCAGCGAGTAGCAGGGGATGATGAGTGGCTTGAAGGACTGAACAAACTGGAGCCCTGAGAATAAATTGCTGGTGTTGCTGTGAATCGCAGAGAGGAAGCTTTGGGAGGTTAAATTGTCCGAATTCATCATTTTCCTCCTTCTGTTGTCTGCCGTCAGCTGAGCGAAGTAGTTAGCACTGCGCTGCTCCCGCACTCAATCAGTGGATAATGAATGGATTACTGCCTGGCCAGAGGTTACCACATGGATAGTAAACAAGCAGCCGTAAATGCAAAAGGTGAACTTGTAATCCTTGAGAGGCAGCTTTCAGCAATTCCTAAGAAAAATCACATACAACCAATTTCCATTCAAGTTCTCCTGTATTTACTATTAAATCTAGCTTTTGACAGCATGCCACTTAATAAACATTTAATGCAGTGAGTACTTACTGCTGGGGGGTTTAAATCCCATATGATTTTCCTGTGGATGCCAAGAAGTGCCCTAGATGTCTGTCTTCTGCAAATCCAGGAGCGTGTATGTGTGTGTGTGTGTCAGAGAAAGAGAGAGAGAGAGAGAGAGAGGGAGAGAATATATGAGTGAGAAAGAGGGCGATGCGCATTTACAAGCTAAGTGGAGATCACTGTTTTTAAACAGTCTTCACTACTAGGTCATGACAGATTTGTGTGTAAGCTTTTATCCCCATTGGCTGCCCTGGGTATTACGTTGCTCTTTGTGTGTTTTTTACTGATAGTAATTAGTTCTAGAATATCCTTTCAAAAATTCCCCTCTCCTTCCAGTGCATCTATAATTGCCCCTCACCGCTAAAAATCAATTTGCTTTCATTAACATGAGCCTGCACAGTATCTAATCCCAGATTCGCTTTGCCAGAGCCCCCAGAGCGTCCAAAAATACTACCTGTAATTTTGTTGCTATAATGTAACTGTAAAATAGAATTTTAATCACATGCTGAAGGCAAATAAATGTTTATGCCACTAGAGGGTCTCAGCTATGTACCTGTGAATGAAGTTAGGATTAGAAATGTGCATTTAGCTTGTAGCACAAAGGTTCTTATTTTACTTAAATTTATTTTCCTCTGGTGCTACAATGTTTGCTCACCCACTATGACTATTTTCAGTAGGATTTACACATCTTTAAAAGTAAACAAACATGTGAGCATCTCAAAGGAAATATTAGCATTCAAATAGGTCAGATGTAAGAGTTTACCTGCAGAGAACTACAGCAAACTGCTAATATTGCGACTACCCAAAAATATTTGGGGTGTTTCTTCATTAGATTTGTTAACCTTTTCTATACCAGACAACAAGTGCTAACCAGTCTGTAAAACAATCTATAGTTGTTTTGCCTGGTTCAGGTATTAGAAAGCAAAAAAATCGGGTTAAGTGCTTACAGAACATATAATTAGACATCCCCATCCAGCACTTGTCTATTGTTCTAATTCTCCCTTAACCCTTCTTCATTTCAGCCCAGGATCAGGACCTTACCTGGTGAAAAACAGTGAAAATCCACTGCATCCATTTATACCAGCTAGAGAAACTGTAAAAATCCATGGAGCAGCCTAACTTCTGAATGCTTCAGAGCAGACAGTTTTGTTAGATTCTGCAAGGCACTCAGGGGATTTAGACACAATTTTAAATGAGAGTTTATATCCTATTCAGTTAGACTAAGGAAATATTAGCCCATTATTTTCTAGGAGGCTATGGGCAGAACCATATCATTTTGATTCGATGTCATTGACATAAATCAGAAGTTTAAATAGATTTCATTTTTTTCCTACTCCTTTCCCTAATCCTAAAACAGAAGCTAATCTTGTGTAGCCCTGTATCTGATCAGAGATGTTCTGCTTGTGAAGGATGGGAAATTTAAATATGGCAAATGCTGGCTCTGTGCTGCTGCATGCATGGTTAGATTATGCTGTGGACTGGAATAGGGCTGTAATTCCAGCCTGAAGGGAGATGGAGCATGTAGCCCCATTGCTCAGGAGTGTCATCCTTCACTTCATGGCTATAGTCATCTAGGCATGACCCAGACTAAAAGTGGGATGTTATAGCCCAATTCAGAGTCCAATCTCGCCTCTCTGAGCTGTATGGGACCCAGGGGAACACAGCACCTGTGTATCTCTACATACCCAAATCCAGAATAGGAGAGGGACCTGAGGGTAGATGTTGCAAAGAGGCAAGGAAATAGGAAATTCCTACTGCTGTTACCACCCACAACCACACTGCTTGGTGATAAGCAGCATGCTGCAGAATTCCTAAAACCCTTAAATTCAATTGCTTCATTTAATGTGGGAGAAAAGCATGGCCTGGTTTAAAGTAGGATTGCAGCAGGCTTTGTACCTGCCTCTCGTGGAAGTCAAAACACAGGAAAATAAATAGGGGCATTGGTAAAAGGCCTTCATATTGCCCACATCCTACTGGAATGACAAGGCTTGTGTGAGGAATGAACCCTCACAATAATATCTTTGCAAACAAAAAAAATTGAAAATTTCATTTTTAGCTAAGTGAATTTTTTGCATCCTTCCCTTGAGCTGCAGAGTAGATCCCATAAATATTCTTACTGTGTTCCTAGGAGTAAAATGTTTATTGTTCACTATGGGAGAAAAATCGAACACAGTGTCATCTCAAGAAGCCTTCAAGGTCACCTTAACATTCAGGTCACAAAACTAACCATATATATTCTTTTATTTCAAGCTGTACCAGACAATCTTCCTGAATCTTCCCTTTAAATTCATTTTCTTCACCTCTGAAGCCAGTAACCAGTACACCCTCTGTTTGAAGGCTCCCACCTATTTCTCATAGTGATTTTTTGTTTGTTTTGGCTTCAGGCAGAAAATGTCTTCAGTTCAGCTGTATGCCACAACCAAGGTCTGGAAAGATAATATTTAATAAGGGCTTGAATAGAAAAAATATTTCAGCAATTTATCCCAAGGTAATAATCTTTTCTCCTTCTAAAACTGCAAATAATACTTTTGTTTAGAATTTCCAAGGCTATCTGACAGAGTCCTTCCTGAATGGACTATAAGTCCTTTTCACATGCAGAATTTCCTCATTAAAAGAGAAAAGGTCACAGAAATTGCTTTACTGTCACATTAGAACTATTTTGACATTCCAAGTGTATAAGGGTGTCACACACACGAATGTTGATGAGTGTCTGGTTGAAACCCTGGTCTTCCTTGAGCCAACAGGGAATGTTATATTTAGAACCAGACCAGCACTTCACAGAAATGTTTCACAGCTGAACTTTCATAATCCCTTATGCTAACCTGTCCAGCTCTGCACAGAAACTCAGAGTACAAACATTGGAAGTTGCTTTTAGACTTTACAGACCAAAATGTTTTCTTCTGTCATTAAAGTCTCACAATTTCAGCTGTTAGTTTTCCATGTTTCTATTTTTTTTCCCCTATAAACCACAACTTTTTTTTGCATCACAGAGCTACTTTAAAAATTCTTTCACATTCTTTCGGGAATATTCTGTGCAGGACAGATCAGGTAGTTCATGCAGATCCTATAATAAAAGCAGATTATTTGCGTATTTTTAATGATGTCAAGCTGGAGGCTCCTTTACCAAATTCTTCTTTTGGCCAGCCAGGGAATAAGATTTAATTTCATATATCAATTTCAAGTCCGGGCAGCTTTCCTTTCTCCCATTTAAGCATTTGAATGCATCCTATTTGTCCCTTCCATGGACTGAGACATCACAGTCCTTAGACTCTGAGAACCATGTTTACAATTAAGGGAGGGGGTTTCATTTGTTGTTTTGAAGGATTTTTGTTGGCTTTTTTTGCTTGTTGCTACTGCTTTTCTCAAATTCAAGGCATCAAACTTTGATAAACACAAAATTCAGATTAAAATAATTCACTATAGATGAAAAGTGGAAGTCCTGTAGTCTGATAGCAGTTTTATAGTAGGTTTTAGACTAGATTTAAGGACAGAAGAACTTACTCAAGAGGGAAATTAGACAGAATAGGATACCAGAGGAGAATTTGTGAAATTAATTTTCCATCTATGTTGTTAAAATGATTTTCTCAACACAGAATATGTAGCAATTCTCAGTTGGGGTTTCTGTAGCTTATGAGAAACCATCATCTATACCAGAGGAAATAGAATAAAAATTGTGAGGCAGGCAAAGAACAGCAGCATCTATGAAGAAACTGGACCAGAAGACAGCAACTATTCGTGGTACTCAAGAACCTTGTTTAGGATGGACCAGCCTTCGTAGCTCTTTTCATTTTACCATGTTAGCACAAAAAGCAGGACTGCACCAAGTAAATTTGGTAGAAACACCAAGTTTGGAATCAGAGATGACAATGCAGATGACTGCACAATTAAACAGTGAAGCTTTGAAAACCTGAGGGAGAACAGAAGGAAAATTTGTCATAAAAGACAAAATCAAGGTCTCCATAATAAGAATTTTTACTGTGGCTTAGGACAAAGCAAATTGTGTCATGGATCTATAGAAAGGAGCAGGCAGTGCATTTGAAATGCAAACAAAAGAAAATCTTCTGCTCTGTGAGAGTTCTCAGACTGAATTTGCCTCTACTTTCTTACAACCTCTGGACAATTTTCTTGCTATAAGTGTCTATTCACCAGAGCAGAATTGCACTGTATTCTTTAGAAGCACTGGAGAGGATGGTAAACTCCAGGGCAGGAAAACATGTATTTATAGAAAGGAACAATGAGAATGAAAGAACAAATTCACTTTGGGCAAATTTAGGATGGAAAGTAGAACGTTTCTAGGTTGGAGGGCAACAAATTGCCCCTTGTAACTCCTTGCCTATTGAACTGGTTAGTGAATTATGGTGGATAAAAACATCCATGTAGTCTGATTTCTTGCATTGGTCATGGGTTTCAGGAGGTTCCTTTCATTCTTCATCAACACAGGCTTCAGACTGTATTCACTCCCGCTTGAAAATAACTCCACTATCACCTTTTTCAGCAGTATTCCCATTGACAATAGGAAGATAGAATTCAAAAGACAGAATTAAAATTTATATACCTGCACACCCACACACATGAGCACAGCTCACACTGTCTTAATATGTTTCTAGTATTCTTTGTCATTTTTCAATGGGGAGAATGTTGCAGTAGCGCCTGTGAAGATCTACTAGAACAGCACATAAATATTTGCCAGAAAAACTTTTCCTGTTGCTGGTCTGAGCAGCTGCTCAGAGCAGCTGATTTACAAAGCAGGCAGAGGGGCAGGGTCAGCACTGTCACTCTGTGAAATCATTTCAGCCACAAGGCACTCCAGCCACTGATTCTTCTTTCTCTGATCTGCCTTCCTACAAAATTGTTGCCAAGAGACTTGATGCAAGCAGCCCTGATTCTCCCACATCCCCAACCCCTTAATATTTTCTTTCTCAGCCAAACCCACGCAGGAATTAATGACCAAGAAAAGCTGATTTTTTTTTTTTTTTAGTGCTCTGTTTTAATGTGCAGTTATGAGTGATTTTTTGTTTCTCTCTGCGTGTGTGCTGTTTGGAGGGGGAGTATTTATTTAATTTCTAAGTAAGCTCAGGAAACACAGGTTGAACATTAGGATGACTAAAGAGGCATTTGTGTTTAATATGTTGCTTTAACATGCTCAAGTAGAATTTTGCTGAAAAATAGGTCTGGCTAACAAGTCTGACCATCTCTGAGTTGACTGGACAAACAGCAATAGAATTTCTGATTTTTACTACAGATTCTTCTGTAAACCGACGACTGAAATGCACTCTATTCATGTTACAGGAAGAGACAGCAGCTGTCTTCAGCATTCCCATGGACAGATCTAAGAAACAAACAAACAGACAGACAGACAGACAAATCCCTGGGGCAAAGTCCTGAGGAATATCAGAGCTAGAAGTTTTCTTCTTCTTCATCTATAACTGCAATTTTAGACAATACTGCTGACACATCATGTAAAATGCATTTATTTGTTTTATTTGGCTCAGTCAGAACTCACCTGGGAAAAGGTATTTAAATGTGTCTGATCTAAAGGTTTTTACAAGGAAGGATAAAAATGGAAAAGTATGCAGGTAGATTTGCATACTAATCAGATCCAACAATTCCTACCACTCCAGAAAAACTGGCATTTCTCCTCTGCTCACAGGTCCTGAAGGGATGCAGAGAGCGATACAAACATGTGCCCCAGGCCAGAGCAGACTGTGGGAATTGGCTGCCACAAACATCTGCAAATTGGCTGCTGAGCCCTGGAGAAATTTGGTGTTGCAGCTGTTCCCTGCAGCCTCCAACAGCCGGGAGTCAGGGTCACTGCAGGAAGGTCAGTGGGGCAGCAGAGGGTTGCCAAGAAAACCCAACAGCTGAGGCTTGACGGGACAAAATGCTGCCCTGCCCATGACACTGCTGTGTAGCACCGCGGAGAAACAGCGTATGGGTGTGAGTGAAGAGGAGAGGTTCGAGCACCTTCCAAGAGGAACAGCGGACAGCGGGGATCTGCAGCACCAGGGACAGCGGCACCTCCAGCACCAGGGACAGCGGCACCTCCAGCACCAGGGACAGCCCCGCCAGAGCCGCGGTCTCACCCCAGGATGAATTTGAGTCCCCCTCCGTGTGACAAGACAGGATAGCTCAGAGCTGAAAGGCAAGGGCAAGACCCTCAGAGCCATCCCTGTACCTAAGGATTCTCCCACCAACTACTACTCCCACCGAAATTGTCCATGTGGAATCCATGGAAAAATGTCAGGCCAGAAGTTGTACTGAGCCGTAGGGATTTCTCCCCAAGAACAGAAAGAAGGGGAAAAGCATTTCCTGCTTCCTGAATGTCGTGGTTTATCCACATCAACTGAGCCCCACTGGCTCACTTCCAGCTGATGGGATAGTGGGAGAATGAGAAGAGTAAAGGTGAGAAAACTCATGGGTTGAGACAATGACAGTTCAATAACTAAAGTCAAAGCTGCATATGCAAACAAAGCAGAACAAGGAATTCACTCACTGCTTTCCATGGGCAGGCAGGTGTTCAGTCATCTCCAGGAAAGCTGGGCTCCATCACATTCAGTGGCCACCTGGGAAGACCAGTGCCATCGCTTCAAACATTCCCCCTTCCTTCTTCCCCCAGCTTCACAAGCTGAGAATGATGCCATATAATAGGGAACACCCCTGTGGACAGTTGGGGTCAGATGTTCCAGATGTGTCCCCCCCAACTCCTTGTGAACCCCCATCTCCCAGAATGATGGAGTGAGGAGCAGAAAAAGCTTTGACTCTGTGCTTCTCAGCAGCAACAAAACCCTCTCATTTTATCAGCACTGTTTTCAGCTCAAATCCAACACACAGCCCTATGTCAGCTACTGTGATGAAAATCAACTCTATCCCAGCAAAACCACCACACTGCACTATCCCAAATTTCCCATTTACACTGGTGATGGGTAAAGGACAGAAGAGATCAACAGCTACTTGATGTTCTTTAGCAACCATGTTGCCATAAGCAAACTTGCTGATTTCATGGAACAATGAGTTCAATTAATATTTGCCAAACAGAAAGGAAAAAAACCCAGAGGACCAACATCATTCCAGCTGCCCTTAGTTATTTATATAAAGAAATAAAATCCAACTTCCATTTAATTAACTATCCCACTAACAACAATCTGTCCGGGAGCTTTAAAAGCTCTTAATACTAAAGGTTTGTCTGGAGGACTGTCATCTAGTTTGATTATAGTTTGCATAATAACATTATGTAGAGATAAGAACACCATTTAGAATTGAGTTGTTCTGGTCTCTCATGCAAATTCCTGTTTGAAGAAGAAAAAAAAAAGAAAATAAAGAGGATAAGAGAAATTGGATTTTTATAACCTACATCATCAGAAAAAAACAAAACAACTTCTAATAAAGCCTTATGCACATTTTCAGTACAGTTACATTAATAATAAGGAAAGGACATTTTAAACAACATAAAACTTTTTATAGCATCTTCACAGCCAGGCTGGTTTAGGATCATTTCCTCTCAAAATATACAGATCTATATGTGCTCTCAGGACTATTCCCTCACTCTGTGTGTGTGTGTGTATGTGCATTGATCTCTTCTACCTAGGCTTCAACACCAGGGTTTATTCTCTTTCTTTGTCTGCATTTCTCTTCCACAGTAGAATTTGGTTGTTTATTTTTCTCTGCTCACAGCAGCCATTAAAGGCATCTACTGTCAGATGTGTGAAATCAGTCCAAAAGGATAAATGAGGAAGAAATTAGAGGAATATAGAAGATGAATGATCACTTCAAGGTGACTCCTTCTTCCATGACTTGTCCCCTCCAACAAACACCATTTCTGCTGTTTATTCTCTCATGTTATTCTGATATATGTAGCTGGTTAAAAATGGCAATATTACTGACTGAAGATTCTCTTCCTGTGGAAATCAATTTTTGCTGCAGATTTCATTGTCCAGTTTCTCCCCTGCCCTTTTCTTTAACCTATTTGCTTTAGAATGTTTCTCTCCAGCTCTCTCAGCTTCCCCAATCTTTTAATCTAACACAAGAAGTCTGAAACCACAAAAACAATCAGATTTCCTTTAGTGTGACTTCTTCTGTCTCACCTCTGCCAGCCCCTCCTTTGGATACTCTTCCACTCTTTAATGAGCCTTACCCAGAAGGAATCCATCTGCAGAGTACCTCAGCTCCTGTTTGTAAACCCTATTATTCCCCATGGATATTCCCCCATTATCTGATTGCTCTTGGATTAAGAGTTTAATCTCATAGTAGCTTTCCCCTAACATTTTTCTTATAGAATTGTTTTGTTTATTTTGTGACAACATTTGTGATGGGAGAATTGTTCTTATCCATGGGCTCTGTCAAGTACCTGAGGAGCACTAAGAGTCACAGGTTGGCTCTAATTTTATGAACACTCTTGTTTCAACTGAATGCACTGGTTGAACCCCCATCAGTTAGAAGACATGCAGTTGCTACTATAAATATCTATCCCATAATGTATCTATTTTTCCATAGATATCTTTAATCCAAAGAAGAAATTTGTTTTATTGTGCAAGATTTCTAAGTGTCTGTTATCCATGGTCACTCACTTCAGGGCTGGATGTGACCACCCTCTGATGATGATGAATTATAGTGAAATCATACTCATCAAACAAAGCAGCTGGGAGCATTAAACAGGAAATTTTTTTTTGCTAAAAGCTTGCAGTTAAGCACTGTAATGTCATAATAACTAATGGATGAGAGCTTGGTTGAAATCTGTGAGGCCCAGCATGCCCCAGGTGTTTACAATTCTTACATCACTTTATGTATATTTTGTTTCATCATGGCAGCAAAATAAATCTTTCCTATTAAGAAACCTAAGTGTTGTTCCAGATATTTCATTTCCAGTAGCAGTGAATTATGAGAGCCATATCCTAATCTAAAAAAGCTCCATAGAAGTGAGCTGATCCATATTACATAGAACTAATTTATTATTTTAACCCTATTGCTCAAGCAATTCTCCAGGTGTTCAGAGGAACTTGCAATTGAGCAAGGCAAGACCTGCCCAAAAGGGAGACAACTTTATCACTGCAAAGGTAACAGGCCAGAAACTCACAACATTTTATACATGATCATGAGCAGTGCTTTCTGACACCAAGCAATGATGATTCCACACCAGGGAAGATGAAACTGATGCTGGGTAATTTTTACCCTGGAGCAGGGTAGATATTCCTGGTAGAATTGACAAGGGAATCCAGACCTGCTGATATCTTACATAGGCAAACCACCTTTCCCCACTACTAAGTGAGGTGACATCACTCAAGAGGAACAAGAATTTCTAATTAACAATTCTCTCTTTCTCCTGTTTCTTTCCCAACATTATAATGACGGATTTGAACAGAAAAAAAAAAATCAAAATACACAGCTCTAGGCAACAAACTACTCCAAATCCTCTTCTGAAGATGCCCGCAATACTTACAAAAAGACCAAAACTCTTTTCTATATCAGTAATGGTCCCTACTTTTGTTCTAGTAGGGAAAAGAGCTTTTAACCCTGGTTAGACTTTAAGTCACAAAATTATTCTACAATATTCTTTCTAATAGAAAATGAAGTAGGAAAAAAGCCCCACTGAATACTTGCCCCTCAATTACTCTTTCTGAGCACTGTAATATTATTCCCCATTCGTTTGAAAGCTTGGAGAGAAGTAGTGTACCTCAAAAACAGTAAAGAAAGCATTGTTGATGGGGGGCGATTATATAAGGTGCATATCTAAAAGCTCAAAAGGACTGAGGTATCTATATTTATTTAAGCTTTTCTTTCTCTGTTGTTGTTCTCATTGAGTATTTTAATTGAAAAATGCATGAGAGCTTCCAGAATATTCAGGAGAACATGCCATCAAATGGTAACTTTTTCATTCTGCTGAATCCTGAAGAAGCAGTAGCTGTTTGATGTCGAAGGAAGTGAAATACTTGCAGGAGTTGTAGGATGACACTGCCATTGACATAGAGGTTTTTTTCAAGGCCACAACCTTCAAAACAGAGCAAAAAGGCTGCTCCTTGCAGCCAGGTCTCAAGCCAGAAGAAATAAAGAGAGGTAGAGGACCAATAGGTCAGTGCTCACACCAGCTGTTCCTCGTGTGCAGATCTCATATTTCAGGGTAGAGTTTGCAAAATCTCAACCTTTGTTGTAATTTATAGCAAAAATTTAGAGCTTTGAAATTATTCTTAAACCATTTTTTCTCCAGTTCCCCTGAAGCACATTGCCCCACAAATCTCCAGTGAAGTCAACAGCTCAAAGGAATGTGTTTCAAATCTCTTCCTTTCTATCCTTGGGAAAATGGAGCTGCCATGAGTCTGAATACCTGAGGTGTATTCCTAAGTCAATAACTTTCTGCATCTCAGACTCAAGATCCTATTTTAATCTGAAAACTCCATCTTGGCCATCCTTGTAATAATACCCCCCCCTGCATTCTGGCTTTAAATATTCAAGGCTGGAATTCCCCTTCACATGACCTCTGAACCAAAGCTACATAGCCCTGGGTTCACACCTCGTTTCATGACAGAAAGTTTTAACAAATTGCGATGAAGCCTCAATAGCTGAAAGCAAGACAAAAGCATCTTTTAATCGTCAAATTAGCTGGAGGGAAGAGCTGAAACTGCTTTCATTCGGGAAAAGAAGGGGAAATCATTAAAGGAAATCATCCCCTTTTCTTTCTCCAAGTAATTAGAAGAACCATCTGTATGTTCATTTCACTACAGTGAAGGGTGTGGATTAGCATTTCAGAGAGATTTGAGTTCAACCAGCAATACTTTGATGTGTTAACGTGAATGGTGGTAAAATTTCTAAGGCTTTCAATGTTATACAAGTTAAAAAGGGTACATATGTCACTTTCCAGCCACTCTTTTTAAATGACTATTCAGCACAGCCAAATTTACATTCAGATAATTTTCCTTTTATCTCCAAAAGCATATTTAAAAAATAATATGTTCCCATTAAAAGAAATGTATTGTTTACAGAATGCCCAGTTATAACCCTGTGGATCTGTAGACTATGCAGCACGCACTGCCAGAATGAAATGAAAATTGTACAAAAGGCTGATAAAAAGAATCCAGATGTAAACAAGATAAATAAACCTTTTAGTTATGACTGCTTTTACTCAATGGGAGAAGTAACCTTTAAATATTTCTTTGGTGTTTTACAAATGTATAGGAAAATTTCAGTCACAAAGTCATAAATAACTAAAGCACACTGAAAAGTGAAAATTAAAAAGTACTACAGGCCCAGTTTCACATATATAAAACAACAATCTCTAGAGTAGGATCAGCTCTGCTTAATCTGGAGACAAATCTTTTTCACTATTAGTTCTCCAAGTACTGTAGAAATCTGCACTTGACCCAAGGCAGAATGGAAATTATAAGATAATATAATATTATACAGACCTCGTAGATAAAAGGCCATAAGATGTCTAAATCATTCAATCAAGACCTCTCCATGATTGAAATTAAATCTTAAGGATAAGCGAAGCTGAGTTCAGTTTTCCCAAGGTCCTTTGTCACTGTCTAGTTCTGTTAATATATAGATACTTGTTCAGGTCATTACACAAAGTTTTGTCTATTTACCAAGAAATGCTGAACTCCAGCTCCAGCAAGGTTAGAATTGCCCTCCATGAGCCCAAGTCTATTCTCATCATCCATCGTAATAACTAACCAGTTAACTAAAAATAAAAATGCACATCTGAGGAAAAAGAGCTTTGAGACTTGGCCATATCTTGAATTTCCCAGCCACATCAAGAAAATACCATCTTTTCCCTTGAAGTAAAATGAAATTTCCAAGTAAAATCACAATCCTCTATATCTGGGCATTGTAAATCACTAACATCTCTCACCATTTCTTACAGAAATAATTAGGGAGGGGTCTCAGCCCTCCATTACAAATCTCTGCAATACTTTTGCTCCATAAATGAAAATAGAATATAGAGGATGTTTGTCCAAATGGCAGCAGTTCAAATCATGAAGAATGGCAAGGGAAGAAAGAAGTAATTTATTTTGCTGCATTAATTTTGTAAAAGAGCTGATGTCATGGTGTCATTTCACCACCATGCTGAGGAGTCTTGTTCTTGAGTTCTACAGGTCAAAGATTTTACCAAGACAATATTAAAATGAGGCTACTGATTAATTCCATTTCAATTAAATGGTATATTGTGGCATACCAACCTGATTAAATTTGAACACACACACATACCCTAAAAAAAAGTTATAATCTGTAATGCCTCCCAGTGTTCGTGAGTCATAATAAGAGAGTTTTCTGCTAAAATAGAAGTCAGCTAACGCACTACGATATTCTGTGGCAGAGGTTCACAGAATTTATTCCAGTGAGATATATCTCCCTAGGGTCTGTCGAATGTGACACTGAGAGAAGGTAGCTAAAAATCAGCAAAATTCATCCACTGAAGGGCTTTGAACACAAATTTATCAGTCTCTTATCAAATGGGTTTTTGTTAGTTCTGGGGTTTTTCGTTATTCTGTTAAAAGTAATTTCTTTAAAACTTAACATAGTTCAGAATTATATTCTCATTAACATCCTTGATTCAATTACTCAGACACTCTTTAACTTACTTTTTAATGTACAGCATATAACTTCAACCTCAAAAAGGCTGAGAAGGTCAGATCTGAATGAGCAGAGTACAATAATTAAGTATAGCCACAGTGCCTGCCCACACAAAGCATCCCATTACCAATGGAGCAGTTTCCCTTCTGTCCCATTTCTCTCTGAAGTTAATGCTGCTTGACTACGATGAATCACGGTAGATAGTGCCCCATTATCAGCAAAAGTAGTCTATAATTCGTAATAAAGCAATTTTTGACCCACTTGAAATGCTTTTTGCACTAAGTTATTCTTTTCTTTTTCCACGTTCAGCACGAGTTGCCTCTGTGCAGTCTAGCAGCTTAGTTGCTGTACACGGACTTACCTCACTGAAATTTCACACTGCTCAAAGGCTACCAAAATGCTGCAGAAGCAGTGAGGAAGAAGCAGGATTAGCAAAGAGATCACAGGAGCAGCAACCAGCTGAAAAACATGCTTCATGTCAGTGGGGCTTGGAGGAGACGTTCACAAGCATTTTCTCATTTGTTAAACGTGAAAGGAGAGCAGAGCTCTGAGAGGCTGAAATGCAAAGGCTGGGATAGCTACACGTCCTGGCCATGGGAAAAGGCACATCTGAGCTGGGTCAGCGATTTGCATGCACCAGGTTATTAAGGATCAAACACCTTGTCCATGAAAGGAAGAGAGAGGTCTAGAAGGCTCTGCAGTGTGTTTGGTGCAAAGGAGGGGGCAGAAGGCAGCGTGCAGATTCTCTTGCTTTTCACTTCATCGGACTGATAAAGTCTTCCAAGTGATTCTACAGGGCCACAGCCTTGCTGTTTATAGGCACCATCACCCCTGAGAGCACAGCTGGAAGCAGCCTGAATCAGCTGCCACAAAGGGCTGCAGCTCAGTGGCTCCCAGAGGCTGAATGTGTGGTAATCATCCAACTGGGGAGTCTAAAATTATTCAGCTGGAAGCACAAGACATTAACTCCAGCAAAAAAAAAAAAAGAGTTATCCTGCTGTAAGACTCATGAGGGGAGGCTCAAGCTGCTTGTAGGGTATTTTTGACACCAGGCAGGCACAATGTGGTCTGCACTGTCCCCACACATGGTGAGGAGTTCAGAGTCTTCCTTTTCACTGATCTTCTGTCACATAAACAACTTAGGGCCTTCGTTATCCCAGGCATCTAATAAGTTGTTCCATAAAAACCAGAATTACCAAATCCTGGTCACACAGATAAATATCTTAGATTTCTCACACCACAGCAGCTGTCTCAGAACTCATGTCCTTTATGACCTCACCACATTGTTCTCAGCTCCCCATTAAAACCAGCTGGTGAGGACTCACTGGCACTGGGAATCTCTCACAGTAAAGTTAATATTAGTGGTGGAGATGAAAAGACACTGAATCATGAATTCTGCTGTGGAACTTCTTTGTTAACCAGATGTTTGCCAGGTTTTCTATCCCAAAGTAACATAATCTGTCACAGGAACACTCTTCAAATTCAACACACAAAAAGCTGGTAAGTTTTGCAAGTCAATAAAAGTTTGGTGTTGAAACTTGATATTTCTGCCCAAAATTATGATGCCTAATTATTTTGTACAGATATTATCTATGCATACACAGTTACTACACATACAGAGTTATAATATCTACACACTTTGAAAAGAGGAAAAAATACAAGCAGCTAAAAAACAAGTAACATAAATAATTTTGGGTGGCAAAGAGGCACAGTGATGAGTCAAAAAAGATCTGTGAGAAGGAACATGAAAAATAATGCAGTTAATGGAATATATAAATTATTATTCATATGCCATATATAAAGCATGACTCACACATGCTTTCAATACTTTCATAATTTGAGCTCATGTCTCATTAGAAATATGATTCAAGTATATAAATGAGACTTCAAAGATTTTAATATGGGAGGAGAGAAATAATCCCATAACAGCAGGTTGAAGAGGCAAACTGTGACTCTCTAATGAGGTGTGGCAAGGTAATGACAAGCTAACACTGGCCAAATCTTCCTGTTCTTTCCCCTTTAATAGTGTTGTGATTTTTGGAGTCACAAGCTAAGTTTGTGATTAAATTAATTTAAATTTTGTAATAGAAGAATTGTGGCACTAGGTTAATGTATCTACTCCAGCAGCATATCACTTTTGGGAGAAGGAAAAGGGGAAGAGAAGCAGGAGATGTTAATGCCTGCCTTGTGAAAACCTTCCAGGAATCAACATTCCAGGTTCCTCTAAGGCAGTGGTTTAATCCAGGGAGATTTTTTCCATGGGGTTTTCACCCACAGATTTCTCTGGGTTTTATTCATCCATATCCAAAACAAGCTACCAAAATCATGCCACGTTTTCACTTTGCAACTTTAGGTTTTAAACTGACCACTTGCTTGATAACTTTGTGGTTTGCTTCCTAGTTTTCGCTTCCTCAAGTTCTACCACATAGTTTGCTTGCTACACTGAACCCATAAAGTTATCCACTAGGAAACAGGCTTAAAACCAAAGCCATGCAATTAAAACATGGCACTTTTCTTGGCAGGCATCCTTCCTTCTTTTACCTATAGAAAAAGAAAAAAAAATTATTCTTGAGTACTGCTAAAGATGCAGCTTGAACTTCCAAATAGGAGAGTATATACTGACGTACCAGGCATTTCTGCAGAATTCGAATAAATTAATGTTTTATGTTGAAAATTGATCAGCATAACAGTTATTATATGAAATACAGGTATCTAGTATTTAAATTTTGACAAGTTTTTGTTCTCCATCCCTTCCTCAGCAATTTTCTCCTGCCTTCATTAGTTAATTCATTCTGCCTGGAGCAGTAAGCTTCTGATGCTTAAGAAAAAAATAGAAAACCAGTAACTCAGGAGACTCTCAGAAGCTTTGATCATTTGTTCACTCAGGCTAACCTACAAATCTTGCCTTTTTTTTGTTTTAAAATTCTTGCTATAAGTTCCTGCAGGAGAGTCTCAGACTCTGCTGCTGGGGTCCTTTCAAGTGAACTCCTTATAAACACTTTCAATCTGGGGTTGCTGTAGAGAGTTCTCCAAAGCAGCTAATGCCACAGAATAAACACATCAACCAGAGAGTCAGAGCTCCTCCAAGTCATTAAGATACCAAAGATGTGAATAAGCTCAGCATTTTTAACTTGTAATTTCACTCCCTCTGCAAAAACCAGTAGAAGGCAGCCCTGAAACCATGTTGAGCTGGACAGTTAATCACCAGTGTTAGCACTGCAATAAATTACCATGAGTCTCATCCAAAATCAATGACAGCGTTCATTTCTTCAAAAAATGATCACTTATCATTTGTCCTCCAGTAATTTTATTAAGTCATGGTTTAATAATTAAGAGTATCTTGCATCTATTATTCATCTTAAAAGGATCAGATGGTAAATCTCAGATGAAAAGAAACTCAATATTTTTGAAAACTCCAGGCATATGATCTGGAAACAATATTGATTTAGTTAGCCTGGTTAGTGCTAATAGCAATAAATACTACTGGGGAAACACAAAATAAGCTTAAAAAATTTTCTTCCTTCTCTAAGTAATAAACTGCATCATTGGCCCTTTTTTTCAAGTGCTATCTACATGAGAGTCACATATTTCCCAGCAGAGCCACTGCTTTCAAACAGGCAATTTATTGGAATTTAAACCAATTTGTAATTTAAAACTATTCATAACAGCATTAAGATCATTTTATTTACTGGATGACTGGAAAGTTAATATTGCAACGAGTTTCTCAACTTAAACTGTTTCCAGAATAATAATCACGCTGCAAAAGTCTGAATATAACTGTCTTAAAATATGTGTTAGTAAAATTCACAACCCCAGACAGAGGTACATTCTCCAACATCTCTATTGGAGAGGATTTATTTGTGATATCAGTCTATTAAAACATCAGATTGAGGCCAGTTGAGAAGAGCAGCAATACGAGTCAGAAATACCTGCATTGTCCTTATTTTACCTTTGCTTGAACCTCCAGAGAGAAAGCTGTCTTTTAAACATACAGAGTGCTTCAGGCACTTACCCCTGCAACCATTAATCACAGAATACTCAATTCTGAAGTACTAAAAGAACAAGAATTTATTAGTACTTTATTCTGAGGATGTACAGGAGTGACTTTTCTTGGGAAGCTGGTACTCCAGATCCTCTCATAAACCTATCCAAACTGCATGTGACCTTTCAAAAATGTGTACTTTGCTAAAGGTTACATATTTTGACCTTCCCAGTGGAGGGAAATTTGACTGACTCAGCACTTGAATTCTGAATCTTTGAAAATGACCACCTTTTTTTAGTTTCAATCCCCTTGCCAGCTCATGGTGACTGCATGACAAGTGTATAGCTGATAGAATAGTGGAATAATGATTTCTGCTGAAAGGGACTTTAAAGATCACCTTGTTCCAAGCCCCTGCCACGGGCAGGAGCAGGAACAACTTCCCCTCACCAGGCTGATCAGGACCCCATCCAACTTGGTGTCAAACATTCCCATCCTCCAAAGCCTCCCAGCTCTGGTCCTGTGCTCAATTCTCTTAGAAGCAGCTGAGACTTTTTTTCTTTTGATATTATGATCATGTCCAGACCCAAATCTGCAAAAGCCTGTGCTGAGCCAACCATCCAACCAGCTGTAATGTCACAACTGCCATTAGAACCCAGAAGTTGTTTTCCTTGGAAATTAAGAACTCCTCTAAATAACAGATCCAGCTGATGTAACTCCCAGTTCAGCAATATTCCTGCCCCTCAGGTCACCTGCTGGAAGTGTTTGGGCTCCTGTCCAGTGAGCTGGGTTGGGCAACTGGTCTCATTTAAAAATAACAGTGTGGAAAACAAAACTATTAATAAGTAGGGTTGGTTGACAGGCTGTTCTCAAACCACTGCATCTCTGAGTCACTTCAGAGTCCCAGGGGCTGGAGGTGGACTGACCATGACCCTGACACCATCCCTTGTGCCTTTCTGATGTGGCAGGAAACACGTGGGCGTCTGCAAAGCCACAAAAACACAGGGTGCCCACAATTCTGGTAGAGGTCTCCAGACTGAAATTCAGAAGATTCTATTAACAGCTCCCTGGTTCCTAGGAAGAGCTTATTTAACCGGATTATTTGGCCCCACTGCCCACATTTCAGCATTAACAAATTTATCTTTTTCCCTGCACATATTCTATCACTACTCAATGGGTCCAGCTAATTTTTGCAACATCCCACATGCACACATATTTTTCAGTAAGTGGCAGCCAGATCCACATGACTCATCCTCAGAAATTATCTTTTTCTACAAAGCTCCAACGGGTACAAAATTCCAGCCGTCTCCTAACAACCAGCCCCGTTGTTGAGTCCCTCTGGTAAGTGGTTGCCTCAGTCATACATGTGGCAATTAGTGGTGATGGAGAAAGAGCCTTTTATGCACAATTCCCAGCTGTGAGCAGAGTGATTCTGGCTCTTGGCTGAGCTTATTGACACTCTGCTTGTTTCCCTCTCCACGTGGGCATGGAGAAAAAGATGAGGTCTGTGTTAAAAAATCAGCACAGGTTCAATGCTGTTTTCAGCAGAGACTCAGTGAGGCCCACGGCAATATTCATCTGGTTTCATGTGACTAAATCACAGTATAGGTAAATAAATATGATCTTAAAAGCTTCCCAGAGGAAGCAGTCTGCAGAATAGAGGCAATATAGAACTACTACATCTGCAGGGAGTAAAGTTCTGCCTGTTTATGAGACAACTAAGAAAGAGAAAAACCTTTTTTGTGTGTGCATGACACACAATAATTTCTAATTCTTCTTTCTCCCCCTCTCTTCCCAGATAATCAGCAACCAGAAGGCGTTGTCTACACCAAGGCAGTGCAGGACAGCAAGAATTGCAGAGGGAATAACCAACCATGCAGAATTTCTGTCCTGCCACTGGTCATGGTCACTCTGAACCATGCTGGGCTCAGCACCAACCAGACTCTGCACCCATCTTTGACCACACAAAGGTGCCTTCACAAAGGTTGATGGGACAACCCACAATTTGCAGAGAATCAGCATAGAGCAGACATCAAAAGTCATATGGCAGTGTCCCACTGAAAAAGTCTTGTTCCATAAGGTAGGAATCAGATTTACCAATATACTTCCTTGAACAATCAATACAAATCCTTTCAACAGTTTGATCTGAAGTTCAATAATTGCACTGGATGATTTATTTTTTTAATACTATACACATTAGCCAGTCATCACGATTTCTTTTAAGCTGTGGCTGCTCTGTATAACAATCAGCTTTAATGGGTACAATCAGGTATAGAAGGGATGTTCATCTCCACAAAAATATGACTAAGTAATTAAAGTGTCCTTGATTAAAATTAATAAAAACAAAGAAGTAAATAAAAAGAGGGAGTGAATTACACTGAAAACCATTTGCATTTTAAAAATATAATCCTATTGACGTCCATAGAAATTAAATCAAATGGAGAACACTGAAATTAAAATTACCCTTTCATCTACACAAATTATTGGAAAGTAGTTAGACAAGGTGATTGTTATGTAAATCTTCATCCAATGCAAGGCCTGGGAGTAATTTCCAAGAAGGCATGTTAACTCTTTCTAACACATTATATCTGCTTTGTTCAGAAACCCGTGAGTCTGGCTTTTCTGATCATCCCCACATGCTTTGTCTTGAACAGAAATATTTACAGTCATGAGCATTTACACACAAATACATTTGATGTTTTTCATGAGTTACAAATATAGTTGATGAAGAAATGGGTGTTAATGTATATAAACTTTTGTAAAGCAGTAAATGTACTGACATATGGCACTTGGATTTAAAAAACAGAATATACACAAAAGCAATATACTGTGGAAAGTGAGCTCAAATATAGATGACATATACTTGAGAGAGTAAGAGGTTATCACATCAGCTCTGGAGAAAGGTTTATTCAGTTGTTTTATAAAACATGCAGAAGCCACAAGGGATGGGTTTGTACCAACAGAGCAGCAGCAGAGAATGAAGTAATGACTTGTATCCCAGGGAGACACAAAAGCAGATACTCCTGCACACAAGCCAGGCTTCCTACAGCCTTGGCTAGGAGTATGGGGGCAGGAATGGCCACACATCCCAAATTATCACTTGTCAAACACAAAGCTATCTTGTGGGTCAGCTTTAACTTCGTGGTATGAATAGGAAAGAGAGGGAGAATTGTATCACAGTCACCATGCGTGCACAGCTACCACAGACCTCTTTCTCAGTTTCTCCATACCCTCTAAAATGTGCCAGAAAACCAAATACTCTGCAGCAGCTTTTCCTAGAATCCACTGTTACCAGGAAAGACTCAAAGGACCTCAATATGAGTGCATGCAAGAGGAGGTTAAAAGGTGAAAATGTTCTAATTCATGCAGACATGATGAGAACATCTGGTAATGGAGGGACTATTAATCAGCAAAATGCATAATGAGAGCTGAAGGCCAAAGCTGGAGCTGGATAAATTAAAGCTAAAAATAAAGCACAAAACATCAGCTATGCAGTTTATTGGGTCTTGGAGAAACTTTCTGAAAATACGGGTTTTTTTGTTGCTCAGAGTCTTCCTAAAAAATATAAGATTTAAGGGCTGGTTGACTTTCTAGAAGAAATTCTGCTCCTCACCAAGGGTTTACAGGCTTTAAGTTATGATTGTACCATGCACAGCATCCAATTAGCCAGAGAGAGCTCCCCTTTCTTGAGGAAAATACACTCCTTTGGAAGTGAGGGGAGTATAAACTCATGCATGCATTAAGAGTTAAACTCTGCATCACTGTCTGATGCACATGCCCTTCTTCTTTGCCTGGGATTTGATTGTGCATCTTGCTAAAGAGTTTTTATTTCTATTTAAAGCCATGGGTAGAGATGTTCATCAGCCACATGCTACATCCCTGGGTGACAAGCACACGAATTTCAGATTGAGGCTGAAACAAATGGATCTGTGATGACAAAGGCTCAGGAGTGAGATTAATTTAAACTACTGGGACAGCAGCTGAGCATTTCCTAAACAAAAGCCTGCTCCTGGAACAAATATTGACACGTTTAAAAGCTAGAGAGAAGGAATTCAAGAACACTGTGATCATTTTATCTGCTAAAAGCATGCCTCACTCCTCATGCTATTTTAATCAGGCAGCAATACACAGAATTAAGACACACTTCTCCCACCAGACTGTCTCTTCTCCCTGTGCCTCTGCTTCTCCTCCATCTGTAACTTTTCCCAGCATAAAGAGAAACTGCCACACAGCAGAGGAATTATGCAGATTTTATTTTAAGGTGAGGGAAGGCAAGAATTCTAGATCCATATGAACAAAGCAAGGGACCTGCTCCCACACTGAGGGATAATAATGGAAATGCTGCTGGTGACAGCACACTGTGTATCTGACCTATGCTTCAGTGCAATTTTTTGTTAACAATGCAACGTACCTGAAACAGCAATGAAAACTGTACAAATTCAGTTTAGCACTCCAATTTGGTTTTTGTTTTGTTTCAGCACTAGTTGTTAAAAAAATGCGGTTTTTCCTACCCATTGAATTTATTTCTCGAATGTCATCCCAGAGGGGAATTAGAACAGTGTGAAAGCCTGAAATGGATCCATAGTTAGCCAAAAACAAAGCTCTGTAACATGTGCAATGTTTTTATTAGTATTACAAAACAGTTTTTGCTTTCTGCTTATCACATACCTACTCAAATCCCAGCACCTGAATCTTCCCAAATGGATCCATGGTATAAAGAAATACCCATTTTCAAAGCATGCCTTTGGTAGGGTAAGGAACAGCACTGAAACCCCACAAAGCTGGTTCCCTCAGGTGCCTGCTCTAATCTCCCCCCTCCTCTCCTGAATCCACAGCCCTGCATATTTTTGCTTTCCCAGTGTTGGCAGCTGCCTCTTTACAGTTCATGTAAGTGGTGTTGCAGCTCAATGCACTGCCAGGCAGGATGGCTTTTCCTGCTTGCTCCATAAATAGTCAGTTTTAAGGGAGAAAATAAAAAATCTCCTGAAAACTTGGCCTAGCATGAGCTTAAAAGAAGAAGAAAGAAAGAAAAAGAAAGGAAGAAAGGAAGAAAGGAAGAAAGGAAGAAAGGAAGAAAGGAAGAAAGGAAGAAAGGAAGAAAGGAAGAAAGGAAGAAAGGAAGAAAGAAAGAAAGAAAGAAAGAAAGAAAGAAAGAAAGAAAGAAAGAAAGAAAGAAAGAAAGAAAGAAAGAAAGAAAGAAAGAAAGAAAGAAAGAAAGAAAGAAAGAAAGAAAGAAAGAAAGAAAGAAAGAAAGAAAGAAAGAAAGAAAGAAAGAAAGAAAGAAAGAAAGAAAGAAAGAAAGAAAGAAAGAAAAGGGGGGGGGGACTTGTTTGAAGTAAACCAAAAAAGAATCTACAAAAATTTCATTTTGGGCTGTGGTTTGCCCATCTGGGGTTACTTCAGCTTTTCATCCAACATCAAAATAGAACATGTCAATATGAAAAGCCAAGGTTGCTTTTTAAGAAAAAAAAACATAGCAATATAAAAATTAACTATGCAGACAGTTTTGGAGTGAAGCTTTTTCAAAATGCTGAAGAAAGGCAGGTTTTTAACATTCCTTCTCCTTCTCTTCCCCCCCGGTAGAATCTGTTTCCTAAGTTCAATTGAAATTTGCAGGTAATTTCTCCCCTCCCCACGTTCTCAAGAAACCCTCCAGCCTCATGGATCTGCTACTTACAAACAGACTTGAAAGATTTAAAATGCATAGGAGCAGCTGCTGCTCAGAGCTGAAATAATATAAAAGGGAAGAAGCTACGAAAAAGAAGGAAAATTACTGTTCCCATGGTCAAGTAATTATAGGAAAAGGGGGAGCATTTTTTAACTAAAAGAGGGGAGATTTAGAACAGATATTGAAATTCCTTAATATCAGAAATTCCTTACTCGCAGAGTAGTGAGGCACTGGCACAGGTTGCCCAGGGAAGTTGTGGATGCCTCAGTCCTGGAAGTGTTCCAGACCAGGCTGGTCAGAGCTTGGAGCAGCTCAGCACAGTGGAAGGTGTCTGTGCCCATGGCAAGGGGTGGAACAAGATGACCTTTAACATTCTGTGATGACTAGGATCTCCTCAATGGGGCAGCCCAAATAAAAGCCCAAGTGTTCTCCTGATGGGATCTGAGCCCCCAGCCAAGGGTTTCCAACAGTGTTTTCTTAGATGGTCTCAAGGAACAAAGGATTAGGGTGGAGCATCCTCTCCTTTTCCCATTCCTCCCTCCATTTTTTTTCAGTGTTACAAAGAAAGGACATCTGTAACACCAGAAATGGGGTGATGGAGAGAAGTGGCTCCTTTGTCCTCACAGCTACACCTCCTCACCCTCCTGGCAGCCTCCTCACAGGGTGATGGCCATCAGGTACACAGTGCCCATCCATACAAATACATCTATTGCCCACAAGGAGTGAATCATGCTCATACAAGAGCAGCGACGCTGAGTTAATCTCGGAGTTCATGTTCCTCAATTAACTTTAATATCCCCTGGGGTTGTCATGCCTACAGACCCAGGCACCATCCACATAATGACTCTGCTCCTGTGATAACCAAACTGCAGGCACTGCCTGGTGCAGCCTGACAAAGCCTTGCTGGGGTCAGCAGAGCTGGGCTGAGATCTCCTCTCCTGGTTCCAGTTCTGTGCCTGCAGCTCATGGGCTGTACCCTCAGATCTCTCCCATCATGAACCCTCAGCTCCAACAGGTCACTGCAAGCCTTTGAAAGGAACAAGGAAATCACACCAGCAATGCCATAGAGCCACCTGCAAAAAAAAAATTTGTATTTTCAATCAAGGAGCACAGAGAATTCTGAAATTAAATGGATTCCTCCTGTCCAGACTGCTGCTCTTCTCAGAGGGTGGCAACGCTGCCCAGACCACACTGCATGACTAAAGCAGCAGCTGGGCTACACTGGGGCTTGCAGTGCCCAGTGCCAAGTGGCAAACACAAGTAGCAAAAGCCCAGCTATCTTCTAACCGTTGACTGATAGTTTTATTTCATAAAAGAGAACTAAATCAAATTCTCTTCCAAGTTCGACTGACATGGCAAAGAGTGATCCTGGGGACTGCTAGAGAAGTAAAAAGTGCTTGTTGATATTTTTCAGAGAAATGTTGCCAGAAATCTGGGCTCTCACCTAAACAAAAATTGTAGTACAAAGTATCTGTAAATCCATAAAAATTTGTATTCTGACTAAAAGATGAAAGCCACACAAATCTGAAATATTCTTCCAGGCTACTCCTTGGCGGTTTAAATTTAGGACCTGAAGGGAAATCTAATGTACTTCTTCCAGCTAATTAATAGCTCCCCCTTCAGATCCAGCTAAATATTAGGAGCATGTACAATTTCTGTCCATGTCCCTCTTCCAAGGGCTGTGATACAAATTCAGTGGCTTCAACAGGAGCCTCACCAACTTGGAATTGAATAAGCCTGGTGATAATTTAATGATAACATATTCCTGTCCTCCAGCAGGGGAGAAGGCTCAGCAATGAGACCTGAAATAATGAAATAATACTTTGGTGTTTCTGGGTGTCCAGGCCTTACACAAGTTAAAAAGGGAAACCAGAGTGGCATTAGGGGAATACCACAGTAGGCAAGAGCAGACTGGCTGCTGGTTGTCCTCCAGTCCTCAAACCTCTTCATCTTCTACTCTGCCAACTGAACACAGGGTCAACAGGAATTCAGCTTGAATCGAGGCTGTCTCATGCCAAACCCCATCCACAATGGCAAATAATTCGTGGTCTAAAGAAACATTCTAATCATTTTGTAACAAAGTAAAGAATACAGTGAATTTGGGAAAATAGATGTTTTGTCAATATTTGGCTACTATGACAAGATTTCAAAGGAGAAGTTGTGAAAGTCTCTCATTGTTTCAACTGCAATCTAGCTAAATAAATCATTTGCAAAGAAGCACCTGGGTCTACCCCACCACCTGGGTTTCTAATCTGTGGGACAATTACAAAATAAATCCCCCAGGCAATTTAAAATCTGGCTGGAATAACCTGGTGTTTTCCAAGATTATGACAGAAAGAAGTGTAAGAGAGAAACTTTTATCAGCAAAATTACAACAGCTGGCCAATTTTGCTTTTGAATGTATATCAGCACTGCTGGCCTTTGTCAGGCAGACTGCAAAGAGTGAGTGGAGGCTCTTTTTAAATGTGCTGGTTTCCACTGGCAACCAATGGAGCAAAAGGACAATCAGATTTAATCAACTGATCTCAATGTGCCATGTTCAAAGAAGTTTTCTTTAAATGATTCAAGAGACAAAAGGAGGAAGAGAAAAGTCAAGCAATAAACTGTAATGGTTCTCATTAACTGTTATGAATCAATTGTTTCATAGTTTAATTTTGTTAGGAACTTCTGAGCTTTTCATATTTTCACCAGATAAAATCTCTTTTTCTCCAAGTGAAGCCACAAAACCTAAATGTAGCCTCCAATCCCTTTGTTTGGATGCTGATTTTTCAACTCAGTTTTCCCAGAATTGGAAATAATCGAAATACCTTTTCCTGTCTAAAATGCCATCTGCTTTTTTCTTAAATAACTCTCTATACATGAATCATCTGTATTTTTATGCTGTTGCCGAAATGACATAAAAACCTTCCACCCAAATTGGAAATGCAATGAGGCTGGATGACATTTGCAAAGAACACCTTCTCAGAATAGTTTTCCACCTAACCTTTAATAAGTGTATTTTCCATATATTTATTAATGTCAGTAGAAGAACATGATGTTCTGGAATAAAATATTTACGGAATTTCTGCGTCTTTGTTGCGTAAGGCTCCTGGTTCCAAGAACCATTCAAAGGCTTTTAAACTGTTCACCATGTCACCCCTGTCAAGTGGCACTTTTGCTGAGCTCTCTGCCTTTTTTCTTTTTTTTTTTTTTTTTCTGGTGCATTAATGCACACTTGCATAGCTTTTCCTTGAAATTTAAAGTGACTTGTAACAGCACCACAGAACACATCCACCTCACAGACCTCTACATTACCCTCGCTTGATTTAATTTTTAAACATATCTAAATCGCTGTACAGCCTGTTCAGACTCCTCAGCTTCCAGTTCAGCATGTTTAGGGCAGCTCCTGACTCACATGGAGCCAAGCCTCTCATTCTCTCTTCTATGCTGCTTCCCTATTTATATTTCTCCATCCTGTATTAACCCTCATGTTCTTCGTTAATTTTGCCTATTCATTAGCAAACGGGCACACACATACAGCTGTTTCTCTCTGCAGGAGCTGTAACATGCTCTGATGCCCTGATATCACAGTAGCACTTTTTGTGAGTGTTGAGTTTCTCCTGGATTATTTTATCCCATTCCAGAGCATTCCCAGTAAGTTTGTTGTGAGGAATGTGAGTAAAAAGGGAGATCCTTGCACTTACATCCTGGCTTTGTTTTACTTGCTTCCCTCTGATTTCCTCTGTTATTTTCTTAACCCTTATTTTTTCTGTTTTTTTCCATGATTCCTTTAAGCTGTTTCACAAATGCACACTTCAATAGTCCAACACTATATTTATTCATAGCTCTAAGGGGGCAAGAACATAAAGCAAACAAAACACTTGCTCTTTGATGAGAGAGAAGCTTGTCTCATGTTTTCCAAGCCACCACCTTGTGATGGGATTTCTCCAGCTGGGAATTTGACATGATAGCCTACAGAGAGAGTAGGATGTGCACTGCCAGCCCACACTATTCTCAGAGCCTGCAAACCAGTTCCAGCTCCTCTTTGAAACAGATCTGTTGTTTCAAGTGTTTGTCAATATTCATAGCCTTTTCTCAGCTGTTGCACAATTCTCCACTTTTAATGAGGAGGTTGAAACGTTGGTAAACAGGTTGAGGAAGGTGTAAGATAATAAAAAGGTCAGACTGAACAAAGATTGCACTGCATTAAGGAGGAATGTAAAATCATTCTTCGTGATTTTTTCAGTAAAACAATGAACCAATCCAGATTTTTTAATTCTCAGGAAAGACAGTAATTCTCTGCTGGACTGAGGGTGAGATATTATACTACTACACATGAAAAGCAGGTCAGAAAACATTAATTACATTGCAAAGTGGTGGCAAAAACATCCTTTCAAACAGTCATTTCTGGTAAGAGAGCAAGAGCAGGAGATCAAAGTTCAAGCAGGATTTTAATTAGACACCTTGCTTACTGTGGTTTGTCAGACACATGGTAAAAAGGAACTTTTCTCACACAGCACTTTATTCCCTCTAGCATGTCAGAAGCTGGCCTGATGCAGAAGCTGACACAGAAATACAAACACATAAGAGCACAGAGGCACTCAGGATACTGACACTGGGCAGACTCTGATCCCAGGCTGAGGTCACCCACCTTTTGGAGACAACATTTGTTTTGGACCATGACAAAACACATCTCCCAGGTTCACTGTGGTTTGCCACAACAAAAACAAGGCCAAAGGTGAAAATAGAGGTGTTAGAGGTGGACCTCAAGAGACAGGAGCAGGATGTGCAAGGCCACAGGACAGGCAGCAAGCTGCCTAGCAATAAGGTTTCAGGCTATATCCTGCTTTCTTCTCTCATATTAATTAATTTTTCACTCTGAGAAGGAAGGACAACTATTCATTTTATAAGATTACAGCAGATCAATAAGGGGAAGCTATGATTCATTTAATGCTTGACGACAGATTAAATAAAAAGCATAATTCTGGGTCTGCTCTAAAGTAAAAAATTAAAAGATAAAAGTAGATGTCTAGGGAGATATAAAATCAGAGCAGTTTTCCTTCCTTTCCTCCTTTTCTGTCTCATTAAAACAGAAATTTAAAATGGTTTTATTATCCTGTGTTCAGCAGACAAGCATCAGGATGGTGAACACTAAAGTCTTTTTTAAATTAAATTCATACATTTGTTAGAATACAAATGTGAAAGTGAAGCAAAGAAAACTTTTGGGAGAAGATTGGTATATTCTGCATAAGCCTCAAAACACTGCTCTTTGAGTCACTAAACTGAGATTTAGCAGAGAAGGAGGCATCTTTCCAAAGTATTTTAGAGCTCTGTATTTTACAAACCACAAACCAGATTTGCTGTTCTTCTCATCTGCTGTCCTTCAGCCAACCCTGTTGCTAAATCCACTGCACAACAATTTCAGGGACTTGAAGTTATTGCAGCTTTTTCAGGCTTTTTGGAGAGATTATCAAACAGATATCCTGTCAATCTGCTGACTGCTCAGAGGTTTGGGCTAACAGTGAACAGGTAACCTTTTCTGGAAGTATTTGTGGCTTGTTGAGCTAAGTACCATATCAAATAGGAGACTGCTGGTTTGGAGGTGGTTGTTCTGATAGAGGAGGACAGGGATTTTCCATCTTGAAAGTCAGGAGATTGCTACACAACTGCTCCTGATCTTCTCAGCTCCACACAACTCATACCCACAAAACAGAGCCTATTGAAAGAGGAAGATGACAGTGAATATTTCTGAATTACAGTAATTAGGCTCCAGCTGTTTTCATTATCCTCTGATGGGGATAGAAACCAATCGCAATCAATTTTAAACATAATGAAAGACATTCTTCTGGTTCATGGCAATGACTTTTAAAATGTGTCTTGCATTGGGATATAGAAATATTAAAAATGTGCCTGCTTGCTTCTGTGAAGAGCCAAATATTGTGCAACACAATATTGAATTTCAGTAATTAATTACATGCTGCCAAATTCAGCTGTAGCTTTCCTGAAATGCTAGCAGTTGTTTCAGCTAGTCTTTATGGCTCTGCCTCAAAGCCCTTTAAAATGGATCAAAATCTCCCCATTGACTTCAAGTGGTCTTAAAGCTGATCCTCACTGTCAGTGAGGCTACTGGGGGAAAAAAAGGGACAAAGAGTCTAGTCTCATTCATAAAGGAATAGAAATGAGAGCTTTGGAGTACAGCATTCATTAAAATATCAGTTAAAAATAAATGAAGTTACTGCTACTGCTATTAAGAGAGAAAATACATGCAAAAATTATCTCTGGACCTTGAAACAGTCTGAAGATTTCCTGTTAGCTTTGCTGTCCAAAGCCAACTGGAATTGGAGAACTGGAAATATGTTCTCTTTTCCCTGCAACTGAAGTAAAATAATGTCTTATCAAAATGTTCTACAGGTGGTATGTTTCTTTTGAACAGTTTCAAGAGAGAGCTGAAATAGTTTAATTTAAATAAAAATTTTATTTTGATGTTTTTTGGGAATGGAATTCGCTTCTTTACAGTTCTAGTCACTTATTAGAAAAAGCAGCATCCAGACCTGGAATCACCTGCAGTTAAAGGAATGTGATCCCAGTGTTGTAACCAGACCTGGAGAACCAGGAAAACCTATGAGAGTAAAGGAATCCCAGGGAAAAAAATAAACAACAAGCAAATATATTATTAAAACAAACAAACAAACAAACAAACAAAAAACCCTAAGAATTATATTTTGAGTTGAAACAGTGGAACCAACAGTCCTGGAAGCTGCAGAAATTGTGTCTCTGGAGGCTGCACTGCTGTGAGCCCCAGCAGAACACACCAGGAGCTGCCTCTTGGCTCTGTCCCTGTCTCTGCTGGCTCACTGTGACACAGCCTGCTTTGGAAAGCAGCTGCTGAATACTTTGAGGAAAAACCAAACCCTTATTCTAACGAGAAACCTTGTGCAAAAGGCATGCTAATTCACTTGTAATTGTAGTGTTGACTTTAAATATGGGACTTGGATTACATTAACAGATATCCAGATATCAGAGCAAACTCATGCAAGCTGCAGGATGCCCCTGTTAAAATTAACATGTGCTGCTGTATGGCTCAGGAGGCTGCACACACGAATCTATGGATCCATAAATCTCCTGAATCTATGGATCCATGAATCTCCTGAATCTATGGATCTATGTCCAACTGAGCATGCAGGAATCCATGGAAAATCTTGTTTTCTGTAACTTTTCCTCTATGGAAGTAAGCTCACCCCTCCTTGATAGCATGGAAATAGATGTGGGGGGAAAAAAACAAGTGCAGCAACACTGGCACTTGGTAGGGATTCCAGAAAAAAACAGAATTCCAGGAATGAAGAAGCTCTTTTTGCTGCATCCACAGCAGAGGCAAAAAGGAGCCAACAGCAGGAAGGATTCCTGGAATCTGAGGAGAAGTCATATGAATAAATAATGTGTGAATTTTGACTACTTGGAGTCCTGAGACTTGTGGCCAAGAATCTTTCAGAACAAGCAAGAAAAAACTCAAGTCAGTGTTTTGATCAAGATGCAAATGGCTGGATTTTGAATACTGCAAAAATCTCAGGGATCTGTTGCCTCTACTGGCACAGATCCATGTGGAATGTCCATGGTCCAAGCTCTGAGAATGGGAGCAATTTGCAATTGCAGGGGTTTCTCCACAGAGCAAGGTGAGGCTTTGTTTGGAGGTTGAGGGATCACTGGACCAGAAGATCCCATTTCCTTGAAGATCTGGGAGAAGAGACACCTGCAAGATTAAGATGCCAAAGAGATGCTGCTGAAATTATTTACTGCTGTAATAGACTGACCACAGCTGAGCAGGGAAAATTCAATAGTTAAAGTGTTATAGGGATATTCTTTATGAGAACTTTCCTCAGTACTGATCTTGCTTGTGGCTTTATGACAAAATATACCAAAGGGATAGAACAGTGATGGAAAACTCAGGGATAGAACAGAGCATGACCATGATTTTGAGAGCAGGAAATGTAACTGATTGTGCCTCTTGGATTGATTAAACATCACCACCTTGTTAGCACCTTAAAAAGCAGAAAGCAAAAAAATTTACCATTTTACATGATTTTTTTAGCAGTTGTCTCACCAGTACACCTGGGAACAGATATGCCACGCTGAGCCTCTTAATCTCTGTGTCTGCTGCCTGAGATGTTAAAACTGTCCTGGTGGATCAAATGGCTCAGTCAATCTGAATGATTAAAGCTGCCCATGGAATGCCATAAATCTGTAAAATAATACTCCTTGATGTTAGAGTTTATCAGCTTCAGGTTTGCCTGAACTGGGAGCAGCCTCTCACACCATCAAACAGCTCACTACACACTCTGTGGCCCCGGAACACCAAGACCGTAAATAACTCTTTCCAAAATCAATTACAACCTACACATTTGAGCCAAACATTTACTCTTGCACTTGGGAAAGGAAGGGATTAACCTTCCCCTATGCCAGGAGTTTGCCTTGCATTGAAGAAGATAGCTCAGGTCCAGTAAATCATGAGCTTGGTGCAGTGCCAGCCATGTGGAGGCTGAGACTCAAATTTATTGATGTTCACCCAAGGGAGTCACTCATGTCACAGCCCAGGGACCTGTGAACCAAACAAAACAAGAAACTTTGCCCTTAGTTTATGCAAGCATTCCTAACTCACACAGACACAGTTCTTCCCCTGCACAGGGGAACACATTTCTAAGTTGGCACTGCAGCAGCTTGTGGGACATTTCATAGTCAGGCTATTACAGCCTTAGGAATGGGAATAGGGATAGGGATGGTCTTTAACAAAGACAGCACAAGCACAGGCATTAGAAATCATCCAGGGTGGGAGAAGGATATATAGAAATATACTGATATAGATATAGATTGATATAGATAAGAAATTATATATAGATATAGATGATCTAAATGGTATAGATATATAGATAGATATATAGATAGATATAGATATAGATATAGATATAGATATAGATATAGATATAGATATAGATATAGATATAGATATAGATATAGATATAGATATAGATATAGATATAGATATAGATATAGATAGATATATAGATGATATAGATAGATAGCAGCTCCTGATATAGAAAGAAACTCTTTCTAACACATCATTGCAGATTCTGGGTGGAGGAAATGGATTTACTCAGCAAAAATCTTTTCTAAAACCACCTTCCAGAGTTTGACTTTGCAGTCCTTGTGCAATGGTTTCCCAAATCATGTGCTTAACATGCTCTCTTGGGAAATATATCATACTGCGTTTTCCAGCCTTAGGGATCCCATGCTGAGGTCAAACTGTGCATTGTGCATTCCTCTGGCTCCCTGACTCAACCTTGGGGTGCATAAAGTCCTATCCCTGATGACACCAGCTTTTAGCAGCTTTCATTTTGTAATTAATTGCTCTACTCACAGAGCTTAGCTGGCAGTGTAAATTACAGCTTGGCGGATGGAGTTATTTTTAAAATCAACCAATATTCAATAATAACCTTTAAAAATTTTATTTGAAGTAGCAGAGAAATTCAGCTTCTTCTATTTTTTTAAATCCCACTTGCAAGTCTTCACCTGTCTGATGCAGGAACTGGAGGTTTTTTGTTGTCCAAGTTAATCTCAGAAAATCAGGTAATCAAGTTCCCACAGCACTTGATATATCCCAGGAGATTTACACAGGTAATTTAAAGGCACCATGCTGATCTGTTATAAAATCCAGGCTGTCAGGAGTTCAGAAATTAAATCAACAAGAGAAATCACTAGGACTTTAGCAGATTCTTTAAGTTAATCTGATACATTAAAAGATGTCCTAGACATGAATTTTATGCATAATTTGAATCCCTTACACTGCAGAAACATTAACAATCACTGAAACATGTTTAACTTTAGTGTTTTATCCACTGTAATAATCACAAATAAACATCTGTGATGACAGTGGTTCTATAACAACAACGTCCCAATGACATTGAACATTATTTATAACAGAATGATGTAACCAGACTGTTTGATTAACATCTGCAGAGTCAATTCTGCACTTTACACCCCTCTTGGAACACAAACAATCTTTCTGAGGCTGCCTGTGTGTTTGGGACACTTTAGGGCCTGATTTGCAAGATGCTGAACACCCACATGCCTCACTTTAGTCCACAGGGCCACCTAATTCCTTACAACATCCACCCTTTAGGCTCCTTCTTTGTGTTTTCCTCCCTCAGATTCCATTTGGCATTGGAGCCATCAACTTGTTTGAAGGGCAAGAATTGAGAAATTAATAAGAAGCTGAAAAAGCAGAGTCTCTCCCATCTCCAATGCTCCTTTTCTCTAATTTGTTATTACTCTGTTTTCCTAATCGCACTGCCTAAAGGAAATCACAAAAAAACCCCAAGTGACCAGCCAATACATCCACAGGACTTCTGCAGCAGGGACAAGCCCAGGGTTTTCTGATGATGTCCAGAGAGCACCTGTGCCCCTTTTAAACCAAGAGCTGAAACACTGGCTCCTCATCATCGCCCAGAGAAGCTGTGGAGGTCCCATCCCTGGAAGTGTTAAAAGCCAGGCTGAATGGGGCTTGGAGCAAGCTGGTCAGGGTGACCCTGCCCATGGCAGGGGTTTGGAGCTAGAGGATCTTCAGGGTCCCTTTCCAACACAAGCAGAGGAGCAGGCGTTGAACTTTGATTGCTACCTGCTCTGCAAAAGATTATTTTGACACAAGCAGTTAATCCCTCAGGCCACTTGTCACCCCTCTCACAATGCTGTAGCCCCAGTTGTCCCTCAGCTAATGCCACAAGCCTGAAATTCCTACCAATAACTTTTAGCAAAGGGGTGTGGGTGCACCCGGCAGTGCAAACAGGAGCTGATCCAAACAGATCAGGAGACAAGTGATGTACCAGCCTTAGTTTTACACTGACTCAGCAAAGGCTGCATTGAACACCCACAGGCAGGTACTAGAGGGGCTCATAAGAACCAGCCAGGTTGATTTTTGGGTCCAGGGATTCAAGTAACATCAAGTAGAGCAACATCAAAAGAGTGCAGCAGTGAAACCACTGGAATTGTGCATGCCAGGGGGCAGAGATCAAACCCTGCAGGCAAAGCAATCACTAGAAAGGAAAACAATATCCTGAAAATAAAATACCCCAGATAAGAAAACACAAATGCAGGTACAAAAATCCAATCCAGCCGTGCATATCAGGGCTGTATTAACGAGGCTTTGCAGAGATCAAAGGACACTGATCCTTCTGCCAGATGAGTCCTTACAGAGAGAACAGGAGGATTTTCATAAGTCAGGTAAGTAAAAGAGACAGCAATAGAAGTCCTGTTTGCATTTCTCTGTCTAAATTCCTCACTGTTTTCAAGCATTTTGAGATTTACAATGCAAGATCTGCTGTTCTCCACACAGCTTTTCCACAGACTTTGTGCAGACAATTTATTTTAGTCCCATCTGAAACATGAAAGAATCCTTTTGCCAAAAGCAGGTTTCTTTGGGGATCATTCTTGCTCAAACATGTTTGTCTCTAAGCCTCCCATTTAACTGTGTGGGTAAGAGTGCAGGTTAGAAATGCACTAAATTTCTTTATAAAATAACCAAAATACATTTTCCTAAGGGAACACTTGTGGAATTTGTAGTTTATACCTTTACCCTTTATAGTCTGCACTTTGGATTTTTTTAAGAAATAATAAATATTCTAAGAGTCATATCTGAGTCTTTTCAATAACCTGTCCCATCCAGCACACTTGGAGCCCATGGATGCAGCTACAGAGCCTGAAATAACCACAGGAGAGATCATTGTGGAGAGATCTTTTTTATTTCTGAATGATGACAAGTGGTTGGACTGGTTTGCCAGGATTTATCTTGTAGGGTGGGACTCCACATCCTCCAGTGGGGATCAGACTCCAGATGAATTCAGATGTGGCAGTAATATGGTAAATTTAGTAACCATAACAACCATAATCCTCACTGCAGGATTATTATTTTCACTCCTAAAAAACTTATCTTGCTCCTATTTCTTCCTAAAAACACTTTAGCTCAAGGAAAATCAGAGTTTGTTGAGGTTTAGGGAGCACAGAAGAGCATAAATTGAAACAAGGAGGGCGAGGTCAGAATTAAAAGAGGATAATGAACAATTAATCAGGATACAAAGGGAAGTACAAATATCAGAACAAAGCACATCCTTTGGTCCTGCAGCAAATGAGATATTAAATACCCCAAGAGGCGTGTTGGAGCACCTAAAGGAGCAGCTTAGGAAGTTAGGCACTCTTCTGTTCAATCACCTTGTCATGTTTATAGCTCCCCAAAGCCCTCCTTAAATACGATAATAGGAGTCTGACTAGTCTGACTTTGTCATTTTAATTAAAAGCTCTATTCCTCATGGCAGGAGCAAGTAAAAAAAAAAAAAATATGGTTTCCACTGCAACCTCATGGAAAATATGAATGCCTTCCTCTATAAAATTGTAAATAAGTGGCACAGCTTAGGGATTGGTCTGGCCTATGATCCATATGTAAACATTCATAATTTACCTTCAGAAATTCAATTTAATGGCAGATTCACTTTGTTAATGTGAAAAAAACCCCAACCATGAACCCTTTTTCATCCCTCAGAGAACTTTTATTTTTCTCCCTAGAAGATTTTTCATCCAGAAATTTCCAAGATTTCCAGCATTAAAAATCAGCTGAAGCCACCAACTTTATAAGAAATTTTCAACTAGTTTGAAATTTGTTTTCAGAGTTTTATTCCACTTGAAACTGTCACATTTTTTCCAAACTGGGAGTTACCCATTAAAGAGAAAATCCAGCTTCCAGCCTGTTCCACTAAGCCACATGGTTGTGCAGAATATAATATCTTGAATCCATATCCTTACATTTCTTAAGCAAATCCAAACCCACAGATTGCCAGGCACAGCAGACAGATCACACTGCCACCAAACTCATTCCCACTATCTGGATCACAGCTTCTACAACTTAATTCCCTCTTTGTCAAACCTGGAGAGCTCCCTCAGTAGTCACAAAATCCAGTTTGCACCTATTTTAAAAAACTAGAAGTCACTCTGGCACACGTACCAGGGGAGGACAAAGATTATCACTCATTAAAAACATCATTTTCCTGAGTGATTGCTGGCAGCTGATGCTGCCCTTTCAAAGGGCAGAGATATTTATCTGAATAACTCCCCACAGCCATCTCTGCACACTCATGGATTGCTGTATGTTAACAGCAATCCTTGTCCTTTCTGCTGCATGCAGAGAGCACTGGAGCATTTTCACATGGGTTCTTTTTATCCAGCTGAGCAGTTCCATTGTCTCCCAGGGGCTCATGTGAGCCCAGCAGGTCTCAGGCTGACATTGTCTTGCAGTGGTGGGTCAAGAACACTCTCAAGGGGAGAAATCAACACTCTGAGAGTTCAGGTGAAAAGAGCAGAGATCAACACCAGCCCTGGCTAAGAGGGGTGATAGTCAGGATAGCTTTGCAGTAAACTCCTCTATCGGCAGAGGATAAAGGCCAAATCACACCCTGTAATGTTCTTGCTACTCGGAAAATAAAAATGTGCAGACACTGCATCTTCAACCCAGCTGAGAACTGCTGCACCTTGTGAGTTGAGATGAGGGACAGAGGGCAGGTGGGGGACAAAGGGACAGACACAAACCACCTTTTCCAAGAAGAAGAGTTAAAAAATGAACACTGGAGCAATAACCACATAAACATCTTTCTTTAGCCAGAGCAGCCCATGACAGTGCAGCCCAGATACAGATATGCATTTCTGTTTCCTAGAGCAAGCTGTAAGAAAAGATCCATCAGCATCATTCCCTCGTCCCTTGAGCTCTCCCTAAACACTCATGCTCTTTATTAATTCATTTCCTTTGTTATTTATTAAAGCTTTATTCCACTCAGATTTCAGATGTTACTCCACAGCAAACCTCTTCCTACAAATCTGTTGGTTTCCTTAGTTCACAGTAAAACCCTTAAATAAAATATTTTAGGGGAAAAAAATCATGGAAAATTAATAAAGATAGCCTCAAAAAATCATACAACACTATGCATAGGTATGAAATGAGTTCAGATGTAGACTGGGATTTCTGAGGAAGGCTGTCGCCTGCAGGCAAGCCTACAGGCAAGCTTTGTGCCTTTGATCAGATTCCCTGGGGGGTTTAAAGTGAGCAGATCAGTTTCTCCATCAGATGTTTTTCCAGTAAACACTCAGTTTCTTGCAATAAAAATCAAACCTAATTGAAAAGCAAACCCAAGCACGCTTATGAGATGAAAGACTTCTTTTTCTCTTGCGAACTATGAGAAAAGCAAATCCTTCCTCCATGGAGCAGGTAGGTCTCCAGGGGTGGCTGGAGGGGTGGTTCCATGGCACATTCAGCAGGGTGTGAGGCTTCCACGGCCTGCAGCAGTCCTGGTGTCCAAAGCCAAGGAAGCAGCAGCTCAGCTTTGCTCATAGTAGAGAATCATGAGTGTGGAAGTCTCCTCTAGAGTGAGGTGCTTCAATCTTTGCATTTTTCTTCTGCTCAGATCTTCAGGGAGGAACACAAGTCCCACAGAGCTTTGCTGCCTCTTGGTCAGGAAGGCACTGCTGTCCCACAGGGCTTGTCCACTCTTTTTTAAGAGAATATTAACAAAATCTGACATTATATTGCCAGAAATTCACTTCAACACCTTGAATAAGAGTTTTCTCTCTCTTCAGAGAGCACAGGAGGTAGAAGAACACTTTGCTTTCTGATGTTACATCAATCTTGTTTGGCCAAGCAGTTATGGAGACACCTAGGAACGAGGTCTGTGGCTGCAAACACCATGCAAGAGAATATCCATTTGCACCTTGATAGCATTAAGAACTAATACATTTTTGTGGGAGGAAACAGTAGAAATCCTTGGAGAATTCCAGAGACTAGTTTTTAGGCTTGGAAAAAACAGACTTGGAGGAATATCTAGGAAATGTTTCAGCAAGACTATGAAACCTTTCAGAGTGGTCCCAGCCAAATCTAGACATTTTTTAAATCCCCCAGGGATGATGAATGCTCGAATGCCCTGAGCAGCCTATTGCAGTGCTTGACAACCCTTTCAGTGAATAAAATTTTCCTGATACCCAATCTAAACCTCCCTTTTCACAACTTGAGGCCATTTCTTGTCCTGTCGCTTGTGACTGACCTGCACCTCACTATAGACTCCTTCCAGGTAGTTGTGACAGCCAGGGGCATTACCCTTTGGTGCACTATATTTCCCTTTTATACAATCTTGGCACAGCCAGCACCCACTGGCAGAACAATAACACAGCCAGACAGGAAAAGAAATATCTGAGAGTTGCAGGTGCAATAGAAAAGCTACTGAAGTTTGAAATTAGCACTGCATTCAATCACTGGAACCCAAAGAGAGCACTGAATTTATAAGTTTCTGTTTTCATAAGACCTGTTCATTAAAATGAAGATCACATAGTTTGGAAATTGCTCTATGATAAACAGATCAGGATTTATGACATGGTATCTAATTTGCTGCCAGCTATGAAAGCCAAAACAGAGGAAGTTTAGGAGTGACTGCAGGGGATGCTGAGGGCTGTAGGTTTGGGGTTTTAACAAATGCTTTCACCATCACATCCCCTTCAACACCCAATTTTTCACTATTTCCATTGCCTTCCTTACAGAATTTGCTAAATCACTAATGGACAAAAAAAACCCATCCCTAGGTCCAGTCTGGGCACTGCAAGCTTATCCTTCTCATATTAGTCAGAATTTCCTATAATTAGGCCTTCCTCACATTTCAGGATATTTATTTTTAAATTAATCCAGCAGGTGTTGTGAAAATAATTATGAATAGCAAATGGCTTCATTGAACCAATTTGGCTCCCTTTATGACCAGAAGCAGATTGTACCCACCCTAGAGAAAGCCTTCACAGCTCCTGTGAGCCACAGCAACAGAAATTAAACATTCTGGTCAAAAATGCCCTTGGTGCCCAGCGAGGCAGGCACCCACATGTAAGACTCTGTATCACACACTGTTCTTCTTTCCAGATGTTCTTTTATTTCCCTGCAATTGATTTTCATTGTGATGATGAGGGCAAGAAACTGTTTCAGGGCATACTTGGAATAATAGAAGCACCAAGGACTGGATCTTGTAACCTCTATTTTTAATAACCTTCAATATATAGAGAAGAGCTGAGCTGGGCACTGTTGGGAGTTCTTGAATTTGCATACTCTATTATAGATTTAAAAATCAAAAGCAGAAATTCAATGGACCCTCCTCAACCTATGGGTGGACAATTAAATAATCCCAGGAATTCTGCCAGGAAGTGAACTTGTCACACCTGCTGCCTTTTTCTACTTTCATTCCTATTGAAGCTGCAGGTTCCTTTAATTATCTAAGTGAATAACTTAATGATAAATTCTATTCCATCTCTGACAGCTGAATAATTTAGGAGAATTCTAATAGGGAACAATAAAAAATTTCTAAAAAATTCACTTTGGTTCCATCTCATCTTTAATTAAGTCAGTTCTGGAAAGATCCAAGTTCTAAAGGTCATTGAAAGAAGTTGGCAAATTCATCAACTATATTAAAATCTAAAAAAAAAAACCAACCTAGGTTCAGTTTCAACACTCCAAGGTAACCTTAAAGGAAACTGTATGTCATGACCAATGTATCCCTATATATTCGTTTGAAATGTAAAAACTACCTAGGGTTAATTGTAAAATGAATACTTCTATTTTTAAATTGCACTTGCAATAAATTTGCTTCAGCCAGAGTACATGATGTTGTTTTTCAATTAGTGACCAAAACTTCATAAATAATGATGTTTTCAGGGTTTTGGGGTGAACTTTGGAAAACAGTTCGTGTCCAAACAAATAAAAAAACAAAGTTTTGTTTTCAAGTCATCACTGAGACAAGCAAACAAGAACATTCTGCTTGGAGTCAGCCTACAAAATTGTTTGAATTGAAAGGTTGTTAAAACCCGTTTACTAACTTTTGCTGTTGGATCAAAGTTTAAATAAGGGAAACTGTTCAACAAAAGTCAACATTTCAAATGAAAAATAACTCAAGGCTTCCAAGTAACAAAGTGGTTATTTTTTCCCCTCAACTGAAACAATTCACTAACCTTTCTCCAAATTCACAGTGAACATTGATTTTTGGGGTCAGTTCCCTCTGTTGAACCCTTCACCAGATCAAGTTAAAACCTGGCAAGCCAGTGGAGTCTCCTGCAACCATTAAACAGATAATTAAAATATTCACCTGCTGCTCAGTAGGGTTGTTACAGAGACAATCTAACAGGGGTGCACTCCTGGCTGACCAGACTTTAGGCAATGACAAGCATTCATGAAAATAAACGAATATATTTAGAATGATTTTACAAATATATACATATGGGAGATATTCACTGCACCTTCTCTCATAGAATGGGACTGCACTTAGCAAAAATCCTCTGGAATTACATTTTCAACCTAAGTGGATTAGTATCTAAGTGTATTACCTTGTTAGTTCAGACTGGGCAGGAGCAGAGCTGCTGTCCCCCAGGAAATTCATCATCCCAAATCATCTCATCAGCCAAGAACAAGACAGAGTGCAGAGCTCAAAGCAAATGCAGCTGTACAGCATTCTAAGAACTGGCATGTGCCTGACTTCAGTCCTGACCATCAGAAAATTCACTCTCCTGTTTCCAGATGAAGCAAGTTTCCAGCAGCTAAACAAGCCCTGGCTAATTTCCTGCTGTTGTGGAAATTGACTCCATATCCACATGCCTGGTGAAAATGTATTTTCTCTTTGTGACAACCCAAGTCAGGCAAGGTCATTTACAAGTAATGATGATTTAATGTAAAAATGAAAGCAAACCTTGCACCGAATTTGCGCAATTTGGGGGTTAGGGATTTTCAGTCCGTTCCAAGAAGCAAGATTCCATGTAAATTCCAGTTAAGACAAGATTCCCCATCATCAGTGCCATCCAAAAACCACTGGGGATCAGGAGCAAAGCACTATCTGGAAAGCCAAGTTGCTGATCAGCATTCCCTGCTAACACTCTCATGCCTGGTGATTTCCAAATCGCTTTATCTGCCTCTCCAGCAGGAGCCAGTCACAGCCTGTATGCAAAAGCTGTGGCCATTTATCACCCTGCAGCCATTCATCTGCCTTCTCCCTTGGATGGAGGGATGCTGGATCCGCCTGAGGCTCCAGCAGGGACTGTGCACCAGCCCCACCCTGCGCAGGAGGAGCTGGCATCACCACAAAGGTGAGCTGGCATCACCACGAAGGTGAGCTGGCATCACCACGAAGGTGAGCTGCTCTCTGCTTCCACAAGGGCAAGCCCATAGGCACAAGCCAGCAGCACAATTCCCTCCCTCTTCTCTGTTGTTCACCCCCTTTTTGTGAACTAACTCCAGTCTGCAGCGTGGTGCAGATAGAGAGCGGACACTGCTAGAGAAAAGGGCTCGCCCAATTTAGAGTAAAGCCAAGGAACAAAATCCCCAGTCAGACCCAAAGCAGCAGGTGGGAGGTGTTAGCCAAGCCTGGAAATGCAATGCCGTACTGCCACTCAGCAATTCCAGAGGAGGAGGAGCTGGAGACGGAGGTGTCTCTTTTGAACACACAAAGAGTCAAGAGACAGCAGAAACTTCCCCCGGTTATTGCTGTGCAGGAGGAGAGGATGGATCTCACTGTGCAGGCACGGTTTCTTGGAGCACTCCAAAAGGGAAGGATTGTGCCACAGCCCCTGCAGGGATGGAGAGCCCCATTGACCCCAACCCAGCTCCCACCCATCCCCACGGCCCCAACTGTTCCTCCTTGAACACTTTGGTGCCACCAGCAGATGCTCCCAGCAGGGGCATGAAGGAAACACCCACAAAGGAGCTCTGTGCTGGGACAGTGTCAGATCAGCCACTGGCAAATTGCAGGCAAAACCTGGGTGATTATTTATGCACAGCTGCACCGCCTCATTTCCATAGACCTGTCATGGCTGTGGGTCAAATTAGGGAAAAAGGCTCTTTGCATGCAAGATTCCCCAGGTGGTGTGTGCAGGCAAGACAAGAGAGCACCCAGGACAGCCAAGCAATTGGAACAGTCCACAAAAAATGCAGAAGGGATGAGACTAAAATGAGATGCTAAGCAAAAGAATAAATCTGTACAACTTCTCCTTGTGGGATTTACAGAAATACCAATTTGTCTTGCTTTCAGACAGATATTTCTTTCTGCCAAAGGCCAAGGCTTTTTCTTGTTTGTTTTTAAGATAAGGGTTTTTTTCAATGCCTACAAATCCAGACATACAATTTAATGTGAGATATGTTCCCAACATTTTGTGAACTTGGACCATCACCTCAGAAACGGGGAGCAGCTCACTGTCTCAAGTCTCCCAGCTTGAAAATGCTTCCCCTCGCAGGTGAAGGGCAGCAGTCAAATCCACTGCTTGGATTTGGACCCTCCACTCGGGGGATTCTCCAGTTCCTCTTGGCTTGCTTTGCTAGGTGGAAGAACACAACATCAATATTAGGCCAGGCTTTGATTTCTGAGATGTCACATCTCTGGCTCAAGCTGATGTTTTCATGTTAAGGGTGAGCAGATGATCTTTCTCAAAGACAAAGCACAAGCCCATTAAACCTGGGGGCTAACCTAGGGCTTTGCTTTGAGCTTGGTTTCATTCCCAAGCTCAGCTAACAGCACATCTGGTATGCACTTCTTGCAGTTGCTCAAGAGCTCACTGGAACAGTGCAGACCTGGATGGGAGGGAGACAAACAGGCAGATGCAGTCACTGCCCATTTTTTTCTCCTTGTAGTTTTCACCAGATGCCTGGAAGGAAACCACAAAGTAAACAAATATCAAACCTGATGTCTTTAATTCCCCTCCACGCTCAGAGTCCACTGTTTGCTCTTTGGTCACCTTGAGAGTTTTCCCCCTCTCTTGAGGAATCCCCTCTAAAATGCAGGTGAATAAATCCACTCCTCCCAGCAGAGCCCAGCCATGGTTACAGCCTGGCTGCTGGCGTTGCTTTTCCTGCTGCATCCACTGGATCTGCACGAGCACCCACCCAGATGCTGAGCATCTCACCAGGGCTGCAGCCAGGCAAGGGGCAGCAGCCCCAGATCTCAGCTCAGGAAAGCTGTGCAGACTGCACAGAGTGCACTGCTGGAAGAAGTGAGTGATGGTAAACCTGTCTCCAAGTCCCACAGCCCAGGGAAACTCCTCAGGGCAGGAGACAGACCCTTACCCAGGGCACAGGACTCTTCACATCTACCCCATTGCCAGCACAGAGACTGCTGAGCCGGCTCCTCTGCCTCACAGGGGACATGCCATTACTTCATTCCCCAAGATGTTTATTTTGAAGCCAGTGGTACCAGAGCTTGACTTCATCATCCTGGGTCTGTACACATCCACACTGGGCACTGCCAATGTAAATGTCAGTGCAGCTCATCCTCCCCTTCAGCACAGTCTGCATTCCCAGCCGGGCTGAGCTCATCTCCTCTACCTCAGAAACAGAATTATCAGCATCAGCATCAGTAACAGGAAGTTCTCCTTAAAGGATCAACATCTGATTCCACACCAGCCCTAAGAGCCTCACCCTGTGACACAGCTCATTAATTAGGGTTCACATGATGGCTGTAGGAGTTTCACCACACGTGTGAACCCATGCAGAAACCTGGAACTTGCCAGCTTTAAAGCTCACTAAAGGGCTTTCACAGGAATTTTTAAATAAAGCATCTCTAGCTCCTCTTGGAAATGTTTTTCTTCAGTAGGATCTGTGCTCAATCTCAGCTGTAGGTGATTTCTGCCTTACCTGGCTCTGGCCCACTGGGATGGGGGATGTTTTTCTAAGCAAATGTTTTAAAGCCCAAGGACTGGGTTTACCACATAACAAATCTGTTCCCCAGTCCAGTCCATAAACGAGGGTCACACAGAGCCCACGGTGGAGCAGGGGGATGAACACACAGGGGTTCCTCACAGATAGCTCCAGCCTGCCAGTGCTGGAAACAGCAAAGTCTGCAGCTGACTGAGGCACAATCTGGCAAAAGATGGAATTCTTAACAAGGAGCCAGTCTAGACATGGAGACATCTGGATATGTCACCTGTGCCCCTCCCAGCAGCTTCTCCCTGCAGTTCATATCACAAGAAGGAATTGCTCCTAAATCATCCAGCTTCACTTCTAATCAGTCCCTCTCTCTCACTTCTGTTGCTGTATAAGAAAGCCCTTTTAACACCGAGAATAATCTCCAGGGCTTTAGCTTGCTCTAATCAAGTCAGTATTTCCATTAGATAAACAGGCATGTCTGTTTGATTCTTGCTGCCAAGCTGTTTTCTTGTGTCTGGTTCTTTTCTGCCCACACTCGACTTTTTCTCCTTCATGTTAAGCACCCTGATGGTGACCCTGCCCAGCAGCATGCACAGGCACCACATCCCCTCCCTGCTCACTCACCCACCTTTGCCAACCTGTTTTGCCATCTAGTTTGCACCATGATTAGCAAGACCAAAAAAAAAAAACCAAAAACCAACAACAACAACAAAAAAAAAACACAAAAAAAACCAACCAAACAAAACAAAACAAAACAAACAAAAAAAAACAACAAAAAAACCCCAAAAAACCCCAAAAAAACCCAAAAAAGGTACAGAATGGCTCCTGTTCATCTCAACACACTTCTCTGCTTTCTAGCAATTCATCTCGGTATTAAAATCAAAGTACTAATGACCATCATCCCATCAGTAATTGCCTTAATCTGATCAAAATTCCTGCAGTTATCAATCACTACAAATTCTCATTACCCTTTCCTCTTTCTGCTCTGTTATCCCAGAGGCATCTCCACCACCAACATGAAAAATTTTCTTTTATTCAGAGAGCCTGTTAAGGATCAGAGCTACCAATTTCCTAAACATGCAGCAAAATCACATTTTTTTTCCTGGTCCCCGAATCAATCACCTCCGAGTGATTCCAGTGATAAATTAAACTTCATATCTTATGTGCAAGAAAGTGAAAATTATTGTTTTCCACTTGAATAGATGCACAAAGAGGTGTAAAAGCCAATATATGCCATTCACACAGCACCAGGTATCTCCAAGGACTCCTGCTTTCAGTTAATGGCTTGAACAGAATACCCTGGCCAGGAAGAAACAGCGTTACACAAATAACTGCTGTAGTCAATTTGCTGGAAAATTGGAGAAGTTTAGGAATATTTATTTTGGTGAATTGCAATCCTGAACAAGCCAGTGTAAGATGCCAAGCTGTAAATAGTCTTCCTTCAAGCAATAAGTGGAGTCTTTTAAGAACTTTTTTCCACTGTAAAGGTGAGGTCTGCAGCGTCTGCTGCTCACAGGGCAAGGGGAAGGGGTGCAGCATCCTCAGCAGTCCGTGCTTATTGGGATCCTGTGAGTCTGTCTTCGCAGAGAAACACTTGCCAACAATAAAAACAAAGCCCACAGATTTTCCTGGAGCCTGTCCTGAGCAGCAGCCACTTACGGTGGCTTTAAGTGGTTTTACCTTGGCTGCAGGGCAGGGATGGAGATGTGACAGTGCAGACCTGGGGGAAATGAATAAGAACAAAGGAGCTGCATGCAGCACAAAATCTAAATAGAGGAGAGACAATGGAAATTACCCATTCTCAGACAGCTCAGAAACCGAATTCCTGCCATCAAAAGGCATCACTAATCTCTTAATGCATTAAGGGACTCAGCAGTCCTTGCAATTGCCTAAGCATTTAAAGGTTAATTGCAACCAGGATCTTTCAACGAAGTTATGTCAGAGAATAAAGGTTTCAGGAAATTCAACGCTGTAATTAAGAGATTGATATCACAGATTCACATCTTCCGGAGCTTTGTGCAGTGCCTAACACTGACTTCTCAGTTTTTCTCTGGAATTCAGAGCAACACAAATAAGTACGTGAATCTGTTATGCTGAAGGCTCCAAAATCCAGCTGATCATTTCTTCTGGGTCTAATTACTAAACCCAGGGCTGTATTGGAAGACTCCAGACACTTATTTAAAAGTCCTGGATGAACAACAGCACCCCAGATACAAAAATTAGAATCTTCTTTCTTGTGGCCTTTTTGCTAAGTTTTTCTTTTGCTTCTCTTGCAGACATTCAAATTCCGGCTGTGACCCACAAAGGGCCATGAAAAGCTCTGGGGAAGGGGGTGTTGCCCCTCCCTAGAGCAGAAAGGAATTTATTTCGTTCCCTTGTGGCAGCAAAAGGCTTCATCACACCTATATCTTTGTGTTTCTTGGGTGACTGCTACGAGGCCCTCGCCTGGGATTAAGGAAAGGGGAAGATGTAAAAACGCTTCTGGATGTGACACCAGAAGTGGCTGGATGTGATAGATAAGAGTGTAAGAAGCTGATGAGCCTCAGACAGCAGGGAAAGGAAGGTCTGTGTTTGGGGGTAGTGGCAGAGGAGTTATGTGAAGAGTAGCCAAATTTCACATAATGGAAGGACTGAGCTCCTGCCAGCATTGCCCGGGTAATCAATCACGTCTGTGACATCAGCTGCAGACCTGGCAGCCACATTTCCACGGGCAGAGCCGGATAAGAGTTTCATGTCCTAGCCCTGCCAGAATCAGCTCGTTCATTTAGTGTCCAGCCCATTTCATACACAGGGTGTTCTGAGAAGAGAGTTCAGGAGCAAAGCAGACAAAACTCACATCATCTGCAGATCATCTGCCTGCCTGAAAAACTAGAAAATACTCTCTTAATCAACTGGTGTCTCACAGCTCAAAGGCTCCTTCTTTGGGACAATGATTTTCCTCATCACAAGGTAAGAATAGACTGGCATGTGGGGCTGGCATCCCAGATTCAGGATTTGTTCTTTCTGGATCAGTCTCTTTCACAAGCCCAAGTCTGTTTTAAGAGCAAAATGAGATGCCCCAAAACAGAAACACGGGAAGCTCTTAGCCAAGCCTAGAGGATCCTTAGGACTAAGCTGGAGTACTGAAAGCCCAGTTTTCCCCCTTCTGCCTTCATCCAGTGCCCAGCAGGGAACCAGAGAGGTGGTGGATGCCCCGTCCCTGAAACATTATGGGCCAGGATGGATGAGACACAACTTTCAGCAGTCCACATCATTAGTGGTATTTCATTAGCAGAGTTGCTAATGAGAAATGAGACTGAGATGTAAGTGAGCATTTTCCTCCCAGGGACAACAAATTGACCAACACTAACTAAAAGAAGCAGTAAAAAACAGGACATGGGTTCTGTGCCATCTGGGCAGTTTCCACAGAGAACGTGTCTGGAGTCTTGGCAGACCTGCAGCAATCCACCTGGCTTCTAGTCAGAGATTGTGTTGCAAGATGCATTTGTACCTTCGTGTTTCAGTTTTAAGGCACTCCCTAAGCTCAGAATTTGGGGTTGATGGGTGAGAAAGGAGCACAGTCCAGGCCTCTCCAAACCTGGGAGCAGCCACTGCTGTCAGACTGAGCTGAAAGGCTTCACATCCTGCAAATCCTCACTTGCCAGCAGAACAACAGAACTGGCAGGCTGGCAAAGGTGAGCCTAAAACTTCATCTCCACGAGATGAAAATCAAGAAGGGGTCATACAGCCTTGCCCTGGCAGAAACAACAGCAAAACAACCAGCCCTTGGCAGGCAAGAGAGATGCTCTGTAATGCACTTCTGGAAAGTGCCCTGCAGTTGTTCTGACACTACCTGCTCAGCTCAGCAACAGCCACAGAACAGAGAGCAGGCAGTGGGAAGGTCAGGTGGAAATTAGATTCCAAAAGAGACACTGCACATTTAAAATTCTCCAGCCTCGGGAGGACGGAATTGAGTTGTTTGTTCAGGAGGAAGCATGTCTGGCTAACATTGAGTTTGCATTTAATTGGCACTGATGAACAATAAAGTTGCAAACTCCTTTCACCAGTGCATGAATGTGCAGAAAACAACCTGTCACAGAACATTACATAGGAAATATTGTCCTTTGGCATCCTGCAGCCTTGTGCCATGTGAATCACAGCCCATTTAACAATGACAGGGATGCTGGGCTGCTCAGGGGAGGGAAAGGCAGCTCTGACCATTACACACCAGCCAACATCATTAGAGTCAATTACCCTATTAGCTCTGAAACAGACCTGATACGTGAACAGGGAGCCTCAATGCTCTTCAAGTGCTGCTTTCAACTGGAGATCAAAAATGGGCACAGGAAAATATCCAGCTGCTCACAACCAGCGCTCAGCACCCGGCAGCATTGGGTCCCTAATTAGGATTTAATAAGCTGGTAATTGTAATGGCCGTGGTCTCATTAGCCTGATACCTCATTACTGTGAGCACAGCTCAAGTTGAGAAAGCCAGTCAACCTTGCAAGCCTTTCCAAACAACCAGACAAGAGCTGATTAAAGCAAGCGCTGCTTTTGAGGCAGCTCCTAATGAAAAGTCCAAATTCACGGCCAATGGGAAACCAACAGTAATTTGTGTCACTCTTTTAAAGAACATCTTTAGTGAGAGGCATGGGACCAGGAAGTTTGTTAATACTAAATAAATGCCCAAAATAAAAAGGAAGAATTTGTAGTCAGCACTACAAAATAAGGAACACTGAACTGGAACAATGCTTGCCCCAAAGACAGTCCATGGAAATTGCTAATGACTGCTCAGGGTAAAATCTCTGAAACAGACCAACACGTTTCTGAATCTCAAAGAATTTCATGGCCCTTGGTTACTCACTATGTTTATTGAAGCTGTCACTTCAGGTACACATTTGGGCACTGCTCAATAGCAGGTGAAATCATTCTGCATTTTCACTGCAGTGCTCAGAGAGTCTTTGATCAAACAAGTGTCTGCTGACTCTCACCTACCTCTGTTTGTGCAAGATCATAGCTAAAGGTCTAAAATAAAGTCGTGCATTTATCAATAACAGAAATGCAATATGTTTTAAAAATACTTTTGATTCCAGGAATTTAGATAGAAACTAGACTATTCCATGAACAAAACTGGAGCACAGATGCCATCTCATGCTGGGTAATTCCCTAGAAAACAATCAATCAAGAACTTCTGAATGCAAATCAAAAAGCCTTTAGGCTCTCTTGCTCACCTTTTTTCCAATCGAAAGCATTAAGTTTACTGAGGCCAGGATTTTGCAGCAAGTCATTTTACACCACCTTTTCATCTCAAGAAAGCAACATGAGCAGAGAGTTGGTAAAATGAATTAAAAATAATCGATTCATTAAAAATAAGTATCAAAGTGGCTTCATGAAGATCAAATATCTACCAAAAAAAGACCACTTCTGAGCTTGATTTCTAAGTATCCAACCAGACAATTTTAAAGTTCCTGTGAGTGGTTACCAAGGCAGAGACATGTAAAAGATCTTATACAGGAGGAATTGAAGGATTGAACTTTTTTGGTGAAAAGATGCCTGCAGAACAAATCTTTATATAGGCTACCTTTCAGTCATAAAATACCTTGACCAACACAGAGAGAAAACTCTGCTCTTACCCTCGTGAGTAATTTTGGGATGGCTGAGGATGCATTTACACAGAGGCCTTGGAGCAGCAGCCACCCCATGGGCTGTCCCTGGTATCACCCAGCAGCTGTTACCTCCCTGTTTAGAAAAATCACAATGGTCATGGCCACCAAAAATGGAGGAACCCCTCAGGAGCCTGAAAATGAGATTTTTTTTAAGCAGTTAAGGGGATTTTCTTTGCTGTGCTGATATCAGTGCCAGTAGTTCCAAGAGCCATGAGCTGGTGTGTACCCAATCCTGCAGGAAGTAGGTTCAGAGAGGGCTCACAGCAGAAATCCTCTCCCTTGCCTGGTTTTGTGTCTTTCAGCATCAGGAAATGTTTACCTTTGTGGGAAAACCCCCAAAGAGTTTTGATAATAACTTCATGGCATTATCACAAGGGGACCTTTTGTTTCAGTCACAAGGTCTCCTTTCCTTCCCTTAAAATGAGATTTCTCGTGGTGTAACTCAATGACCTCCACAAAGCACAGTTATTCAATAACATCAAAATTAATGCTAATGCTAGAGTAATGCAATTTATGAACAATTCAAAAAAGCATTCAGCACTTACAGTTAGGACATAATTACGAGTTTGAAAGGAACCCAAATAACTATACCTGCTTTTCCTCACACAAGTTACTGCTCTGACAGCCCCTTGCCAAACAATTCCACAAATCCTTCTGGAGGAATCGAGTAGGGAAGTCCTGCTCTTTCCAATGGCATTTTGTGTAACATCATGTTGCTACTGGAACCCACAGGTTTTCCTGTATTTAACCAGAGGCCAGGCAGCTCTGTTGTCTGGTGGAGAAATCTGTCTATCCATGCACTTAGAGGCTTGACAAGATGGGATGAATTTTGCCTCTTCTGCCCAAAGCAATTGGGCATTTACCTCATGTGCTCCTCAGCAGCACCATGGGCTCAAGGAATGGCCCAAAGAGCACCAGGCAATCTGTGTTTGGCAGATATTGCAATGTATGGCCACAGATGTGTTTTCTTTAGCTGTTTTGGTACTGCCACCCCTCAGGAGCTGTGAGCAGAGCTCATTCTCTCAGGGAAAGCCTTTCCACCCCTCCATCACCAAGGCTCAGAAAACACTGCAGGCAAACCGAGTCCACATCATCTCCTTTACCATTTCTTGGTGAAGGAAATGATCTGCAATGAACTCTCTGAGGTCACAGACCTCAGCAGACTCTAATAAATTGTGGATTTCATTGTCTAACCAGACTCTGTACGGATCCTTCACATGTTCCAGTTTAACACAACACCCCTAGTCGGTTTGTGCAGAATTTAAGAAACAGCTGAGTGCTGTTTCCTTCCTTGTGCAAGACTGGATTCAGCCACGTGTCTGAGCACTTCCCTGCACAAACATCTCAGCTCCAAACTGCAGTATTTCGTGTTTTGCAGCGAAGTCCCAGCCGAGTTCCAGCAGGGGCAGAACTTCAGTCTGTGCCTGTACTCCTGGCATCCTTCACCACTGGTTTTGTCACCTAATTTCACCTGTTTTGTCACCTGTTTTCCCTACAACCACCACTTCATTCTGTGGTGCCAGTTTTGTTCTATGGTTTAGAGGAACTTAAAGTATATTTTCTTATTGAAATATGGACAAGAAATTAGTCTGAGGTGAAACAAACCCCTGACATGCTGAAGCAATGGCCAGCACTGCCAGCTGGCCAGACACATCAGACATTCAGCATAGAGATGTCCCCAAAGTACCCCTCTCAGTGTCTTTCAGTAATTTCAGACAGATTACTGAAAATTGGATGTTTTTATCTCTTCAACTTCCAGGAATTTTCCACTAAGTGGGAATAATCCTTTCTGACAGCTCTGAGTCAGAGTAAAAGGCAGGAAAAGTGACAGGTTTTTATGACTTGAGAATAAAACCAGAGAGAACACATCTGCAACTTCATACATATTGAAGTAGGCTACAAAAAAGTGACAGCAAGAGAAAATCATACAATGTTGGAACCTAGAAATCAGGAGAACCTGACTGACAGCACAGCAACACCTAGAGAATAAGAGACCAGAATTGCTGTTAGAAAATTTAAATATATTTAAATTAATTCCCCCATTCCCGAGAAAGCAATTATGTTGACGCTAGAAGTACCTAAGATTTCAATCTGTTTTGAAATATCAAGCTGTCAATATTTTCATCCATTTTGCAAATAACCATTAAGGGGAATTAAAATGCAACATTGCTCAAGGATTGCCAGTACATCATCCACACAGGAGAGAGATTAAAGCTGCCTTGACAGCTGCAGCCTCACCCAGCTGCAGCAGATGAACATCCCACTCCAGAGCAGCACTCAAGGACAGGAGCTCGGAGGGGGAAGGATGCAGACAGCTCTAACGTGGTGCAAAGGCTCTCCAGAGCACATTTGGACAGCCAGAGACACAGATCAGGATTGCTAAACCCAGAGGAATTCGGGTCATGATGTTTCTCCTCAGAAAGAGACAAAGAGACAGTCTAGGTGCATGGCTGTTTTCCTTCACTGAACAGTCTTGTCCTGTCCAGCCTTTCTCCTGCAAGCATCTGCTTTTAGAGACACACAGACTAGTCCAGACTGTGCTTTGAAGGCGTCCAGCATCACCCAGTCAGAAGACACTGCATAGCTGAAGTAGAGACAGTATTTGAAAACCACATTAAAAGCTACAAATTTCAGATAGAACTCAGGCAACACACTGCAGAAACTAAAAAATACTGAAATTGTGCCTATTGGGGCACACACAGGTTTTGCACAGTCTCAGTCTCAGTGGTCAAAGATCAGCTCTTCCAAGTGGTGAAGTGCTCCCTCCATTCTGCTCATGAGTTGTCATGTACAACATGACCCAGGACTTCTTTTATTAGCTCTGAAAATTCTCAGAGATTAATATTGAGGGCCAAGCCTGTTTGAAATTTATCTAGCAAAGGTAAGAATTATTTCTTCTGTATGAATATCCTTCTTTTGTTTTAAATTCAGTTTATTAGCCTTAATTTGACTGATGAAAAATCAAATAAGTCACATGGTTCAATTAAAAGCAGCCAGACATGTTGGGCTTTTTCCTGTGTATATGTAGCCCACAAACAAAGAGAATAATATAATAATGGCCAAAGCATTTGTTTGTATTCAATAGAAGAAGAATTCATCAGACTAAAGCAATCTTGAACTAAGTCATTCTGAGCATACAAACCAGCAGAAAGTTAAATTAGCTCCCCAAGGAACTAACTTCAAATGTATTAAGTTCTAAGGATGCTTTTAAAAATCAATAGAGCTCTTGAAATACTTCAGATACAACCAACAACTGGCTGCAAAGCAGCTAAATCAGTGTAAGGCTGGTTTGTCCTACCCTGGGAATGGCTAAAAGGAAGCACAAGCACCACTTGTGGTACAGTGACATCCTGTCCCCCAGCACACAGCTCCCAGCCAGGCTGAGCACTCCTGCTCTCCCCAGAGCACTTTTATCAGCACGTAGCTCTAAACTTTGCAACACGTGGAAAAATGTCTTCAACCAGCCAGGAGCAGTCCCTGCTGCTCTGGCAGGACAATGGTTTTTTAGTTTGCCCAGCTTGATTCAGCATTCTGCTCCTTTCTTCCACAAAGCCCATGGGAGAAGGGTGTTGTCATAGAATCACAGAACGGTTTGGGTTGGAAGGGATCTGAAAGCCCACCCAGTGCCACCCCTGCCATGGCAGGGACACCTTCCACTGTCCCAGGCTGCTCCAACCCCAATGTCCAACCTGGCCTTGGGCACTGCCAGGGATCCAGGGGCAACCACAGCTGCTCTGGGCACCCTGTGCCAGTGCTTTACCACCCTGAGTAGAGAATTTCTTTCCAACCTGCTCTCTTACAGCTTTTCTGCTCACTTATATAAATACAGAGCAAAGGATAATCTTTTGATTCCCCCTTTATTAGGCAAACTGCCTCCCATGCCTGAAGGTTAGCCCAGGGCTACACACACTGTCATCACACCTGTAATTAAAAACCTTCCTGCAGCACATGAGCCTTTGGGGACCACTGTGCACAGCCCCTGCACAGCTGAACACAGACCCTCCATGCCCAGCATTTGGAAACAGGAAGCCACGATTTATATTTCTTACAAGAGTCCAGAGATGATATAGCTCAGAAGGGGCACGGTGGCTTTGGTAAATGTGCCTCAAAGACGATTCCTGACATTGGCAGATCACTGACTGTGGCTTATTTTGAAGTAACAATCAGAGAAGTAAATGTGACAATGAGGCATTGAAATGCCCTGTAGATGAAACAGCAAGTGTGGATGTGGAACCTCAGCCAGAACAGCTGAGGCTGCTGCACTGCTCTGCTCAGTCTCCTTTGCTCACTTTGGACCTTCAGGTGCCAGGACATTCTCCCAGGATGACAAGCTGACAAGAGGACCTGACAAGCCATAAGCTTGTCAGTCCAAGTTCAGAGAGCTTGGATGTGCAGAAACTCTTCACTAAATAGAGTAGATGAAATATTATGATAAATTTTTTCTTGTTCCCTTTACCCAAGAAAATCCCCAATTTATCATCAGAGTCAGAGCATGACACCACAAATTTCCACCTGAACTTTTGTCACCTATAATGTGAGAGCTCAGACCTTTAGGTCTGCCCAGCAATTCCTATAATGGATTAGCTTTTCCACATGAAGCTACACAGCAGGAACTGACTGTGCTCCCAACAGAAAGAGGTTCCCATCACACTCTGACCACACTGGGGTCCTGCTCATTGCTGTGTTCACAATAAGCTGACAAGGAGGTGAACAGTGAAATGTGAAGTTCCTGTGCCATCACCCAGGGAAGTGCAGAACATTGGCCACAAAGAGCTACAGGACTTCATTTCACTCAGCAAGGGGGTAAGAGCTCCAAAACCACGTCTGATGGCAGTGACTTACAAAGACATGCACTGGGAAAACGTGATCCTAATTCTGCTTTCACAAGGAGGAGCTGCTACTACCCACAAATGGCATCTTGGCACTCTAGACGCCCTTCCTTGATATATAGCAGTCAGTAAGAAAAGGCAAATTCAATGCTGGGAATTACTAAAAAAGAAACAGAACATGAATGAACTGAAGATGTAGTTTTTTCATTCCATGTCACATTCCCAGAGGGAAACAGGAAACAGAAGTATGGAAAGCAGGATTTCACTTTATGGGTGTCTCTCCCCTGCATATCTGTAACCACGGCATTCTCTGCAGAAGACTGGAGCCATAACTGGTAAACACATTTCACTTGAATATGCATTCAGAAGTTGTAACTGAGGGAACAAACAGGATAATGAGGTTATTTCCAAAACAAAGAGATAATCACCAGGTATGACACATCTCTGCATTTTTAGGGAAATGATTATTCTATTTGGATGGAATTCTGCCTCAGATCCATTCCAATAGACATTCAAACTGTGTACCTGAAACAGCAGAGGCTGTCTAAGCAACTGGGAACAGCAGATGCTCACCCAATAAAGACTTAGTACAGAAGTAAATAAGAAAAAGACCCAAACAGGCCTGTTTTACTTCTGCTCTTGCACAGGTAGGACTGCTCCTGTCTGCCAAGTTCTGCTTCCAGCTCCTTCCACGAGGCGGATTTAAGCACCAGCAGCCCATGGCCAGTAACTGAGACCCCAAACCAGAAATCTGGGAGCACATCCATTTACTGATGCGTGATACCTGCTGGAGAAACCTTTTGTTTCACATTGACCACCCAGGGAATGTGAGTCAGGAATAGATAATCCTTAGATTTCAAGCCCTGGCATGTTTCAAAGGGGCTGAATGTCACTGCCCATCCACTCCTGCCACAGGAACAGGCAGCTGTGGAGGTGAGTTTACAGTCCATCAGCTCTCCCACGGTGACTGTGTGGAGGCATTTGGGGTGTTTGCTGGCAGTGTAATTCACTCCATGGTCACTGGATGTTTCCACAGCACAGCAGTGTGACCCTTCCCCCAGGGATCACCTCAGCAGAGCCTTCAGACCCCCTCCTATCCCACACCTTGGAAAGGAGCTCTCATCCAGGCAATGCACCTCATCCACAGGGCAGCATCTACCAACCATCCTGAGATTAATGTATGAACTGTTCTCTGTACAAAACCATCCGGTTTGCTGATAGATGGCAAATGGTGCAAACCATGACTAATAACAAATAAATTATCTGCTGCTCTCTAACAGAATCCGGTGCTGACCCAGGTCACCACAGAAACTGGAATATTTTTTCTTAAGGAACGACTAATTGAAAAACAATACTAATGAGGCAATAAAAGTGCTATTACTAAATCCATTCTGTTGTCATCATTAGGCAAGTCAACATTCCTGTTCTGTGCTAATTAGGTCAGATAGCAGAAGCTCAGAAAGAAGAACATTAACCAAGTGTATCTGGAGCATTCCAGAGACAGAGAGACAGCCAGAAGGGATTTCTGAGCATTCATTGCCTATGGAATTTTGGAATCCCCTTAACAAATATTCCAGTTAGATCAAGATATATTGGTTTAATCCTTCTCCTCACTCTCTCTAGCAAAGCACAAAGTACTTTGTCAAGGAGTTTTAGGCTGAGGCCAAATCAGCAAGTTTGTCCTGTTTTGCTCATGCAGTAATGCTGATTTTCTGCCCTGATAGGGCACAACTCCCCTTCACAGTGACTGATCCCCATTCAAAACCACTCTATTTCAGTGCTACAAGGATGAAATTTAGATTCTCCAGACTTTTTCTCTTAACAGGCACTAGGGACACAAAAATATGTTTCTGGGCCAGTATCACACCGACTTGTGCTAAATTTACAAAATTAATTCCCATGGTGTGTAACTACTGGAATGACACCTGTCAGACTAAGTCCACTCCTGGTTCACACCTGCCATGATTACCAGTACCTGAAGTCTGTAAGCTACTAAAAAGATCCTTGTTTATCCCAGGATGGTTACAGCCAACTGAGCCTAAAGGCCCACACTGTGAGCTGAACTAAGTGCCCTCTAGATACCTTGTGGATGTCAAGGCATCACACAAAAAAAACCCAAACCAAACCAAAAATTCTTTGTTTTCTCTCTCCTGGAGCTGGGTTGATGACAGGAGTCAAATTCAAGTGGTTGTTTTTTATTCCATAGTTCCACAGAATAGTCCTTTCACTGGGGTTGTCACAGTGTACACGAGAAACATTTTTCAGTCACTCAAAACATGCCCTTTGTATTTCTTGGGGGTTTTGTTTGGTTTTCTTAATCTTTAGAAAGTAAATAATCATGTCAGGGACAAATTAAAAGGGACGAGTCTGGCTAATCATATTTCTATCAAATGACAGGAGTCAAAACTTCTTCAATGCATTAATCTGTAAACATTTCCCCAACAACTGCAGGAAGGAGATGCAGCTGAAGAAAAGTTGGGTACTTGGTTAGAACCCCCACTCCATCATTTGCACCAAAGACCATCTTAAACATGTATCAACAGCTGCCAACCATTAGTCAGAATGCTGAATTTAAATATTTCAACTTCTCAAATAAAGAAATGAAATTAATCTAAAAATATTTTAATGTAGCAAGCTTGGCTATAGAACCAGTGCAACATAAAGAGGACACCCATTGTATAACCAACTTTACTGCTTAACAGAGTAAGCTACAGATGCAACAGATTTACCACAAGTTATTTGGTTAAATTAAATACTGAAGTTAGGATCATGCTGTTGGTAATTGTGGTTTTACAGTACCAATGCTTAAGTTGGCTGAGTTAGTTTGACTGTAAGTAAAATGCAAGTTTACAGAGAAACAAAATAATTTAGTATAGTATCCTGTATTCTGTTCCATGCTCAGTCACAATGATAATGCCTTCAAAAGATAAACAACATTTCAGCATTATGTAAATAATGCCAAAACATACAGGAATTGTAATGCCAAATTTACAACATAATACAGTGCTTGACAAACAGATTCCTCAGGCACGGGGGCCAGTGGTGACAATGCTACACAGGACTAGAAGTATCCAAGCCCTACCCTGTGCAAACACAGTGGACCACACTGACAGGAATGCTTTACCTTTTGATGGAATTGTCACTCTAGGAGTTTGTGTCCCAAACATAATGCAATGGAAAAGGAATGTTCAACCCCTGCCTCAGACATGAAGCAAAAGCATTACATGTTATTTACACACCTGAACCAGTGAAATCACTTTAAGACCAGAGAATAACTGTGATCACTTGACAAAGATGACAGAGCTTGGTTACTGTACTGTGTGAACCATGATTGTAATGAAGTTGTAAACAAACTTTAACCAAATTAGGTTAATGCATCTATTCTTAACTCAAGAATATTGCCATTTCAGCAGACAGTGATTTTTAAAGCTAAGGACACTATAAAGAGGTTTTATTTTTGTTTAAAGCCAAAACTTTAAAAACCTGGAAGTTGGCAAATTATTTTTGTTCCTTATTAGCCTATTAGCCTTAACTTCTCCACAGCACACTTCAACAAAATTTTCAAACCTCCTGATTTTATCTAATTCTACTCCAACCTCAGTAGCTGGTAGGAAAGTTGAAGCAGACACTACCAACACCTGAAAATCCCTTCTCAGAGTGGCTTGGTTTACACCACTGGGGATGAGTTCAGATTGCTGGCATTGTTCTACATTGAACACAAAACACCGAAGCATTAGATCTTAATTTGAAAAGAAACAGTTCCTCAAAATTAAACAGGCGTTGCAAATATGCAAAGAAAGACAAAGGAAATCATATTTTAATCTGTCAACTCCATCAGTGTCAAATTCATTTTTCCTCCCCCACCCTCCAACCAAACCACATTGCCAAAGTGGCTCATGAGACACTGATTGAATTAAATTCACTGACATAAAGCCTGGATACAAAACAAAAAGAAAATTTGTCCCTGCCGCATCTATTTTTTTCTTTTTTTCTTGCATTTTCTAATGAACCCATACAAGCATGTGTTGGTATTTTGTGTTGTTTTTTAAAACAGGCATAAGAGTTTTGCCAGACAAAACTGAATAAACTTTTATTTCACTTCAGATTTTTTTTTTATTCCAACCTATTTCTCTTAATAACTAGAGGTGATAAAAACCAAATCCATAGTAATGAAAAAAAACCCAAACCCTGTAATTAAACTGCTTTTTCAAGTATGTTTCCCCCCTCATGAAAGAGCTGCATTAGCCATCCTGCTGATTAAAACCCTCATGTCAATGAGCAGACTTAGCCCCTAAGCCCAGATCCCCTGGAAATGGGCTCAGCTGGATCTCCAGGACACAACACTGGAGGTAGGAGGCAGATGGGCACATGCACACTTTATATCACTCCTGAAATCCCTGATTCTGACTACATCCACTGCCACAGCCTCATCACATCCCCCCAGCAGGAGGAATGGCACAGGAACCACAGAGTCATGTTGGACAGGTACCGTTGTTCAGCCCAGTGCAATTCTTGTGCTGATGGAGATGCCTTTGCAGAGTTACCAGACTGGAGAGTTTTGCCCACAGTACAGAGCACAACATAAACCACGTCTCGGTATTTTTGTTCAGTCTGGAATTCTCCTCTCCATCTATTGCAATTATGGAATAATAAAATCACTGAATAGTCTGAGTTGGAAGGGACAAGGATCTCCCAGCCCAGCTCCTGAGACCAATGAAAAGCCAGTGAGGGGGATTCTACAAGAGTTGGTCCCTGCATTAAACACTAATACATGTGAAAAATAAATGGGGACAAACTTCCAAGTTGCTATAAGTGATGGTGATAGGTTCAACTTTTCTTCCTTCCTCCTTATTTTCACTTCCCATTAATGCAAGAGAAAAGTGCAACTTTGCAGCATGTTTGTACACATCAAGTTTTTCCTCAAGAGCACATTTTGCAGTAACAAAATATGGTCTGTAAAGTTGCAAAGTGCACAAGCTGAAGGCACAGAGTACAAACACATAGGAAAACAGATTTCAAAATACCAAGTAACAAAAAAAGAGACAAAAGAAAAATCTGGAATTCAAAACTCCCTGACAGAAGATACATTTATACAGGACCAACTCTTGAAAGGTGACAGGTTTTAAACTAACAAACAAATACTGCAAAATAATGAAACTTTATTCTTATTAAGTAGAAGCTCCAGAAAATAACTTGAAGTTTAAAATCTAATACACTGACTTGTTAACTAGTTTTAAGAATGTCTTTAATATTAAGAAAAGAGTGCAAAAAGGATTCTTCCATTCTAACGCTTTTGGAAGCTGCTGATTTCGGCTGCCCATTTCCACTTTGAAAGGATTGTTTTTCAAGGTGCATTCCTCACAAAGGTTGCAGAAGAAGAGTTTGTTGATAGGCTAGACCAAGGAATCTTATCTTTCAAAGTCATCCCAACTGTAGCAGCAACTGACATTTTAATATATAAAGAAGAAAGTCCAAAGCTCTTCTTTGAGGCATAGTTCGTGTCAGAGCTTGAGTATCAGCAGTTGCCAAAGGAGGCTCCAGATACCACCTGTGCTCCTCCAGTGTCTGTTCTGGCTAGGAATAAAAGCTGATCCAGTATATTCACTATCTGTATCCCCTGGAGCTTGCACAAGCTGATGAGCCATCTGAAATTACAGAAAAAGTTAAGAAATTCTCTCATATTAAACTTCCCCATTATGGCCCTTGCCACCCTTCCCCCAAAACACAGCAGCGTCTGCGAAACATTGACATTGTGAACAGAAGCTGATACACCATCAGTGTCCATTCAGTAATGCAGTCTATGATAAGAGTAAATCATAAAACTGTGTGACATTTTATGGCAGGGAATAAAGAGAACATACTCAGCTAAAAAAAAAATGAGGAAACTTGGTGGTAAGAGGGCCATAAAATGAGCAAAAGTTAACAACAGTATCAGAACAGATACCATTTCCCAACAGGCCCTACATCCAAGCAGTTTGTATTATTCTTGGCATGGTAAAGGTTAGACTGCAGCCAGCTGTTACACGTGGAGATGCAGCCTTTGACACCTCCCCACCCTGAGCTGAGAAGCCCGAAGTCCAGCACGACCTGACTGCCCAGGCTGGGAGGGGCTGGAGCTCCACTTACTGTAAGTTAACTCTTCTCCAGCTCTCTTGCGTGACTGGTCACCTCTGTGGGAGAAGGCAAAGAAAAGTTTCATGATAACCTCAATTCAAGATGTCCCTGCTCCTCTGGACCTTCAAAGGTCCCTACCAACCACAACCATTCTGTGATCTTCAAAACATCAGTGAAATACCTTAGAAAAACACCTCTTCTAGAGATTTAGAAGCAAAATGCAAACACAGTAACAGTACTACTACTGCACGAATCTCAACTTCGCAAAAGTCTAAGTAAATTTCATAGATTTAATTAGCTCATCCTTTTGCTACAGACAGTAGGCTTGATCTCATAGGATAATCTTTTACAAAATTAAGATGAGGAAAGAATGCTCATACACAGCTGGAGCTTAAAACAAGCATAAAATTGTTTTCCTCACTTCGAACTCCTCAACCAAACTTTATAGAACTTTGTGAAAAAATTCTGCATTTGTCAGTCTGAAAAGATACTCCTGAACCCTACAGACTCTGAGCTGACATTTGCTCTTTAAGCAGAAGATTTTAGCACTTAATGGTGTTGATAGCTTTGGTTCTTCAACTAGAAGCTGATGTGCCATTACTGCTGCTGAATAACCTCACTGAGCTGTGTTCCTCATGGTTATTGCTTTCACTCTTACTAATTCTGTAGGTGGCTGATAATAGTTCTGCTTACAAGTGCATTTCACCAGTTTCACACTGCTTAGAGAACTAAACATGACATTTTGAGTACTAACAGTCTATATCCACAAAACCAACTGGTTTGAAAAATGTTTTTTCTTTAGTTACCTGAAAATGAGAGACTTGGCTGTGAAGTTCCTTGGCTGGTTCTGTAAGGAGGAGAGACTCTGTGAAAGGCTGGGAAAGCCTTGACCATTGAAAGGCAAAATTAATTTTAAAAAAACCAGTTGGTTTTGTGGATATAGAAATGTCACGTTTACTTCTCTAAGCAGTGTGAAACTGGTGAAATGCACTTGTAAGCAGAACTATCATCAGCCACCTACAGAATTAGTAAGATTGAAAGTCTGACACCACCAAATTGTTCCCTTTTTTTGCTTTGTTTTGTACATTACATTCTTTTGTCAGCATTATATGCCTATTCAGTTACAAAGTCTCACACTTCTATTTCTTGGGCCAAATGCACTGCTTTTTTCAGCCCAGGGTCTTATGGTCTTTATTTTTATGCCTATCTCTCAAAAAATTCTTTTTTTCAACAGACAGCCATACAAGGAAAGAGTGTGCACCACATCATTTGCACTTGGGTCAATGGTAGAGCTCTGAAGCTCAGTAATTTACCAAGCTGTGAAGAGAGAGATGATCTTTGAGGAAAACCACGGAGTATGAGATCCAGAAATACACCCAACATTAAACATACCCACATCTAGTGGGTGTTCAAACTACAGGGCCAGACTCTCAGCATTGCACAGGTAACAGGAAAAATGAAGATGTTTTCTCTTTATGAAGAAATGAACCTCTTGGGAGTAGAGCACGAGGCTTTCCCAGACTGATCTTAGATTGTCAGAGCACTGGAGAAATGGTGAAAAGTGCTGTGCCTTTGCCTGGGCAGAAAAATAGAACAGCACAGAGCAACAGGCACTGCCCACAGGGAACAATTTACAGCATGAACATTTTCTGCTGGGTCTTTTACTGTTTGTTCTTCTCCCTTTTCCCCCCTCCCCAATTTGATAATCATGATGGGAATTGCCTATTTAAAATAAACACCTTGCCTATATAAATAATTCTGATAGTGGAGTAAGGAGAAAATGACATTTTCAGAAGCATCATGAATAAAAAGAGAGCTTATAGAAAATAAACAGCCAAAGTAAAGGTTGAACAGGAGCATGATCATGCAGTAGAAACACAACCAAAACCCAGGAATGCATGAACTGCAAGCAACCTGATCAAAAAATTTCAAGCCTTACAATAATCTACTTTTTAGGGACCATCTGCAGGGCTGTTAGTGCTCAAAATACATTGAAAATAAAACCATATTTCAGGTACTGAATTGTGAAGGCTCTTTATTAATTCTTAAATTATTTCTTCAGTATTTTTAGGTGTATCCGTTTTTACCATTTCAGCACTGTCCTGCACAATCACTACTGAAGATTAATAATTATTACCTAGTAAATCCATTCTGAATAAGCTCTCTTTGAAGTTTCTGGTCTTGAGCAGCATATTCCTGAAGCTCAGATTCCACAGCAGGGGGTAGAATATTTGGGATGAACTTAGAAAATAAAGCTGGTGCCATCTGTACCCATTCTGTAAGAAGAGAGAAAGCGATAACAAAATACATGGAAGAGATATTTTGTGAAAATGTTACTGTTTGATAAATGTAACTTTATTTTGAATACATATTAGGATCTTGAGTTGGAAAAAAAAAAGAAAAAGAAAGAAACACAAATCCATAGATACCATGTCTTAAAGCACAACAAATAATGAGACACTTGAAATCAGATGTTTACATGTAGACAGAAGAATTACTATTTTTCTCAGCCTCATCAACAAATTGTAATTCAGTTCCTGCAGCATCTCATAGGACCTGCTGAGTCTCTGGACACTCTTAAGGACAGACAACTGATGATCAGCAAACTCACTTGGATAATTAGATAATGATTGTAACATTTCACTGCAGAAAATTGATCCCCGAAACGTACCTTCTCTCCCCTGAGCCTTATCTCTAAAAAGCACAGTAGTATTATCATACAACCCTACTTCTCCATCCCCATTTCAAAGGAATTCATGCATTTGTCTCACTGATCTTCCAAAGCTTAGACAAACACTTTTTTAAATGTTCATAATATAACTCTAACCTGCATCAGTTCAGCTTCAGGAGAGACACGTGATTTAATTTCATTACACTGAACATTGTTTTACAGGAGCAAGACAATTTACCTTGAAGTTGTTTCAAGGCTTTAACACTAAACAAGGGATGAAAATTTGGTTTACAGCAACTGTATAACAAGTTCTGAGAAAAATAAATAGCCCTCAACTATTTCTCCAGGCAGACTTTTCACAGGCTGTAGGAGTTACCTGAAATTTGATCTTTACTTAGGAAAAAAAGGATGCTTTTAAATTCACTGAGGAACATCACAAGTTTTTATACAATTCCCACAGTCCTGCAAACCAACTGAGGGAGCACTTGACCCCCTCATCCAGATCAGGGATAGAGGTTTGAAAAAGGACTGGCCCCAGAACTGAGCTAGGATTAAAATAGAGTCTTCTCTGGCAACATTTGGAAGTCTGACAGCTGTTAGGAACTTTCAACCTGAAGAGAAAACAAAGGAAGAGGATGAGAAGGGGAAGGCCCTGGCTGCCAGCCATGCTCCCCCTGCTCTCTGCACTGCAGACCCTCACAGGCTGCTCTAATCCCACTGCACCTTCCACTGCCCCAATTCCTGCTCCCTCTCCCCATTCATCTGCCCAGCAGCCCCACAACACATCCAATGGAGCAATCCCACACAGCAGGTGAGCAGCACTGCCACAGAGGAACCCTGGCTCTGACTGATTCAGAATACATCCCCAAGAACTAGGATGACCAAAGAACAGCCTTTCACATCAAGAAGTCTATCCTGGGCTCTTCAACTCCTCAGAATCTGGTTAATCCCATGGCACCAACCCGAAGCAGTGTCTGCTGTGCTGTGTACAGCAAGACAGGGATCATCTGGAACAGAAAACTGTGAAATCACAAATCCTTCACCTACAGTATGAAGTGTGGTCAAGGAACAACCACCCTGAATTGCTTCCAAAAGAGTAATACTTTTATACTTATGTATACACCCTTCCTATCTTTGGTCCTGAACACTTTCTAAAAGTGAAATTAGCATTGCCTTAAAATTGATGGAAGTACATTAATTTTGCTGATGTTAAAATAATCTTTGCTTACAGAAAGTGCATTTTGTACATGTAGAGTCCACTATATTCCTGGTTTGTACATATGCTAAAAATTGCACTAAAGCTTTTTGTAAAGGATTCCCATTCTTATTTCTATTTCTATAAATGGGGACTGCAAAATAGACCAAAGCTCAGGCACAATCCTTCTCTCAGGCACGCCAAAGTAAGAAATTGTCAGTACTGCAAAAGGAAGGGAAACAGGTACCATTTATTTATGGATATTTTGAACACTTCCTCTTTCTAAAAACTTCTCAAACACAGGGTAAGGCTCTCCTCAGTTCTCCAAAACTTACAAGGTTCTCGTACAAAACTGATTAAAATCTGCAATGCCATTTTCCTTTCAATATAATTGTTGTTGTGTAAGACATCACAATGTATTCACAAGTTAAATTAAGCTCTTCCATGAAATAAAACCAACAAAACAATGGCTTCATTCACCTCATGCCAAAGATCTGGTTGTTTGAAGAGTGACTCTCAATACAACTTTCCATTTCAACACTTCTACATTTCTGACTGTCTCTTTAACATCCTTCTTTCTTTATTTCTACAGAGAAGGAAGGGATCTTCCCTTTGTATCCAGAACAGAGGGCTGGGCTGTTTTTTTAAAAAGTATTTGATATTTCCATGGTACTTTGCCCAGGTGACAGACAACAAGAACCAGGGTGGAACTGAGCACTATGATGCACAAAACACAACACATTTTGATTGTTAACTGTGCATTAATTAGAGAGAAGACACATTTTGGCAAACAAATGACAATCAAGATGAGATCAGTACAAACATTTCTCCTTTTTACCTGGTCGTAGTGTATATAGGCCTTTCACAATATTTGCCATGGTTGAAGGAGTTATTTGAAACGGTGTTGACTGAGCTTCCAAAAGTAAAGCTGAAACAAAATTAAGACAATCAGCAACTTTTCCAACACATAGATTTTTTTTTTTAAATCAAAGAAATACAGTAATTGTGCTTTTTTGGCACCTGATGTCCTCACAAAGATAACACCACATATCTCATTTCAACTTATTGTCGAGAGTAATAAAACATCACCTTTAGATAGAAGTATCCTGCTCAAATTATGTATAGTGAAAATGTATAATAATTTATTTTTCACTCATTGGAGGTAGCAGAGGTTCAGCAAAACCAAGTGGGTGATAGGTTTAAGCATTCAGACACAGAACTGAAGCAAACTCACACCAAGTGTGTTAAACACCTGAAGATCCACAAATTCTTACTTTACAGCATTTAGAATCTTGCACACAAAACTAAGGATGGATTGAAAGTCTATGCATGTATAGTGCAAGAATTGCAAACACCAAAGAAGAAAAGCTGTTTTTTAAACACAAGTTAATAACTGTACGTTCCTCTTGAAGAAAAACCTGCCAATAGCACTTTGCTGTTTATGCCATGATGTACAGGTTTTCATCCTATTTGTATTTGTGAGCTAAGTACATACATCTGAATCACAGAAACACACTCACACAAAAGAAAGAAATTAAGAAGGTGTAAACCAACTGCTACCTCTTGATTTTAATTTCTCTACCCAGCAGTTGAGCACCCTTCTGTGCCCACCACAGGAGGAGAAATGACTCTTCTAAGTATTCTACCTAAGGGACATGTCTCCTGGGCTTACACTGGAGAAGCTCTGCTTTTTAAGCTTCACAGCATCTCCAATTCTGGCTTCAGCACCTGCCACTAGAATACTTAAATAGAAAGAAAAATCTTCTCTTTCTGAAACTATTTAAGTGGCTCATGTCATAGGGAAATTAAAACAAAGTATTTCTTTGTAACCTTCAAGTAATCAAAGTTGCTGTATTTAACTGTTACAGATGAATTTGTTTTACAAAGAGCCATCTTAAAAGTGCTTGCTCATTTCAGCTGAAGCCTTGGGGGTGTAAGAGCCCGTGATTTGTTCTGTAATGACATATTTACAGGCCCTTTCCTAAAAATTTGTCAAACAGCCCCTTGTCAGCCAGGAAAGTTGGAAATCATAGAATTAAAATGGGTAGAGTGCTTTATAATGTGACAGTCATGCACAATCCAAACAATTTGTGTGCATATACAAATATTTATAACTTTAATTAAGACTGTGACCACTTCAGCCTAAGCATTACCAATAGATTTGCAAAGTACCCAAGAAACTGTGAATTTGTTCTTACATGCAGACATTAAATTACGCAAAACAAATTATTTAAAACAAAAAATCTTCATTACTTCATTGCAGCTTCAGAAATTAACATTTCTTATCTTGCTTTTTGCAAATGCACACATCACCTGCTAACATGCAGATTTAAATCACTCACTCCTGATTAACATTCAATAAATACAAGCATAACAGTATTATGTTCAACAAGATAACAAAGTAATGGCATGTATTTCCTGATTCTCAATTAAGAAAATTAAAGAATATCCTGTTCAATAAGCCATACAGTATGAACTAACCCAGCTTGTCCAAAAGCTGGACATCAAACCTCAAAAAATTAATAGCATTGCTGTAGGATTTGTGTTTTCAGAATGATTTCCATAAGAGCAAACACTACCCCTCTCCGGATAAAACCAAAAGATCTCAATGTAAATTTAATGACAAAGTTGTAAACTAAGATGCAAAGATGTAAAATTTCTCTGCACATGAATTCATCTTCAGTTTTACAATGAAACAAACTTAGACATTCATTCAATCCTTTATTACTTCTTGAGAGGCTCACTCAAGGAACAGAAACAGCTCTGCCAGCCATGCTGAAATTACCTCTGTTGTTATTTTACAAATCTTACAAAAGACTAGCAAATACTAAGGCTTTGACTTGCTTTATGAGAATAATTAGTGAGAGTCTACAACACAGAAGTTGCACAGACTCCTTCTACCCACTCCCAGAACTGCACCTGCAGCATTTACAAAGATAGAGGAGGGAGAGGCAAAACAAAACTGAACCTCAGCTGAATGAGAGTGGTAATGCCACCCTGATACCATCTGACCACCCTCCACAGTGCCCATGAATTAATACCACATTCTACAGACTACATAACTAACATGTGAACAAGTTAATTAACCTGTAAAGAGTCTTGAAAATAACTCCTGGCAGAATCAAAGAAGTGTGGGTTCCCATGATGGAAAAGTATTAAATGCAGAAAGATACAAAACGCTTTGAAATATTCTTGAATGTAACACCCAAAATGGCCTCAAGGAATTGTGAGGAACAGTGAATGAAATACACTGGAGTAAGTGAGGTATGAACCTGCAACACTTCAGATACTCTGCAGTAACCAAGTTACCCCAATACTGCACAGCAGCACTGGAGAACCATGTCCTTTGATGAGCATTTAAGCTACTTCCTACAGGAATTGCAGGAGTAGCAGATGGTATTTTAACAAGTTCAAATTCATTTGTTCTTAACTCAAGATTGACTTGTAAAACCTAGGATTGGCTGTTCTGAAAAGCTTTTTCTGTCCTTCAACATTCCTTTGAAAATAGATTTATTTTACTTAGTGAAGATGTAACTTTTCTGGCACAACAGTGAAACTTTCACCTGTTAGTAAAAGGGCCTTTTTCCTCCCTCTGTAGTAATTTAATAGAACTAAAAAGTAAGCTATTTTAATAAATCATACCTAAGTATGACCTAGGCAGATGTTTTCAAAGTCGTAACTACTCAACAATGCACCTTAAAAAAATTAGAAACCGTATTCCCACTAAAAGTAACCCCAAACAGCTTCCACACCAAGGCACTCATCATCTGCTGCTCTCCAGTCTTCAACAGCAGCAGAACCCATTGTTTAACACGAACAGATTCTGGAGAACTTTTTCCTGCTGTACAAACTGTGCTTTTTAGGACTTAATTCCACTATGTATGCAATGTCTATATTGCTGGGCAGGGTAACAACTTCAATACTTCCAGGGAATTGAGCCCTTCCATAAGTGCACAGCATTTCTGCCCCTTGAGAGGATCTGCAAATCTCATGGAGTCAAATCTGTAGCAGGACAAATTACCTTTCCCTCAGCCAAATTATCCAGGGTCCATCTGACCACACAAACCTTTCCACTTCACTGTGATAAAATCCCATTCACCTTGAAGATGGTTCCTTTATCCCAGTCCATGCAAAGCACTGGATTGAACCCAGATGCCAACAGCAATTAAAAACATTAAAGGGAGGAAATTGCCTCAGCCAAGATGCAGCTGAAAGTTTTTGTTGTTGCCATTTTGGGTTGTGGTTTTCTGTGAGGTTGGTCAGGTTTTTCTGTTTGTTTTTTACTGTTGTTATTTGGCATTTTGCATTTGTTGTTTTTTTTTTTTTTTTAACCTGCTGCCTATTTTCTTATTAAATAGTCTGATAAAGCTTGTTCAGATATTACCTTTTCATTCCTTCAACCTAGGTACAATTCCTGTGTGTTAATTACTGATCTAGAACTTCAAAAGCCTTTTGAATGAAAACTGACTTTCTCTTTGGCTTAACCCTCACATTTGCAGTTATATCAAACTGGGGTTTTATCTTCCTTTAAACAGAACTAAAAATAAATTTTTACCAACTAAAATTCTTGGTAAGTTTGTAATGAATTAAAATGTAGATCAGAAAAAAAAGACATAAAAACTTTTTATTATTATGCATTTGCCACTAGGCATTTCATAAAGCCACAGTTTACTTTTAAAATATTCATTACATAGACCAAAAGCTTTATTAAGTACATAGTAAAAATGCTACGAAATAAAAATTCAGAGTCTTAATCACAGGGAAAATATTCAGTGCTGTAAAAAGAATAAATATGAAAAACAAAGTTATAAATGTAGAGATATATGCTTTTGGACTTGTCTAACTGGAAAATAGGGCGGTATTTTCACATTTGTAATTTTATGAGCTCTTACTGAAATGGGAATATTATTCCTCTTTCTTTGCTGAGGGGCCAGATTAACCATGGTGGTCATTACCTGGACTGTATTTTCCAACTTAATTTGAAGTGCTGCAACTCAGTCAACATGAAACAAGGAAAATAAGAAACATAGCTGCAACTTTTTAAAATGGCCTAGAGTTCTTTCATGAAAAGTTTAAATCAGAGACAAAATTTGCATGTAGATTGTTATTTAAAGAACTTGAATGTGTTCTACAATACTTGGCAACAACCCAGACTGCTTCCAGTATTGTTCCAACACGATTATTTAGTCCTCAGCTGTCAAATTACAGCTGCAACTTCAATATTAGTAATGGCCCACTTAAACTGCTAAGTGTGTAAATATTGATTATTCCATCAGATCTGCAGAGCACAGAGGGTATAAAACATTAACAGCTACAAAAGCTCTCTTAGTTAGTCCTGGAGAGTGCAAAGGTGTCTGCTGAGGTCTAAGAAAAGGGCAATATTAATGTAACAAGAGTTTTGAAGGAATGGTCGAATTTCCTGCAATAGCAGCATCCCAGCACACTCCCCATGGGCTGGGAAAGAAGTGGAACAATAAATACTGCAGTTGATTTTCACTATCAGTTATCTGTGTCTATCAATATTTGGAAGGAAAGAAGGAAGGAGAGGAAGGAGAACATTGTTTAGAAAGGTAGAATTGGAAACTTGAAATGATTAAACTATTTGCCAACACAAAATTAGCAAGAAATTAAATACTGAAATTCACAATCTTGTAGATGCATATAATTATTTTAAAATTATTTTTAATGAAGAACTTTAGAATAAAAGCATCCCTTCCCTATATCTCAAATAAAGGACTTTATGCTACAGAACCCTCTTGCCCCCAGATTAATTACTATCAGAAACTGGAATCTCAACAGCTTTATAGCTGGGGCAAAGGGTATATTAGCTTTTTGTTTCAGAGGAATTCTAACAGAAATCACCCTGGTTTAGTCAAGCACAAACACACTGGAATTAATTGGTATTTTCTCCTAGTGGTCTGCTACCTTTCTTCATTTTTAAGGCCCTGAGGAAGAAATAATTTCATTTCATTTCACCTATCCTGACACATATGCTAATTCTAAGGACAAAGTGACTCCTCCGGCCAGTAATTCTGTCTTTTTAAATAGTTCTTTTTTAAAGAAATCTCCCTTTTCTCTGTCTCATTCCTAAACTTAAAAAGCAAGAAATACAGTTTATGAACGTGGCAGAGTAGAGCTGTGCAGATTTTCTTCTCATAGCAGCTTTTCAGAGTTTTGGGAGAAAGCAAAGCAGTGTCTAGAGGCTGGATAACATCCAATATATAACAGAAGGAAAGAGCCTCAGTAATCAAAAAATACATTTTTAAAACACATTGCTTCTGTCATCACAGTAGTCACTCTGAATCCCAAACCAAAAAGAATAATGATTTCGAACTCTTGAGGGCAGTTTCTATATTAAAGATTTAGTTCAGATTAGAAATGTGATTTTGAAGCAAATTCACTGATCATCCCCACTTTGCTGCTCCTTGGTTGGTATGACAGAGCTGCCTTGGAGCACATTACTTTAATTCCTTTTGGGCAAGATTAAACTGGATGTGCTCAATCTGCTACTCCCTAGCACTCTGTCCACAGGAGCAGACATGAACAAGTGAGAAATAAAACTCCAAAATGAAGGGCAAGGTCAGCACTGGGTCCTCAACACCAACACGGAGGTGTTTCATATTCTGCTCCCTTTCCACCTCCCCACTTATTAATGCAGACACAGCCTAAACCATGCAATGAAACCCTCAGCTCTTCCTACAGGGCCCAAACCTTTCAGATAAAAGCTCGTGCTTCTGCTGCACCAAACCTACAATGATGCTCCAGGCACTGCTGTCAAAAGCAACTCGGGACAGACATTCAAGAACAAGATCATTTTCCTTACGAAACAGAGTCATTAGATGTGACATGGAAATGAGAAGCACAAAGAACAACTTCTTCAATGTCAGCAGCATACAGAAAGGCTGGGGGCAATGCTCTCTGCAAGAAGCTGAGAAGCCATGAGGGTGTTTTCTCCCCTTGTCAGGGTATTTTTCTGCACTTTGTGCATCAAGGCAGTAACAGGTTGCTTCTCATGTGCAGATTGTTTGAGACGTCAAATTTGAGGGGGAGGGAAGAAATGCCACCTCAAACAGGGTGAATGTCAATTCAACCCATCTTTTTCTTGTCTATCTGTGCCGAAGGGTGAGGCAAGGGGAGCGAATAAAAAAACCGAGCACACATCAAAACAAACCCTCTGGTCTCTGTTGTAGCTGTAGAGTCAGGCCATGAACTTGACATCAATCACAGTCCTTCTCTCAGCCTTTTGCATTGCCCCTCTCAAACAGAGAGTTCTGTATTCACAAACAAAAGCTGGATATGGCATTTATTAATGAAAGGCATTTTGTCAAAGCAGCACACAGCTGAAGAGATGAAGAGGGTCCCTTGCTTCACTGACATCAGAGAGTTTTTGGGAGGTCAGCACAGCAAAACACAGCTGCTAAATACATAGGGCTGGGTGCCTGCAGAGCAACAAACACTCCTACTGAGGCACAGGCAACATCCTCCCTGCTACATTCACCAACCTCTAAGAGATATAAACAGATTCATTCTCTATGACTTTGCATTACATTTCTAACTGCTGAATCAACAGACTGGACAACTTGGTTGTTACAGAGCTGTTAACGTTCAAGTTAACTGTTCCGGTACTTTTTAGAAAGCATCAATGCAGTGGAAATATCTTTCCTGTTCTTATAAAGAAAAACCTTTATAAAAGGTTTTAACTTTTCTTTATAAAGAAAAAGGTTTTCCAACATAAATAGCCCTTCTATTGAACATTATTACACATCCAACAAAAAAAACATGGAACAAAAAAAATCTCCTCCCCTCATCTGAATCCAAATGACCTAACTAGGAAGAAACAAAGCTGTCATATGTAAAGATCTTCAGAGAAAAGACTTCCTCTGTAACTAACTAGAAACTGAAAACATAATGAAGGAGGCTGTGAGTGGTCTCCCTCCTCCTGACTTTTTTCAAAGAACTTTTCTTGGAAACCATGAGAAAAACTTCTACTTTGGCAAACATATGTGTTATATTTTTACACTGGGTTTTAGCTCTGAACTCACACATACACTGATATAAATACTGACAACAACTGCCTACATGCCTTTAGAATCCACACACAGTAACCACTCTGTGTGCTCAGGCTTCAGTGACTAATTCTGTAATTACCCCAGGCAATAGGAACAAAATCACAAGTGCTGTAAAAAGCTATTTTCCCTCTGATAAAGTTCACCTGACTTCCCAGTTGAGTAACTACTGTACAAAAGTGCAGGCAGATTTTTTTTGGGGAAGAACCAACTTGTACTGAATTATCTGTACCAGCACATTACTCTTTCAAGAGTAAAAAACACTTCTTGAACTCAAAACAGTAACGTGTAATGCAAGAAACAGCCCTACACACATATCAATGGCTGAAGTACTACAGCCAAGAATTAGGAGAAGGAAGGAGAGGAAGACTGCCGTCTAAAACAGCTTTCACCTCTATGCCCAGCTGAACCTTCTGTTGCTTTTTTCTTAGTATGGGAACATCATCGACCTCCCAGAGCAGGATTACAGTCTAGCATTCACCTTCCTTTCTTCAGTTTTCAGGAAGAGAACAGGAGTAATTGCAAACTCCTGTAATTTAAACCCAAGTGATCTCAGGACAAAGGAGACACAACATTATGCTCTTAATGGCTTTTCTTCTTTTGTTAGATTCAAAAGCAAGCTTGGTTTGGGCACTAAACTGCCAATATCCAAAATGGGAAGAGTGGAAGTTACTTGCAAACACTCTGCCATTGAATTTTACCTACTGCAAGTACTGGACGTAGAGAGTTTGAGAGCTGCTATTCACTTTCACACAGCAGTTGCCATTTTTCTAGATGAGAATAAACAGGCAGGATGTTTCCAGGGCACAGAGATTACACTGCAGGACTATCAGAAGAGATAGTGGCTGCGTAAGGAGAAAATAAACCTATTTCTGAGTTTTTTTCCGCTTACAAGTCACCTCATGCAGGACTGTGGCAGGAACAAAGATGATATTCTCCATCACCCCTTCCCTAGTGACATGGGGATATTATCTGCATCTTCTCCCCCTGCCACCCTCATTTCTGAAGCTGCCTGTAAGTAAAATGCTATATCTTTGCTTGTTACATTCAGTTAAGCAGTTCTGCACACAGCAACTTCTCCCAAGCCATTGAATGCAGCAGTCTTATCAGCAAGAGCCAGCTTTGGCTTTGTAAGGAAAATAATCAGGTTATATTCACTTAGTTCAAATGTACCCACTTTAATCTGAAGAGCATTGACTTGATAAATGTGTGAGTGCAAAAGTGTTTCACAAGCAGCTGTGTTTGTGGATCTGTGTATTGTGGGTTTTTATTATGTATTTACTTTAACTAATGAGAAGTGCTCCAGATAGTGAAGTGCTTTAAGAAAAAAATAAAATTAATCTATCAAACCCCAAATGGAACCAAACTGGCATTGGTACAGAAAAAATGTGTCAAAGCAATGTTCACTTAGGCAATATTACCTCTGTAAATAATGAACTGACACCTTGATCACTCAAATTTTTGCAACCAAGTGCTCAGAGAACACCACAGAGACAGGCATTGATCTTGCACCTTTCTGCCTCCCACCAGTCAGCACAGGAATGAGGGGGCTCAGCCTGGGGGAGTCTGAGCCAAGAGATCAAACACCAAGGAAGAGATCGGGGCTGCACTGCTCTTCTGGTTCTGGATCTCCAGATCTGGAGATCTGGCTGCACTTCTCTCGACCCACCCCCCCGCCCACCCCATCTTTCTGAAGTGGAGCAGGAACTTTTTCAAAAATCAAATGAACCTGAAATGTACTTACAGTCTTTCCTGAACACAGCTTCAAATAGAAATGCCAGTTTCCAGGCTCTGACAGAATGATAAGGTACTATAAACAAAACTCACTTTGTACAAACATAGCAACAAATTTCAGGAGCGAAAGCAGATGCTACTCTGACCTTCCAACTCTAGAGCACAAATGGATTAAATCAATTTTGTAATTTGTTGGGGTTTTTTTTCAAACAGAGGGAAGGCACGCTTACTCTCACTGAAATGGCAGTCACAGCATCTCTTTAAAAAACAGCCCCAGGATTCTATTTCTCCATATGAATCACAACTTCCTTGACTTTAATTTCCAAAGTATCCCCATTCGTATCCGTAACTTTTCCCTCTCACAATACAGAAACATTTTTTTGCTGAACCAAGTCTGTATCAAATATCAGCAAAGAGCACCACACACTGACATTGGGAAGCAAAGTAAATAACAAACACCAACTTGCATTCTATTTCCACAGAGCCCTTACATTTCCAAAAAGGAAGATACTACTCATCTATTTTGGTTTGAATTTCAGGAAGCTAGAACAAACAGCTGAGAAAGGCAGAAAAAAATACAATACTAGAAGTTTTTCAGCCCATCTGCAGTACTACATCATGTGCTGTCTATCTTCAATTATTTCCCAAGAACCTGTTAGCAAGTTTAAAATTTTATTTAGGCATACTTTAACTCAATTTATAGATCCTCTTATCCAAGATTTAATTAAATCAGATCACAGTTAGGAGTTCACGCCTGTCAGTATTTATCATCTTACTTAGGAGGGAGATAAAACCCAAATAACTTAGCTTTAATAAACTGATGGTCAGACTGAAATGAACCTCTTGGTCATTAAGGAGACTTTATATACAGCAACACAGACGGCTTACCTCTAATTTTCTATTGTTTTTCATTTTACTTTTGCAATTAACAGCTGGGGAAAAGTATTTCTGATTCCACACACACACCACCACGGGTCTTTTCCTTTCAACAGTTCATTTGCAATTTCTATTTGATTCTGCTATTATCACTGCAGAAAGTTAATTACTTAGCAACAACACATTTGACATCACTTATGCCAGAGGTTGATTCAGTGTTACACCTTTGCCTTGCCACTGGAATAAAAAATTCTTTGCCTGAGAAATGCAAACATTTTAATATCAGCCAAATTTTCCATGATCCTGTTGCAGCAATCATCTTACCAGGTTTCATACTAGTAATTCTCTTTGGTACAAAATAAAACATCAGGCCCATGGCTAGGCATTTCTCACTGTTCTGCTATTTTTAAGAAGATGTGATCTGCTCTTAGCAACATTTTTTTAGATGGCAACAAAAGACTTCATCAGAGCTGATGTCCATCCCTGCAGGGAGCCAGGCTCCCTTATAGTCACCCTGTTCACTCACCCCTCTCCCAGGAAGTCACCTCTCAGTGAACCTGAAATAACAGCAAAGCTCCTTCTCCCCAGCTTGCCTGCAAAGAGCAGGGCATTGCTACCCAAGCAAAGACAAAAGGAGCAATAAACTCCACTGCCATTGCTCTAATGCTCTGCTAGCCGCCCTTCTGAGGGGCCAAGCAGGGCAGCAGCGAGGTCCCCGTGCTCACACAAACACTCTCAGAGGTGGCAGGTTTCAGACAAACCCTGTGGCTCACCACAGGAGTCACACTTCCCATTCAGAGCTCCTGTGGGTATCACTTGAAGCACATTAACCCATTAATCTGAGAGAGAAACTGCTGCCAGCATTCTGCAGCTCACCACCTCCAGCAGTACTCGAGTACATCGTGACAATAAGCCCAGAGATATTCACAGTTCTTTGACCACACCACTTCTCAATGACACCTGTCAATATTTTGATAATGAAGTTGAAAAGTAACAGCATAAACAACAGAACAATAAAACATTCATTCTGCCACAATCACAAGTCTCAAGGGAAAAAGACATTGGTTTCCCCAGATCTCAAGCAAAGCTTTACTTCACACAAGGTCAGATTTCTGAAAAAAATAAGTTGAATGTGTCACATTTCCTCATGCCTCAAAGGAATTTGTATTGAAGTTCACTAGTATTTGGCATTTTATTCCTATTTGCTGTGGATTTCCACAGTATCTGAAAGCACTGTGGCTCTCCAGGCTTCCATTATAAGAAAAATTCAACAGCTTTACTTACGCATTAGGTTGTAAATGTGCTTTTCTGCAACATGTTCCGTAAACAGCTTTATAAGGTCATCTTTTAAGTCTCTGTTTAGCTTGGTTTCTATGTAAAATTTATTCTGGAAAATAAGACAGATGTTTTCAAGTTTGTTTCTCATAATAGCAAATAAAATAACTTATTTTTTCTCCATGAAAACAGTTCACAATATTAAAGTCATAGAATATTACACCTGTAAAGTGTTGCCTTGGTGACTGCATTTAAACTAAATAGAACATTCCTGTACAACAAAAAAAATATTGGTGACAAACCTACTTACATACATACAGCCATACATATTTATTTTGTTTTCTGTATCTAAAGCTATACCTCCATATGGATCCAGACTGGAGAGCTTATACACAAAACACTTCAATTTAGAACTTCTGGAAATGCTGTAAATTCTCTTAACACCAAAATACAGCTGGACATCATGTTTGTAATGCAAGAAAATATTTTTTCCAATGACTAAAAGTGATTAAGCCATTAAAATAGATGGGTTACAATAACAAATCATCAGCACTTATCCACTTCTCTGGTTCATGGATAATCTCAGAGAATAGCTACTCAGAATGAATAAGCTGTGGAAATAAGTGATACATACAAACCTACACAAAACTAAACTACATTAAAATTTTCAGGATTCCGTTACTTTGACCAATTCAGTATTAATAAAGAATTCATCTCTTTGAGGAAAATTCAAAGATAATTTTGTTCATGAGTTCCTCGAGAGCCTCAACACCTAATATACTATTTGGTATCAATGCTCCGTTTCCTGCAATTAATAGCAAGGTTTCTTGTCTGAGTCTTATTCATAGAGGTGTTTTAACAGCTGGGGGGGAAAACTGCTTCAAGATAAATCTCCTATCATTAAAGAGCTGACTTGGAAGTAGAACAGCTGAGTTAACTAATTTGGACAAATGGTGTAAAAGAGTTAAACAGAATCTACCAGAAAATCAAGTAAAAAATAATCCACAGGAACACTTATCTGAGAGATTTACTAGAAGAAGGGATATCTTAGGGGAGAAAGGTATTTCCACACTTTAAATCAAGTTTTTCTCCTATTCACTAAAGCATTTAACAAAACCAGAACAAACTCTCAGAACATAGATGTTTTTGTGTGAAACCCATTCATGTTTTTGTGTGAAATCCATTCTCTTGGCCATTACCAAAGCTACAAACACACTGCAACAATCTGTCCAGACAGAAACTCCTTAAACTTCTGAGAGAACATTTACCAGCAGTTATTTACCTTTAATAAAGGTTGAACCTGGTAGAACAAAGGCAATCTGAGGGCTGAATACATGTCCCTATTATAGTTTAAGTTTGTTGCAGTGATGGGCAACAGCCTTAAAAAGGCTTTTTTTTTTTTTTTAATTTACTAAATTTGCTGCTGGTGGTTCTCTCTGATACCCTAAATTTATCCTGTCTGTAGAGGTTTTATCAAGGACTAGGACTCAGCTGTTTCCCCTCACCTGGGCCTGTGAACAGAGATTGAGGGAAAGGCTCTGCAGACAGAATAACCTAATTAGAAACATTAACTTATTGGTAATGGTTTTGGTCAATGGTGAATTGCCATTAAAACAGAAACCCACAGCAACTTAAGATACACTTCGAGGAAGTGTTAAGCCACACACCACACTCCAGCCTTTCACCAGAACATTTTCCTAAAACGGTTTGCACAAGACGTGCTAATTATAATGCTTTGTTTTGCTCAGGGGCTGGAAAGCCTAAACTTTTATTTCTAGTAATTTCATTACTAAAAAAGCAACAAAAACCTCCCACAACCCAGAAGTTACAAGACAGTACAAACACAGAAGAAATGTAAAATACTCTTCTCATTTGCTCCCTTGGAAACACCTTTCCAAAAAGAAGTTTCACTTGTGTGAGCTTAAATAGACAATGAAAAAGCATCTAACTGAAGTACTTCATTTCCAATCCACAGTGCTGAAAGGAGAGAGCAGAAGAGCTGCCACCTCTCCCATTCTTGTTAGGGGTAGGTCTGGTAGACTTTCTGTATAACTTTACAATATCTAGGCTGTGCCAGTAGTTCTTGAAAAATGTCTGAAGTCATATAAAGGTCTAATTGACACGTAAAAAGTAAGCAGATGGGAGTAACTGAAAAAGTCAGGTATGAAACAAACATTAATTTTACAAAACAACTTATGATAAAGCAATCTGGCAAATCTTAGAAGATAAAATTCAGTTAATATTAAGAGGAGATCACTAAGTGCTTGAAAGGTGTGCTTATCACATCATACTCACATACATTTGTATATACAGGCACACACAAAATGCCCTCTAGCTGATAAGCAACAAAGTGCAATATTGCCCAGTAGGGAAAACAACATTTTGGAGGCAATGAAAATATTTTAACTGTCCCAAAACCCCAGTGCTCACAAATGTAAGGCTCATATAATGTGATAAAATAACAGAATTTCAGCTATATCTCAAACTAAAATGAAAAATTGAGATTCTGTAAGAAACATATATCATCTAAATTTTATTTTTTATTCAAGTGGAAATATTTTTTCATTCACATTGTGATATGTACAATCTGTAATCAGCCAGAATCAACTCACCTAAATTTACAAAACAGTTTTCTGCCAGGAACAAAGCACTGTGTATGAAACTGACTTCCAGTTTAATTTGCTTTACCTTCAGTTACATCCCTGAACTTCTGAAGGAGCCTAAAACCCAGAAAATCTCAGAGGATCTTTTGACCTCCATGCTTTTCTGACAAAAAGAAAGCAGTCTAACACTGAAAAAATCCATCACCACGTGAAAAAACAAAGTGCAAAAGAAGGAAAAAGAAAACTCCCTCAGTTGCAAGGTCAGTCCTCTCAGCCACCCCTCCTGATAAGTCTGGAAACACCCTTGGCCACCATACACAGGGTAAGAAATCACCTTTCCTGCTTTGGTACATATCAGGAAAGGAAAATGCTGCTGCTTCTTTTAAGACATACAGGATTAAGACTAAGACAAAATATGATGCCATATTCCAGTTTGACATAAAAGCTTTAGTTTTTCCTCAGCTTCCTAGATTTTAAAAATATTTAAATGCATATTAAAAGTTTTCCTAAGCGGCAATATAATTATCCTTTCAGAACAAAGTCCTCAAGAGTAACTCAGTAGCCTTGGAAACTCCTGATTAAAGCAATCACAGAAACGGAAACCTTGTCACCTCTGACATAAAGGCAGAGTTTAACAACTTCATCCACTTCAAAATGCTTTGAAAAGTATCTATTAAACTAACTGCAAAGCTGTAATTTAGACTGTAATTAGGCTTTCACCTCTTGCAGTTGTTCTTCAATTGTACTTTTGAACCAAACAGAGGAAACCGTTGTTGCTGTATGAGAAAACTTGATTAGACACTATAATGTAAGATGGTAAGACTACCTGTACATAAAAGTACTTCCAAACGCATGCAGGAAAAACTAAAACACATTTTTCACCCTGACTTCTCCAGACATATTTCCCACATCATGCACAACACTGAAATTATTTTAGTGAAAAAGTATATGACAGCTAATTTGCCATTAGCCTTATAAACCAGCTGGACAGCTGAGCCAAGTCAGCATTGCTTTTGGCAGCAAGGGCAACTAACAGGTAACAGAACCAGATAAAAGGAAAGATTAGAAGACACCAAGTTCAAGAAAGGCAAATGCCTCTTTTAATGCAACAAATCTGTAAGGTGACACAATGTCAAAATACTGTGGCAAGTTACCTAAATTCACTGAGACACAGGAGAACCTACTAAAGGCTACTGCTTCCAAAACTCTGTGAAACTACCAATGAGAAAAACTTTGAAGAGTTTCAGGCTTATTTAATATTTTTCTTTTTTTCCCCCCCATTTCTAAGTGATATCAAAACAATGTCAGTTTCTGGGAGGACATATTTCAAGCTTAAGTTATGCATTACCATAAAAAAAAAGGCAATAGAAGTTTTGGTACTTGGACAAAAAGGATGCAAATGATTGGTTTCTGAACCACTCCAAGTACACCTGATAGTGCTATGAACATCACTTTGTCTTCATCCATCCAACACTCTGAATTGCTTTATCAAATGATAAAGACATTTCCAAGAGACATCTTCCTGTCTTCAGAATCTGTACTATTTGAAAGCAAAAACCAATCATCTCCATAACCTGCCCAAACTATAAAGTCAAAACTTAACAAGTCAATAAATAATCGCTGTTCAAAAATATATAAATACTGAACTATTTGAGACGGCTTTTTTCCCATTAAAATCAAAAACATTCTCCCCACTCCCAGGAACAAAGTATTAGGGCAGAAACCAACTGCAAAACTCTGCATTTAAAAGGCATGGCTTCCCCTTCCTCTCACCATACAATTTAATCATTATTGTTAGGCAGGCACCAAAACTAGGCATGGATCATAAGTTTTACATGTCAGAAATCATTGTAGCTGCATTTTATTCTTTCCACTTTCAGTCAGCATCTTGTGTATGGACATATTTATTTGAAAAGAATTTTCTAAAACTTACCATATATATGAAAAGAGGCACAATGCTCTGCAATGCTCCCATATACTGTCCAAGAGCTACGTTAAATCTTTCAATATAGAGATCTGGAGGGCTGGCCTGCAAGAAACCGTAAAAGTCAGGTTGGAATTTGAACAAGAGAAAGATCTGGAACAGCATGGGCTATGCTTTCACAGCAAACTCAAACAGCTACAAAGGATTTCATACACTAGGTCCACACAAAGCAAGCCACACATCATTCCAGAGTTTCTGCTCTAACTCCCTCCAGAAAAACTAATCTCCCTTCAGTAACTAGGTTTTGCCTAGGACTACACATCAGTGCCCAGCACAAGGTCCATTCAATAAGAAATACAGTGAGCCTGTAAGAAGCTGACATTTAGCATATGCAAATAAAAACACTTTTCAAAGACCACAGGTTTTGAAAGCACCAGCTGTTATGCCTAAAATCCATAACCAAATCTGCACAAGTGCTGTAGAGTGTGCTCCCACCCCACTGAGCTTTCACTCCACCAGGGCAGGGTGGCATGAAGCTGCTGCTTTGCAGCTGAGCTGGCAAGTGACACATCCTGCAGCTCCAGGGAACACTGTCCTCCACAGAAAACCTGTGTAAGTTACTGCTGGGTCACCTTAGGCAAGGCAAGTGCTCAGGGGGCTCATCTTCACAAAGAAGCAACATCTTCAGAAAGAGTTCTGCATTCAGGTCTCACGCTCCAGGTTAGGCCTGTGGAAATCTCCAGCAGTGCTCCAACACACGGCATCCCCCTGGAGCCCCAGCCTAAACTTGGCCACATAAAACCTGAATTTTTTGGCTACAATACCCTATTTCCCAAAGAAGGGGATAAGGAAGCTAAAAGATCTGTTCAGCAGCAGGTGAAGTTAAATTGAGAAGAGAACCAGAAGAATGGGAAGCGCTAAGCACTGTCTCTGTTACAATATCCATTTGGTGGCATGCAGGGGAGCTGCACTGCAGATTCAGAAATGCACTTAGATACCCACAGCTGCAAGTGGAGCTACAGCAATGTCTTCCTCCACTATCCACTTCTCCACCCCAATCCTCCCCTTACACTGCCCTACCTCTGGCCCAAATCCTGCTTTGGTCTTTCCAGAGGGGCTGGGTGGCTGCCTGAGCTCCTACTGCTCACATATATAGATACACCTATACAAACCCAAGGGAAAAGTGTTGCCTGCTAATGAGAAGCATAACTTCTCTTCCTCTGCACAGTTTTCCCCTCTGACAGCAACAAGCCAAAAGAAGATGGAGAAGACAACAGTAACTGAGACCTTGCAAGAAAGCAAGTTCAAAGATTTTCCTAAAGCCAAAACATCTGTGGCATGAGAAACACTCAAGGCTTAGCTGCACCTCAAGCACTTTATCAGAACTTAAAGCTATCTTCAAGAACATTTTTCAGCCTTTGTATGGACACTCACCAGCAGTCCTAAGAGAAAAGTTAAAATTTATGTTAATCTTTTGTTCTATTTAGGATTCTAAATTTATGATCTTTTTTTTCCTTCAAAGTAGCTTCTTTTGCCTCCCTTCTTAATATGCTTAATGAACACGTGAGTAATTTTCACAGCAAACACCAATACAGAGCAGACAGTTCAGAAAGGAAAGCAAAACTGGCAAAGGAAGAAAGAGTGTTATTCCATATGCAGTTGCCAAAGGCTATATATGGTTATTCCTCATTTTGATCCTAAGGTTTTAATCTTATTGCAAATGCAGTTCTCAGGGGTGGCCAAACAAATTTTAGTTCAAAATGCCAACAACGTATAAAAGCATCTATGAGCTCCAAGGACTCCCTTTCATATACAGCTACATATACAATTTGTTGCAAATAACATGCAATGAAATCTGCATTCTAAGCAGTATGTATTCCTGCTTCACTCCTTTTCAACCTCAACTTTAAATATGGTTATACTCTCTGATTTGTATACAGCTTCTAAGATGAAAGAAAAAGGAAAATTCTACTTGAAAGAACACGTCAGACAAAAGGAGACCATAGCCTGACACAGGGCACCACTCTTCCCACACTGATAGCTTGCCATTTTCATTAAAAAAACAAAACAACAATAAAGTCAACAAGAAAAAACATAGACAGAAGCTGTCTGGGCAGTGGAGATTTAATCCCAGGCAACGTGTGCAGCCAGTCTGCCACACTTTTGACAGAGGATATAAGCACTGGTATCTTTTTTCCCCACTGCAGAAGAGAACTCTGCTAGCTCAGCTCCCAAAGACCGTGTCACAGTACGGGAGGCTGTTAATGAGGGCATAACATCTGCACACCCAGCTGCCTCCTGACAATGACCTCAGGAGCCCCTCAGTGGAAGGATATCTGGGAGCTGTCAACCACCACCTGGCCTTGCAATCAAGTGGAAAACAACTGCTCTGGATAAAGACAAAAAAGCTAAGAGAGGTCCTGATGGCTTCAGAGGAAGTGCCTCACTAGTGTCAGGCAAATATCAGCCCTTGGTTTTAACCTCTGCAATGCAGAAATTACGGTGTTGTCTGCTTTATCAGCATGAAATGTCACTTTTCAATTTTATTCTTCTGATAGCGTTTCATGTCAAGCCTCAACAGCCAAGACATTAACAGCACTGGACAACAACAACAAAAAAAAAACTTGACAAACTCTGCTCAACTAAAGCTTGACTAGAAAACTACCAAAATACCCAAGCCAAAGAGAAATCAATAATAGTATTTTCACAGCTCATCTATGAATTACTGTAATCTGTGTGGGGAAAACAGAACCATCTGTTTTCTGCTCATCACAGTGTTACTGCCAGACTGAAATCAATTATTTGCTTTAGCACAGCATCTTTCTCCACATCTCCACATTCATATTTATAGGACAGTAACAGGAGCTGGAATAGTTTTATATAAACCACTTGAATTTTATAAACTAAAAAGCAGTACATGTCAACAAATTCATGAGTAAACAGAAGTTGCTAAGATTTTTATATTAAGTGGCCATGATTAGAGCTCAACTTGCATTTAAAAATCTATACTTATTCATATATAGCTATTAGAAGAAAACCTCAAAGAACTGCTTTGGCTAACACTTTTTACTCCTGGTCCTAGTCCAGAAAAAGAGAACACATACATTCAGCTGTTTAAATTATAGGGGGAGGGGCAGAATTAAGCATTTACTTCTTACAACTCCCCAGCAACTATTAAGTCTTTAAATCCACTCCTATCTTACCTAAGGGATATATTACAGAAGCTAAACAAAAAGACAAAATACACACTCCTAGCCAAAGGTTTCCCAGGAAAGAAGAGGATCCCTCATTCCTTCACTCCTCATCCTGAATCCTATCAAACTGTCAATTTGGGATGGTTTTTTTGTAAGTTTGTTGGTTTTTTAGATTGATTGGGTTTTTTTCTAAACACTCTGACAGGCAGACAGTTTAAATCCTCTCCACATTTGCTCTTATCTACCACTTGTAGGGTTAAGAACAGTTTTCCAGCAACAATTGTATTGTGTGTCTGTCCACAGGAGCATTGAATGTTTGGCTGGATTTCTCAAACTGATGCAGTTGCATTTGCTTAACATCTTCAGCTTGGTTGTGAGTCAACTGCTTCTTAGAATAAAATACTATGGCTGCTGTTTAAGAGCTGATGTTAAAGACACAATTTCATCTCCTTACACACCACAGTGGACATCTCAGCACCAACAGAAATGAAAAGTAACAAGAAAATACATTTGAGAAAGGATGACATATAAGACACAGTCAAAACAAGCAGCTGGAAGTCCTGCATACTAAATTACCTTTCCCTTATTTGAAATCTAATATCTAGGTATTTCAATGCACTTGTGGGCAAAGAACTATACATCTGAAAAAGAGCTGTGTTTTTTCAGCTTGAAAACCAGTCTCAATATCATTCTTAAATTGAACATATGAAATCAGAAGGCAGCTGCTGGCTCAAAACAACTCAGAAATAGCTCACAAGAAAGAAACAGAGACAACAGTTCTGTGCTTGAGGAACACCAAGTTAATCTGTTTCTGAGGAGCTGTCTGGCACAACCAGCAGTAGGTATAGTAGAGCTTACATTCCTATGGTGAATGGGCAGCTCCATTTTCCTGGGAATATGCTCCCTGCCAAAATGCCAGCACATATGCTGCAGCATCCCTCCCACACCAGCCAAGTGAAAAGGGAGAATGGCTGTGACTACACAAATTAACCTGTTATTCATGTAAGTGGTGTGAATCTTCTAAACCACTCTTTGTTCTTTCCCAAGAAAATAAAATTTGTTTACCTTGCCTTGCAATGTATATGATGCCCAGGTCTACCTCGCTCAACATTGGTATTATTAAAACATTTCACAAAAAAAACACATCAAACCAAAGCACAACTGACTCAAAGGCTGTGTCTTCCTAGCCAAGCCTGCACTCAAACCTGTTCAAAGCCTCATGACATTTTCTCATGTAACTGTCTTACAGTAGGTTAGCAGTTGTGGGCCATGTTCCATTCCTATTTTACATGCTTGTAAAACAAAAAGACATTGTATCTAAAGACCATCAAAACTATGTAGCAGTAAGAAACCTTCAGAGCTTTTCTATCTATTAAATACATATTAATTTGTGCTGTATTTACTTGTATCTTTCTTGAAATTGCATCAAGGTCTGCAGCCCCAGTGTAGTGTGACACAGCACTAAACAGAGCTGCAGGACTACAAGCCTTTCCAAAAAGCTGCAGGCAAGAATGCTCCTCTCAGCTTAACTTGCTGATGGTTGTGCCACTTTTAATGGCAATTCTGGCAATATGGTCACTCCTACTACTTCAAGTCAAAAGCCATCCACACACAAAGATACAAACATTTATAACACTTCTGGTTTCTACCATCTGAGTTCAAATCATCCATATGATCTGATTCGGTTCAGTGAAATTCACAGCCATACATTCATTTTAATATTAAAGCTGCTTTTGCTGATACCTTTACCAGGTAAAGGTATCTTTGAGCACCTTAAAGCCCTCATTCAGGACACCTGACTCCCATACACATTCTCCCAAGGAAACAGCAAGTGGGACAATACTTTCATACACTGCACTGACTGGTTTGAGAGCTGACAAGACAAAAGGCTGAGAAGTTGTAATGATTAATATCAGGCAGGAAACCTTTCTGGCATTGCACAACAAAGACTATAAACCTGCAGGTCCTGGGGGCCAAACAGTAGACATGCAAATTATCTACCAACAGCAGTGACTCCTCAGTGCAATCATGTTCATTATAAAAAATATAATTCATCATCATAAAAAAACCCACCACAAACAGAAAACAACAGATCCATTTTTCTCTCTTCTCTAGACAAAAAAAGGGGGCAACAAGACAAATAAAAGGTTTTCAGCTCCGAATCATTTCACAAAGGAGTTTATTCTAACTAAAAGGAAAATATTGCACTGCACCTGCACAAAAAAGCTACATTTGTAACAAGCTACCTCAAAGCCACAGCACATTCTGATTGTCAATGCTTTAAGTACTTTCCAGCATCTTTTGCTGAAGAGATACATAATAGGTAAAGTACTTAATTTTAAAGTACTTTATCAGAGTTCAGAAGAATAAATTAAGCCAGAAACACTAGTGCCTAATGCAAATACAGTTTTATTCATTTTAAAGAGATGTATTTAATTTGAAAGCATATGTTTGTGTATCCACCCTACCTCATACACCTGAATGACTCGGCAATTACCCACAAAAACTACTGATATTATTTTAAACCACAACATAATGAACAATGTCCATTACCAGTGAAATGTTTCCAAATAAAGCATCTTAGAGAAATCATCTGCATGCTATAGGCTTCACAGACCTCAAGACAACAGGAAACAAGTTAATTTGTGTTTTTTGCAGCGACAAGTTATTTTTTTTAAGCTGGCAAAATTCAAAATTCCAATCAACTCAGGAATTAGAGAGACTGAATTCTCAATTACCAAAAGTCCCGATGGTAAAACTGTCTTATCTAATGTAGAGAAGCTGGTCAGGCATCAGCTGCACGAAAGGAAAGCAATCCTGACTGTGAGTCTCTCCATAGCAGTGTGAAGGGAGGATCATTCCCTGACAGATACAGTAACTAGGGAGCTGGAAATGGCTTGGCATGCAGGAGCCCCAGACCAGCCTGATGACAAGCAATTCATCTCATCTCAGAGTACCAGTACTCTGCAAGCTTTGCTCACTGCTTTGCACCCAATGTCCAACATGCAGAAATACACCAGCCCAGCTACGTTTTCCTATGGCCTCTGCCACCACTGAAAGCAACTCTCCCGAGCCAAAAAGCTGTAAAACAAACCTTCAGGAATGCACAGGGCAACAAACACCAACACCACACAAGCTGTCCTGCAGTCTGCAAAAGCAAAAGTCACACGGGATGACCAGGGTTTGTTCTGAGTGTCTCTGGGACACCCAGCTCAGGGCACGAGTGTCCACCACTCTGCTGACTCCAGCTGTGGCCAGCTGCTCAGGCAAGCACAGGGCTACACACACAGGGAGGGGGAAAATAAATATATATAGGGAGTTTCTGCAGTGAATGCCCCGAAGAGAGAAACCAAACTCTATTAAGACTAAATCCATGCAAGAGCAAGTCTGACCAGTCCCCTGAGGTGCTCCCACTTTTACTGTTTGGTATCTGAGTTTTACTGGTTTGGCTGTTGATGAGGTTCCTGTAGGAGACAGCTTGCTCTGGCATGTTGGTTCCATGCACACATCCTGCAGCCCACTTGCCATTTGGCTGTTACACTGTCCAGAGAAAAGACATTGCATTTGCCTGCCATTTCAGTGCCCATAACCATCTGCTTTCTTACACACACCAACATTCCTGCTTCTACTGGGCTACTTTTGCATCTCTGAACATTAAAAACCAACAACTTGCATCAAGTCATAGCTTGCCAAACAAACAGAACTCTTAAAAGTTGTTGGCAGGTGAAAGAGATTATGTCAGAAAGCAAAACACCACAAACTGTACTAAAAGGATTCACATATATAGGCTTTTTTCATTGTTTGCCTATGGGAACCAGAAACTTCCAAGCAATCAACATTTATAAAGCAATTTGCTATTGTTGCTAGAGTAAAGATCTAGAACTGCATTTTCAACATAAATCTCAAGTGACTGAATGTCACCTAAACGTATTAAGATCAAAGAAGTATCAGGATAATAAAACATATTTTAGTAATTTCTGAAGAGTAAATTTCACAACCCACAGCTAAAACAGTTTCTTTATAGAACAATTTTTTGAGACACATAAGAGTTTTACCTCCAGTAGCTCAAAAAGATCCATTTGTCATCTAAAAGTCAAGTCATGTTCACACAAAACTCACATAATGCACTCAAGGATGTTATATTACAGGTGTGTCTAACCTACATAAGGAAGCTTTTGCAAGGCTAAGATTGCATTAAACAGTTGTCTCAATTATTCTTTCAACAAGCTGATGTTCAGAAGGCAGCCTTGTTTTAAGCAGAAGTATTTAGGCTCATATGTGCTAAAGCAAACTTTAAACAGCTGCCTCAGTTTTGGGACTTAGGAGAAAAGAGTCACGGATTAGCACGGAGTAAAGAATTTGGGATATTCCCAAATTCAAATCAAACTAAAGCCGTGTATTACCATGGGATATATCAGAAGAACTGGCCAAACCTGTAAAGCTGAAATGATTCATAGTTCTCACAAACAGAAGAAAAAATGTACAGGCTGCACCAGCTCAGCAGAACCAAGGGAAGGCTTTCTTTTAAATACTACGTTCACCAACTCCAAGCAATTTTTACAGAACACTGGGGCTGTCACTCCATGAGGAATAAAGAGAACATAAAAGAGAAAAGAAGAAAGAACCTAGCAAATACGATGCCTATTAAATGCTGGTGGTTATTTTTTCTTTATAAGGAAAGCCACAGGAGGAAAACAGTGCAACAAAAAGGACATCAGAGAGATCACAGTGCTATATATTTTAGGAATGCATGTTTAGCCAGAAATACCTGATGCAGTTAAAGCACTAAGACTGTTTTGGGCTGACAGAAATTAGTTATCAAAGCATTAGAAACACTGAAGAAGCTGCTGTAGATAAGGGTTTCTTTGTGTTTGGCTTCTCTACTTCATGCATGATCTACTGCAGATCAGTACAGAACTCAAACATCAGTTATGGAAATGAAAAAAGCTGCAGAGAAAAATCAAGCAGTGTTGCTGCTACAACAATGACAATTTTAAGTTCATATCTGGAGATTCTAGTCTAAAAGGAATGTTCAACAAGGAACACATGTGAAAACAATCATGGATGCATAAGTGAGATGCAAAGCAGGATAGGGATATACAAACTGCACATATTAAGACTGCTGTAAACCACTGACATCTACAGATAGGCAAGAAAAATGCAGAATAAGGTGTAACAGAAGTCCAATTCTTAACTTATACTTCACAATCTATACTTAATTCACTTAAATTTTTTCCTTTAGATTTTCCTTTTTGTGCTGCTTGTGGTGCACAAGAATTATAAACAGTTTATACGCATTTACACAAGAATGGCAGACATTTATCTCACGTGCTCAGATACATTTGACTCAGGTATTTACATCCCAGATTATACAACATTTCCCATTCTCCATTCTTTCATTCTGTATCATATATTCAGGTTTAGCCACTGCTCTCCACGTGGCTGAGATCTCCAAGGTCTGGCAGTGCCAAACCTTTGGATCTAGTAGTTGGTTTTCTGTCTAACAGCCCATTAGTGAGTGAAGTGGCTGACAATTTTGTAAGTTAATGTAAATCAGTCTTAATAGCAATCCCCTCCACGGGCCACCTACATACTGCTCTGATACAATCACAGATCCCAGGAAAGAGAGAATTAGATTGTGCAGCTTCTTACCTGCAGCTCCTTTGAGACTCTCTCTAAGTGGTTAGTTATCTTTTTTATTAGGTCACTATACATCTGTTCCGAATGCTGCTGGCATACACACTTATACACACAACTGCAGAAACAAATATAGGAACAAACAATGAACTTACAGCAGTTTGCAATGAACGGTAACAGACTTCAAAACATTTTGTTCAAGTTACAATTTAGAGGATAATCGAGTTAACTGAATGATTGTTGAACTTTTAAATGCAGTCCTGAGTTTGAAAAGAGCTCCAGCAGGCTCTTACAGCTCCTCTGGAGGCTCCAGGGTGTCCATCCCACTCCCCTCCCACAAGTTCATTTTAACTTACAATGAGTTCTCTTAACAGTGCACTTCAAAACAGCCAGGACAATTCTGTCAACAGCACATTCCTACTTCTGGCTTTTCTCTCTCCTTTGTGAATGAATTCTCCATTAAAATAAGCAGGTTTAACAATTCTATGAATATTCTAGAGCAAAACCCTTACTAAAAGAAGGGGAATGCTGACAAGTATCATAGAAGTTGCACCAAAACCATGGAAGTGTTAGAAAGAAATGGCAAAAGTTCTAAAATTAAACACAAACAAGCGTCTCCATTCTTTGTTACTTAAATTCTAAGAAAATTCTACACTTTCATAATAAAGAAAGATGGAGAAAAAGAGCTATAAAACTAATTCTGCATTCTATGGTTTTGCTATGTAAACTCTGGTATTCAGTGCTACCTTTGATTCTTAAGAACACTTTATTGCTCTCATACTGCAATATAACACCTGCAAAACAAGGCTGTTCATTGAAGACATATTTACTGCAGTTGTAAAACAAATACATGTAGTACTTTCAGCACGATGTGACTTGAGTAGTCATCACTGTCAGGACTAACACCAACATCCATCTGTACCAAGCAGCATTTACTCCTCAGTCAGCATTTTGAAATTTAGCTGCCAAATCCAAGAGGCCTAGGGTGACTTCACCTGGTACCTTAGGCAAGTCACATCTCTGTTCTGCTCCCCTCTCCACTGCCCTGTACCAAGAACTGTGACAGCAGGCAATTTAGGCCAGAGACTGCTCTTAGGACGTGTGCAAACAACTGATTTCCAGGGAGGTCCAGATCCCACCCCTGAAAAAGCCCAAAGCTAGGGGACAGCAACACTGTATCTCTGTAGGGGAACTATGACACTCCAGTTCTCTACTGAGAAGATGGCACAAAGGCAAACTACCAAGATGGCAAATGTCTACTTATTTGGTGAACTAGGTTATTACTGAAAAACCAAGACTCCCTACACCTCTCATACTATTATATTTTAAAAATGACTGAGTATCTGTAGTTTGATATTACTTAAATATATAGTCAAGAGCATTCTTTTTCTTTCATATCAAGACTACCAATAGCAGATCCTATATTGAAACAAGCAACTGCAAAAAAGATTTTGGTACAGTGCTCTTTGCTGAGAGCAAAAAATATCAGTTTGGTTTGGATCAAAGAGAGAAACACTGATAAGAAAAGTGAGACTGATTTTTGTGACCTCTTACAAAACCAGCCAGCTGGGTAACCACAGCAAATGGCCACACATTTGTTTGCTCCATAGCTAACCAGGATACAGCCACTTCCCCAAGTTGACTGCTTTATTTGCGTGCAACTAAACTGAATTTTAAAGTACACTTCTCCTTAGTGTTGCACACACTATTGCTGTCTCTATTTCTGCAACGTGTTCTGTAGTCAAACACCAGTCTTCCACACACATAGGGTGTGTTTACATTTTATTTGAACACTTCTATTTAGAGGTTCCTTCCCCGTTTTGAGATCCTGTTTTCAGTTCCTGATTGTGGGCTTAATTCTGTGAATCATCCTTGCTCTGATATTACCCAAAAGAAGTCACAAGCTTGTTAGTTCTTTAACATAACCAAATACCTCAGGAAAAGGAAATCCCAAAAAGGACATTAAGAGGGTAAGCAGTGGGTGAATATCCAAGCTCTCTAAGCTGTCCTAAGCAACAGAAATCTGCACTGCACCTGGAAAGGAGTGGAAGCTGTCAAATTAACTTAGCTGCTCATATTTTCCTCATCTTAAACGTTCCTTCACACCTCTCTGCCAATTTATCCAAGTCTTTGCTAACTGGAAGTGACTGTGCACAAGCAGGCTTTGGACTTGCAGTTGAAAACAGACACTAATGATACTTTGATACCTTACAGATAAACTGGTCCATGGTAAATATCTGTATACACACCCTGGGAGTTATCTCCCAGCTCTCACTGCTGAGGAATAAACACCTACAGTTATCACTGACCATGTCAAATATAGCAAATACCCAAATATTTGGGTATCTAATCATGCATTTTGAGTTTGCATTTGCATTTAGACTTGATTCTTTTAGTCACCACAAAGATGACCAAAACTACTACTATATTTTCATGTCAGTTTCACTATAAAGAAAAAAAAATACATGTAGCTATTTGAACCACTTCAAGAAATATTCCATTTTTCAGAGTAAAGAACTGGCTTAGAAGCAGAGAACATCTAAACTCCAAGTCTGCTACAGACTCTCAAATATACTCCAAGCAAATATCCTTATTAAATTCAATTAAAAAAAAATCTATTATCCTTCCCTTGTCAATCTATCTTGTCAATCAAAGGAACAAAAAAAACCCCAAAATCAATCTCCTGGTTGGAAGAGGCTGTGGCAGAGTAATTACAACCACAGACATAATTTTTAAACAAAAACTGACACATCAGCTTTACCAATAACACTAAACTATGGAAAATCTTTAGCTTTAGTAATAGCAAAATATAGGCAACAGATATCCATGCATCATTACAGTCCTGCCAAGTGCCCCAGATGTACAGGGGTTATCCAGGAGAGACCCAAAACCCAGTATTCCTTCAGTAAATAAAACTTTTGAGGAGTAGAAAGATGACAAGGATGAACTGCAGTTATCTGCAAACCGTAATTAGGTAAAATTAAACTACTAACTTTACACACCTATTCTCTATCAGAGATGACTTTTGAGAGATGTCTTACTGCAGACTGTTTGCACATTGGGGGATTTCAATCTGGGAAAAGATTGTGATTACTTACACTAAAGCTGGCTCTCTTAATTCAAACAACCATCTCAATTATTTATACACATGATGACTGAGATCTGAGTCCTGATAAAAGCAGTTCCAAAAGTTTGGAGAGTAAAGAGGAAGTTTATTGAAGTTTTCAATGGGAACTAAGGGGCAAAACTGAACACCTGCCTTTCTTTTATCTGCTTTCCTAAGCCAAAGTTATAAACTGCAGAGACAAAGTGGCTAAGAGCAAGTGGGTGTGAGACACCAGAGCTTAAAGCTTTCAAAAACAGTCATCAGTGACTGTAGCTGGCAGCATTATTCCACAGAAGGCAACAAACACTCTGTGAAGAAATCCAAGACAGCGATGCCACAGTTGTGCTGCTGGCAAGGGCCAGGGGTTTGAACAGCACCTTGGCCAGTAAATCCAGCAGCAGTCACCCACTGTCCATCCTATCCACCAACACCCTGAATACCTGCCACCGACAGAACAAAATCTCCACTTTAGTTCATCTCTTAAGAAACTACCAGGTCTCTAAATCATTTAGCACTTTGGTTTGGAGCAGTAGTGTGCTGGGGAAGCAAACCCCCCACCATCCCCAGTGCTGAGCACTAGTTTAGCCTGAAGGGCAGTTCTGTTGTGTCATTAGATCCCGTTTAAACCAAACTGCAGCTCCAAGACAGGCACAGCCCAAGCCTTCTCCAGACCAGAACGGAGATACAAAGGAGTGTCCTTCAAACTGCCTGGAACTGGGCAAGGGAAGAACACACCAAAACACCTGAGGCAAAACACACTAATGACAATTTACATCTAAGGACCTTGGCACCAGGTGCTTCAGTTTCCTTCTGCACATCAACAATACCAAATTGGTTCCTATTAAATATCATAAAGAAGCCTTTTGACACATTAACTGCCTACCATGTCAATCTCTTTGCAGAAAAGGATGCTGAGTCTTTAATACATTTCCTAGTACATTATACTAAGCAACTGTGATGGGGTTTATTTTAATGTTAATGTTTTCAGGACTTCTGCATTTTAATTCTTTAGCATTTACTCCTCTTAACATGGTATGCCAAGATATATACCTATTGTTCACTCTAACCATTTAAACAGTACTGTATTTCACATAACTTTCCCATTTGTCTCCTCAAAGGTACAAAATATGACACATGCATAGACAGCAAGTTCAAATAAACATTTCCTTCTAAAGAAAAAATAAGTTATGTACTATTTAAAGTATTTCCTTACCTGTATATTTGTTCATAGGAGATAGGGATGTAGTCACCAGGACTCTGAGTTAAAAGCTGATCTATGGCACTGTCCAACTTTGGCCAATATGTGCTCTTATAGTCTTCAATTGTAATAACATTCATTACTGCAAGAAAAAGACAAGAATAGATTTAGTAACTTCACCTAAAAGATTAGAAACAAGTGAATGCTCTGTGATTTCAGATCACACCAATAACCAGGCCAAAAAACCTGGGAACAGCTCACTTCCACCAAAATAACTTCATCTAAAACTAAAGCCCAGACCTCTATTTGCATCTTGCTATTTACAAAAAATAAAATCAGAAAACTTGCCAAAACAGTGCTTCCAGAGCCTAAGTAACATGGAAAAGCAAACCCCTGGGAGTTCTAACATGAAAATATAATAACAAAAATTCATAAAAATATTAATTCAGGCTAATAAATGATGTAACTTTGTGACAGTTCAGAATCAATTATTAACACGGTGTCTTCACATTCAGGAGAACAAGCTTTGGCCGAGACTGGTAGGTTTTTATCTGTTCCTTCCCAGGAGATGTATTAATTTCACAAATCTCAGGTGGGACCAGCAGCTTCCTTGGTCTAAAAGATGATGCAATTCCCTCTGCCTTCAACTGCAGTTAGGCTTCCAGGCAACTTTTTTGAATCTGAATTACAGTTCCCCTCTAGCAGGGACAATTACACTCCTTTACCAGATAAGGATCACCACGGGGAAGAATAGGAGGTGTTTAAATTAGCGTTCCCCATTGCTCTCTGATCTTCCTCCTGAGTTTCCCAACTGCACCCTCTTGCAACAGTGACTCAGGGCCTTCTCAGCCACAGAAGGGTTTGGATCTCTCTCTTTTCAGGGAGGATTTCTGAACCAACCACTCGTGGCTCAGTTCCAACAGTTTCACACCCTCCCTTCAGGGCTATACTCACAGCACTACCTCACTGCCTTGTCACACCACCACAGCTTCACAGCACCCACTCAAAAATGCCCTCAGCAACCAACAGTACCTCGACCAAATCCATGATTTGAATTCAAGCAATGAAATCAAATCAAATCTATCAAAACAAAAAAGGATCAAAACAAAAAAAGATCAAAACTATCCAGCCTCGGAAATCTAGAACAATTTCTTCATTTGAATTCCACATGTAGGTCTGGTCTAAATGGAACAGTGAATAAAGACACCTGTCACCCCACACAGATCAGTTTAGACACAACACTAGAGTGAAATATTTTGGTTAGGGATGAATTTTAAATATATGTTTAGTACATTCACTGATGGGTTTCAGAAGCAATATTTTTGAAAGGTGTTTTCACAAGGGGTTGAAATGAGCTGGGTGAGTGAGTCACTTTTGGCAGCATTATAAGGAACAATTATAAGGAAATTGGCAAAACAGGTATGAGCATCATGAGGAAAAAAAAAGGATTGTAAAGAGAAAATTAACAGAGAGGTGTCAGACAAGGAAGTGTTGGAACTCTATTTGTACGAGCAAGTATTGCAGATTTCTTTGTGTGTCGTGGTAGGGTATTTCAGCCAGAAACTTTGCTTAGAGAAGGATGTTAGTGCAGCACTCCTGCCTCCTCTTCATCCAGCTGCAGCCACTGGTGCCCTCTTGCTTCACAGCTGTTACAGAATCAGATCTAGTTCACCTAAAAGTGTCTGAGCAGTGACCAGGTCCTCACTACCACTGCAGGACACTGCCCAAGATCCCAGGCTGCAATCTGAAAGAACATCAGTGTTTGCTAACAAGAGAGTGAAGGTCACAGGGCTGGCTACACAACCACCAGGATTTCAGTTAACAAGTCCAACAAGTCAGCAAGAGCAGGGCACGTCCCTGGCAGTAAACTCAGCCCTTATTCCTTGCCTTGCAATGCCTTGTCTGAGTTCTCATCCCTACGGAGCCCACAGATGTTCTCAGGAGCAGCTCCACATAGCAGCTTTATTATTCCTGCTTAACTCAGCAGCAAAACCCCAGCTTTTGTTTTTTATTTTGTTACCCAGAAACACTCTGTTTCACAGAAAATACTAGGTTGAAGTCATCATTGCACATTAGACCAAGTCTTGCTTTAAGATTTCAATGTATAATCATGCCCACATCTGGTTTAACATATTAAATAAGCCCTATTAATTTCAAAGAAGATACTCAAGTAAGATTTGGGAACACTGCAAAATAATTTTGAAAGGCTATTGAGATGTTAATTTTTAATTTTTTTTTTTTGCAACATGGAAAAAGAAAGCAGCAGCAGACAGGAAGGTCTGCCCATTAGACATGCTGCACAGGTAAAGCACAAAACGAAAAGCCCCGTGAGACTTCCATAGAAGAGCTTGCATAGAAAATTCACTGATAAATTCACAGTAACATTCTAGAAAAGCTTGATTCTCATTCAAAAGTGTCTTACAAGTACTATGTAATTTAATTTCCACACTTCAGTTCTGAAACTAAGCCAACCACAATATTTACATAGCTATAAGTCCAAGACTACAAACTGAACAATAATTTTATTCTTCTAATCTAGAAAACAAAGTACTTTAAAATTTTAATAACTATCTCAAGTTAGTAACATCCTTTCTCTCCTGGCAGTGCTTACAAACACAGAAGTGAAGGGTGGCCTAAAGACTCTCCAACTACAAACTCTGCAAGAACACGGCTGAGACCAGCAAGGAAAGAATCACACAGATCCTTAGCAAGGAAAGATAGATTGCCCTTTATTCTTTTATTTTTCTCTCTTTTTAGGATGTCATGCTTAAATGCTTATCACTACATTAGGTGTTCAAGATTTAAAAGGATTTGTCCAACAGCTTCCACTCCCAAACTGCAATGTAGTTGGTTTCTGGGAATTGATATTTTGTAAGAAAGCATGCTAGAATGTAGGATTTTATCCAACTCCAGCAAGGCTGGGGAGGTGAGGCTGGGAGAGAAATCAGTCTGACAGAATCTAAAGAAGTCAGTATTTTCCAGAGAATTCAGCATTTTCCAGAAAATTATTAAAGACTTCACAAGTAAAGCTTGAGCAAAAATCTACCTTTCCATACAAAAACAAAAAAGAAGTTCAAAAGGAAACCTTTAAGTGAAATGCAGCAGTGAAACCATTTCAGTAAAAAAGAATATGCATGAGCTATCATAACCTAGATGTATCAGTATTACAGTCATAATGGAAACACAGTCTGCTCCAAGCTACCAAATTCTTTGATATCAACTTCAATGAAAAGAATGGCAAAACCCACTAAGATTAAAAAAAACCAAAAAACCACACACCCCCTCCACCAACAGTAGGTATACATCCCCCATGAAACTGGTAATAAAACCTTACACACACTCACTTTTTCAAATGTGTAGCTAAAAAGCAACAGAGAGAGCAGGATGGCTGATCCAACCTACTGCCAAGTAGGCAGACATCAGCCTGACAATTATCTGTCATTTATTCTGGCAACAAAAATGAAAGAAAGCAACCAAGCATCTTGCAGAAGCTGTATTTCATCTCACCAAGTGAGATACACGAAACTTTACTGCTCAATTAGCAGTGCACCCTACAATCCTCAATATTTTGCTCAAGTGTACAAACTCTTCAGGCAGCTGTCCAAGAGTCATCTACAGATTGTGGCCCTGTGCTTCCCTTTTTCTCAGCCCCCATGTGCATATTTTCACAATAGATTTTGCTCTGCCCCGCTGCCTGACACATCCCAGCATACATTAGCAAGTTTATGCGTTTACCCTGTGGTTGCTTCCAATTCTATTCTATTTTTATAACCTGCTTCTCAGCCTGCATTAAGGCTGGTTAGTAAGAGTAACTTTTTCTTCATCAGACCATTTGCCCACGCAGCAGTGCACACACACTGCACTGAACAATGTTATGCAACAGGGAAGGCAGCAGATTTAATGGATATACCAGTGCATACAACCACATGTGCCTGACCCAAACGGCACTGGCATCAACAACACTTGTAACCACCCTTTCTTGGAAAGGATAAAACAAACAGGATGGAAACTCTTCGCTGTTCACCACAATCAAGTTATGCTGAAATCACTACTATGGAAGAGTTTTTCTTAAAGCACTAAAAGTTCTTAGTCTTCTTTTCTCCCTCATGACCTTTGAAAAATACTTTCCACAACACTACTGCTTTATAAATCCACAGCTATGACTGAATGACTGAAGCTGATCAATTGCAAACATTTAGTTCTAAGTTTACTACAACACACAAGTTTTTCTTAAGTTGCTTTAAGTAGAAGAAAAGCTATTCAAGAAAAACTATTAAATTAACTACGCATTATTCTAACTTTACCTCTAAGTCTTACCAAAATCTCAAGGAAGGAGAACTGGATTTAGTCTCTTTGAAAGACAGGAAGGATACTCTGTCCAGGACAGTCTCTGCATCATGAAGCAAGGCAGGAGTTGTTCTCATTCAACTGCAGAACTGCCTTATGCAGAAGAGAACAATCAACTTTTCTATCAAGCTTAGGACTGGCAAACTTCTCCACACATGTTCTCCCATTACTGGGACAGAGCAGACAGGAGGGATCCAGCACACGCTGATTCCCTCCTAGGGAACATTTATATCCAAAGTGACCTTTTTCTCTTTTTCTATGTGTGAAAATCAAACAAAGGTGATTAAGGGATCCTCTGTCAGAGCAAGGAGAAGAACAAGCAGGACCCCAACTCAGCTCCTTCAGGTTCTCAGTCAATACTTCACTAGAATTGTTCAGTTCATTTACATGTGAACCATCACAACTATCCACAACACAAAGGTGTGGAAAGCTTATAATGAATTTCACTTAGAGAATTTTCTGTTTTGCAGGAAAATAATTTTTAAAAAATACATCAGTAAGATATTATGTTGGGATAGCACTGCTGGAGAAGTGAAAACAAGAACTCCAAAACCACACCCTAAGCAAAATCATGCTCTGCTGCTGCTGCTTCTCCCCCTCAGACATAAATCGTGGATTAGCTGGAAAGTCATCTTCCCACTTGCTGGAAATCCAGCTTGAAAACCATTTTCATTCTGAAACAGAAGGAAAAACTAAGATTCTGAATGTCTGGACGAGGACTTCAAGAGCCTAATTTAGTAAGGTGGAACAACATCTCATTTCAACTGTCTCGAGGGTTTAGAAGCCACCCCAAGGTACCTGGAGCCCTGACAAGCAAGGCAGGCAAAGTGCCAGGGAGCTCACAGAGCCTGGGAGTCTTAACTTCAAAGCAGCCAGCCTTGGCCATGTGCCACAAAACCCAGGCTTACCCAAAAAGCAGAAATCCAGAAGCCTGAACTTTGAGCTTTTGATCATCTCTGGACATGGACAGGTGACAGACCACTGGGGAAAGCAGCGAGGACACACAAAGTGCATTTCCCATCAAAATTTTATCGTGGCAATTACACGGTTGCACTTCCAGGAATGCTTTTAACTATCCAAATCCAAGTTTTCTGACCATGAAGTCAGTCGGAAAGTTTTTGAGAAAAAAAAGGTCTATTTTTCCCAGACGAGTGACTTCCGGAAAAAAAATTAGAACCGAAATGTGCAGCTAAAAATCTTCCCTTGATCCTAGCTCAGAAAAAAAATGAGGGAAAATGCCATTTTTGCTAGAAGCTATACACAAAAGCCATTTTGGAACCCCCAAGGCCAGCATGGATGGAGCTCTGAACAACCTGGTGTAGAGGAAGGTGCCCCTGCTCAAGCAGGGGGCTTGAGCAATATGGTCTTAAAGGTTTCTTCCAACCCAAACTGTTCTGTGATGTTATGATTCTATTTTTGGGGCTAACTTGGGTAAATGAATCCTGCACCGTTCTCATCAGACCTTTGCAGGACAGCACACCCATTCCAGGGGCTCTGCCCATAGCTGCCACCAGCAATCCCGAACAGCCTTCCAATTCATCTCTAGGTTTTTCAGGCTGAGCGACAAAGTCTATAGGAAAGTACGATCTGAGCGAAAACGGTTCAGAAAAAGCAGCGGCCAAGAACCCTGCCCACGCTCACTCTCCAGGTCTACAGCCACATTTACAGAGACAGCAAAGCAGGAGAAGTTGGGGCGCTGTGCCAGGAAAGGTTATTTTCGCTTTCCAAGGCGCCTTAACCCGTTTGACTTCGCTTCGAGAAGGCTCTCGAGGCGAGACCCGGGTCGGGGTAGGGAAGAGCTGAGCCCGGCCCCAGAAGGGAGCGGGGTCAGCGGGCTCAGCGCAGCCGGCGAGGCCCCCCCGTGCCCAGGCCCGGGTCACTCACGGAACTTGGAGGTCGAGGCGCTGATGTTGATGGCGGCGATGGCCCCGGCCGCCCCCGCCCTGCCGGCCGCAGCCCCCGGCTCGCAGCCCCGCAGCCCCGCGCCGTTGTGCTCGGGCCCCGCGGGCCGCGCCGGCCCGGCCGGTGGCAGCAGCCGCTCCCCGAGCAGGTGCCGCCCGTAGCCGCCCGCGCCCCAGTTGTTGTGGTTCTGGTCGTCCATCATGGCCTCGCCGCCGCCCTCCTCCTCCATGCTCTCCTCCTCCATGGCGGGCGCCTGGCTGCGGGAGCGGGGCGGGATCAGCGCCCGCCGCCCATCATCGCCGCCGCCTCAGGCCCGGCGGGGCTCGGCGGGCTCGGCCCGGGCCCCAGCCCAGCTCCGGCCGCGCCGCGCGACACTTCGCGCCGGGCGGAACGCGGCGGCCACGCCGGGCGGCACCGCCGCGGGGCATGCTGGGGGATGTAGTCCTGCGGGGCGGAGCGACCTGCGGGGCGCGGAAAGAGGCGCGGCCGGCGCGGGGTCCGTCCCCGGCCGCTCCCGGGGCTCGCCCTTCCCGGTCCCCCGGCCCCTGGGAGGTTTTCTCTGGAGCGGGGAGGCTCCGGCAGGGCCGCGCGGAGAGCGGGCCCCGTGCCCACAGCGCCCCCTGGCGGGAGCGCGGCGACCAAGAAGGGCCGGCTCTCGGGAAAAGGGAGCGAGCATGGATCGGGATGTCACCGGGAAGTCACCGGGATGTCACAGCGATGTCACAGCCTCTCCCCGCTCTGCCGCACCAGCCCGGGCCACTGCAAAGTGTCCCTGCCCTTGAGGGGCTTGGAAACAAACTATCCTTAAGGTCCTTTCCAGCCCAAACTGCTCCGGGACCTGCGAAGTGCCTGCACAGCGCTGCTCCCTTCTGTTCTCCTGCTAATAGGGGGAATAATCTGCACAAATAATGTATAAGCCCATTTGTCTTGCAATAATCAACGGAACAATTAAAAAGTATTTTTTAATATGCTCTTCGCCAAGAACTGTAGTCATAGGACAAGAGTAATGGATACAAATTGAAAGGGGGGGAATTTAGGTTAGATATTAGGAAGAAATTCTTTACTGTGAGTGTGGTGAGACACTGGAACAGGTTGCCCACAGAAGTTACGGATTTCCCATCCCTGGCAGTGTTCATGGACACTTGGGACGAGCCTTGAGCAGCCTGCTCTAGTGGAAGATGTCCCTGTCCATGGCAGTGGGGTTGGGACTAGATGGTCTTCAAGGTCCCTTCCAACCTCCTTCATATTCTGTGATAATATTGCCTAGTTGCCTTCAAGCACACTTATTTTATTTTCATTTTCACCTGAGTACTGTGATGGAAGAATGGAAATGAGTAGTGGGTTTTTACTGAAAATAAATTTCCACTGTGTGGAAATCTTGCTTGGCAAACAAAACAATTTTTTTTTTAAAAAGTGAAAAATATTGATAAAATCGAAGGTGTCCTGCCTTCTTCCCAAAATGTCTCATAAAAAGTGAAAAGCATGTCACCTTTTTTTCTGAGTAGAAACACCAGGTTCTATTTTAGCACAAAACAAAACTGTTCTGTTTTATAAAAGCAGAAGATGCCAATAATTTCACAGCACTCTGGGACCACTCAAGTTGCTTTGAAAAAGGCAAGTGATGAAAACAGTTTGCCCCTATTGCATGGGGGGATTATACAATTTTGAACTAAGAGTGTTTTCCTTAGATGTAAAATCACACCTTGAGCATCAACGCTCTGCTCAAACCAGCAGATATTTCTTTCCATTTTCCATCTTGGTAAACACCAACAAGTCACAATTTGGCCTCAGAGTCCAAAAGATGATTTGGCACATCATGCATAGATCTCAGATTATGGGTTCAGCAAATCCACAGGCCTGCTTTGGCTGCTGCTTTGTTTCTATGCACACCTTTACCACATCTGGAAAGGGAACAGACAGGACATTTTTGTTCACTCTGCTACAATTTGTGCTTCGTGACTTGGATGTGTAATGCGAGTATCAGTGGAGTCATTTATAATGGATGTTAAACTTGGAAAGCTAAAGCAGCAAACCATTTCCAGCTTAGGTAAGTGTTGTGATTCTCTGATAACCACAAAGAAAAGTAAATGGAGGTTGCATATCTTCACTGCTTCAAGGAAGGCATGTTTGTGTTCTCAACCCTCAGAGCAACTCCACAGTTGCCTCCCACTCACCTGCTCTTGCTGATCTCAGGAGTGGGTCTCAGATTCTTTGCCAGTATTTAAAACCATCGTGACCTGAGGAGGAATCAGAAACTTACTCTTATCAGCAGAATTTTATCTTTGTTTTACTAATTTCAAAAGTGCTTATGTTAACATCTAAGAGCAGTGGAAAAGTAAGACAAACCCAGCATTTTTCTGTTCTAGAATTTCTGCTTTTCATTTTTAATTCTAAAATGTCTTCTCTTCTCTTTCATACTCTCTTGCTGCCCACACCTATTTCTGTTGCCAACTCTGTAAGTTTTACTGAACAGCTGGGGGTTTGGTTTGGTGCTTGGGGTTTTTTCCTACAATCTCTAAAGGTACATTGCCCTTCTAACTCCTTTTCACAACCTTCCATTCACAGCGACTACACTCACTGCACTTCCTTGTGGCAGGAATCCAAGAAAGCTTAGGAAATACTTCACCAAGCATTTCTCCTCCATCGCCTTGTGCAAGGAGGCAGCTCATCTTACCAAGCAAACAAGAAGCCCTTTCTTGCCTCCCATAAGGCAAATAACAAGCTGCAACAGTCACCCATGGCTCACGCTATTCAAAAGACGCCTGCACGCTGATAAAGGCACTATCAGGTGCTTCATCACTGCAGCACCACTTGTCTTTGCACGGAGGCTTCTCTGCACCTTTTCCTTTTTTCCTCGTCAGCATGTGAAAATTCGACTCAGGCTTTAAATACTTTCTTGGCAAAGTTGCATTTTGAAATACCACAACTATAATTATTTTCTCTGTTTGCTGAGAATACCACATAAAAAATTCAGTTCTGACAAGACTTGAGGATCCTCATGTCTCTGGCATCCCTGGGGAGTTGAGGTTTGTCTCTGTTGTAACTAGCTCGTCAGTAGACTGCAGAAATTTCGATGACAAAGTAACATGCAGATGTCACACTTTCATTTCAGTCTGGATCTACATGTAATTACCCAGACAAGTATCACAAGCCTTTGTTACTTTTTTTTTTTTTTTTTCTTTTTGTGGCTCACAACTTTTGATAACCAGGTCACAGCCACAAGCTTTGCTACAAATGAAAAAGAAAGATCAAGATTTCCTAACAGGACCCCTCCATGGAAAGTGTGAGTGTATATTTTCTAGAACTTCACAGAAATGAGACTACAAGAAAGCTTTTCCTTCCAGGTTCTCAGAAAAAGACTGTGACATTTGCTGGATGTTTCCTCATGTGTAATTTCAATTTTATATGAACATTTCTATCAATCAGATAAGGGAAATTTGTTTTTCTCATCGATTTGTGTTTATAAAGCAGAATTATTAGGTAGGCCAGAAGAGCTGTTTCTACACTCTGTGTCCCAGCTGGGTGTATATAGGTAGCAGTTAAATGATATATGAGGCATGTTGGAAAAAGACGTGCATGTTTGGGTTTATTTCCTGCTGTTGGTGATAAACATTATGACATGGATACAATTCTTATTCATTTCTTCCTGATTTCCCAAGCACCAATTCCACTGCAGTCAGTAGGAAAGCTTTCATTGATTTCAATGGGATTTCAATCAAGCCCTAACACAGCATGTGAAATGCTTTTCAGATTTATAGCTCTGGTTCTAAAAACCAAATAAAAAAAGAAAATAATTCCTACAAGAAGGAGAAATTAATGCTAAGCAGAGCCTTAAATAGCAGTGTGTCAGGAGGAGCATGCAACACAGCTCTTTCAATGTTTAATAAGACAGCCCCTTGCTGAGTGTTGGCAGAGAGCAGATAAACCTGAAAGGAGGTTTAGGTGCTGGTTATTTTTGAGAAATATTTTGACAATTGATTATTTGCTCAGGCACAGGGAACTGATAGTCCCATTGCAGATTGGGAATTTGTTCCATGCCTCTTTCAATACCAACTCCTACTTTGGGCAAGCTGATCAGCGTAAAGTTTTCTTGAAAATGTGCCAGTTATGGGATGGAGAGACCATCCTTAGTGTTTCTTAACTACATGTAATTTGTGAACCTGACTATATACAGTTCTCTCTTATTGCATCATGATGTCTCTGTTGGTCTCTTCCAAAGGAGAAAAAAAAATGGAAAAACACAATTTGTATAATAAGTCCTTGGGAAATAAAGGCTGTTAACATGTTTTACCAGTACTATCAATTTCTGAGCTCTATGGAAAGTGTCAGAGCACAAGCAGAAATCACCTGCTTGAAGAGGAATAATCTTTGCCATCTTCCACAGGCAGAAGCTCTATTGTGAACAAAGGGAATTCCTGCTAATCCTCACCAAGACAGCAGGAGCATGCCTTTGCCAGGTGCCAGCAGAGTGCCTTTGGTGGAGAAGAGAAGGAAACAGCCAGGGAATAGTCAGGGAACAGCCAGGGAACAACAGGGTAGATGTGAGCTCTGATCAAACACGGCTACTCCAGGGATGTCTGTCCTTTCCCTGTACTGTCCCACATGGCTGCTTTGCAGGGCAGAAAAAAATACAGAGTCTAATCAGACCATATTCTCCTGAAATGAACTAAAAAGTCACACCATGGTCTGGTCCTGGTACTCTGGGTGCATATGCAAAAACTCAGTTTGATAATTTGCACTCAGGCTATTTGGGATAGTTCTACATAAGGCTGAAGTGTGTCCCTCCTTCTGTCCTTCAACAAGGCTGTATTCCTACTTCTCAGCCTTACAAAGAGGACAGGATCCAGAACTGCATGAAAATGTTTAAAATTTATTTTTAAACCAGCTCCCCCCTCTCTGTCTGAATGCTCTCACCAGCAAGATATCAAGAGCACAATGACTACAAGAGTATATGCACTGAAATTTTTCCAGTTTCCCCACTGGTGGTCTCATTCCCTGCATCATCTCTGCTTGCTGTGAGGGACCTGAGTGCACCAATTTGCCATAATCAAAAAGACCAGCCTCACCTAGATTCCCATAAAACCAGTGCCTTTTTGTCAACAAGCTCTGTTTTAACTCAGAACTTAAGGTTCACGCCATACCTGCCCTATGCTGTGTATGTCCTGTCACCTTTCTCTGCCAGCCCTGACATATTCCTCCCTCATAAATTATTTAACAGGATTATCTCAAGGTCTCTGAGCTCTTGCATATGAGAATAGCTCAGTATTTGGCCCATGGGAGCAGGAAACAGCACAGCCCTGCCTACCCATGTTCCCTGGGCCAGAGCTGCCCTGAGCACACTCTGGCTGCTCTGTCACATCAGTCAGGCTCATAAAGCAGTGTCCTGAGGGCTGCAGGGTGGGGGGTGTGTGTACCCCATAAAACAGGACATATCTTTTGCTCTTGCACCAAGACAAAGCACAATTCTTTTAGTGTAATTGCACTATAAGCACAGTTGTAGCGTGTGATATAGGTTAATCCTTCCAACTACAGGCATGACCAGACTATTCTGTCCCATAAGCCAATATGTTAAATAATAAAATATATTGTCTGCTGTTCATTAGTAACCTCATGTTTTTGCTGTTTTGGGGGGCTTTGGTCAGCCAATCTCATTTATCTGGATGACACTGGGCCAGTGCAAGGACTCTCTGAAAATGTGCTCAGTCCCTTACAGAACCAGGCACCTGGAGCTGCCCAAGCTGTTCCACCAGTGCTGTTTCCCAGCCTGGCATTAGCTGCCCACAGCTGGGACCACAGGAATGGGAAGATCATCCAGCACATGGATACCTCCAGCAACAGACAGCATTTGGAAATAAACACAAGAGCTTCAGTTTTATTAATGCAAAAGGAGCAAGCAAAACAGCATGTAAATTTTCTGCTGTTTCATCATGTTTTCTCATCTGACTTGCTCCAATATCTCCCAGTAATCTTCTGCTGAGTCTCTGCCTCTAGTCGGCTGTGCAATCTCTTGTAAAATCTCTGAAAGCCACCCATTTATCAAATAAGTGCTTCTTGACTAAAAGCAAAAAGCAAACTCTAGACTTCCCGGAGCAGATTTTGTTTATTTTGTCATTAAGTATCTAATTACTTTCTCAGAATGTCTTCAGAGAGTATGTGAGAGTCCATGAAAACTTTGGTTCTAGGAAAATAAGATACATTAGTGTATGCATTAAGTGACATTTTCAGACAATCTCCCAGAGCTTTTGAGCTTTAATCTTAAACCCACGTTTCCCTTTGCAATTTTTTAACTGACAATGCAAATACAAAGATATGTTGTGCATAAAAGCCCGAGAACTTTTGTCGTTTGAAAAAAAGGTGAAAAGTACTTTGATATTGCCAGATACAATAGGTTTCTCTTGGTAGAAAACCTTTTTTTTAAGGGACGTTATCAACATATTTACGTACAAAGTTTAGGAACTATTTGGGAGTTTTTCATGATAAGAGTGAATAGAATGAAAACTCTCCTTCCTCCTAGACTTTAAGCAGATAAGTGTAACAATAGAAATGTGCCTGTAACTGAGAGCAATCTATGTAACAAAACATTCTGGTCTGATTTCTCCTACAGGAAAATAAAAACCTGAGCATAAACAGCTCTCACCCTGCAGAGCCAGCTGTAATTGGCCTAGAGGTGGAGCCAGTCATCTGCAGGGCTGAACACAGAGGAGCAGACGTGTTCTGAGCAATAATGCAGGAAAACTGAGAAATAGTAATAATGTACGTCAGGGATTGGCTTGAATAATGGCTCTGTGGGTGTGATACATCCTCACCAGTATCACAGCAGCAGATTACTGGAGGGTTTAGAATATAGTTGTGATAGCCACAAAGGAATTTCTCAGGGGAAAATGTAGGAAGGGAGCCTGGGGTGGAGAGAAAGAAGCTCTGCACAAATGAAAACCATACATAAAGGAGAAGAGAACAAGTAGCACCTTCCTCACAGAGCAATGTTTTGCTGCCCTACCATGCAGAGCCCTGCTGCTGTTTACTGTCTTGCACAATTTTTAGGTGCCAAGCAGCAGTTCTCTTGCTCTTTCAAAAAACAGGCCTTTCTAGGACAGTTTAATCAGATAGTAGGAAAGCTTTCTTCATCACATCTTTCACTGGCTTTCACATCTAAGGCATTCTGGAAAATAATTTGCCCAGCACTTATCTGGGCAGGCGTCAGCTCTCATCGTGCAGCAACAAAAGAGTGGGTGCCCAGCCTTTGTTTTTTATCAGATACTGGATATCGACTCCCTCATTATTTCTATTTTCTCGGGAAATGGAAAAATAGCATCCATAGTTCCTCCTGATGGAAGATAATGCATGAATTCATCATGCCTTCAGTTTTAAACCTGACTGTTTTATTTCCAGGGCTATAAGAGAGGAGATACTGGTCCATTAAAACTTTTTTCCCTGTAAGCTGTCACGGTGGGGAGGGTTTTAAAGAGAATTATTTTTAATTTTTTAAAAGAGATTATTTCATCTGCTTTCAATTTAATACTCTCAAAGAAAGGTCCACCCATGTATACTGTGGGACCTGCCGCTGCTTCCCACTTTCCATTCTGCATTGTCCATAATTGACACCTGCTCCTGTTCACTCCAAAATCTCTGATGGCCCAACTAACGTCCCCTATGTAAAATATTTTAGGGTGAAAGCAATTAAACAAATGCAAGAGGTTTTAGAGACAAAGTTAAACACAGAAATAACAAATGAGAGGGATTTTTATGTGTTGTTATTCAAGGATCAAAGGCACACAAATGCCGGCCTCTAGCCCTCATGATTATTGCTCTTCCCAGCACAGTAAGGGGTCTTATCTTAATCAAACTTCTCTATCAGCGCTTCAGCCTCATCCTCTTCAGTCTGCCCAGAGCTCTGGCATTATTTACCACCCACAATCCTGTCTGGCTTCTTTGCTCAGTACTCTCTAATTTTCTTCCTACTTCTTCAGTTATTTCTTCCCTTCAGCCTCTCCTCCCCCGCCCATGTTGTGTTTGTGTCCCTGGCTTAACTTTCTCTCCTCCCTTCCTTTCTGGCAGCAGTACATCCTCAGCATATCAAAAACCTCAAAGACATCTTTAACTCTGCCTCTGGACTCACAACCTCATCTCATTCCCTTCTCTTCCTTGGGCACAGTCCCATCACCCCACCTGGGTGCTGTCCTGGCCTGGACCTCCTCAAAAACTGCTTCAGGTAACATTTGGGCATCCATCCTCTCTTAATCCCCCGAAGGTGCAGGTCTCCTGCTCACGTTCTTTCCTCTGTTACAGCCTTATTTTTTCATTTTCCCTCAAAAGATGTGGTTATGTTCCCCCCTCATCCATCAAACCACCCATGTTACTGAACCATCTCAGACCCCTCTTGGGATTCTGGACCCTCTTTTCCATTGCATCAAACAGAAGCTTCACTTTCAAGGTCCTTGATGATCCAGTTCTTGTCTTTCATTAAGACTCAGGAAACCAACTCTGTCCTCTAATCCATTCAGGATAAAAGCCCTTATCTCCCACTTGTTAAAACACTCACTTAGGCACCTTTGTGCTTTTTCCCAGGCAGTTATAAGTATCTGTGAAACTATCCTCATTATCCTTATAATTCTCCTGTGGCATTACGTCAATACCATCCTTAAGTGTTAGGCTGTGGGTTTGCTGCAACCCTCTGACTCAGAGTGGCTCATGTGTCCTTCTGCCTCCCCCCGTGTCTGTATCCATTCTTTAATTGTCTGATAGGGAGGTCTGGGAAGGACAGACATTGCCTTTCTCTTCCACAGCCCCCACCACAGCGAGGTCTTGATCCCTGACCAGCTGCTGTATTACAGCAGCAGGGTAGTAAACCAATCCACAGCCTTTTCCCATCAAAATCATGCTTCAATTCTTTTTTTTATTATTATTTCTAATAGCAGATTTGTCCCAAATTCACCACAGACTGCAGGAATTTAGATGCAAATGACACATATAACACTACGTAATGAAAGGAAGCAATGAACTAGCAAGAACATAGATGAGCATTATTGAAGACTAATTCTGACTTCATGCCAGAATGAAAGAAAAAATAAATATGGAGTTCCTGGCAGCATATCAGCAGAAGAGTGATAAGAAAAGGCAAAAGCATTCCTAGGAGGTTTTTTATATGTGCCATGGTTTAAACTCACACCTTTGCTTCTATTCGTAGAACTGGTAGAATTTACCAGGAAATAAGAATACAAGAAAGAGGCTTTTAAAGGAGTCTGGAACTAAAGCACCTTTTAAATGCCATCTTCTGATGTTACAAAAAATATTTAATCCCATCCTGTTTTTTTGGTTTTCCCATGGTAATAAGGAGCATTAACAGATTATGCTTCAGGTCCATCAGTTCCTCTGCTCTTGCCACACCCTCTTGCAAGCTGCTCCTTTCCTGCTTCAAGACTGATTCACCAGGACAGATTTTATTCCTGAATCAGAGACCTATCCACTTGGCTTCATAGATGTCTCTCTTGAAGTGAAAGCAGAATTCAAAGAAAATACTCTTTTATATTCATGTGGTCAAAACCATTCTGTTTTGCTGTTAGACAACAATTTCTAAGCCATAAATCTTTACCAGGACAACTTTTGCTGGCAGAATTATAGTGGCAGTAGAGCCACTATAGCATTCCTAATTCCAAACACCACCAGTCTGACATATGCTTAAGTCTAGAACAGAGGGACTAAGCTTTTAAACAGCTTAATTCATTGCTGCAATTTCTTTGATAAATATCAGCTGAAAACGGCACGTAGAGTTAAAATCATCCTGGAGGTGCTACAAAACAACACAGTGACTTGAAAATAATGGAGGAGGAAATAGTAGCAAAATAAGTTTTATTTACAGTAAATAAAAGGGAGGGGCAGCAATAATATAACTTCTCTTTATGTGTATTCATTAGTGTGGCTTAAGGCATGTGGAAATTTCACTGCAAAACTCACTGCTGCAGTGCATAATTGATAAAAGCAGTGTTACAGAAAAAAGCCTACCTGGATCTAACCACCTTTCATAGACTGTTTCTTCATTCATTCTCTGATGAGGTACAATGAGAATTATCATATTATAGGTGAGCATTTTTCTGCTGATTTATGGAAGAAGTTAACATCTATGTAAAAAAAAAAACTAACAAGGAAAAGAAAACCCACAAAAACCTAAATAAATGAATCACTGTAGAGGAACTAACAGGATTAGACAAAGCAAATTAAATACTTAGAAATCTTAAATAACTAACTTAAATAAAAGAGGTTGCAAATAGCCTGTCATATATGTTACTTTCACAGACAGAAATTAAGTTCTCTTTAAATATTTCTTCTGTAAGTGAAACAGGTAAAGAAAAGCCCATATGACAACAATAAGGGGAATTAGGTCAGCTTCTGAATTCATCCATCAGTGACATGCAGCACATCTCCAGTTCATACAATTCCAAAATCATTTAAAGTGATTGTTTTCAAGTCAATCTTCCATCACCCACCTTTCTTTTTGCCAGAGGCCAGAAATAGCACCTCATAATTTATCTTCTATGTCAAGCTTTGCAGCAGCTACCCCCTTCTGAGCCACTGAACTCAGTTTGCTGCATCTGCTTTCAATATACACACTGGAACCACATTTTCTCCTTGCATTCACCTGTCAAATATGGTTTAGGAGAACACGCTTCAGATACTGCTAAGAAATGCCACATCCACAAGACTCAGGGCTTAGAATTCAGTGTTTGTGAACTCTCCTGAAAAGCTTATGGAACTTCAACTCTTTGCAATGAACTAAAGCTGCTAACTCATGGGTTGGATGCCAGAGACAAGTTGGCTGGTGATTTTTAAATTTATCAAACCAGAAGCTGCTTTGGACTCAAACATTCAACGTTTCCACCTAAATAAACGCTGAAAGCTTTTGTATTCTTTTCCCAAACACCCTGCATTGCAAGCAGTCTGGAACACTTTGCTCAGATAAGAAAGGAGTTCCTGGAACTTTTCTTGGTTCACAGGTCAGGGTGTGAAAGCTCTACACGTGCTGGCTCTGTGAAGATAAGGCTCAGGCATGACAAGCCCTTTTCCCTCTCCATCTTGCCCTTGATGCTCTGCTTTTACCAGAAGTAAAATTTGGCTGCACAGGTGGAAAGCAAAGGCCCTTTGAGCCACCTGGCAGTTCTGGGCAGTCAGGAGAAGGATGTACCATGGCTTGTGTTTGCCATTCAGCACGTCCTTCCTTTTAGGAAAGCTGATTACAAGATCCCAGTGTACCCAGGCTGCAATGCACAAGCTCTTCCTTCTCTGCACTTTGCCAGAAATTCTCTCTGGCTTTCCACATTGCCTTAATGGAATTTAGCCTGATCCAGTAGGAACAACACTGGTAGAAGGGACCACAACACTCAGGCCATTTATCATCTGTTGTAGGAGTCTATTGGAAACACATGCCCAGTCCCAGGGCTCTGCTGTACCAAGCACCAGAGAAGAGAGTAGTCTGGCAGCAAATCTCTGCTCTGCACAATTTACTGAGCAGATGTTGGACAGGATAAAAAGAGCAACCCGGACAACAGGAGAAGTCTCCTGAAGCTGAATCTCACTGTGCCAAGTTATTTATGTGTTTCCACACCCTCACTGCTCTGAAAACAGAGATTCACAATTCCTGTATGAATGTGCACAGTAAGACTCAAGTAAATGGCAAATAGCACATGGCAGTTCAAGTCCCTTTATGTTGGTGTCTGCTTCTTCATCTTTCAAAAAGCAGAAGCAGCAGCCACTCTGAGCTGGAATGTAACCAGCTTTGTGTTGAAAAGGGAAGATTTCCCTTTAAGAGGTCAGTATCCAACCTCAGCTTTGTTCAGCATCACCTCCTGAATAGCAAGAATTATGTTTGAAAGGTATGTCCCTTTGAGCAGCTCCTGAATAGGAAAAACTATAGGAGACTGCACATTTTTACAAAGAGAGGATCTGCTCTTCCCAATTTACTGATCCAATGCTCAAAGAGCTCAGAAAACACCTCCTGCAGGTGCCAGGCTTTGAGAACAAAACAAAATAAAAAAAGAAAAATGGATATTCTGGTAACTATGGAGAGGCAAAAAAAAAAAAAATTCTAGGTCACTGAAGGCAGGCAAAACACAGAAAGTATTTTCTATTGCCACTCCACTCTCCTCTGTGCTCCCTGCAAACATAAATAGTTCCATGATTCATTGCAAAGCTGCTCTGCCCTTGCTCAATATGAAAGAGAATATAATTGCTTTTTCCATACACCAGTAATGATGACAGGGACCAAGATGCCTTTTTGACATAAAGTGGTATGTCATTCATTAAAATTACTACTGCCTGAGTGGGAAGTTTTCAGCAGAAGTGTCATCTTCTCAGAACACGCATTGAAAGGAAGTCAGATAAATAGAAGTTTTCTCCTCTTACTTTTGCACAACACATCAAACTAGTTTGCAGTTTAAGAAAACCTGTCTGCATCTTCTCATAGGAGCTCTGGGTTGGTTAAAACACCAGCCCAAAAGCTGATATTAAAAAATTAATTCTCTATTATTCAAAGTGCAGCCAAATCCATTCCTAGTGAAATATTTAATCTTTTCTAGTTCTTTGCATTCTAAGCTTATATTGAATAAACACACACCACTTGTTACAGCACTGCAACCGGCAAACAGAAAGCTATATTAGGTTTAAGGGATATGTTTCAATAGGAAAGGAGGTAACCAGGAGATGTGGCCAGTGAAGGAAGCAGTGGACTCTGTTACCAGCCACACAGTGAAGCCCCCTGGCTTCTGATGCAGCTCTCCTTTCCAGCTTTAAAGCCTTGTACAAGTTCTCTCCAGTGATCATCTCCCCACCAGTGCCTGGTGCCCAGCAGCAGTAGCAGAGCTGCCAGACCTTCATTCCAGGAGAACTTGTGTCACACAGAATCCCAGAGCTCTCATGCAACAAAAATAATGGTGTGCCCTTGGTCAACAGCAATTTGTTCTCTGTCTGTCAGCTCATTCCCTGCAAGAGCCCAGTGCCCAACACGCAGGGCTGGGAGATAAAGGTGCAACATGCCCTTCGTTCTGAAAGCAGAGTTAGAGCACAGTGACATCCCTTTGCCTGTGATGCACCTCGCTGTACAGCAAAACCCAACACATCAACTGCTGATGCTATCAAAGGAAATAGCATTTCCAGCCACATGGGAAATATGTCAGCAAAACAAATGGATTCAAATAAACAGCAGCAGAAGGCACATAGCAATATTGATTCATGGCTTTTTATCCTCTGTCCTTTTGAAATGGTCCCTTTCCAGCACTCAAGCTGCTGTGATAAATACCTCCTCCCCCTCCTGCATGCTTGACTACTGAGAATACATTTTGTGAGATTTTTTTTTGAGCAGAGAGGGAAAAAAAGGATTAAAAAAAAGACACCTACACTTTGTAGTGATTCTGGTTTTGAGCCATTAGCTTGCCCTGCAGTATAAAGCACAGCTTTGAACCTCTCCCTGATACAACAATGGCTGATTTGTATCAAGGTGCTTCGCATAAAGGCGAGGCATTTGAGAAAAACACTGAATTGTGTGTCATTAAAAAAAGGTTAGCAGTAGAAATACATCAAAGGAAGCGAGATCAAAATTACTGTGAAGTGAGAAATTGAAGCAACTGGCAAAGTCCTTCCCATTCAGACAGGTCACCTATTCAAGTCCAGCCTGAATCAAAAGTGAAAATGAGTCTTCTGTAGGTTTGAGAAATGAGGGGTCTCTCTGCTGGCTTTACATTTGACAGACAGCCCCATTACAAAATCAGCTGCTGTCAATTTTAACAAAGGACAGGGCAAGCTTGTAGGTTTGGGTAATTCAGATTATTTGAAACAAAAATATTATGATTTTTTTGAATAAACACCACCACCAGAAGGACATTTTTTTCCACCTAACCATAAAAACACAGAAAAAAAAGTGCAAATGGTGTTTGTTAGCTCCTGGTTTATGAATGAATAAGAGTGAGGCCAAAGAGTGAGTCTCAATTGCACAGGATTCAGCTACCAGCAGAAATGCCATCTCCTGCTCTCCTATACCAGCTCCAGGGAAGGACAACCTGCTTTGGGGCTTGCAGACAAACAGGATTCTAAGAGAGTCATCAATGCCAAAATAAAATGAAACATTTGAGGAATGCCAAGAAAGCTTTAACCTCTGTCCTTCAGCATCCCTAATGGCCTGGTATCTTGAGCAGAGCAATGCTGCCAGTTCAAATCTTGCCCACACAAGACAATTTGTCTTCAAAATGGAGGCAGCAGAGAGACGTTGCTGACCCAATCCCTGTGCCCTGAGTGCACAGCTCAAAGGCTGCACAGGTAGAGGAAACAGAAAAAAAAACCCTTGTAAACCTAAGGAGCTGCTTGTGCTGACCTCAGGTTACCCTGGCTGGCACTGATCCTGTGACAGGACAGTCCTTCCTGCTCATTCTAATGGCACAACTCACTAACCACACCCACTTTGAGCTCTGAAGTTCATGGACCAAAGCACAGTTCTTGGGCAGGAACATGGGGTTTTTAGTGAGTTGTTCTGCTAAATAATTTGCAAGTGCCTATTCCCCCCTCCAACCTTGGCTGTCTTTTTTACTGCTATAAAAATGTTAGCATGACTGTCTCTGATGAATTTCAGAAGTTTCAACACATATTTAAAAGCAGAAGTCATTAGCAAGTATCTATTTGATCACTGACAGCTGAAGCAGTGAGAAGAGCTATCATTTAATAACAGTTAAGGTTAAATATATTCCTGTAGTTTATCATCATTCACTTTCCCTAAATGCACGACTTCAGGTAGTAAACTGTGAAGAGAAGGACAGTGTGAATTACACTGTGTGGCAGATATAGCCATCAGCAGCAGGCTTTAACCTCAGACCAATCGAAAACAGGAGCCTGACAAACAATTCCAGGGGATCATCATATGACAATAAAGTCCTCATAATATCATCCTTTCATATGTGTGATATATTGGAGGCAGCTCTCGGGCATTCCTTAATGGCCCAGCTGCCACCACAGTGATATATGCACTGTGTATTAAGGAAATGAAACAGGAATTATGCACAATGCATCATTTCTCCTGCTGCTGTCATTGGGCAGGGAAGACTGCAGCACCCTGTTGCTTCAAGATAAAACAGGATCCTTAGTGCTTCATTGATATGGAAAAGAACAGAACATTTCAGTTGGAAGGGACCTACAGTGATCATCTGGTCCAAATTTGTGCATGTGCAGCAGACCCAGCAAATGAGGAGACACCAACCTAGAAAACCAGATCCGTTCAGAAAACCTCAATATATATCATGAAATACCAGCCTGTGCCTTTCCCAGCTGTACTCGCAGAAGATTCACTTTAGCAAACTCACCCCTCAAAACAAGCACATTTCCTCCCTGCTCCAAGCTCTGCTCCATTCCCTATTCCAAGCATGAAGCTGGGAGAGTGAAGAGGCGGCCACTACTCCCTGATTCAGATCCTTCCACACCCTGGACTGGTTGGAGCAGCTTTTGGATGCTCCAGCACCCAGCATTACCCTTGCAGTAAGAGAGCTGAAGTCCCCTGTACCAGTGTGAATGTGGAGTATTAAATACTAATATGTAACTCAACATAGCTTCAGCAAGAAAATGCCAGTGCACAACAACAAAGCAAAAATAACAGCTATGTCTGTCACCTCTGCAGCAGCAGGGAGCTTTTCAGTCCAGCTTTCCTGGGTACTCATTTATAGCAGCACAGAGCAGGTGGAAATCACTGCTGCTCTGATCTGGTGGCATTTTACACCCACTCTGACCAGAGAAGATCACTATAAGGAGAGGCAAATACACAGCACAGTCTCTTGAAGACAAACATTTGGCAGCACATACCATTCTCACTACCACATACTTGAAAATAAAATTAGACTGTCTGGGCAAATGTAATTGTGAGATGCTCTGGTAGGTTGACAGGGATTGGTTTAGATACTAACAAACACATCCATGGCACATCTAAGAGCAGGTGATAATCCCAGTTCCAGCCTGCACATCCCTTCCCAGGTCAGCTCACCTTTTGCAGGTTTTCTCCCTCCCTGGGGAGCAGGTGAGGCGATCTGGCTCTTCCCAACAAATTTGCATCTGTCATTCAGAATCTATGTTTTCTCATTACAGAGCTGACAAAGTGACAGCAATAATTAATCTTACTGTGTATGGAGTTCATTGATATCAAGAAGAATTAAACTATTGTGATCAAGTTAGCCTGTTGCAGATGTGTGAAATGCTAGAGTTTATCAAATTCTGCAGGCACACAATTTGATTCTGCATAACAAGGGAGGACCAGTGAGACAGCAGAGAGCCAGCAATATGATGCAGGATTTCATGAATGCCTTTTCTAGTTCTTAAAAAGTGCCACACTTGTCAGCTGTGCAAAAGATGCCATGACATGTTAGTGCATGTCATATCAAAATTGTTAAAGGATGCTGCACTCTGGCTCCATGGGGATGTGCTCTGTGTCCAAATCAACATGTGCCTGCACAGGCTTCTGGAGAGACACCTGAACTTCTGCAGCTCCTGGAACCAGATAATGGCAGTAAATGTGCACATTTATGAAGGTGTGAAAAATGCCTCCAAGGGGGATGTTGAAATAGAAGCAAAGCTCAACAAGGGCAATTATCTCTGTCAAAGGCTTTTGGTGATCGATGGCAGCTGCTCTCACAGTCAGAGCTGGGAAAACCACAACATGAATATTTGATTAAATTAGGCCAACCTGAAGTCTCTGCCAGAGCATGTGATGCCATGGGTTTTCTCTGAGATGGCAGGGTCTCTCCTTCACAATGGATTACATCTTTGTCTTGCCTCACCACTTTTTTCTTCAGCTGAAATGCTTTTAGCATCCTAAAAAAAGGCACAGCTGGGCAGTGCCAGGGATATCTGGGACCCTGTGCCAGCTCAGCTCCATCCCCAACATGACCCCCACCAACCTGAGGTGCAATTACTGCAAATGGGCTGAGGCACAGTCAGCCGAGCTGATCCAGCAATTGGCCGCCTGCAAATCCAGGTTTGGATCTCATTCCACCTCTCCTCCCCTGTTTGGATCTGTACATTCCTGCCCCTTTTTCTTGGGGCTGGCCCTTATATTAACTCCCAACCCCCTTCCAGCTGATTCCAGGCACTAAGCAGGCAGATATCAAATGTGGGGGACAAAACCAAGAGAAGCTTCCAATGCCACAGCCAGCACAAGACCAAGGGACAAGATCAAGAGCGAGGATGCCAGAAGGAGGGAAGAGGCACCACTGCTCTGTGGCACTGTGGAATTGGCTCAGCTCTCCCACCAGCCAGAGGAGCTGTTGTACTCGGGAGCAGCAAATGCCATCAGACCTTCATTTGATGCACCTCAGGCAGCTGAACAGCCTGGAGATTATCTCCCGAGAATTTACTAACCCCTCGGCATTTATTCCCCTTTCACTCACGATGCTTTCCATCTAAGCAGGATGATAAATGGCCAGAACTCGATCCTGCTCTTCCTTGCCTTCAGAGACCTGAGCTGCTCTGCTCTCCCTTAGGCACGAGGAGCTGTTAACAAATCAACCTGAATGTTTGCTTGCAAAGCCTAACCTGGAGGAAATGGCTTATTTTCATTAGCAGCCTGGTCTATTGTTCAACACAGATCCTGAACCTGAAAAGGTTGTAACTCAACCTGCCCACTCTGATTCCTATTTGAGAGGCTCTTTTCCAGAACAGCCAGAATTTTCTGGCAGTTGCCCCCAGAATAGGAACCTCTTGGTACTTCAAGCAACTCCACAGACCATCCTGCCAAGCAGTCACCTCTCCCTGGCCCAAACATGCTTTCACAAAGAGGGACAGCCATGTCCACCTGCGCTGCTGACCCCCTTCTCCCCCAGCATGGAAACAGAGCTGTCTTATCCACTGAGGTGAGGAAAGCAAGCAGGAGTGGGTCAGACAGGGAACTGGATGTTTCCTCCCTAAGAAAATAACTGTTAGGGCTGGAAGAGACCTTCTAGCTTGCTAAGACTCACTCCTGCCATCACAAATAAGTCTTCTGTGTAAAATGGCACATAAATTGATCAAACTCTCTCCTTAAACAGATCCTGTTGAATCTGTTGCAAGGCCACACGCCCCTAATGCCTAAAAGCTCTGTTAGTTCCCATGTTCTGGTCCTTTTGTAGTTGGTTTATGCTCATTTTCTCTGTTTACCTTCTAACAATTCCATTGACTGACTCCTTGACCTCATATTATTTAATGTTTCATTGTGTTGCTTCATGCTCCAACACTAACAAAGGAAGAGCAAACACAGGAGAACACATCAAGGAGCAATAGGAAGAATCATACAGCTTTAATCAGTTGTGAAAGGGTGGGGCAAAATGCAGAGAACAGCCCAGAGCTGAATATTGCAGTTTTCCACATAATAAATAAATGAAGAGGGACTAGAAAATTTGACCTATGAGTTCAAAATGAAACAAGATTCTTCCTACAAATGGAACAGCATTAATGGCCACTTCTGTATCAGAGCTGTATTAATTGGGCTAAACAAACACAGCTGGGGAACCAGCTTTGGAGAAGAAGGAAGACTTGAGGAAAAGAAATTAAATTGCTGGAAAGGGCCAAGTAGGCAAATTTGCTGTTGTTGGAATAACACGGGCAGAACTCAGTGAGCAATCCTTGTGAATGAGAGGTGGGAAGTCACAGTTCCTGTGCTCTGCAGAGGGAAAATGAACATGAAGAGGTCACATCTTGCCTCTAAGCAGGAGCTTTTAGGGTCATCTGATTCCGTGGGAGAAGGCCCAAGGTTCAGGAGCTGGGTGGGCCCAGGTTGGACCCATCCAGAAACATCCTGGACCATGTAAGAGATCATTTCCCTACAGCAAACAAGGCTTCTTCCCCTTTGGAGTGGTTTTCTCTTGCAAAGAAAGCCATTCTCTACTCATGCCTCTCCAATTAATAGCATCCTCCTTCCCAAAATTACCAGAATGGACAGTACACAAGAACAGTTAAAGAGAGAGCCCTTAAAATAGAGCAGCTTCATTCCAGTGAAAGTCCCAAGTTTATCTTGCTTGGCTTTCAAGACACTCATTTGCAACACCTCATCTTTTAATAACCAAGATTCAAAGTTTCCAAAGTCTTTTATGAAAGATCCCCTACAATGTGCACATAACTGTATCACGTAATGGCCTTTCAGAGAACATCTTGAACCCAGGCAATGGAAAACATCTTCACAGGCAAGGAGCAAAGAGGTAACTTAACAAAGAATCATTACAGGAACAATTAGGCTTTCAGCTGGCAACATCAAAGAGTTTATTTATTTGTTACAGGGCTGGAAAATAGACCAGAAAGTGTTATAAAATGTTCCAGCTCATCTGAGAAAGAGTACAAAAGCTTCATGTGCAGTTATATCACCCTTTCTAAGCTGAAAGCAAATAAAAGCCTTGTGATTAATTCTGTGAGTACAAACCCACAAGAAGCTGGGGTCTATTACCACAATGCATTGAAAAAGCTACAGGGATGTGACTTGGTTTAGAAAAGATCTTGAGAATAAGTCCAACTTTCTTCCTTTTTCTGTTTAAAAATGTTTGAGCAATTTTGAAGTTGCACTGAAAAGCTCAGATTGATATTTTTTTCTTAATTTAAAACACAAAAGCCTAGGTAGTAGCTGCAAAACACTTTTTCCATATTTTTTCTCAAACAAAACCGGAAGCAATCTGAAAAAAAATTGTATTATTGGTGCAATTTCCATTTTTGTCAAAACTTTTGCCACTGAAAGTTCTGAAAAAGTGGTTTTGTTGTTGCTGGCACTACTGGTCCTTTGTAAAATTCAGGTGAATCACTACAGACATGCACAAGCAACTCTCTTTATTGCACTATAAAGTAGTCTCTAGTTTTGTTTGAAGGTACTGCTGGTTTACTCCAATACAAGAGGTTCAGGATGAAGTGAGCAGGGGATCTGACCTTACTCATTCCCAGCAGTAGGAGCTGACTTTTCTTTTCTGGTAAAAGCATTCCAGGCCTTTCATTTTCACATTTTCTGAACAACATATTGTGTTCTATATCAAAGAAATGCTTGGGCCAACGCAATCCTTTTTAGCTTTTTTATTTTACACTTCTGTGGGAAGATGAAAAAAGTTGGGGAGATCAACTCACAAGCATTTTCCTCACAAATTCTTAGTTCACTCAGCAAACCAAAAAATCAATTCTTCATCCATTTCTTGTGCTCAGGGTCACTAAAAGCAAAATACATTCTTTTTCAGTAAGTCATTCCTAATAAAAGGCACAAAATTCAGTGGGCAAATGCCTTTTGTGTAGATCTGGAGATACACAAACTGAAATTAAACCAGTGTCCAGCATTTCTTTCTCCCTATGAAAGGCAAGTATTGAAGGGGAATTGTTTTCTAGAAGTTAGTGGATGTGTGGGGTAAATTGTTCTATAGGTCCTGTGATAATTTTGTTATTTGTTCAGCATAAGTAGAATTTTACTATAGCAATTTCTTTACAGAGAAAGGTATTGGATGAATTTCAATGAAATATTTTCTTACTCATCACTATTATGAGGTTGTTTAATAAACAAATGATAGCAGATTAATGGTTCTGCTTTCAATGTCCAATTTTCTTTAAATCCCCTCCTCACAGAAGGGGCTCTTATATTCATGTAGAGAGAGGGGGAGGCAGCAGGGTGAGCAGATTCCTTGCTGATCTAACATTTTCTTCTCTGTAGCTACCCAATTCCCAGCATGTGCCTGCGATATAAAATTCTGAGCCTTTACATGGCACCTATCAGCATGGTGGGGAGGGGACAGTTTGATTTTCACTACAGGAACCCTCCTGCATTCATCACAGCACAATTTAACAGTGATACTACAAACAAAGCCAAGCTTCTCACCCTCCAGGAAAATAGAATTCACTCCTCCTCTGCCTCATCCCACATCCTTTGTTTGACCAAACAAGGTGACTGAGCTCTTCTCACCTCTCCAAAACCCAGGTTTGTTTCATTTGCAAGGGTTTGGAAATTATTTCTACTATTTTCTCAGTTGGTCATTGAGGAAGATCCCTTCCATCACTAACCCAGAAATCCTGAGCACCTCCTGCCCCATCACATCACGTCCCTCATGCACAGGGAGCAACCCTTGTTTTGTATCTTTTTCCCCCCACAATTTCAGGAGACAAAGCACCTGCACAACCACAGGTTTTTGCAGAGCTGCAGGGGTCCCACATCCTGTGCCAGTGTCTGAAGGCAGCGTGCCTGCTGCTGTGGCAAGGGAGAGGATGCTCAGGGCACAGAGGTGTGGCCCCACCAGGCACAGCCACCACACCTCCCACTGCCAGCTCTAAACCCAGCTCTGCCTCCTTTGCCTGGCTCTTCCTTTGCCCTGGAAGAAGCTCTGGTGCAGTCCAGCTCTTATTTTTGTATTTGGAAGGTTTAATATTGCCAGCATGGCTAGGGAGTGGTGAGCCAGCACAACCTTAGGTGGCCACACAGATTGTCCATAGCCAGCCTCTGCATCCACAGAGGCTCTGGGACAGCATCCAGACACATTCCCTCCATTTCAGGGTTACATTTATACCTCCAGCAACCGTTTTCTCATGCCTCCTAATACTAGGAGGTACAGAGCTGGCATGAGAGGGTTAATCCTGGAAGTGTGAGCAGAGATTCACAGGGTGGGAGGGGACCTGGCTGAATTTATTTCTTTAGTGCAGTCCACAGTGTGCTCAGCCTGTGGCTCCCTCACTCCAGGACATCACTGCAGCTGTACAAAGACGTGACTTTTCCTTACCCACAGGCTCACACACACACACACACACAGACTGAGGATGGAGCTGGAGTTGTAACTCCATGGTGTGGCTTTGTCACAGCTGCCACCAGTTCAGGGAAAAGAGTCGTGAAACTCCTCTTCCATTTTGAGCTAACCACTGAGCAGCATGTTAATTTTCTGGGTCAGCATCCCAGGATTTTCCTTTTCCTAGCATGCTGTTCAGTACTCTCCACTCTTTGACATCATGTACAACTTCTATAGCAAGAGAGTGCTTAATCCTCTCTGAAGTAATTTCTTTCTTCTTTTATGACTGGAGCCCTGGACAGTCTGTTATGCTTCAACCCCAGTGCTATATTTAACTCAACCATCTTGTTCATTCTTCCTCTCATCTACAGCTTGGCTAAAAGGAAGACATTGCAGCCACGAACGAAATACCAGAAAGAAAGTCAAATTAAACAACACACTTTTAGGCAAATTCCAGCACTTGCAACACTGCCCATTCTGTTTAGGAAGGATTTTCATACAGCTTACTGTCTAGAAGTGCAGTGTGAGAGTTAGGAATTTAGGAAATGGGACAGAATTTGAAACGGTGGTGAGAGAGCAGCAAAATTACTCTGGTCACAAGGAGCTGCCTCAGCCTCTTGCCCTAAGCTGGAGGCTTGATTCTGCAGATCTGGTGACAGCAGAAGCAATGGCCCTCCTATAGATTTTACTTCCAGGGTATAGATTTCCCAGATACTTCCCAGCAAACTTTGCCCACCACTGTACAGCCCTGCCCAAGCAAAACTAGCTCAACATGGCATTTGTCACCACTTCCAAAACGAGTAAATTTCATTTGTCTACATTTAGATGCCACAGCACTGTACATAACTCATCCTTTTCCATGCTAGTCCTGACACCCTCTCATTTTGTTATATCTGCAGGATGCAGACACAACACCATGAAGAGGAAGAATGTGAATTAGAGCTGCCTGGCTCTGACATTGCTCATCCTGCCTCAGCTGTTTGGTGTGGATACACCCTTCACCATCTCATGCACATAAAAAGAAATGACCACAATTCACAGCAATCATAATCCTGAAATGTCCTATGCACAAAAATTCAAATTTTGGGGGTTTTGGCCCAATACCAATCTTCAACATCTCTGCAGTTTATTTATTATTGCTTCATTCATGTTCAGCAGAAACATCTTTTCCTGAGGCACATAGAGAGTGCATTGGGGGAAAAGAGGACAGATTTTCCAAATATCTGTCCCTAAAATGAACCATCTACCTATATGCAAATACCCCATATGTGAATGCAAACAATCTGGTCTTCAGAAGTATGGAAGATTCAGATAATTTTTAATGACCCAGGGGAAAAAGGTACCAGTTCTGTTTCTATTCAGTTGGTTTTCTACAGATGACATTTTTATTTTCTGTTTCACTGGAGTGCAGACAACTGAGAGGCTCCAGGTTTAGCCTTTGAAATTTTGGTACAGCTGCAGGGTGACAGCTCAGAGAGCAAACACCAGCACACACACACAGCACAAATGTTCAGAGAAGTCTAAATTCACAAAAGTCTAATGTGCTGGAGGAGTTCATCAGCAGTCACATTTTAAAACAATTTCAATCTGCTTTATTTTGTATATTTCTCTTGATCACAACAAAACCTCATGCAAATCTGCTGCATGTTCCCAGCAATAGAAGGAGCTCACATACACATTTGCAGCAAAAAATGAATTTCACATTCAGCTTTGAGACTTAAAACCAGCTGGACTTAAAACTCACCTACAAAAGCCTGACCCACACACTGAAAGACTCTCCATTCCAAATTTGTCAAGCAAGAACTGCCTCTACACTGAATCTAGACACTTTTTAATTGTCCCCCAAATCTGGAACTGATAGCAAAATCACAGATGAGACAAAAGCACCAATATTTGTTTAGCAGTCAGTTAAAGGAAGAGCAAACTCCTTTCAAACTTCAGATGGGTCTGAAAAACGTCAGGAAAAAGGGAAGAGATGAGACAGGAGAAATTAAACCTTTAGCCTGTGACATCCTGCTCTCAGCAGGGATTTCTATCACAGACAGATGCTCCATATCCCCAAGCCTCTTAATGACCCAAGTTCCAACCAAAGCAGAAATTATTTCTCTGCACCCTTGGCCCCAGAGAGGACTGGAGGAAGACAATGCCTCCAGCCAGGGAACCCTTCCCTATTCCCATTGCCCCTGTGACACATAAGGGGGGTGTGGAAGGGGCAGTTGCCTTGCACCAGGCTTTGCACCAGCCAGGAGGGAGGTTGGAGGAAGGCCAAGCCCCCCATTGTTCTGGGAGGCTGCTCACAAAGACTCTCTTTTTTTTATTGTTTTGTGTCCGTTTTGTTCCACCAGACCCACTCTAAATAGGCATTTTGTTTGCCATTAATGAAATCTGCTTCAATTTCAAAAGTTCTGTTTGCAGGCTGTAATGTCAGTCCCAGTCCAATTTAAATATCTGTTGTTTTGGTGGTGGACTTCTGGACTCCATCCCTCCATCTCAATGCCAAAAACATAACAGAGAAAATTTCACCCACCGTTAGGAGCCATCTGGTTGTGCTGCTCTGAAAAGTGAGACAGATAAGGAGCTGTATGATACCCATGTAAGGCAATTTGCTGGCCTGTTTATCATACCTGACTCTGGGGTGCACAGCTTTATTTTGATTTGATAAAAAGCAAAGGAGTACAGCTGCAGCACACTGCTGCTTCACTAAGTCGACAGATGGGCATCACTGTAAGGAAGCCACATGGCATTTTTTTGTTAAACTCAGCTCATTAGGTTTTATCTGCAATATGTTGCTGTATTGGCAGAAAACCTTTCAGCTAGCAGAAACATTAGCCAAAGTTTGTCAACAGATATAGGGAAGATCCTATTGTGGAAGGATATGTGCTGGGGCAGGGGTGGGCTGTGATTGCTTCTCAACACTCACAAGTCAACTCTTGAAATGTTTTTCAGTTCTCTCTATAATTTGTGCTATAATGGCAGTTTTGACTTGCATATTAATAGAGCTGCTATTCACAGCTTGCAATTGTTGGGGCATTTCAAGACAGTTCCCAAATCACATTATCTGAATAGGTGCAGGAAGTTTGTCAGCAAAACCTGGGAAGTGGGAAATTTTCCTCTTCTCTGACACATGAGAAGATAGATGCTCATATTTTTGTAATAGTGAAAAGTGCATTTCTAAGCTGAGAGCCGCAGGCTGTATTATTTTGAGGCAGTTTGGGTTGTAAATAGTTCTTTCCTATCTTGAGTCGCTGGTTTAATTCCAAAGGGAGAGTTTAACTTTGAGAGAAAAAGGAAGCCCCATTCTGTGTGCTAGTAACAGTTTTAGCTACAGGTTGGCAAACGTTAAAGGCAAATTAAAGTATTTTCAATTCACAGAAGAAATATTAGAAACTATGAAAGTTCCTCCTTAAGGAACTTCAAGAAATTGAAAGGGCTGCTTATTGTTTATGCTGCAGATATTTCAACACCTGCTCATGTGGAGTCCCAGCACCAGCCATTTCACAGACTGGGCTCCCACTGAGGTTTTAGGAGCTCTCTCCTCACACACAAACATGCACCAAGTCATCCAAAACCATTCAGGGAGCCAAGAGACAACCACGACTACATCTTCGTCCAGGTCAGAGATGTGCTTTCAAACCAGCCATCCTGACCATTCCCATTTTGTTATGTCCAGAAAGGGGTCTGGGAGCACATGCTCTGGATTCCTCTCAGATGGAGCTAAACCACCTGCAGTACTGCCCTGCTCTGTAACAGGCACTCAGCTCTCAGGACCGAATTAATCTGAAGCATCCCCCCAGAAACACACACAGTTTGGGTATCAGGGCTCAGCACCATTTCCCCCTCCACATTTCCAGCACTGGATAGCTTGAGAAAGCAAAAACATTGAAAAATATCCCTTGTTTTAATTTACAGGTGGCAAATTTAATTTTACATCGGGGGTTTTAATTTTCTTTAAACTCGAACTAAATCAAATCAAGCTCAACCAAAATTTAATAAGTCCAGCTTAAACCAAAGTGGGAATATCCACTCAGTTTTCTGGTTACTCTAAATTTACCAGTCTAATATGGTACTTTGAATTAAACCACACCAGCACAGAATCTAAATGTAATCTTAGTGTCTGTAAAAGAAAACATTTCTCAGTGATACAGCGAGCTGAGCTATGTTTTCCATTAGTGGAAAATGTGATCACATTCTGAGATACTTTATATTTTTATAGTGGCTTTTATTTTTAGCCGTTTCTGTGTTAGAGTGGTGCCCATTATCTCACTCTAATTAAAGGTCACTGCTCCTGTTACTATCTATAGCTATAAAACTTCATGCTAAGCTGTCATACCTTGACCCAAAATTAATAGATGTGTTTTAGATCATGCATTTCCCCCTGTCTGCAGCTGCCTGGCCCGTGTGCATGTCACCCTCCCCTTCTCTCAGCCGTTTTAGGAGTTGTCTGAAGGATGCTGTGGAGGGGTGAGATCACAGTCTCTGGGGACACAGCTCTCACCATCACTGGGATCCATCCCTTGAGCAGGGTTCAAGGCAGAGCTGCCACAGCAGGGAACGTGCCAGCCCTGCTGGTTTGGTCTCAGGTCACCAGGGGAGCCCTGAGCCCTCGTTCTCCTGCACAGGGAGCAGCTCCAGTGCTGGGGCTGCAGGGAGAGCCTTTGGTCATCAGGGTCCTGCCCCAGCAGTGGCACCTGACAAACCACGGTGGGATCCACTGCCTTCCACCCACATCCCTTCTGGCTTTTTTTTTTCCCTTGGTTTCTGCAGAGCAGCCAGCAAAGTGGAATGCTAACCCGTAAGTAAAGTTCACTGGCATTTTTGTAATTCAAATAAAGAATACATTGGACTTGCAGCCAGCTCTCTCTGGCCTTACTTTACTGCCATGCAGCCAGAGCTTACTGTACCATGGGTAAAATGTGAAAGAAAAAGATGGTTTTGTGTGTAGAAAAGCATAGCTGTAAAGTTTGCTATATGATTTTGACCTTTTGTTGTCATGATGGTCTGAATCAGGTAACCAACAGTGCAACTGCAAAATAAGAGACACAATTATTCCCTCAGAAATAGTCCCATTTCCCAGCAGCCCATAAACTGCATTCATTTCAGCACCAGACATATTCCTCCATCTCAAGCACTCGAAATTCTTCTGTCCTTTTAAATTTCAGTCTTGCTGGAGAAAAAAAAAATACAATATCTAGTCGCACATGAAAGAGATAAGCTCCATGGTAATTGAATGGCAGAGATTCTGCACTCCAAATTCTGCCCGAGAGCCTGTGTGGATATTGCCTTTCAAGGGCAGAAAGGGGAATGGCTTTTCCTGATAACCATTGTATATATAGATACTACAGGAAAAAAGCAAAGGGCTATCAGTGTGGTGGGAGAGTGGGGAAAAGAAATGGCAGGCTTGGCTTTGGAAGAAACACCCCCAGGTTTTACCTGAGACACGGTTTGTATATAGAATTGGATCTCGACTCTGATGAAAATAAGAAAAATCTTCTGGCATCCAGTTTACAATTGATATTCATGAAAATGTATGAGATTAATGTGTTCACTTGGCACTGCCCTTCAACCTTGTAATGAAAGCAGTCAGGTCTGTGAGGAGGTGGCAGAGAATAAAGAGGGACAGGAAAAGTAGAAGTGAAACAGGGAAGAGGAATAAGCAAACAGAATTGATTGATTGAAATGTTTCCTTTCTACGGAATTACTGGCCTCATGCTGTTCTCCCTTTCACCACATAACACTGGAGTTAGATGAGATTTACCCTGGTCACCTGGGCCACCTCAGACCTGTGCTATTCCCTTTGTGCATCAGAGCCTGCAGCTCAGAGCTGGATGCAGTTTTCCAGGCAGGGTCTGTGTGTCACAGAATCCATGAGATCTCCTGGAAGATGAAGCTGTCCAGTATCCCGACAAGCTGCTACTTTTTGTTTGTGCTGCTGCCTCTGTCCTGCAGGGGGTCAGCAGTGTCACCTTGTCTTTCATTTTGCAGGAAACACAGATCCATGTCCTACAATCCTCCTGCCACTCTTTGGAGGGCCTGGCCCTGTCCTTGAACACTGTTGCTCTCCAGCAGAACATTTTCAGCTCTTTGCACTCTGCTGATTATCTCAACAAGACTTTTGAGTGATTTCTAGGAGGAGGAGGGTATTGAGAGATATCAGGCCATTGTGTCGTCTGCCAGTCACCATCCTAAGGGACATTTATGCCAGTGTTGGCCAAGGCTTGGTTCAGCCTTTTCATTAACAGCCTGATGGAAAGACTGGACCACCATATGGTACTGAATGAAATGCAACTGTGGAGCCAAAGAAACCATCCTGATGGCCTCCAGGATTAGCCTCAGTAACAGTGTTTGCAGTACAACCCATATAACCTCACAAAAAGGATGTTTCTCTGGTGTTCCAATTAAAAAAAAAACAAAAACAAAAACAAAAACAAACAAACAAAAAAACAAAACCAAAAAAATTCAGCTAAAAGAACTGTAAGGAAGGACCTTGTTCAGAGGCAAGGGGTCAGTGAAACCATCCTAAGGAACAAAATTGTAATGATGCACACCTCCCTTGTTTATTACCCATCTGGCTCCATCTACCCTGTATTTCTTCTCCCAGAACTGTGCAGTTCAATGGCTGTGCTGTAGATAATTGCCTTCCCTGCTCAGCTTTGCTGGTGTGCCAGAACAAATGTGTGTGCAGCATATTTGACATCAGACCTAAGCTGCCTTACAGTGAAAAAAAACAAACAAAAAACAACAAAAAACCAAATTTGAAACTTATAGTGGGAAAGAAAAAGCAAAAAGTGAAATATCAATAGTAATACAGAACCTGCTTTGAGTAACATTCCTGTGCTCCAAGTTTCTCCAGAAGACACATACCCTGTCATCTTCTATCCCCATCACACACTACAAAATATTCTCCAAGGTGAGGAGACAGCTGTTCGTGGTGCATGAGGGAACAGCCAGTCCATCTGGGAAATAAAACTCCCACGACATCCTTTCAATATTTCTAAATAAAATGTTATTTCCAGTTATCTGACTTAAAAAGAGGTGAGTAGAGGACAAAGTAGAGACTTTCTGAGAAAAGTTGAACTTAACAGGCAGTCCAGTTTGTTGCTAAAAGCAGTGTCAGAGGATGTTTTCAGGCAAATCTAACAGGTTTCTTAAAGCTCACAGCAGAGTGTGAGCATTTTAGGGAGTGCAGCAGGGGCAGGGCCTGGGGAGGAGCTGCTTCCAAGAAATTGAAGCAGCTCTTCAGACTGAGGTGTCTACTGAAATAACACAAATGGGAATTTTTATTTTTTATTTTTTTGCTAAGAAAATCTTACCTTAAAACACTCCCACTTAAGGACCATGAAAGAATATGCCAGGACAAAACCTGCCTGTACTTAGGGATGGTGCACATTAGATTAAAATAAGAGAGAGTGTTGCTTTGGGCCCTGCTCACACTTTCTGTGCAGTAACCTCATCACTGCCCATGGGTGCTGCTGCAGGAACTGCATCTCTGCTGTCCCCTGCCCTCCAGTGCAAGGAACACCCAGCTGGGTTGAACATTCTGTGTCCATGCAGTGAGAGCTGGCTAGAGAATGAAGGCTTGCAGCTCCTACTGACCCTGGTGGGAAGGGAAGGGATTCAGAATCCTCTCTGAGGTCCTGCTTTGCCATTGTATCTTATTTAAAAGGGTTGTTTGTGCCATTATGAAATAAGTAGGTCACAGACAGCCCTTACCAGTGCTCCAGTCTGCTCACTTTGCTGCTGATGTGGATTAGCACTGAAAAAGTAACGTTACTCTTTTCTCACGTGCAGATGCAAATTACCTTCTCATGTTTAATTCCATTACAGGAAAAAAGGACAGCTGAGCTGCCCACATCTCCGTTTGAGTTTTCTTCTGTATATTTTTTGCTTGGTTACCAAGTCTTCCCGTCATCCCTTTAGTATCAGCACAGAGGCAGGACCTTGTTAGGTTGCCTCTTTGTATTTAAGAAACTTAATCTGCCCCTCTGACAGCATTGAAAAACACAGAAGAAAGAATAACACTTTCTGACCTCCAAAGGATTTTATGAATTAAGTAGATCCTTTCTTTTTCACCAGGAGCCACAGAACAAAGCTGGTAGTGATTGGTGTGTATGAAGTCAAGAGATATCAGGAACCAATGCAACTCAGTATTCAATGTGCCATTACCCCAGAGACAAATTCCCTCCATTTACCTTCCTGGATTTGTTCCTCTCATCTTTGGCCACATTGTTCTGCCTCTGTTCTTATCCCAGTGCTGAGGAGGGAGAGCATTGAGGTCCAAGCTGATAAACAGCAAATGAATTCTTTCTGTGCTTTAATTGACTTCTGAGGTCAATGAGGACTCACTCCATAGGCCAGTTTTTCCTTATCTCCAGAGCACCAGTGCATATGGAATGGAGACATTTATATCCAGCTCCAGGAATGGCATGATAGCTGTATTTATCTTTCCAGGTGATGGTGCCAGGCTCATCACCATGGTACCTGCAGTGCACTGACTTTTAGCTACAGCCTTTTGCTACAGAAGGCTTTTGGTGGCCCTCACCCCCCTGCTGGGAGCCAGGAAGTGCAAGGGACCATTGATGCTGCTCTGGAGTTATTTAGGGAGGAGGGTAAATGTTAGTGTTGTTAATCATTTCTTTCTGTTTGCACCGTGGCTCACTGTGGTATGCTAAGTGCCTGAGCTCTCCTGGCAGGCTGAGGGGTTGTGGATTATTAATCACCCCTACTTTCAAATATATAAATCATGATCCCAGAAAAGGCACAGGAAGAGAAGCAGCCATCTCCTGTTAACCCTTCCAGCTCAGAGGATGCTGTCTGTCCTCACCTGATCTCCCCAGAAGTCCTGGTTTGTTCCTGTGCCACCCACCTTTCCAAGAGAGAGGCCCCCACGTTTTTATACCTCAAACCTACTCCAGCAGTATTCTCACATCCACCAGTTTTGGGGTTTTAGGCCAGGCTCAGAAGATGCCTGTTAGTTCCCAAGTGCCAGACTCATAAAATGAGGGAAAGCAGCTGGCTGGACATCAGACCCCGCTTCATTCCTTGTGTGAGAGCCTGGAACAAAAGCACACAGCACTGCTGCAGACAAAAATAATATTGGGTAGAGGGAGAAGACACGTTGGACATTGAAAAAACACAGGAATAATAAGCTTGATATCATTCTCAGATCCATAGAAATCGGGATAGTTTAATAAAAATTCCCAGATAATTTGATGTTAATATGATTATCATATAGAAAAGGGAAAAAAAAGAAAATTTCCTCCTCACTCCTTCTGCATTATTCTAGGTTTTGTCTGGGCTAAAACAGAATTTCTGAATTGGAGCAGACCTTCCTCAGCTGATCTAAATATTAGATCCAATAAATAGTTATTGGGGTAAATGGCATCCATGCCAAGCCCACAGGCTAGACAGTCTTCTAGTTTACAGGAAATCTTTCAAACTGTACAGTCCTTCATCAGTGCCATAAATCCACATTGATTCCAACCCCAGCCAATGCTGTTCTCAAAAGCCAGAGGAAACCACTGCTCAGGCTGGACCCTCTTCCAAAGCTGCAACAAGATCTGTAATCCAGGAATCACATCTTCAATCAAGCTCCAGACAGTGCATAACCACACCATGTCATGTATCACTACTCTCCTCCAGCTCATCATAGCTAGGGAACAATTTAGATTCATTCTAAGTAAATTTGCAGTAAACAAAATAGGCTTAAAAAGGGTTATTTTACAAATGCTCGTGGTTTTGTATATTATTTTACAAAGTACTGCTATTTCAGGTTAGGAAAGAAAAAGGAGTGGATAGGGTAGGTTTTTTGAAAAGAGAAAATGCTTCAGTAAGATTAAAATGTAGTACTAAAAAAAAGATATTTTATGACTGAAAAGACAAAATTTGCAAACCAATATTGCTTAAAGTGATTTATTTCAAGAGAGTATCATGGTCTGAAGACAGCAAGGTTCAGCTCGAGTGATGTATCTCAAGACAGCAATGCCAGCCCTGATTCCTTCCACCTCAGTTCTAGGGGAAAACTGTCGGCCCAGGAAAAGGAAAATGTTCACAATGCTCACTTCAGTTCCAGGACCAGATCCTGCATGCAAGAAAAATGCTGCTGAGATCTTCAGAAGGCCCCCTGTGGGTGGGAGGGAGGGAGCTGGCTAAATCATCAGGCCAGATCTACAGCAAAAATATTCCACCACTACAAGATTTTATTTCAGGTAGAGCTCTCCTTCCCCAAATTCAAGTATACACATGGGGCCTGCCCATGCCAAGCATCCTGGGCTGGTTTGGGACAGGGGGAGCTGCTTTTCCTTAAAGCAGAAGGCAGCTACTGCAGCAAAAATTCACAGTATGTGCACTGGTAATGTTTTGTCCAATAGTTTGGCCACTTTAAAATTAAATATAGCGCAGAATAAAAACTTGCTAATTGTCAGGACTTGAGAGCATGTTTTATGCTACAGCACCGATTAATATTTTGAGGTTTTTTCTGTTGTTCTCCAATGTTTATAGCAAATAACAGTAAATCTGGGTTTTAGGTCACCAGTCAGCCATAATGCTCCAAAGGCCTTGCAGCAAAGCAAAGCAGCAGAAATCCTAATTACAGTGATGAAGAGGCAAGAGCTGTGGTCTCAGTATTTCTCAACACTGGTTTGATTTCAGATTGAGCTGTACCCTAACTAGGCATGTTTATAATAGATCACAGAGGTTTGGTTTGTGAGTTTATACAGCCAGACTCTCATGTAAATCAGCACAGCCCTGTTCCAATCCCCCAGAGCTCTGGGCTCCAGCCCCAGGGGAAGGGCTGCTGTCAGTGGAGCTGCATCATTTTACAGCAGCACAGCCCATTACATTTAAGAGTTTGCAGCACCAGAGAGGGTCTTAAATATTGAAGGTTTTATCCTGCAGTGGGCTAAAAGGATTCACATGTCCTTGGAGCAGCAGGCATTTAGTACATCTCAGGAGGAAGGCAGTGCTCTGCACAGTCATTTTCTGTTATCATCTGAGCAGGGCTCTGTAGGCACTGTCAGGGTAGGTAAAACTCACCCCTGTGAGCACACCCTGCACAGAGCACACCTGGGCTGGAGGCTCCCTGCAGCCTTTGAAGTGAATACAGATGAATTCATACAAGGGGAAAACTCCATCCTCTCTAAATTATCCAGCCCTGGAGCTAAAACCCCCCGATGCACAGAACTGCATCCTGAACATGCATCCAAGATCTCTGCAGATGGGATTGGGTCAGTGAAATACCTCTGCTCAAATTTAGATTGACAACTACAGAGAGCAGCTGGAGCAGCTAAAAGGAAAAATACATCTGATTCCCCTCTCTGCTGAGCTCAATAGGTCCAGCATAAAATATCTACAGCACCAGCAGTGCCTCAAGAGCCACAATAACCAATCTTGTCTGCATAAATTAATCAGGTATTTATAAATAGCTAAAAAATGGAGAAACTTGTGTGTGAAGCAGGAACAAAAAGATGTGATTATGGTTAAGCAAATGTGAGCTGTTACAAAGTTTTCTCATTTATCTGTGACGAAGGCACTGGCAGATTCAGCCCCTTGTGTTCCCACAAGCAGAGGCTTTGAGATCCCATCTTGGGCAGCCTGGGAAGGTGGAAAGCCAATGTAGATTCTTGGAAAAACATACGAATATTTTGCTGTTGGTTTGGGAATCCCGTGGCTCACATGGGGATTGTTGGCTGGCCCAGATGGAGCTGGTAGTGATTTGTTTTACAGGGACAAATTCTCAACTCTTCAGGCAAGGAGGTTGCCATCCCCAAGAGTTATTTCTGGGAACCTGCTCCAACATAGAAAAGAGCCATTCTGTAAGCAATGATGCCAGGAAGATGTCTGCTTTATCTCAGAAGCTGGATTTATCTGGACACAAAAAATACTGCAGAATATCTGTAGAGCAGGAGCTGTCCCAGAATAGCTCAGGCAATCCGTCACTAACAAGCCATTAGTTCATCCTGAACCACCTTGAATTGTTGAATCACGGAGTTCTTAGGCTGAGAAAGACTTCCAAGATTGTGGAGTCCACCACTAAACTGTGTCCCCAAGTGCCACATCTGTACACCTTTTAAATCCCTCCAGGGATGGTGACACCAACACTTCCCTGGGAACCTATTCCAGTGCTTGACAGCACAAGATTTGGGCTGAGAATGACTTTTCCTGGATGGGAAAAACAAACAAGAAGGATTTTGAGCCTGGATTAAGCTCAAGTTGTATTTCCTACACTCTCTTCATACAATGAATTTCTCCAGGGCCCTTCTGCAGTGCTGTGCCACTCAGAGGGGGCAAATTCAGCTTTCTCCTGCACTGGTGGCAGTGGCTTTGCCCTCAAGTGATCTGCAGATATTAACCCATTTGGGGTTATTTTGTTCTCTCAGATGGCAATTCTTATTTTTCTAATCTACCTAAGAGTAAATATTGACAGGAGCAAGACTCTTCTTAGAAGAGCTCCTGAATCATCTCTCCTGTTTTCTAGGATCATTTGAATTAGACCAAGAAAGCCACCCTGTAGTCCTATAAAGCTACAGTATATTGAACATACTCATTTGATTACAATTACTGTGGTTTCCTGGACTAATAATTAAATGAAAAAAGACATTCAATATGAGCCAATATTAGGTATAGACCTTGTAGGAAAAACACTTATTGTACTGAAAATTTATACTGAAATATGAGGTCTGTGGGAAAAATCCTAAGTGTTTTATGCAAATTTTAAGAACGGAAGAAGGAAAAAAAATAAAATACCAGAAACACTACAGGATCCACCAATTACATATTGTTTTATGGGCAAGTTCTCCAGCAGAAAGCAGTAATAACTCATATTTTCCCCCATGAAACTGAAAATGCACTTATATGTAAGTATAGTGGATTATGACTTTGTGAATTATTGCAGGGTTCTTTTATTTGCTTTTGCAGGTAGTTAAATTTTAGGGCTACTTACATTTCTCCCTCATCCCCAAATTTAAAAGGCAATAAATTGCTTTAGTGTTTTCAATTTCTTTTCCTTCAAGAGATGTAAATTGATTGCCTGAGTCCCTCTACAAACTCAATTCTTATGAATAGGGGAGAATAATTTACAAGGCCACTGGCCCCATCCAGTCCCCCTTTAGCTCCAGTCCACCAGCAAGATGGGGAGTGGGGCAAATCACCCCACGGTGGGTACCCTCCCCAAATGGTTGGACTTTTCCAGGAATAAGGATCATTCCCTGAGCAAAGCCTTGCTGCCACTCATGACAGAGATGCCACACAGACTCTGCAGCAGATTTGCAAAATGGAAACCTGCAAAGCCTTGAAATGTGAGGGGCTGGCACCTGGCTGATCCTGTAAATAACTCACAGGAGTTATTCCTCAGAAGGGGAGATGCTGAGATAAGTCTGAGATAAGCCAGAGGAGCAGCAGGGCACATCTTCCCAGCCCTCCCCAAGTGTTACACACACAGAAATCCTGTAATCCCACCCCCATCTGATGTCTAGTGACAGCCCATCAAGCATCCCCTCTTTATTAAATTCAAGTGTGAACAAAATCAGCAAAGAAATATAGGGTTTAATTAATGTTTTCCTTCACCATAAATGAAAGAGAGCTTTAATTTTTTTGCTATATTTTACTAATCAGAGTCATTCAATATCTTGGATGCTAGTAAATTAATTCTGAACTAATGAAGTTAAAGGGGGTCATTTGTTAGAGAAAACTGATTACATATCAAGATCTCCCAGGGACCTAAATGAGAAAATCACTATAATGAAAAAGTATTTTAAATGATGCAGGTCAACCAAGTAAATCATTAAGGATGCAGGGGGGATGGAAATATTAATGACGCCACGACAGGGAAATGCCAAAAGGGAAGTGAGCTGACATAAGTAAGCAAAAAGACATTTACAGGGCAGGCAGGCTTGCTTCTTTTTTCTCCTTATAATGATTGAATCACACAAATTTCATTGCTTGCCTCAAATTAGTCACCTGTGTCCAGATATTTCAATGACAGCAATGAACTAATGTGCATTATGCACATAAATTTATTTGTATGGCACATAAACCTTTTTAGCAGTATAAATCACAGTGGCACCTAAGGACCCAAGCTGAAATATCGGCTGTATTCTACAAAGCACGGGGGGAAATTTCTACAAAAGCAAGGGGAAAGGAGAGATCCCTGCTTCTCAGAGGTTTAATTTCAACAAACAAGCAGCAGTTGAATGATGTAAAATTTTGTGGCACAACAAGTCAGGCTAGTGCTTGAACAGTGGGAGCAGTGGAGCCTGGATGTGCAAGAAATACCCCCAGAGACTGCAGCTCTGCTCTGTCTAGCCCTGAAATCCCACTGCCCTGGACCAGGGACAATATCTGATTCTGGCCACTCTCTGCAGCCTGCTGTCCCTCTGCTCCTCCAGGATCTGTAACAACTGCAATAGGGACACAAAAAACATTGCTCTACCTGCACTCTTTGGATCCACTTCACACCTGCTGGATGAAATTAAATGCGTGCAGCAATTTATTTCACCTGACACTTAACTCCTACCAGTTTCAAAGAGTTCTTCCACCCAGAAGTAGTGCAGAATTCGGTGAGAAACGCTTCCAAGTCCACCTAATCCATGACTTTACTAACTTTGATTATATCTTTCTCAGCAGTCAAACAATCCCAAAGCTTTGCTCTCATCATCCTTCCTGAGGACACGCTGGATCCTGTGGCTGCACAAGGATATCATGATTTCTAAGAGCCTTCAGCAGTGTCTCTCTCCCAACTCCTCAGTGCCACTTGTGAGTCTGGTATTGTAAACCATTCTTTTTCCCTATGTCTTGAGTAGTCTCATGAGAATTCCCAAAACATCCCTTTTGCCACCTTCACAAACACTGCAGATGTGGCTGAGCCCAATCCTGCCTGGCAAAGCACACAGAATTCCACATATCTAGATAGTATCCAAAGGTTTGCTGAGTTTTACTGAGTCAGGGATTCAGGATACTCTCAGGAAAAGAAAAATTAAAACTCAAAGGAGTAATTGAAGGTAGAAGCACGGCAGAAGATGCAAGTCAACCCATGGGGAGTGGCAGATGTAGCTGGTAAGGAAAATTGTAAATTTGCATGATATGGCTAGACAGAAAAAAAAAAAGAGTAAAAAACCCAAATCTCTGCTCTATAATACAAAGATGGAATCGCCTCATGGATTCAAGAAAGTAGGGAGAATTCAGGGAATATTAGAGGAGAAATAAATGTACTACTGAAGGAGAAACAGTAGCACCAATAAAATTAGTTGAAACAATCCTTTATGAAACAGGAGGTACTGACACACTGCTTACAAAGATTACCAGAAAGTGGTTTATTCAAAGTAAAGAAGATTCAATCCTAGCTCCACTAAATCCACTTTTCAGGATTTTTGGACCAAATTAGCTGTAGAGAAATACATTAGTCCTACAGAGCAGATGCAAACTATTTAAATTAGCACATCAGGCAGTTCTATCACAAAGAGGTGTAATTAGATTTGAGGAGCCAATACCTCAAGCAGAGCCTGAAAGAGTGATCAACAGTTTACAGCTTGGAAACCTCCCAGAGCTGGAAGCCAAATCCTTTAGAGCATTTAAACAGAAACTCATCCCCTCATTAGATGGAGCATTTGCTGAAATTCCAGGAAAACCTAGGTTGAAGCTACCATACTAATTCCACACAGACAAAAGCCATTAATTATTTAGGTTTCTTATGATTTATTTCTCTTTTAAACACAGGTACTAAAATCAGTGCTAAAAGGCAGATGACAAGATAGAGATTGCTTTCCCCAGCAGTAAGCATTTCTGACCTTTTAGTGGCCAGTTGTTTAATTGCAATCTCCAGATCAGCAACAACAGCAATTGATTTCTGTTCATTAAAACTCAGTTGTATAACTAAGAACTAACACAGATGTTTTACTGTGTAAAGATAGCATTAGGCTGAGTTAAGCACCTACATCAGTTAATATCATTATGATGATTTGGCTTCCATGTAAGTATGCCTTGTATTGAACCAAAAACTAGAATTCCTGTAAGAGCTTCATTAAATAAATATTCTCCAAGGATAGAATTAGCTATAATTGTTTATCTCTTTTTAATTGGACTTTCATTGAAAGTTTTCTGCCAACTTCAAATGAGAAACTCCCACCACTAACAAAGCAAACACTTCAAACCCAACTCTACTTCAAGGTATAGGTTTAGCTCCATTTATATCCATTATACTGAAATATTATGAAAGCAGGTATTAATTTAGAAAATATTTATGCCTGACACAAAACCCCCAAATTTCCAATCATTTGGGTGCAATACCCAGTAGAAAGAGCTGCCATAGTCAACTGAAGTAACATAGTGAACTGAAGATGTTTAGGCCAGTACAAGTGAAAAACAGGAATAGAGCAGATCCATCCAGCTGAAAGGGAACAGATTACTGACACATGTAGGAGAAAAGGCAGGAGGGTTAATTCCTGGAAAGCATTAAGGCTGGTTTAGTTTAATTCTACACCCAGAAATATACCTGTCACCTCACTGGCACCTGGGGATTCACTTCTGCTGTACCCTCTGGCTTTGTTGTGGGAGTGCTGCCCATGAAATCACTGCCCCACAAGAAGGGTGGAGAAAAACCCACAAGCTTCAAAGGAACCTGCAGCGTATTTGTTCTCACCCCAACAGAATTATAGGGCCAGGAGTATTAGAGTGATGTATTTCTCACTCCACCACCTCTGCATGGAGGATGGTATTTATAAAACAGTTAATTACGGCTCAAATCATAAGTAAGCACTAAAGCTGAATTTCATTGTAGTCAGATGCATAAATCTTCCTCACCTATAAAAGTTGGAGCAGATGTACAGTGGCTGTGCACGCCTGATGTTACCATTCCATGTGGTTGACCCTGACAGAAAATGAGTGATGATTTGCCATGCTTGGTGTGCACATTTTGAAGGCAGAATATTCTCCATGCAGTAATTTCTCCATTCCTAACCTTGAAAGAACCATGTATTTTTGTAAATGTATGCATATATATATATTATTTTTTTAATTTAGAGCACTGATAGACTGAAGTTCCAATGGTGCAAAGTAAAGTGCTCCTCTGACAGGTGTTCATCACAGTTTGGTAACACTTCCCAAATTTTTAAGATATCTTCACCTTTTAGTACAGCTGTGCCTGGAATGTACAAATTCCAGCTTTTGGCCTGCCTCAAGTTGAGCCTGCAGAAATGATTTCTGGTAGCTGATGGAAATTCAGGCTGCACAATTCAAAATGCACACATGCTCAAGATGGAAGAGGACACCTGTGAAACCTGCTCTGATGATAACTTAGAAAAAGAGTGAAATTTATCATCAGTGAAACACAGGCATTAAATTTTTTTTCTCATCATTGGCCAAAAAACCCGGTGGATCCATTACTAATATTTAGCAAAATTATTAGCCTAATATTAAAAAGAAATTACAAATAACAAGGGTGTTTCTGAAGAAGACCACTGATGCTATTGAGGAATTCCTCTTTGCCATTTAACACAAGATCCTCTTGCGAAGATTATTTCTCATTTCTAAGACAAGAGTGACATTCGAGAGATTTATTATTAAGACACATCCAATAAATTCCTTCTTTTATTTTCCACATTTGAAGGGTTTCTGCCCATTGACAGTTGGCAGCAGATCTTTGTTCTCAGTAGCTGAGATGGTGGAGTAGAATTCCAGTGAACTAAAGCACTTTCAAAGGAAACATTTCTGCCTCAAGTCCAAACATTTCATGACATCCTGCTGTGAGAAGCTAAAGGAAACCTGGTAGAAAACCACTCTGGATTCTAATCTTTGTTTCTAATCTTTGTTTCCTACTACTGGAGCATGGCAATAAAGGCATGGGGTTTGCACCACCCAAAAATATTGCAGTTTCTTGGCTGTGAAAGAGGCGTGTGGCTTGATACACTTCACACCAGTCTAATCTTGGTGTAATTAGAGGATCACTGCCAAACAGGAGCATATGCTTTGTCCAAAAATCTCAATGCAAATCTCTGTGTGTGTCTATGTGTGTTGAATTATTAAATTCAGAACCCCATAGCAACATCTATGATAATATATCCTGCTGCTATTATTATACACAAGAAGCTCTAAAGTCACTTTTAATCAAAAGAGATCCTTCTAAATCTATACCTGGTTTTAGTGACATTATTCTTAATGCAGCTGATGAAATATTAAGCATGCAATTACTGTACTTGCTCTATAAATGGCTTTCCTGGTATTCAGGCTGTATAGAAGGCTGTGTCAAAAAGAGAAGGAAGTTATTTTTCTCCTGAGTACCTTTTTCCCAGAGAGAGATTCAAGATCAGGTTGAAAGAATTTCACTCAGAAGTGACAAGAACCCCAAGCAAATACAGAATTAATTGGGGAAAAAAAACAAAAAACCAAACAAAAAAACTCCACCAGACTGGAAGAGAAATAATCAGAACTTTCAGTTTCTGTCCTGCAGAAGGTTGGGCAGCCACACTCAGGCTTCACACCTGGGGTCCCATCTGGTATGTGTTGAGCAACTCAAAAAAGAAAGGGAGAGAGGCAATCTTCTCAAGAAAGCTTGTGAGAGCCTTGCAGGCACATACAAAAAACACAGGATAAGGTTAATTTGTGCTCATTTTTCTAGGGAAACAACACTCAGAAATGAGAGATGGCACAGTGAAGTTGCTGACACAGTTCATGCTCTACACAGAGTGAAAAGGGAGGCTCATTTTGCAGGCATCCTGTTGCCATCCCACCTTTGGAACTGCAGCCATAACCAGTATTGATTGATGGTGTCTCATGGCCTGATAGGGTTGTGCTGCTGTAATTGTACCTACACAGGCAGGTGTCACAAAAGCACAGACATGAGCATTTGCAGAGCTCCGGAATCTGTCTGTCAAGCTCACAAGACTGAGTAAAACACAACATAACCAAAATACAGCTGCTCACTGCAGGCAGCAGGCACTGCAGGGTGTGCACTGGCAGGACCAATCATCAGTGGCACAAACAGGTACAAACCTTACAAACCCAGTCTCATTGCAGGACCTTTATAACCCTTGGTGGTTAAAAAACCCATTAGGATCCCATCACATGGTTGCTGATTGCTGTAGTTGTGGACAAGATGCTCATTATTGAAACAACATGCACAAGAACAAAAAAAGAAAAAAAAATAGACCCCTTTTACTGTCATAGGGACAAATATTCTTGTTCCTTTACACACAGCATCCTTCCTCTTGGACACTCTCAACAGCTGCTGCAAACTAAGGGAGAAGTCTCCTGTTCTGGGGCTGTCTGATCATCCCATGATTCTCCCACTTTGAAATGGAAGAAGCTGGCTGCCAGATTGGGGAATCCTTTCATTTCAACACCCATTCTTACTACGTTCAGAGTTGTGCCAGAAACCCTCATTCCTCCTGGACTTGAAGCTCCTTGTTACACTCCTGGCTCCTGCAGCACAATTTTCTTTCAAAAAGAACATCATCAGTCCCCTTTTATTATACAGAAGGCTTTTCAGGAAAAGGCATAGCTGGAAGGATCCCAACATCTGGTATTTATCCAGGAGACTGATAATTGTATGCAACATGGGCCTCAAAAACTATTAGACAGCTCTGGCTTTATAAAGATGTGATGTAGAGAAGGTCAGGCTAAATGCAACAATCCCTTCTGGACTTAAATACTATGAATCTGTGAAAAGATCATTCATTTTATTCAGTGTCTCATAACTAAATGATTATGCTCACCCTTCCTCCCAGCACATCACTATCAGTGACAGATGCACAAAATAATACTGCTCCAGACAGAAAGAAAGATAATAGGCTCAAAAGAGGAAAGAAATTAATCTGTAGTATTTAGATATTACTACCAGGAGGCACAAAGATATTATTCACTTTGGTCTTGCATTGGACAGTGACATCTGCACCAAAACAGATGCATTTTCACAAAAGCAATAAATTTACCCAGCTGATACAACACCTCATATATTTGTGGTATATTGCATTATTTCCATGCAGCTGGAGTCCTGCAATCAATATCCTAGTGCTCTGGATCTGGAAAGAGATTCTTTTTTTCCCCCCATACAAGCCTGGATCTGGGATACTGGAAGAAAATCTAAATATTTAAAGTAATATTCAAGTTGTTAATCTATTCCACAAAACAGTGTTTCTGGACCTATTCCAATATAAGGTAAAATGCTTTGCCCTGTAATGGACGAATTACAGCTATTAAAGAATTTAATCCCAAATACACCACAGTGCATTTCTTTATACATCCAGCAGAATCTGAAGGGCTGCTATTTTGATCAGGTTTGTATTTTACATATAAGCATTATCACAGCATTGGCTCACACCAATGGCTCCCCACTGTACAAAGGCAGAGCTTTGCAGAGCCAGCAAAGCTGGACTGTTTTAGCTGAAAAAACTGCGGGTTTAAATACCATTAACATTTTCATCCTTGTCTCCCTGATTAGCCTTTTCACAGCAGCAACTTTCCCTGGTGCCAGGACAGATTCACCAGTAAAGTTTTCAAAAGCAACCATAGAGGATGGGCACGGACGTGCTGGGCTTGGTGACACAGCCTGTGAGAGCCACCCAGGAGCTGCTGCCCCACAGGACACAGCCTGGCCTGGGCAGGGAGAGCAGCAGGGCTCTGGGATGCTGCCCAGGGACAGCAGAGACAGCTGTGCTGGCAGAAACAGGAAAACTACACACTCACGTCTTGGGTTGTAATAAAGGATGCAACCAAAAGTAGGTATTCTATCACCGTCTGCTAAAAACCAGCTGGGGCAGTGATCTTTATCTTTTCCACAGCCCATCCTTCCTCCAGGAGATCTCTCCTGTCAATGGGCCACTGTGCCCCACTGCATGACTGATAAAATTACATCATCCCATTGGGAGATGCTCCACCCAGGGAGAGAAGCCAAGCATTTCCTATTTAGATAAAAACTGAGATTTGGAACACCAAGGCAGCTTTCTTCCACTGGATTCCAGAGCAAAACCAGACCCTTCCACATCATCACTGGACCTTCAGAGGAAAACTGTGAAGTGAAGAACTGAAGTGAAAACAGTGGAAAAGCACTGCTCCACCAGAACCACATCTGTCACTGCAGGAGGATGCAGCCACCATGGAATGGGGCTGCACCAACACCCTGACTGACTGACAGGGTGTCAGGTTGTATTCTGAGTCTGTCAGTGTTTTGGGGTTTGTTCTCTGTAATACTGTATTTCTATTTTAATTTTTCCTAGTAAAGAACTGTTATTCCTATTCCCATATCTTTGCCCGAGAGCCCCTTAATTTCAAAATGATAATAATTTGGAGGGAGGGGATTTACATTTTCCATGTCAGGAGAGGTTCCTGCCTTTCTTAGCAGTCACCTGTCTTTCAAACCAAGACAACCCATCACAACAGCTTCCTAAAACACAACTCCCTGTGGCAGCATCCTGGAGGGAAGAATAGCAGCAAATGCATCATGTGGAAATCAAAGCTGAGTGGAGACAGGGTTTTACTTCAGAGGGGTGTCCAGGGCAGAAAGGAAGGTTATTCACAGCCCATGTTTGTCGTGCTGGCTGCCCACAATAACCAGAAGGGAAGGGAATATGGGATGCTAGGAATGAGAAATGCAGAAGTCTGAAAGTATTTGCAAATACTTCAGTCTCACTAGGAAAAAATTGTTGTGGCAGTTTGGGAATACAATACATTTAAATGAAAGTGAAAGAGAGGAAAAGTAAAAATCAAAGCTACTTGAGGATTCAGGTAAATGCCGTGTAGAGAACAGATAGCTGAAAGCAGTAAAGAAATTATGAGAAAAGAAAGCACTGGACAGGTAGAAGGAAATAATCAAAAAGGATTGGGAGACATGAGTCTGATTTTATGAGGGACTTTATGGAGGATACAGGAACCAGTCAGCAGAAAGTCAGTACCAGATATTTAAGAGCAGAGAAAGACAGACTGAAGAAGAATCCCGATGGATGCAAAAGGAATAAAGTCCTCAGATGCTACTTCAGAAGGGAGTTGTACAGCTGAAAACAAGTGAATATTCATTGCAGAGGAGAGGATGGGATTAATTCTGAATCCTTCTGCACTTGGCATTTTTAAGGCAGCAGTGAAATACTTGACTGCAAACAATATGTTCACGAAAAAGGCACCAACAGGCTTGTGCTTGCAGTGATGTTTTCCACGACATCTCCCTTTGATGCAGGCTTGTTACCTCCTCTTCCCAGCAGCAGGAATGATGCCTGTACAGACAGCTAAAGGCATTTTTACTGCTCTTTCTCCCTGGTCTGCTGCAGATGAAGTACAGCAGTAGCAATGACACTGCTCCCCCAGGAGCAGGACTTGCTTGGGGACACCAGAGCCAGGTCAGGTTTGCTCAATTGGTCTCTGAAGAAAATTTTGTTCAGAGACCTGCAGAATTCACTGGTGACAAATTAAAAGGGAATTACTTTAAACTGCTTCTTCAAAGAGAAAGGACAACATTGTCCATCCACTGACATTAAAAAGCAGATGAGTCACTGGAAAAGATGAGTGTTTAATTCAATTCATCATCTTTCATACTCCAGAGGTTATAGAGGTAATTTCTCTAGACTTGTGATGAAGCACCAGCTCATAACATTGAAAGAGTGGTTTAAAATCATGGCTTTGCTGCATGGTGCTCCCAGAGCAGACAACATAATTCAGCTTAACCCATACTTATTTATCCACATGCCAAAATTAAACACTCAAACTACATTTACCAGCCAGGCTCTGGGAGAAGACTGGACATCCACAGGAGGGTTGGGTTCAACAATCTGATGTCCAGATTGACAAAAATCCAAGTAAAGGGCAGATGTAACAGTAGCCTTCTTTTCAGAGTCAATGATAATATTTTTCCATCTCAATATGTCCATGCCATAAAAACCATTCTGACCAAACCTAAGGTTTTGCTCCAGTAGTACCTGACAAAGTCGGAAGAGCAGTTCCAACAGGGCAGTTGGAAAAGCAATTCCAGCCATTGAAACAATTTCACCCCACCTCATCCATCCATTCCCAAATAGGTTTTGAGGAGAAACTCTTTATTTCTACAGCAGGGAGAGCTTGTTCCTGCTGCTAATAAATTCAGATTACAAATGGGCACCAGTTCATAAATAACAGTCTGACATCAACATGATAAAATTCAGTGAAGACAGAAATAGAAATCAAACACAAAAACATGAGTCAGGGGTCACCAGTTTAGCAAAATCACTGCAGAAATGGAGTTTATTACAAAAATGTAGTTTATTACAGACCATCTGAATGGCCACCATCACACTGTCCACACGAGGATAGTCCTGCTCTGGGATGCACGGGCAGATGTGTTATGTGCAGGGCATGGGAGATGGACTTTCTGCCCTACACACAGCTGAGGGATCTCGGCTGGAATATTGCAACTGGATATGAGCATTTCACTAAGAAAAATGTAGAAAATTTAGAGATGGTTCGGAGAAGATCAACAAGAATCATAAGTATAGACAAACACAAGTTACAGGGAAAGTTGGGAATAATTTGGTTTAACTTTCACTATAGAAGCAGAGTCACCTGACTATACGGCAAACTGGGTATCAATCTCTAAACAGGTAAAAGCAGAACATAATTGACAAAAACATTAAATAAACATCATCCCTGGCTAGATATACCTGCTTTTGCAAAGGAGTAGGGCTTGACCGTTCAAGTGCACCCCAAGTTATATATAGCAACATATTTTATATTTAATGTATTAATAATTTTATATGTATGTATTAAATATATTAATTTTTAATTTTTATTAATTTATTCGTACATTAAATTTTACCATTATATATATTTTATATAATTTTTATGTACTTATATACATAAATATGTACTTAAGATGTGCTAGGATATGTTTTATTTCACTAGTACATGCTTGTAGATGTACTAGTGAAATAAAGTGTCTTATTTAAGTGTCTGATTTGTTAAATTTGAAACATCTCAAAGTAAATGTTAAATATTAATACATTGTAAAAGCCCCTGCCAAGGCAATACCTGCACACATATGGCAAAAGCATTAGGAATACAGGTAACATGGCTTGATAAAACATCAAAATCAATTGCACTCAAAAATACTGTTGGTCTCAGCAATTGCATTTCTTGTAAACACATTAAAGGATTGATTCAATAATCAATTCTGGATTCATCCAGTGAAGCTATAGCCAGGAATGTGCATGTTGATCATAAGGAAAATTGCTAAACCTCATCCAGCTAATAACACTTTCTAGCTTGAAGCTTGATACTTTTGATAGAATTTGAGCTAGCAGAGCAGCAGATGATATTCCTACTTTCCATGCAAATGCATAATCCTTTTCTCAAGGCTACTAAGCTCTTTGCCACCAAAATCAGTGGAATTCTGGCTTTTTACATCGGATCTGTGAAAAGCTTTGAAGATGAAAAGAGCTGTGCAAGTGCTAAGTGTAGCTATTTTGGCAAGGAATCTAGACCAGAAACACAGGGTGTTACACACAGGTCCTATTGTCTCCTGACATCCTTGTCAGCATAAAGGCAGAAGCCAGCAAAACCCAGGCAGTCTGATAAAACAGGGGAGAAAAAAAAAATTAATTTTCCTAAGGATGCTTTCAGAGGCACTCTTAGCAGAGGGGCACAGTAGAACTTTATGCCCATTACTAATCCTTTCTTGTATCAACTCTTTTATTTATTCTGACATGGTTTGTGATCAGGTACTAAGTCAGCATTTGGGGGACTCCCTATGATCATCAGTTTATGTACATTAACAGGAGAAGGCTGGGGAGGTAGAGAATCTGGTTGAAAAAAACAGCTAGCTCAAGTTGAACAGGAAAAATAAGAATAGAAAGATTGTTCTGAAGAACCCAGAGCTCAGCAGATGAAAGAACCTCAGAAAAACTTCCTGGTTCAAATAGAAGAGAGCAGGTGCAGGGTTTGTTATTGTCTTTCTTGTGCTTATTGGTTGTGGGGTTTAGTTGTATTTTTTTTAGACTCTAAGGAGCCAAAGGTCTCATGGTTTTGGAAAAAAGGTTTAAAAGAGAAAAGCAATTTAAAAATGGCATTGGAAACCCATGCTACAAGCAGGCGGGGAACCCACAGCTAAAGAACTGTACAAACCAATTCCTCAAGAATATAAATAAAAACAGAGTAAACAATAAAGAGAAAGAGGAGGAATTGAGGGGAAGGTAAAAAAAATAACTACAGATAAGCAAGTTGGGTTTAGGGTAGGACTCAGAAAAAAGACACCAACATATTACTTTAAGAGAGGTCTTGAAAAAGTCTGCAGGACCCAACTGAACCTGATAAATTAATTTCGTAAAACCTTAGCAAAAGTAGATGAAAGACCATAAAACTCAACCCAGAATTTATTAGAGGACAACAAAATATATGGCTCTAGGTTCAGGTATCACAAAACCCTGCAGGATTTGAGGGCTATAATTAGAAAACAAGAATCACAAAGACACTAGAAAAAGAAGGATTAAGTTGCTACTGACTGCAAATGAATCAAGAATATTGCAAGATCCATGAGGTTAAAGATGGGGCTTTTACAAAATTCATAACTGAAGCAAGTCAGCAGCCTGGAGGGGAACAAATGAAGAAAACTCATTGGCTGCAGAAATTGCTTCAGGTAAATGGTAAAGACACACATGGAATAACAAGGTCTACTGACAGAGTGGTAGGATCATAGAACTGTGAATTACATGGAATAACAAGGTCTAATGACACAGGGTGATGTCTTATTTAATTTCTATTGTTGCATTGAGTTAACAGACATGCTTCACTTCCAAATTTGTGGAGCACAGAGGTAAGCAACCAGCCAATAAAGTGTATACAATTTCCAGTGTATAAAATTAAATGCAGTGTCATAGAAATGTGGATTTGAGCCAAAGCCCACTGGGGCCAGAAATGCTCAGCTACTCCTTCAGATTTCTGCAAACCCCAGCCCCAGGAGGAGCACTGGGAATCTGCTGTTCCAAGAAAACTAACCACCACAGGAGTCACCTATGGATTCAGGCCATTGCCACAAACACAGCCACTGTGCATTTACACAGCCTTTCAGCATTTCCCATCTGGCATTTGATCACCTGGTGCAGGGGGTCAGGAGGCTTTCAGAGGGTTCCTAGGCTGAGGTGTTGAGTACAGACCTCTGTGACTGCTGGAAGTGTAAATTCAGTTTTTCCATGATCAGCCTTCTCTTCTTCATGTGTCCTTGCTTCACAGAGAGCGTTCAGAAGGCTCAGAGGGAAACAATCAGCAGGAAAGGGCTGCATGACTTCCTCATCCTCTCCACCCCATCACTCACTTTTAAGGCTGTGTGATTTGGGAGACAGGACCTAATGTCACCCTGCTTTGTCTCTCTCCTAAATCCTCATCTCAGGAAAGATGCAAAGGGCTGCCCTGGGCCCACGCATCCTAACAGCTCTTGCTAAATCCAAATAAAACAGAGGGGAGAGTAAACTTTAAAGCAAAATGCTGGCTGTCATGGTGAATTTCCAAACAGTCTGTGAGTCAGAGGAAGTTTCTACATGCTTATGTCTTCCAGCTCAAATAAAGTAATTAAATTATCTTAACTACTGACTAGAAAAAGCTTTATTATTGCAATAGCTGGGTCTGCAATGAATCATGGTGCCATTACACAGAAAAGGTGGTTTATCACAGAAGTCATCCAATTGCCTTTTAGGACAGGTGGCATTTACCAAGAGGGAAAAAAAACCCCATGCTTTTCAACGTCTAAGCAGAAAATGCAATCCCAAATATTGCCCTTTCTCAAAAAAATACATTGAAAAGGCAACTTTTAAAGGGGAGAGGCAGGCTGCAAAGCTGTTCTGACACTAGTGATTAAATCCTAAGAATTTAAGTCTGTATTGCTCTGCAGAAAGAGATGAAAAACCCAGCAGCCCATAACAAATACCTTCTGCAGGCTGAATTAGTGTTGTTGACAGTAAGATTTTCCTTGAACACAAATAAAGAATGGGCCATGTATGAGCCAAGATGTGGCCGTACCACCATCACAGAATACGCCATAATATAGGAAAAAAAAAAATAAAGGCAAGATGCAAATCTGTGCATTCTATATTATCAAACATTTCTGGGGGAGGTTCTGAAGGAGGCTCTGCTTCCATGCCATCAGCAAAAGCAAGAGAAGTTTCTAAATGACTTAGCAACCAGCATGTTAAGGTCTTTTGTTATTCTGGCCAAAGTAACCCAAAAAATAGTTGCTGAGTAATGAACACATTAAAAAACATGGCTAAGATATCAGAATGCTTCTGTCATGTGCCTTTGATAGAGAAAGGCTGCCACATCCAGTTTTACAAAGGGCCAGGTGGGACAGACCCTACAGAGAGAAGGATTTTTGTGGGTAGCTCTACTGAATCAGGGACCAGTCAACTGCTGCTCAATCGGTGACAATGAGGGCAAGTAAAAGCTGTGGTAGGTCAAATATGGGTTTGTTTTTTCCTTCTTGCTTCACCAGAAAAACACCACAGGAGAAAGGACAGTGTGGTGTTCTGATCTCTCACCCCTGATTTCTCTCATGTAATGGGAGCTATGACTGTCCTTTCTTTTTCCGTAGAGAATTCAGATTATGAAACCAGAGCAAGAACAAGTCACGTACAAAAAAAAAAGTTCCTTAAAAAGGCAAAAATTAACCACCCTTGGAAAAACAATAAGAGAGGAATGTGAATAACACAGCATTTCCCGTGGCTTGTATACTTATCTCATACCATAACGATCAAGTGGCTTACTTGTCTCTAACCCTTACAAAAGGGATTCTTTGCATTTTCACGTGGTTCTGCTCCACAACCAACCACACAGTTTTACTACTTTGTCGTAGCTATTTTGGTGCTTAGATACTCAAATCCTTTCCCCTTCCTCCCCCTCTAAGTAAATTTTCCAGGCTAAAGTTCAAAGTGAATTCCAATGTGATTATATAAACACATGCATACTGTAGATTGACATCATACAATGCTATTCTTTGTTGCTGGATTTTTTTTGTCTTTTTAGTTTGCAACAACTTCAGTATGCCTGGTTTGTTACCCTAAAATAGTAGCTTATTACACCCTACTGAATAAGATAACACTGTATTTATTCCTCTGGCAGTTTGGTTTTCACAAGGGAAAAAAACGCTCAAGATTTAATTCATAAAAATAGACTTGCAAAGGAAAAATAAAAGTAACAGACCTTATGAATCTCTCTGTTTATTAAAGCATGTGAGTAGTGGAGTGGAGAGAAAGCAGGTTTATATGTTTCAGTCCATCATGACTGCGAAATTGAACTGTAAATGGTACCTAGTGCAGCCAAGTGAGACAGACACCATGCCGGGAGTTAATGGAAATTTGGAGTGCTTTTCTTTTTAACAAAGTACTTGAGCAATTATTCCAGCACACCCACAGTGAAATGAGATAAAGTTAGGCTGTGCATTACAAAGGCTGTTAACTGCAAAATAAATTTCCTGACAGCCATTGGGAACCTTTCATTCCTTGTTCCTTTTCCTGCACCTATTAGCTCAAAACGCCAAGCAGTGTTGGTGGGGATGGAGAGCAGTGGGGTGGGAGGTTTGTTGTGTGCAAATGTGCTGGGTTCTCACTCTCACCTGGCATAGAGGTGGGACTTGGGGAGCCATCCAGCCCTGCCCCTAAAACAACACAGGCACTGATTTTTTATGACAGCCCTAAAGCTGCCAGGGCTTTGTATTGACATTAACATTTTACTGCAATAGTGAAAGCATAGCAGAATTCCCAGACTCACCTTTCCCATCACTCCCCTGGCTGTCCCATGGCACCAAAGAGTTGAAGGTCATGTTTGAGGCTCAGCCTAGCTCTGAACTCCAGGGACAAACAGGATGAAGGGCAAGTCCTCCTTGCCCTCTAGAACTATCCCTATCCAATTGCTTACCAAAGCTGCCCTCCCTCCAGCCCCACCTGCTCCCCAGCAGCCGTGTGGCCACAGCAGCGTGTCCAATGGTAAATATTGATCTCCTGGGGCACAGCTCACCCCCTGTGCACGGTCAGGCAGAAAGCCCTGCCCAGCTGTGTGCAGCCTCTCATCCCCCCCATCCACAGGGGAGCTTTGCTGGATCAACTGTGCAGGTGAAAACACAACCAACTCTCTCAGTCAGGAAGCTGAAAGGAGGTTTGCTTCCTAAAAGAATAATAGAAAATCTCAGACAGACACCAAGAGAGAGGGGCTGCCCATATAGAAAGCATTCATCATTGATCACAATAGTTTTCTATGGATTTTCCATTTAAGGAAAAAATCCTTCCCTTTCAGAATGGTATTAGAAAGCACCACTGGTATGTTATGGATTACATACCACAGGAGACTGGCCTCAGCCTCTCGTGAGAAACCCACTAGAGAAACCAGTATAAGAATGATGTTGAAATGTTTTGAAAAAGCAAAAAATTTCTATATCAGTTGCAACTTCTGTTTTACAAAGTCCTTCATTTCCTAGCAGGGCCCATGCTTAGACCTCTTTGATGTATCTTATTGTGACAGCAGCACACAATTTTTTTTATCATTCTATTTTGAGAACATCTCAAATGTAACCCTGCATCAAATACAGCACATTGAGCCAGAGTCAAGACACGTTTTATGCAATCCCCATGACATCTCTTACACCTATGGCAACACAAGTGAGCTCCTATTTGCATTTCCAGCGCAGATGAACTGAGAGCTATTCACACACAGCTCTTCTCTTGCTATTCCTGGTGTCTGGGCTGAGCCATCAGTCTTTTCAGCAGGTGCATTGACTTTTCTAGGTCTCCCTTCTGGAGCTCATTGTCATGGCTTGTTGCTGCTAGCCTCAGTGACACCACCCCTGGAAGCACCCCTCCCTTCTTTTCAGGGAGGTATAATTTGAAGATCTGTATCTTTTGGCCTCCCAGCTATTATTTGTGGCAGTCAGTCAGAAAACAGAAACTGAAGTGAAATAACCAATGGTCTCTCCTCTGTAGCAGGCCTGTCACTGTTACATTTTCCTGACTTTGACATAATCAAAATTTATTTTGTTTTCCCTGCTCATGCATCCTATATAAGCATCCTACAGATGACTAACCAACACACTCTCCATCCCCTCCCTAACCCAATCCCCAGCAAAGAAGAGCCTGTTAGCTCCAGGAACTGCTCTGATTTCAGCCCTCCTGAGCCATAGCTCCTCTGTGCTGAGGAGGGACACTATTTTGCAACAGCAGTTAGACATGAAGCCAACCTGGACCCTGAGGAATTCACTGCTTCATCCTGCCCAGAGCTGCTAATACACATGGACCTGCTCTTCTTTTGCCCTGCAGCATTTCCATTTCCTTGCACGTCTGTCAGGTTCTTTCCATGTTGCTTTTCCTTCGCTGTGCAGTGTAGCAAGATGCCAGCTTTCTATTTTTTTTTTTGTACTGTGTGTGCTCTAGATCTAACATTATGCTTCAGATGCTATCAAGTAGCCAAATATGACACGATTTCAAGGTTGGCCTCAAGGTGGTTAACTCTGAGAGTCAGCCTTTCAATCACCATCAGATACAGATCAAACAAAAATAGATGAGGGCTGACAGCAGGCTGGCTTATTATACTCTCTATTTCCAGCTGGTTTAGTTCAGGATGTTTTTATCAAGTGAGCCTCAGCTCACCTCACTAGTATGCAAGGTAGGCAGAAGGGGAAATGGTTGTACAAAAATGGAATACTTTGTGATTTATAGCTGAAGAAAAACTAAGACAACGGTTTCTCATGATTCACTAGATGTAATTGTGCCTTGAGCATTACCATAAGACAAATCAGATCCCAAAGATAAAAGAGGAGAGGGGACCCAGAGCTGCAAATTTATAATTTCAAGATTCAGCTTTTCTCCCTCCCCTTGCATAAACACTACATCAAAATTATTGTAAACCTGCAGCTGCCCAAATGGCACTTGTGTCCTTACACACTGCACAGAGCTCACTCTTGACTTCAAAGGAACAGAAGATACTGAGAATTTTCACCTTTAGTTTTCCATGCTGATGGAGATCAGGGAGATTTGTAGACTTTGATCATCCCTTGTTTAATTCAAGTCAGATGGAGCCCAGTTGAGTTGTGAGGGTTCAGCTTCAGCAGGGGACTCTGTAGCCCAGCAGAGTTCTCCCCAGTCTTTCTTCTCCTCTTATCCTGACCCAGCTGATTTCAAACTCTCATGATCAGATGTGGGTGAAGAACTGCCTTTTTATTTGTGATGGGACTTCCTGGGATTATCACACGGGTGTCTCAGGTGAAAGAGCTACACTGTTGCTCACCATTCCAGCCTCAAAATACATTATTTTAAAAAAGATTTTGAGTGTTCTACAGCTCCACAGCCAGAGCCCCTTAAATAGAGGGACATGTCTTAAATCAATGTCTAATGTTAGTTCCAGTCTTTTACAGACACTGTTAATTTTTGCACCTGTAATGAATTTAAAGAGTGATTATGAGTGTAGCTGACCTAAGAATAAATGAGAAGGTGAATGAGAAGTTTTAGCTTCTCATTAAATACCTGGCCTCAGCTTTCACAGATTCATCATTTCACCTGAACAGGTTCTAGACAATTGTAACACTGCCTGTTCTCCAAAATGTTGTGTCTACATGTTATGTTGTCTTTCCAGCTTGTTTGTCTCAGATTCAGCAGAGATAAATCTCCATGCCACAAGGCAGAACTGTTGTAGCCCCCAAAGCACAGCACCTGATCACAGAGCAATATTTGCTTGAGAAGAAACAACAGCAACCCACAGCTCCCATGCAATGCCCTGAGCCCACAAAAAGCTCTGCAGAAGCTGGCCTCTGCTCTGGCTCCCTGTGCAAAACCCTCTTAATTCAGGGGGACCTTCTCATCCAAAACTCTTTCTAGGCACAAAAAACCATCTACATCTCATAGGCAGTCCCTCATTTTTCAGTGGAGGAGCACAACCCAACTGCTGTGGCTACCAAACCCCACCAAGCGTCATGGCTGTGCCTGAAAGTCATGATCCAGAGAGACTCCCATTCCCATGGGATGGGATAACATGATAACATGATCCCAGCAGGATTATAAAACTTTACAAGGGGGAGGGGGAGCTGAGGTGACAAACCCAACAACATTCTGGATCTGGATCTGGCATCCTCCAGTTAATTATGAGGGAAAATTGGAGTACCTTACCACAGACTCCATACAGATTCCCAGCTCCTGCTGAAGGTACCAAAATCACCTGTCTGGAGTTAGAGGGTTTTAAAATCCCACCACTAGCTAATGTATATGTAAATGCTGTTCTAACTAGTAGGATTTTGACCTAAATTTGGTAATGATCTAACAACCAGCCCTTTCTTCCAGGGGCAGGATCTTAGAGCTTCCCAAAGTAGCTGCATCGGCGGGAGTTAAATGTCACCATCTACCTTTGGCTGATTAAACTCTGCTTTTTCTCCATCTGATACAATTGTAAGAGTGCACCGTGCTGATCAGGCACACATTTTGCACAAAATGTCATGCATGTTTATTATTAGATTAAGCTGCAGTAGGTTTAATTTTAGATCTTTTGATTCAAGTGGTGCAATGAAGATTAAATGTTAGGCATTATTAAAGATGCAGATGTGGACGTATTGAATTATAAACCTCATTAAGTGTCACGTCCTAGACAGGCCTCTGAGATAAGCTACAAAGGACTTCCTTACTTCATACCAAAGTTATTAAAATATTAGAAGGTAAATCTAATCATAAAAATATTATGATAGAATGAAACTGATACTTTAAAAGCATTATTACAAAAGACTGTATTTCTTTCATGTATAATTACTTCCTTCTCAGTTTAGATTGCTGGATTGATATTAAAATGCAAGTATTTTTCCTCTTTTGAACACACATAAAAAGTAGGTAGAGTGGAGCCAAATTTTGTCACTGTTTTCAGTGCCAGAGCCTTGAAAAATCCTCCTCCTCAACGTCAAGCTTTTAGTTCTCATTAAGATTAAAGTTATCCACTCATGATTACATCTGGTAGCAAAGCCATCCCCACTTGCATGGATGTGGGAGTGGCCAAGACATTTATCACAGTAAATATGTAACAAGATTTTGGAATGTCTGAGGTGGATAAAATTTAGAGAAGGGATCAGAATGGTGGAACAGGACAGAGATTCATTAAAAGATAAAGGCACACAGAGTGGATTCTCATATTACCTCATCAAATTCTTGAACCTCTGTTAATTGCTATAACTTTCTGTTCTGTTGTAGAAAAGTAGGGGATACACAATGAAATTAGAAAGGGCAAAAGAGGAAAGTTTCAAACTCATGCAACAACTTAATTAACTTTTTTTTTACCAACTACATTACGAGCTTGTGGGACTCATTTCTACAAGTTATGGAGGTTCCCTGTCATTCCACTTCACAAGATTCCCTGTTGGCATGGACAATAAGAATTTCACCATGACACTGATGAAGCCAAATGATCTATAAGTTATAAAAGCAGTGCTAGCCCAGACCATCAGCCAACCAGTGACTGACAGGTGAGAATTCCTGTAGGAATTTCATAATTGCACAGTCTAGCCCTTTCCTGGAGAGGTTTTTGCTCTGTCTCTTAATATCAAGACCAAGACATTGCTCTAACACAGCAGAGCAATTAAAGCTCTTTGAACCCATGGGCAGGTACAAACCATCTCAGGCTGCACCAGGACTTTCACAGATTTTGTCAAAACTCACTGGAAATCCATATCCAAACTCTGGTGAAGTTCTCACCACTTCTGGTAATACTGCCTTTATTGCAAGGCAAGGCTGAGCTATGATAAAAACATTGCCCAGTTATTAGACGGACTGCTTCTCCCTCCAAATTTAGACATCAAATGTTTGTCCCATCCTGGGCCACCTCTTGAAAAATCCATAAAATCCTTTAGTTCAAGATCCATGTTTTCTTAATAGTGCTTTCTTCTATTTCCCCATTAAACTGTGCCAACTCTTTGACTGCAGTAGATAAAGGCCATTCTCATACACTCAAAATACAGAGATAGCAATTTTACTTCTCATTTGCTAAACAATTCAATTTGTAAAGCAATATAAGGATTTAAAAGCATTTTCTATAGCTGTGTTATGTCAACTGAATGAAGTGACCACAATGGATTTGATCCATGGTAAGATATTTGAATTTGCTTGTTTGCAAGATTTGCTAGATCTGATAACCTATTTTGTCTCAGCATATAGAGCAGGTCTCTTTTCAGATAAAGCTGGGGAAGAAAGCACCAATTTATTTGATTGCATTATATTTTACATTAGATGTTCCTTTTGGGATTCTTGTAAAAGCTGGCATTTATTTTCGTCTATCTGTCACTGACTGGAGGCACCTGATGTCAAAAATGGCAAGATAAAAAAGCTTGTTTTACAAATAAACCTGAAGGAGCAAAGCTACAGCAGTGATTTTCGCAAAGTAGGCAATCACATTCTGGGTTAGAATTACGTGGGTTAGAGTTTGAATATTGCAACCATTATGAGAAATTGAAAATAAAACATGAAATACCTCGCTACCACTAGGAAGGAAACTGAGGAACAGGGAAAGCAAGACTGGTGGCAAATTATCAATTTTTTTTTTACATTTCTCCAGTGGAGAGTTACCAGCTCTGCTTCCTTTTAGTGGCTTTTGTGTCTGACAGGCTAAACACTTTTAGGAAGAAGTTCCTCCTTTACTAAAACCAAATTCTATTTAGCACTATTTTTTGTATTGAGCAGAATAAAACAACAGGATTTAAAGAGAAATATTAGATTACTTGTGAGGGTTTCTGAGGAGCAACGTGGTTGAGTATTTTTATCTGCATTTCCTTGTCTTTTGCAATTTTAATTTGAGAAAATGCACATACTGTGAAAAGTTCAGTTAAATATTTCATTGTTAGTGCATGCTGCAGAAAGCAAAAAACCACCCATAATACTCTAAAGATCAGCTCTTCTATATTTGTTTTGGTGGGTAATTTGTTAGTGTAAATGAAAAAAAAATCAAGATTCCTACTGAGAGCAGACACTCTGAAAGAAGCTGAAAAGTAATAAAGCACCATAATGAATTCAGATGTTTCAGACAGAACTACTAAATAAAATACACAAATGGGGGAGTCAGGACTGTTGCTTTTTCTTCTGCTCTATAAACACAGGTCAGGTCTGCAGAACTCAGATTGTTTCTGAAGCTGGAAGTAATAGCAGCTCCTATATCCTTGTTTTGAGTAAAACCAGCCATGACAACACGATCTCTTGCACAGCCTGGATGTTTTAGCACATGGACGACTGTAAGATGACTCACCACGCTTTTAATTGCAGCTTTGATCATTAAATCTCTTTTGAATTACTGAAGGCTCTGTTTCCGCTTTCCAGTTACAAAAACCATCAGAAAAGGATTTGAGGTTTCAGGTCGGAAAGTTCAGCTTTGCTTTTCAAATCCCAGCCTTGTTCAGTAAGGATCCATAAAGGGCTGCAAACACCAAGACAAAAGCACAAAACAGATCACAACAGACCAATCTTCTCAGCCTGGAGCATCCTATGTTGGCATCCACCTCTTTATCTTGTCTGCCATTTCCAGGCCAGAACTTCTGTTGCTTTGGTAACTCCACTAAAAGCACTGATGTTTCCATTGTTGTTGGCCTGCTTCTAGCACTAATCACTGTTTTCACATTAATGAGATGCTGTTTATGGTTTTTTTTAGTGAGATGTTCTGCTCAATAGCCAAGGAAGGCACCACTAGATGGCTCAAGGGACTAGTAGGCTGCTCCAGCTTCCCAAAAATCCTGGCAAGGCTCTGGGTGCTGACCCCCAGAAGGCTGGGCCTCCAAACCCAGCTTCTTCTGGCCATGGAGAAGCCATTTGGGCAACACGAATCAGGACTCGCTTTGCCCTGTTTGGAGCAGCCATCCAGCAGCAAGATCCCTGTGGCACCACACACTGACACCCTCCTCAAACAAAGCAGCCTCCACGCCGTCGTGCCCTAAAAGAAACAAAAGATTTTGCCTTGTCCTGTTGTGACAGAGCCCCATTTCTGTGCAATGTGTCAGCAGCCAACAGAGGGAGAGGATGATCCTTCTCTGGCACACTGAGTTTGCTCAGACAGGCTCGTTCTGCCTTTTTTCCCTTGCACATCCACACGGCTCCCAGAGCAACTCGTCAGTGACTTTTAATTCAAGCCGATGATTAACGCAGTTGGTCATGATCACCAAATGTTTCCTGGCTGATGTAAATCCCTTCCCTGATGGAAACTCAGGACCTTGCCACAGCCCAGCGTGTGAGGACATCTCCTCTGTGCAAAGAAGGAATTAGGTATTAGCATAATGGACTTTTAAATCTCTCTGGTCATTGGCCCCAGAGAGGTGCATCCAACTGGATGCCTCCAGTAGTTAATTTGTTCCACAAATGGAGAGGGGATTTTTCTCTTTAGAAAGCCTTTTAGTGGGACCATTTCTCCCCTAGCCAACATCAGTTTGACTTCTGCAGGGTCACTTTAGATTTGCAGTGATAAAAAGGAGGTAAAACTCATCTCCTTATTCTACAGCTGAGTGGGTCTGCTCAGGGATCTGCAAAGAAAGAGCAGGGGAAATATATGAGGAAATTACAAATAATGTTGATAAAAGCAGCAAAGAGTCATAGTTCTTATCCAAGTGTGTGACAAAAAGTTCTCCCAAAACAATTCCACTATTGTATGTTTTTTTTCCTACAACAGCACTTATTTTATCTACTCCCACTCTTTGGCAACCCTCGGGTGGCCAGTCTTGCTCAAGTAATTGTCTTATGGGGGTGGATAGGAATTGCAACATTTTTAATATTACCTTTTCGATATTTAAAGTTTCACACACACAGTAAATACAGATTGATAAACTACAGGAATCTACATTTCAGCTTTAACTGAAATGCAGCAGTACAGTAGCAAATTTATCTGGGATGTTCAGAAATGAAAATGGGTCAGTCCACTTATTAAAAGAAACCTTCGAGCTTCCAAGAGAGCTTTTGGGCAGCCAAGAACTCATTGGTAGGAGTCTCCACAAACCTTGTTTTGTCAGACTTCTTACAACAGGGCAACATAATCAGTTGAAATTAAAATGGCCCCGTGTTAGTCAGCAAAAAGAGGGCCCAGCCTTCAATTAGTGCCACCACTACTCAGCCATGTGAAAGGGAATATAATGGATCTTGGCTGATTTACTGCCAAGTTTTCCTGACCTCACTCTGCTTTTTTGACTTTACACTCAGTATCATATTTAGCAGGACTAATGAACCTGCATTCCTCTAATGGGCCCACCCCAGCCTGTGAGGGTTTGTTTTGTTCTCTTGTTGATGATCTACCTTCCTCAACAAATCAATGTTTAAAAAAGACACAGAAAAAGGTCTTTCCAACACTTTCATTCCAAGACCTCTGTTTTACCCTCACCTTTAGAGCACACAAATGATTTTTGACTAGCAATTTCAGAGAAGATCCACAGAAAACATCTTTCTGCAGGACTGGGAATAAGTCTGCTCTTGCTGCAAGGGCCTTGAGCACCTTAGTTACTCTTAACTTAGTTACTCTTAACTGGGGAAACTGATGGAAGGAAACAGAAGAGACATAAAAGCAAAAGATCAGCAGAATTCATACAAGAAATTCATGCTGCGGTTTCTAAAGAACAAGGTATGAACAAAAGCCATCCTAGTCCAGGAGGCATTTCAGCATCACCTCTGGGAGGTCTGCTGGAGAAAACCACAGGCTGGTTGGTCCCACCTTGACCCCTGGGAAGGGGATGACTTCTGGTGTTTTTTGCTCCATTTCCAAACATCTGAAGGAAAAGAATGTGGCTGGGAGGAGCTGGTATGTGCTTGTAGGGGAGCAGTGCTGACACTCCTTCTCCTCTGAGACCCTGGGGGCAAGTTTTAAGTGTCTGAGAGCCCTTGGCAACACGAAAAATTTGGTAGAGTCAAGTAATCAAAAGCAAGAGGAGAAGAGCTTCACTTTTGAACATCTCAAGGATCAACAGAGATAATGACTTTACTGTTTTCTTCAGACATTAGTATTAATAAAATTCGCTCTGAAAAGGCCAAGACATTAAGTGCTAAGCAGATGATGAGCTCCAATTGCAGCAATTACTTATTGACTGTGTAATGTGCCCTGCTTTTTGTTAATGTCATCCTCGTCCTCTTGTTCTCCTTTTTCCTTTCTCCAAACATTACCCAAGTCTTTTTAGGCAATGGACCACGCATTCTTGCATCCGGTGTTATGTTTGTTGATTACAGTCTCTCAAATTCCATTCTTACAGTGATTTTAATTTTTTTTTTTTCTCCCCTTGTTGATTTATGGGGCTATGTGTAGGGTCTCCAGCCTCAATCCAGGTGTCTCTTTTCACAAAGACTGTAGAGACACAGTTATTACAGGCACTTTTCATGACTTTTGAAGTAAAATGATCCAACAGCTTCTGCTATGCAAACCTTCATAAAGTCATGTCAACATGTTTAATGTAAAATAAAAAAAGTCACAAAGTAAAAAATTAGGTAAGAAATGAGAAAGCCCAGGTATACTCTTGATCTAGTAGATCATGTGGTCTGAACAGATTTCTCATGCTGATTTTAGTGTTGAGGCTTGTTGCCCTGCTAGGGTGTTCCCATTAGTGGTAGTGTGGAGTAGTTTGCTGAGCCATGAGAAGTTTCCAGTGCAGGAAGTTTCCTGCTAATTACACTGAGTTTGAGAAATTACCAGAATATAGGCTTCATTAAGGGCTGTATTTTTATGCAGATGACAAAGAGAAATTGCAGCCAGTGGTGTCTTTGCTGAAAAGGCTCCATTACACTGCCATTAGTTGCTAATAATATATCATAATTATTTTTATAGGGTTAAGCTTGTTTCTTTCCTCATCCACCTGCCTTGCAGAGATAACCTCTAAGAATAACCTGAAGGACTGTCAGGCTTCAACTCAAAAGCTTTTCCTTAGCTAAATTTTCTAAACAATTCATTACCTATAAAAGATTGGTGAGAAAAGAGACATGGCCCTTTCTCTTTCCAATTTACATTCTCATAAAACTCCACTCAATGACTAGTCAGACTCCGGAATAATTTGATTTTTCTTCCATTATTACTATGCAAAGATATTCTGTGTATTAGTGAAATATCCATTCATTCTTCAGAACACATTTGCCATTAACTACACAAACACTTGACTGTAGTTAAAGAATTGTTAATCAGACTTGTCACATATCTTATTTGAAATATCCACTTTATTTATTGTGTGTGGCATGGTTTTCAAAAGTTTGAGCCTTGGCAGTGCATATTTCTACTAGAAGATAAAGAATAAGCTCTCTGATAAGACACCCATTTGTGAATGTGCACGTGTGGTTGGAAATACTAAAAGTTGAGACTTTGTTTTCTTCTTAAATGCTTTGCCTTGAAGTGAAGCTTATCAGTGGATCTGTCAGGTCTAATGGCAGCATCTGCTGCTTGACCTTTTATGCAAGAGTGTAAGATTATTTTAATTATAAAGCTGAACACCACTGCTGGATAAATATGAATAGCAGAGCAGCTGATTCGACTAAATCTCACCAAAAGGCTTGCTTTATTTTTCTGCTTAAAATCCTGCTTCTGTATGCTGAGTCCTGCTATGGACTTCCCTAAGCCTGGAATTAGCTCCAACATCCTCAGGACAAGGAGCAGGTAAATGATCTGTCCCTAGGAATAGGCATTGGTGACTCGACCAGGAAACACTGATGAGTTTCTACAGCTCAGACCTGAGTGTGAGATGAACCAAAATCCATGAACTTTCCAGCAGGAAGGGTCTGGCACAACACACCCATGGCCACTTGGAGAGCAGGGCTGGCTCAGGTCACAGGAACCAGCAAAGCTGCTTGCATGGGAAGGTCAATGACTTTTTCTGCCACTATAGAACAATATCTTCACACAGCAAAAATGCTAAATACTCATTTTCTCAAACTGAATTAACATAATTTAACTGAGGGCCATGTGTCTTCATTCTGGACTCTGTTTCATTGCAGGAGCTCTAACTGGTGACATGACCTCACCAGCACATTTGAATCCCACTTCAGAGACCCTCTGAACAAAAGCCAAGTTCAATTATAATATGAAAATTTCCACAAGGAGAGTGAATCAGACTTCCTTGTATGAAACCAGAAGATGCTGCAGTGCTCTCCAGAGAATGCTGCATACATAACCAACAGTAAAACCCAAACTGGAGCAAATAGCAGTACTGTCTGGGAAATGCATCCCAGGAAAAAAAAAAAAAAAAAAGGTGAGGTGGGAGGGTTTTTTGTATTCTATTTGAATGATGCTAAATTTGCAGATGGAACGTTAGAGGAGACAAAAACTATTAGTGCATTACCATTAGAGTTTAAGGGGGAAAAAAAGAAGAAATCTCCCGTTGTGGAAACATCAAAACCCAAGTAGACATGGCCAGCCTGCTCCAGCTGACACTGCTTGAGCAAGGAGAATGGAATGTATCATCTGCAGAGGTCCCTTCCAACCTAAATGATTTTGTGACGATAAAAGTATCAGAATAGGTTTTTTCTTCATGTTTCCAAAGGGGGTTGGTGTTTCTGCCTTAGGCGGGGGGGGAGATTTCTCTTCCAAACTCAACAGTTCTAGTTTACAAGTGCTAAAATAGTTTTGGAAGTTTTCCACTGTTTTGAGTCGGCATTTCAGAATGACACAGCTGAAGTATAAATTTTTTTTAAGCTGGGGTGACAGAAAGAGGAATAAAGCCTAAGTGACTTCCAAAAGAAAAGAGATCATTAAGGTTGGAAATGAATCTCTAAAATCATTGAGTCCAGCTGTTTACCCAGAACCATCACCACCACTAAACCATGTCCTCCAGTGCCACATCCACATTCTTTTTGAACACTTGCAGGGATGGTGATTCCACCACTTCTTTAGATACCCTGTTCCAGTGGTCTTTCCATTTGAGTCAAAATGAGAAAGTTCTGTTTGTTTTGCAAAGATAAGCTGGTTTTTACTATTATTTTTAGGTTCAGCCCTAGAAACAAGATAAGAAAAATTTCCATCTCAGCTTTTAAATACAGATTCATGAAACTTCTTGATCTCCAGTATAAGCTGTATGCCAAAATAAACTAAGCAAGTGAAACCACACCACAGGAACATTGCTCTGGTTTGGGGTGCTTTCAAAGCTCAGATGCCCCAAAGTAATTTATTTCAAGCAACATGAGATACAAGCAGCCTTAATTTAACATTTCAAGTTGTGAAAGATGAAGTATCAAATATCCATCTCACATTTTCTGCTTAGATTAGTCCAAACAAACCAGCATATTTCAGGAATATTTCCACTTGCTTTCATCTACCTGGTTATTCCAGAAGGCTTAACATGTACTATTTCCTTTTCTTATCCAACCACTTGAATAACATCTGCCCTCTTTGTCAGCTTCCTAAAATAACCACCTTTGGCATGTTAGAAAAGATTTTTCATCCTCTGGTGCAAAACAGCAGTCAAGTAATGAACTGGGCTCAGCCCAGCAAATATTTAATTTGGCAAGTGCTAAGTTTTAACTTGTGATATCTCATCTCTGCATTCAAATGTCCAAAACAGGTGATACATGTGTAATGCAAAAAGCCTGAAGCAAACACCACAGCATCTAGAAAATAGCTGCAGGTTTTTTTGCGATGGAAATTATTTCTGTTTAAAACATCAGCCCTGAGTAATTGTATATTTTGTTTAGAATGACAGCTGAATGTATTTGCTGCCTTTTGATGGCAGATAAGTGGGAAGGAAAATGCACTCTCTGAAGGCTTTTATCACAGAAAATCACTGTCGGAAAATTGCACCATGTAGCATAGCAATATTTCCATACTTTACTGCACTTACAGAGAGAAAACTGTTATTAAGGCTAACAGGATGTCATATAAAAAGAGATGTGTTCACAGATCCTTTATTTGGCCAGAATTTTTCCCCCTACAGTTGCAGGGGTTGAGAGGCCATTGCAGCAGAATTTAAAGCTTTAGACTTTCAGTGAAGTGCAGCTAATATTTTAACAAGGGGATCCGACAAAATTCCTGCTGGCTCTGTCGGCTGTCATAAAACCCAGGATGGGACAGACCCACCGTGGGAAATCTATTCACCTGTATTCCCTGAGCCAAGGAGGGAGCAGGGATGCATCCCTACAGCCTTGCCTTGCTGCAGCGAGCTCCGTGGTTCCCAGGAGATGAGGATCATTCCTCTGGTGCCCTTCATGCCTGGCTTGTTGGGCATTTCAGAGAGCATCAGGAAAGACAGCTGGGCAACCACCCACTGAAAGGAGCTTCAGGAGAGCTGTTTGGGAGCTCAGTGGAGGACAGAAAAGAGCTTGTAAGGGACCAGGCTGGAGAGAAACGGGGTGGGCACAGCTCGGGAGCCCTGTGGTCACTCCTGCTGCTGCACTGACTCGCATTTACTGAATTTACCAGTGCCCTAGTTGCCTTCTGCTAAGCATGAGCCCTGACTCATAGTGAGAGCTGCTATTTCTACTGTTAGGGATGAAATTCCCAATGGACAAACCCCTGCAGATTCACAAGAATCATCACAGCAGCTGTAAAACCGTTTCATCTCCCTATGACTCAATCGCACTGCTAATACTTCAATTATTTGCAAGCTTTGTAAACAAAGCTGTTCTGGGATGCTTTGGAAGCTCCAATCTCCTTCTCCAAAGGCCAGCAGTTAGTAATGGCTCCCTTCATCAGAACCCCTTTACTTTGGGGCTCACCACTGCTCTCAGCTGTGCTGCAGCTACTGCTCTGTGCTCCCTTCACATGCAGGAGCATAACATCCCCCAGACCCAGCCCCAGTGCCATTCTGCTTGCCCTCTCCATGGATTATTGCAATGATAAAAGCAGCAGCTGCCTGGAACAGATTTCTTTTCAGCAGAAGTGGGAAAAATATCTAAGCCTTCTCTACTGTCAGCTTGTGTCAAGAAGATCTGCACCCATTTTGTTCCTTTAAAGCGATTTGAAATTTTAAAAAAAGCAAAAACTTTCAAACACTAATAAGAGCAGTATTGGCACAAACATAGGTGCACCTTCATTCCACTGTCGGGAAAAATTAAAAATAAAGAAAATATTATTTCTTTTCCCTGACAATCCCAACCATCTTGAAGCTGCAAGCTGTAGCTGGTATTACAGCAGGTTCCCAAGATAACACTGCAAAAATTCCCAATCCAGACCTTTCACTTTACAAGCACAGAGCAAGATCCCAGGCTCCCCACAAGACCAGGGAGGTTTCCTGGCCTGTACTAGGGACAGTTTGTTTTCATTAGGAAGAGCTTCCTTCTGGGATGTTGGACAGATTGACCCCCAACTCTGAAGAAGGCAATTTAACCTGCCATAAATCAAGTCATGTAACTCATTTTTGGAAATAAAATAATCTGAGCTGCTGTTCGGGGCTCCCATCACAAGATTCTTTGAATATCCATCCCTCTGATAAAATCTCCTCGTGGTGGAGTAATTGTTGTTGTTCTCCACACAGGTAACTATTTGCTTTTGTGTTTTATATTACAGATTTCCTCTTTTAATTGCCAGAACTCCACTCAGCATTCAGAAATATCAAACACAGCATTATGAAACAACATTTCTGTCTTGTCATGCCAATACTCAACTCTTCATCCACTGCTTCAGCAAGGAGTTGGTTTTACTTTATTTGAGATACTTCAGCATTCCCCTAGGAATAGATAGAAGTGCTGCAGATTTTATTTTCTTCTTAGTAATTGATCAGACGGAGTGGAGAAAGCTCTATAAAAAATAAAATCAGAAAACAATATTCTCATAAAGGCTGTTAGTTCTTCCACAAGTTGACCTTAATTTTAGTTTAATTTTAATTTAATAGAGAGAGAATAGGTCTAAATGGACAAAACTGTCAGGTTTCACCATGCAAAATATTAGCAAGAATCACATATGCTTGACACACAAAATAGAGGACAGTCAATGCCTCTTCTGAAATCATGATCATTCTACTTTATGCTCCTCTTCTCCCTTTTAGGAAATTCATTGTTTCTAGTTCTTTCACAAATGAGGTAAGTACAAGTATGGAGTAGGACATTAACAAGAAGGAAAATGGTACAGGAATGGATACTCTGTAGAGTTCATCCACACTAGATAATTGGGGAAGGCCACAAGCTGACATGGATGCATGTAGTTTTCCCACATTTAAAAGGTTTTTTAGTTGCTGTTGCTTTACAAGAATAGATCCAGTAGGGTTATATGTCCAGTGTATTTCATTCTGGACTTAAGAAGATAACAGACCTGTTTATCTTAAAAAAAAAAAAAATAGACCTATTTCCTGCACTTTTGCTTGGAAGATATCACTTCTTAAAGAAAAATAGTGTAGGAATGTGAATAAGTGATATTACACAGGTTTTCTAAAGAAAAATATTGAAAAAACCTTGCAGATCACATAGTTTATTTCCCTGAGAATTAAAGACAAAGAGGCTTTTACAACATTTTAACATAATTTTAAGCCAGCATTATGTGAAATAAAAATTATCTGAATATTCTCCTGTCTTCTAAAGAGGATTAAAAAATTAAGCTGAATACTTTCCATCGCCTCATTTGATACCTGATCACAGAAATTCAACTACTGCTACAAGAAGTACCATTTCTCCATATTTATGGAGGTTTTTTTGCATAGTTCCACAGGAAAATGTTAAAGTTTACCTGCAAGGCAGGATATCAGCATTGCTATGTCCAAGCCCAACTCTGGAAACAAATTAGAGGCACTTTTCACCTTGGTTTTCTGACTCTAAGAAGGTGAAGTGGAGGATCTTCTAGATGAGCAAAACATTCTTGCACAAAACTCACTCTCACAGTGTAAAATAACTTCAATATTAACAAATTAATTTCATTCAAACTGGGAAGTGGTTTGAAGTGAAGGCACTATCATTTCCCATGACTATCGCTCTCCACAAACTCCAGGAGACACTGAGATCACCGAGATGGAACTTCTTTCATTTCACAGGAGAAAATGCTACTCTGGAAGCAATCAGTGGTCAGCAGAACATAATAGCAGCTGACATTTCAGGTCAATATGAAAGCAGTTTGGAGCCAGCCAATTTGGAAGTGCTCCAGTTTGTCACTTCATTGCTAACGAAGACAATGTTGCAACATGCTTTGTTTAATATAAAAACCAGGATAGAATCATGGGAGAATTATTTCCCTCTCAGCTTCACCCCCCTCCAATCCTCTTTCCAAATGCAATTGTTCTATTTTTAAAAAGCTCATTTGTTCTTATTGTTCTTGCATCAAGCTGGCTGCTCACCCATCTGTCTCCCACTGTGCTTAAAAAGATGTCAAGATCCTGCAGTCCCAAACACAGTCCTGATGTTTCCACTGAACTAAAACACATCTGCAATGACAGCTTTCACTTAGGAGTGAAGCTATTTTTTAAAAAAATCACAACCTTACTAGTCAGATTTCAGATGGATTTATCAAAAAGAAAAACCAAAATAAAACCCCAAACCAGTGCCACCTCATCCAAGGTACCAGGATGCTCATTGGTTAAGACATTAAACAAAGTTTGTTTAAAGAATTCCAAGTTTCATCATGCATGTTGTTTGAGAGCAATACCACACAAAGGTTGTTGGGAAAATGAGTCTGCCTTTAGGGCTGCCCTTCACCCAAAATCTCTCAAAAACCTCTTGAAAAAACTCCCAGTCCAAGGAGATTCCATAGGATCCCTCAGATCTGTGATGGCAATATAGGTGAAATATCCCTGGAAAATTGCCTCTTGCTGCATGTCAGAAAGGAAAAGGACAGAAAGCGAGCAGATAACCAAACCAATGTGCTAATGTAACAATTTTCAAGGTTTCAAACAGAATTCTTGCAAGCACCTAAAGGCTGATTCCCTATTTTGCAGCTTCCATTGCAGGGAAAATCAGTGTCATGGACAAAATCAAACCACATGTGCCTTCACTTGCCTCATAGCAGTGAAATCTGACGGAGAGAGTCAGAAATGTAACACATCATCAACCCAGGTGCCCTCTCATCCCCTGCTGCCTCAGGTTTTGGCTGTCTTGTTGAAGGCAGCAAGGCTTTCAAAGCTGGGATTGGCTCTGCTGAAGCACAGCTTCCTCCAGAAAAACAGTTTTTAGATGAGGTTTAGATCTGTTTTTAGATGAGAGCTCGAGTGCAAAGCAGTGCAAACACTGAGAAACTTTCAGACCTGGCACAACTTCCACCACAGTTTCTGACCCTGAGCATGTACACCCTGGTTCCATCAGTGGATTCCATCACCATAGTTTGGGATTCAGCTAAGAAGCCCCAAGACTCTTTGGCTTTGTGGAAAATAGAGATTGAAGCACTTTTCTCTCTCTTAAACTTCTTCCCTGTGAGTCAAGTCAGAGGCAGAGTAGACACACACTTGCCCTCAGTGTGTTTCATGGAATAAACAGGCTTGACAGCTGAGAATTTTTGGCAAGAGCTGCAAATAAACTTGCATTTTTTTAGAGGCTTAAAGTAGACAAACAGCCAGGCTACTCTCCTCAGAGGAACAAATCCTGAGGAGACCTTTTCTTATCTTATTGCATTAATGAATATTCTGTCACTTTAGCAGGCCAAACATAATTGTTCAAACTGCTATGCTGAGACTAATTGCCCTGTCATTTACAATTAGAGGCGTTAATATGGCCATTAAGATGTTACAAATGGCTCCTGAACACCCTCCCCGGTCACCAGGATGTATAGAGCACCCTGGCAGAGTAGCAGAGGGAGTTAGAGGTCAGGGACCTGAGCAGGTCTTGGTGCCATGAGAAACCTGACAAGGCAAGAACATGCCACAGCTTTCCTTCCTGCCAGACCCTTGCTGCTGGTCAGCAGAGAAAGCCAGCCCAGCTCAGATGGGACTGGCACCTCTGCACACCTGCCAGCCCAAAGACTCCCTGGCTTCCAGGTGCTGCAGCTCCAGCAGCCCTTCCCTCCAGGAAGCCAAGCAAGGCATGTGGTGCCACAGCCTCCTGGCAGCAATTATTCATCAAAACTGGGCTGAGACTTCACTTATAATCTTTTCAAATGGAAAGACCTTCTTGTAATTAATTTCTTCTGTCCACAGAGCAGCCAACACAAGAGAAGGGACAGTGAAGCCTTTAACCCAAATTCCACAGCTCTAGAGTACAAGTGCACCCACTCACACAGAAAACTTCTCTGTTAAATGAGTTCTTAAAGCTTGGTGGGTGCCAGGCTGGTGAGGGCAGCTTGTGGACTTGTGTGCCATTTTAGCTGGAAGAGGCTGCATTTGCATGGAAGGTTCCAGTCTCCAGCTACATTCTACTTTGAGATGATCTGGGGCCATTCTGTTTCAAGAGGTCAATTTTTAAAGAGGCAGGAGCAAAAGCATCCCTCTCTAAAAATAAACCAACTCCTGTGCAAAGGCTTGGCATTCCCCTGTCAGGTTTCAGAGACTGGAAGAGAGAATAGTCTGGTGTTGGCTTCCAGCCACAAGGAAGTTCATATCTAATATAATCAAGCCACATAAGAAAAAACTGAGCAGATAAGAAGCCAAATGCAACTCAAGCCACAAAGCCTCCATTGAAAATGTGTTTTGACTTCAGAAGAGCAACAGGAAAAGAGAAGAGAGGATTAGAGATTCAGGGCCCAGTGCTCCTCTCAATTGCCCCAGATTTACACCCATTATATTCCAGAAGAGTTGATCCAAATTCCGCTTTGCTGTGAGAAAGGCAAGAGCTTAACTTACATCAGCTGCAAAAACATTTCCGATTTCTTATCTCTTTCCTAATTGCCATTCAGGGGACAGTGTGATGTGTGTCACGTCCAGCATTTACCCGTTTATTCTGAAGGTTAAAAATGTCACAACGGGCGTGGAGTAACCAGCATTTAAAAAAAAAAAAGAAAAGTTTGTAGATGCAGAAGTCTGTTATTGCAAGTCCAATGAGAAAATAATGCTCTCTTTGTACTTGTCTTCCCTTGACAGACAGCTTAAATTAGGTTGCTGAATAACTTGGTACATGGTACAACAGTAAACCTGTCACAAAAGCATGTTAATCAAAGCACAACTGATACTTGACATCCTCTGGTGAAAGGCATTTTTACAGTGTTTCATTAAAATTGAAAGGAGGATTAAGAAGCCTATTTCTTGATTAATGTCTCTCTCTGACTGGGAGATGTAATCCTATCCATAACCTCAAATTACTGGAAACAAAATTAAATTTCTGCCAGCAGATCATTCTGAGCACATATGACACAGGGCACAAAAGTGTTCATTTCTTTATACTTTTTATCCAACCTTTGAGTTTCAAACACCACAGTGGGAGCTCTAGTTACACTCCAGGCTACAGGAGATGCTGTGGAATAGCCCCTGAGACCTATAGGAGTTGGCCAAACATTTTGAAAACATTGCTTTTAGTGTCAAAAATTTTTATAAAATGATACGAGGAAATCCTTGGTGACAAAGTAAATCGGAGTGATAGAGACAGAGAAAATTTCAGAGGCAGAGGTTTAGGGAGCAGCTATTCTACCACCTTTGCATGCCACAACAACAGGAACAGGGAAAAATACTGCAGTTGACAAGACATAGCAGGGTGTTACTCAAACATCCTCAGGCTTCGGGAAGAGCAGAGGCAGCCAGTCTGGAAGGAACAAAAAGTTGGAATTTCTGTCAGGACACATCCTGGCTCTCCTGGCTGCCAGGTGACAGGGATCCTCCTGGGAACACGACTCTCCCTGGCAACCCACTGAGTGATGAGAAGTGGATTTTTCCTCCCCACCATCACTGACCCAAGGCCAGGAATTCAGTGCCAGGAGTGCAGGGACAGAGCTGTGCCAGGCAGCCCTGACTCCCCAGCCCACAGGGCAGCCAGCTCCCTGCCAGCCACCACAGCCTCTGGGACATTTGCATTCAAACCTCTTGTATCAGCAGTGCTTGGAGCCTGTGTGCCCAGCAGAAGGAACAAAAGATGAAACAACCCACACGACTTTCAGCCTGCCCCACACCAGACAGGGCAAAGGCAGTACCAGGTCAGAAACTCAGCCCTGGCCACCTGCCAAAATCCCCATTTCACAGCATGCTCTGCTCACTCTCCATGGCGAAATCCTGCCTGGCTAAATCACAAGAAGCCTGGAACAGCTGCATATCCCATTCAAACAAAACAAACCTACCCCTCAGTAGCCCACTCCAGCAGCACATGGCTGCATCTCCCTTCAACAGACCCTTTCTTCCACGAGCAATCTCCAAATGGGCTTTTGTAGCACACCTGGCAGCCATAATCTGGGTTCTCAAAAGCAGATTAGATAAAATCACTTGCAGCTCTGCTGTTTCAGCCACTTCTCCCTTGAAATATCTTCTGGTTGCCTCAACATGATGGTTTATCTTCAGCAGACAATAGTTGAGCTAGAAGCCTAAATTCCAAAATGCACAAGAGTCAGACTCTCAACAGATGCTCCTCATATCTCTGGGCTTCAGTAGTTCTCTCCCTCCCAGGCCATTAACACTTAGTGCCAGGAACAATTTATTCCATTAGATAAGGGCTAGAACTTCTCCAAGCACAACCTACATGCACTGAGATGTGAACAAGTCACCTAAGGGTACATCAGGTTTCAGCTTTGATCTCCTCTTTGGTTGGTCTGAAATCCCTTCCCACATCCTCCCTCTGCAAGGCAGTGCTGTGCTGCAGGGGGAAGCCCTGGGATTTCCTTGGAGGTGCTGCCACAGTTCCCAGTGCTCACCATCTCTGCCCACCCAGTGGTTCTGAGATCAGGCTGGAGTCCTGCTTAGCCATGAATAGCTGAAAAATTTGCTTAAACAAAACAAACCAAAAAAACCCAATAAAACTCATAACACTGAGCTCTGGCATAGCATTAAACTCTTGTTTTTAAACCAACATTCAAATATGTTCAAATATCTGACTTGCATCCTGAGCAAGCAGCCTTACTCCAGATTTCTGCAGAGGATGGGTTTGAAACCCATTCACCCCCTCCTTCGATTTTTCATTTCCCACTGACTCCTTGGCTTCTCTGTCCTAAACACCTCTGTTCTCACCCCTGTTTAGAAGATCAGGTTAAAGCAGTCTGTGAAAAGAGGCAGAGTTCAAGAAATGGATGGGGCTGTGTTATCCTCAAAGAGTTTTAAGGGCAGTAAATATCAGGACCCTCCTCTCCCTCCCATATGCAGCTCAATGTACACAACAGGAGAGCATATCTGAGAGATGAGCTTTGAGATACAGCCTTTTATAGTATCTGCAATAATTTAATAAGCTACAAGCTGCTCCCAGAGCACATTCATGGGAGAGAGGGGTTGTTGTTGTTTTAGCCTTTGCAGCTTTGCTAAGCTTTGAACTGAGGGTATTGGGTTGAACAGCAGTAAATGCTCTGTGAGTTGCCTAACATTTTCCATTACACCATTCATATCATATAATCTTACACCTGACATTTCCTATTCTTATACTATATCTACTGCTTGAAAAAAAAAAAAAGAGACGGGTCTTTTGTTGCTATTTATAACATGCCAATAGATCTTAGTGAGTTTTACCAAAGGGCAGGTTAAAGAGTAATTAAAAATCTAGTCAGATTATTTTAAAAAAGAAAAGGAAGGATGTATTAGGCATTCAAAACCTTCAGGGTGAAGTCCTCTGGAGCAGTATTGAAATAGAGGTTTTTTGTTTTTGCTGTTAATCTCACTTTGAAAACTCAACTTATTCTCATGAAATAACTTCCTTATTTGTAATCTAACTTGTAAGAAAATATTTACACCACATACACTGGCTTATTTGTCTGTTAAGTGAGCCATATGGCATCAAGACTGCAATTTAAGTGGGAACACACAACAAATGAGTGGTGCAGAAAGCTAAACCTTAGAGAGCCACAAAGGCTGGTTCAGAGATGAGCTTGAGTAAAGACAAAATGAACCATTTCCCAAGGCATGAGGGGGTCATTGGGGAAGCCACGGGATCGTGACAGGGCTCTGTGACTCTGTTGCAGGTGTCAGTGTGCAGGGCAGATCCCAAATCTCTGTTCCCTGCTGTGTCCAGCAGCTCACTGCCCTCTGTACAAACCACGCTGGACCATCAGCCCTGCCCTGCAGTGACTCCATCAGCTCTGGAAACGGGAGCAGTCCCAAGGGAGGCTGAACATCACCAAACACAAGGAGCCAGCACTCCTGGATTCTGGCAGGTGGACAGAGCAGGCTGAGGCTGGTGCAGCCTTTGCAGGAATCTGGCAAAGCTGAGCACAAATCAGTGACCTGAGGATGCAAAACCTGCCTGGCTGCTCCCTCCCTCGGGCTTCTCATATTTCTAATGCTGGTGAAGGGGGAGGGAAGAATGTAAAACAAGATTTCTCTAGCTGCCCTAATCTATGTTATGCCCCTTTGAAGCTTTCTCCTCACATTTCTAGCACAGACATGGCTCTCACTGCACAATGTGGGTATAGATAGCAACCAAGGACATGGTTATCCTGCTTTTTTGCTCTAAAGAGGGAACAACAGCAGGGTCAGTGGGGAAATGGGAGCTGCCAGGGAGCAGATTTAAATTTTCTGCATTTCAGCAGGGCTAGAAACAGTTAAATGTGTCACTCCACTTTGATATCTCATTATAATCCCAATGGGTTACCCCATTGTTGAAGTTGTAAGCAGTGTTGGAGCATAAAAGTTTAGGGCACAAAAATGTCTATGGTTATTTTCAGAAAACAAATGTGTTTTAAAAGGCTTGAGTCTAACAGAGTCTGAGTGGAGGGAAATACTGGAGTGATGGCAATTTTAAAAGGTCCAAGGTATAAACATTTGCACAGCAAACTGATTTGGAAACCAAGAAATAGGAAGATTCGTTTATTACGAGGTTCATTTCTTTTCTGATTTCTGTAGCAGAGTGTTTTTATCATGTGAAACGACAGTCAGTGCCACAGCTAGTCAAATATAACAAGTGGGGGGGGGGAAATAATTCTGAAACCTTTCTAAAATGAAAGCTTTCTTCTAACTCAGGAGCCATAAATAAAATCAAGTATTTGCCCTCAGGGAAGAACTTAACACAACTCCAATTCAGCTAAAGGAATCTTTCATCAAGGCACAAGGACTTTGCCCTCACTGTTACTGTGCCTTCTCCTCACTCTGCTCTTTGGGAGCCAGAGCCACTGCTTTTAACAGCTGGGCACTACCACAAGTCACCTCCAAGGAGCCAACAGAGCCAGCAAAACCTGGACAAGGCTGATTTCCAACAACTTCATTCCCTGTAGCAGGACTTCAGGCTGCAAGGTTTGTCAGGGGCTGCACACCCCTCGAGCCTCTCAGCTCCATCCGTGGCTGCCCCAGGCTCTCACAGCACCACCAGCCTGCTCCTTGCAGCACAGAGCAAAATCTGCAGAGCTCTTGGCCGCTGCAGGATTGTCCCCCCACCCTTCCACAGGAAACTATTCCAGGTTGGAGGGTTTATTTCAGGAGGGGTTCCCAGCACCGAGAACCATTTGCAACCCAGGTTCATTTTCCTCACCCATCTGAAAACCACACAGAAGCCAAACAAAATCACATCTGAAGGTCACAGTTTCCCTTTTCTTCTTTCGCCACAGTTTTCCTTCCTTCCCTCAAAAGCAAAACAAACCCTGGAACCAAAAGCAAATCAGAATCTTTTATGAAGTGGAGAAGGACAGTGCAATGAGTTGAATGATGTCAAGAAGGCCAAATATTTGCTATAATAATTCTTAGAATACACACAAATCCAAGTGCAACAGGCCAAAACTCTTTTTAATTCCACCTGTATAAAAACAAAGTCATTTTCCAGTGAACTCAATAGAGCTGCTCCAAATTTACTACGGTATAATTCATAGCGTGGAAAAGGAATGTATAAACAAGGTTTTATTCAGGCTGGCTTGTGACAAATGGTGACATTTTCTTCTTGGAATAAAACCTGTCAAAATCATGTAATTAAGCAGAGAATGCCTTTGCTGAAGAGAATTTATTTTCAAACATCAAAAACATCCTATATGAAGTAAATCTGTGTTCTCCTAGTTTTCCAAAAGTCTCATTTCATCATGACTTACATTCCCCATTGGAAGACTTCCTGAGCTGGGCTGCCTTAACCTCAAAACAACTGAAATAATCCAAAAGTGTGTGCAGCAGTAAGGGGCTGCTGGGGCAATACTGCAGCCTTGTTTCCAACCTGGCTCTTTCTGCATTCCTGTTTTTCCTGTGTGTTGACAAAAGGTAAATACTCTTCCAAAGGTATTACACCTCAGAGCAAGATAAACCAAGCCTTGAACAGATGCACCTGTAACTGTTCACGGGCTGCCCCAGTGTGTTACAACTCCTTTGCAAAGAAAACAAATCCCTCAGAAGCATGCTCACACTGTGAAACAGTCCAGGGAAGATTTGGGAGTTGTTTTTAAATAAAAGCTGCTAACACAGCAGCTGCTGCAGAGGGATGGGATTGTTCATTTTGGGTACAGCTGCCTCCTGCTGCCTGCACAGCTCCCAAGCTGTTGTTAACAGCTCTCACTGTACAGAGGACCCTGAAACTCCATAGCTCAGTCCCCCAAGTCAGCAGGATGCCCCAGAGCCTGCAGAGAACAGCAGCTTCCATTGCTTCCAAACATTCAATCAGCAAAATGGCCCAAATCCCTCACCAGCAGCAGAAATGGGAATCCACCAAAAAAAACAGGCAAAAACCGTGCAAAACCTCCCTTCAGTGGGAAGAAGAAGTTGCATCCCACGTTCAGGTGTAGGGACTGATCTTTTGCAGAAAAAAAATACATCCCCACAAGGCCCAGCTAGGATTGTGCCTACAATAGCATGGAAATAATAATACACCAATATTCCAATTCTAATAACAACACTGGAAAACGCTGAATTTGTCAAAGCTGATTCACGTGTCTGAGGAAGGGGGGGAACAAAAGGTGGTTTTGACACATCATCTTCCTGCCTCCTGTTTTTCTCTGCTTCTTTAAATTTCATAATTCAAATGCTATAATTGGAGTTGAGCGAAAAAACAGAACTTGTGTCATATGAGAAACTGACATTCTGGCATGTTTTTCCATTGAATAAGAACAAAAAATAAAATTAAAATTTCTCGTGAAGTGACAATCTAAAAAAATCCAGTTTTGAACCCATCCATATTGATACATTTTAAGATTTTGTTTTGAGAACGTCAAAGCAATATAACAAATTAAATCCTACTAAAGTATATCAACATTTTGTGTGAAGAATCCAAACAAACACAGAAACAAGGATTTTACCTTTCCAAAGCAAAACAAAAATATTCCTCAGTTGCAAATAGATTGACACCTCTCAGTAAGATATTCTGATTTTGTTGAAACTTCATTTTCTGACAGAAAATTGTTCCATCAGAAATTTTAATGAGCTTTCCTTCAATACAAACAAGTCTGTGTTACTCATGCCTAGGAGAAAATGTCACTTTGCAATATTTTGCTTAGTTAGGTGCCTCCCCATTAGGATGAAGATATTACACCGAGTTTGCCTTGGTTTCTCCACATTCCCCCTCCCCATGCACAGCATGCACATCTATCATCTGATTAAAAACATTATTTATCTTTATATAAAAACATATATTTCCTAACAAGCCAAGACATTTATAAATAACTTATAATACCACAGCTGAGTGCTAAACATCATGATTTAGGATGAAAGAAGAAACCTTTCTGATCATTGTCCTTTAGTATTTCAAAGCCCATTTTTCACGTTTATTTGCTGTCACTGGCTATAAGTGATTGCCTTGCTGTATTGCATTTCCTCTGCAATGGTGAGTTGTTTGCAAAAGGAATGGAGGACAAGCTGTCACATCAAAGAGAAAAGACTGAAACCCACCAGGAGGTGAAGCAGGGGTTTATTGTCTTTTGCCCTGGGTTTTGACAGTTAATTAGCTCTCGTCCAATTTATGCTTGTGTGGCAGCTACACCAGGGTCACCAGCAACAGCTCCAAGGTGAGGCCAATGCAAAGGATACAAGGCAGGAGAACTTGTGACAGAGCCCCAGCAAAGCAAAGGGCTTCATCTCTCACCCCCAGCCACCACTGATGGACTCGTGCCCTAATGAAGCCTTTGACTTGTTTATTTTTTCCCCTCACCACATCGAGGACTCTTTCAACAGCTTTGGGCACTGAGGAATTGCCAAAGTGGCCGCTAAATTAAGCTGTCAGAGTTGCAGCATCTGTGGAAAAATGTTTCCCCTTCAACTTTGTGTCAGCTGCCTTGGGCAGAGGAAGAGGAGGAAGAGATGAAGGGCTTCCCTGAGATGTTCTGCAGGGCTGCACTTCACGACCTCTCAGAACCTCACCCACATCTTCTGGCACCCAAAGATCTTCCAAGGCTTGGCAAAGCAAATGTTCTTCCCCCTCTTATTACGCTCTCCCTGCTGCTTTGATGGGTTTTGCCACCTGCACACGTTTTACCTCCTCTGCAGTTTGAAACCCCAAGTGTAAGGAGAAAGCAGAACCCAAGGTGTTGTGCTGGGGCAGGAGCACAAAACCAGGATTTTCACATCATGGGATAAACCTTTGATCAAATCACATATCTCAGCTGCAATAAATGCTGGAAGAGTGCTGCCCTGCTTGATGCTTAGTGAAAAGCAGCAAGGTTTCACCTCTGAAAAAAGACTCTGGATCAATTTAGAGGTCAGGTGGATGCCTCAGGGGAATATGACAGACAGGAGCACCAGAAAAAGAACTGGAAATTAGATGCAAATTCACTTTATATTAAACATCCACTGAATGGGAATTTCTAGACATTACTGAACCAAGTCAAGACTCAAACTGGAGAGCCAGCCTTGAATACTACAGAGCTCCTTGGCAATGTCCAGTTCCAATTTCCAAGTGAAATCTTCATACCTTGTAGAAAGCAGCTGCTGCCTTAAAAAACACTTTCTTTTTTAGAATTACCTGTTCAGACCTTACCCAAGCAGAGTGAGGCAGTTTCTAGGCACACAGGAAGCATCTTTCCTGCAGAGACAGTCTTAAAGAATCAGCCTCATTTAGCCACATTAAATATGGAAAGCCCTGCACTAAAACAGCACTGGCACAATATCCCAGCTTCCCTGCAGCTGGATCCTGAGGAGATCCAGGGGCTGAATCCCATTCCATGCTGTCATGATGGGATGTTGGATGTGCATCCCAGCAACAATGCCACACTCCTTTATTTTCTCTTTGTCAAAGACATTGAAAAGTCACCAGCAATCTGAAAGTCTGAAGGACACCATTATCCAGGTTTCTATATTACAGTCACTTCTGGAGAAATCTTTCCTAAGTGAGCCAGCCAATTACAGGAACTACCCCAAACAGCCCCATACTCACAAAAGCTGGAGCAATCTCGGATTCAAGCACTAGTGAGATGCAGCAACAAGCTCATATGAATCACCTGCAGGAACTGAGCTTGGGTCTCAAGAACAAAACAGTCTGAGAGATTTCAGCTGAGCATGAAGAGCCAACCCCCAAACACTGGGCCAGCAACACCTTCTCCAAACCCACCTGGAAGTACAATAGAGTCACCCTCTTAAATCACTGAATCACAGAATTCAGAATTATTTGGGTTGGAAGGAACCTCAAAGATCATCTATTCCAAACCTCCTGCAGTGGACAGGGACTGCTACCACTTCACTGTATTGCTCAGAGACTCATCCAACCTGGCCTTGAACAGTTCCAGGAATTCAAAGCTCAAATGCCTCTTTCCTTTAACGACAAGAAGATGAGACCCACCTCTTGTGAGCACCTACAGCTAGGTGTGATGATTCTAGCTCCTGCAGCCCACTCCTAGTATCATCTGCAATGCCCTTCCACTCTGCAAACCCCCACTGCAATCTTAATGAAGGACTGATGTGAATGCAACTTGTATGAAAGGGTCTCATGAGAGGCAGGCAGAGAGCTAAACAACAGACTAAACTTAGTGCGTGGGCTTGTGGTTTGTGTTCCTCTCAGCTGTGAGTCACTGTGTGGGGTACAAAACTGCCTTCCTCCCCCAAAATATCATGGAAAGAAAGCAGTGCCTCACGTTACAGTATGAGAGGCTCTACACAGCAGGGGCCAGAGCTGTGTTACTCACAGGGAGCCTGAACACTTGGCAGCATCACTGCCAAATCTGTCAATGACATTTCACACAGGCCATTGAGCAACCAGCAGAAGAAAATCATTTTCAGCCAGTCTCGATCCAGTGAGGTTCAGATAAGAAACAGGATAAAGATCCTTTCAATTCAAGGTCACCTACCTCCTTTCTCTTCCTTGGAAGCTCCTTTCCAGTCTCCTCCCTTGCTGTCCTGAGTGCTGTGCACAGCTCAGGTCCTTCCCCTGGGGTGCTGTGATGTGAGACTGCTGCCTGGGGACTTGGATGCAGCACCTGGGAAGGCTGCCAGCTGGACAAGGCAAGCAAGCACCTCTTGCAGATTAGCAGTGAGTCCCAGCAAGCCTTTCTTCTTGCACAAATTTGGAAGTTTTAGAGTTGGAGCATGCACGCTGAACACTTCCCAGAAGATTTAACAAATTTGCATTGGCAAAGATTCAGTGATTCAGCTCAGGGCTCCTCACCCTCACAAACAGGCACATCAGGGGCCCTGGTGTGTGTCACCTGAGCATGTTCCAGTGAAGCACCAGGAGCTGCTGCACTGCTCTAACTCAGGCACCACAACCATTCTGCAGCAGGAGCATTAAAAAAAATAAGCTACTGAATAGTCAGCTCAAAGGGAAGGCAAGTCAGAAACCCTGGATATGATTGTTTGGCTTGGATCAGGAGATGGTTTTCACCTGTAGGTGCTTGTCTTCATCAAGGGAAACAAGTTCCTTCATACCTGCTCCAGGATGTAATGCATAAACAGGAAGAGCCAGCCACCAGGGAGAGGTAAGAAATACACACCTTTGCAGATTGACAGCAGTTTTCTGCATGTTATTGCATAACAACAACTGCTGTCTACTTTGGGACAGTGACCAGGGCTGCAAAACACGGGCCCTTGTGTGCCTTCCCTGAGCCAGCAGTTAATAATGCAGTGCAAGGAGTCAGGAAAGTCCCAGATGCCATGACCAAGGCAGGTGCCAGGCTCTGCTGGAGAGAGTCCCAATCACACAATGCAGGAGAAGGATTGAGCCTTGTCCAAAGTCTTGCAAGACCAGCCAGGATGGGCTTTGTGTCCACACCAGGCTTTTTCTTAGGCGTTTTTGGTACTAATTTCCCCTGCCCATGCCTGTGAAGCACCAAACACCCCTCCACTATCTCTCACTCAGGATTATCAGCATTTTTTGGGTTTAGAGGCTGCATGGGCAGAGCAGAAGCTCGAGACCAATCACAGCACTTAACCACCCTCTCCACTAAAAAACACTTCTTGAAATATGTGCCTGTGATTGAAGAACCTGAACACACAGGATAGCCAAGACCCCAGCACACCTGACCTGCTTTAAATGTCTCTTTGCCCTTGGGAAAAACACAGTGAGGCTTTTGAGAATGAATTACAGAAGGTAAAACTTCTCAAGGAAGATCAATAGTTGGGCATCCTTTCCATTACAAAACCATGCTGACATTTTTGACATGTGCCTGTATATCTTTTGACAATGGAGCTGTGAGACCCATAAGAGAGGGTTGAGGGTGTTTTTGTGCTACCCTCAACCCAATATTTTTATAAACATCACTTTTCATTTCTGGATGCACTGCAAATCCATTATGGATAAGGAAAGCAGTCGTAAAACACAATTAAGAGATGGAGTCATGAGGTTCTAGCCTTGCAGCTATGAAGCCATGACCTCAGCACAAGGGATAGATAGAAGATACACTAATCCCTATTAAAGGGGGAAGCTGGAAAATAATGTTTTTTAGATCATTTAAATCTGCAGCACACTGAGCTGATTGTGCAGGAGGCTGGAGGAGAGCTGATGTAGCCATGCCAATGGATTTCTCTGCTCCCTGGGGCTCCAGAGGCACCCTGCTAGCAGAGACACTGGATGAGCACTGCATGTCTGAACAAGCACACAAACACACACAGTTTTTGGTCTCATTGCCCAGGGACTGGAGGGGCTTTCTGCTGGGGGCCTCCCTGCTGACACAGAGCAGCCTGGTTCTCACAGACCAGGCACAGCTTTATGTTCAGGATGGCACAGCTCCAAAGAGATGCTTTATTAAAGAGTTTTTCCCAAGCCTTTACTCCTACCCACATCTTTAGTGCCTTCTTAGTGCTGCAGGGGAGCTCAGAGCCCCCACAAGTTCTCAAGTGCCCTGTGCACACAAGTTACAACACCAGATCATCGAGGGCACTTTCCTGGCAGGTTCTTCTCCCTCCCCTTACCCAATTTCAAAGATTTGAGTGGTCAGTGAAAAAAAAACCAAAAAAACCACAACAATGCAACCTGAGGGAGGAAGAGATGTCAGAGGAGAAGCAGCAGAGCAGGGCAAAGTCTCTGCTCACCACAGGTCTGCTGGCAGCCCGAGATTGTGAGGCACAGCTGGGAACAGAAGTGCCACTGCACAATCACTCAAAGCAGCAGTGTTTCTTTTAGAGGCATTCAGATGCCTGGGCATCCTACTGAGTCTCCAAATAAATAATATTTGATTGTGACAAGTGCCTAGCATGCTTCTGAATGCAGCAAGGAAATAATGCACTGACATTACAAAAGTATTAGAGAGGCACAAGTCAATCCTACTCATCCTATGAAGAACAAAAAAAAATTAAAAAAAACCAAAAGCCCACACAATTGATTAAATAAAATGTCCTCACCAGCATTAGCAATCATAAAAAACACTTTTCTGGCAAGGCTCAAGCTACCTGCAGAGAATTCACTTTCCTTTTCTTCTGACAAGAAGCTCAAGGAATTAAAATGGCATCCATCCCTCTTTCCTCTATATGCTCCGTTCTGCTCCATATGGAGCTGCCTGATAGTAAATGAGAAATTAAAAACATTAGCACCAGCCTCTGCCCTCTCCTCCCCCACTGCTTTCTCGCTGCAGTGGCTGCACAAAATCTGCTGGCCCAAGCTGGAGACAAAAACCATTTAAGTGCTGAGCTCTGGAGTCACATATGAGCTCTCTCTTGTCTCCCTAGCTCATAGATGCCAGTTTTGCCAAGCACTGACTGTCCTTCTGAATTATTTCATCTTGGAAAATAACACTATTGGCAGACTGAAACTCTCCCCGTGGATGATTTCTATATTTATTTAAAACTGAAAATAAAGATACAGAAACAATCATAAATTAAAACTAAAACCTTTAAGTGTGAGGCAGGCAGCAGTAAGCTGTAACATTATATCCCAGTCCTTCCAAAACAGAATCTCTGGAGTCATCTTCTTATAAAAAAAAATTAGAATTAAATTGTCCCAGTAAATTCTAGTCATAATCTGCAACTGCCACTTTACTTTCTCTTTCAGATCCCTTCAAAATCATCTTCAGCATGTGCCACGTGCAGTGAGTTCCTTTACAAAAATATTGTAAAACATGATGCAAACGTAATTTTTTTTTCTAATAATACCTGGAAGCAATTGAACAAAAAGCCCAAGAAGGGGGGGAAGTAACCAGCAGGAGCTGAATGGGGTTTTTGATTATTCCTGCAGTACCCAGGGTGGAGGCAGGAGCAGGTACCAGGTGGGTGGAGGAAGCTGTCCCTCCTCATCACACACTACAGAGGTCAAGGCCAAACAGAGGGAGAGGAGGTCACGGTGAAATGGGCACAGTGAACGTGACAAATCACTCATCACCACATGCAAACACATGATCTCTACAGATTAACCTCCAGAAGAGCCATTGTAATCATCCCATCTTTGTGGGCATCACAGATTTTGGAAAGGTTTGAGCACTGAGGGTAATTAAGTTTTGTTATTAGGCCACCACAGCCACAGCCCTGACCTCCATAGCCCAGGAGCCTGGGGAGATGGAGACTGTGTCCATCACAAAAGCTGCACTATGTTTTCAACAAGAGCTTTCAAGAAACACTGATTCAATCTCTGCATCAATCTTTCCCTGTCTGTCCATGAGCCCAAGCAGCAGCAGCAGGGATCCTGACAAAAATCCTGTCACATCCTGACATCTGGCACTGCTCATACAGTGTCAAGGCTCAGGCTGCCCTTCAGGGACACCCTGCAAGATTTGGGACATTGTTATTGCCACCTTCCACACCAAAATATTCCCACCAAGTGGATAAGACCATCAAGTCCCTCAAGCAGAGCTTGCTCAAAAGGTCTGGAGAAATGTGCAAAGGAAAGAGTTACAACAGAATGCAATTTTTCACCCATTCTGTAAGGAGAAGCTTGTTTCAAATTTATGAAAAACAAACACTGATAACTGCCAAAACTGCCACATCAACAAAGTCTATGTCTACAATTCACTCCAGCCCAGCACAAGCCAAGTGCAGGGGAAATCTCCTCCTAAAAAGAGACACTGGTTTCATCACTGAGCAAAACCAGTACAACCCAAGCAAATTACTGCTCTTCCCACTCTGCTCCCTCTGCAGCAGCCATGGCAGATGTTTCCCATGAAAGGATCATGGGGAGCAAGATGCATGGAGCTTGCAAACTGGGGAATAAAAGAGGTTACAGTAGCCTAAAAGTGCAAGGGACTGGAGAGAAGAAATTCATGGATAAAAGTGAGAAGCAGCCTGAAACTGGAAATGGAAAAATCCATGCTGAGCATGAATGAACTTTAATCAATTCAGAGAATTACAAGGCAAATAATTTACCTGGAGAACCTGACTAGATATGCACCAAAAAAAACCCAAATGAAGAAACACTTGAAGGGAAATAATTCTCTCTCTAAATAGAAGATTGTTTGTGATACACTCCAATATTCACTCAAATCTCTTATAAAAGGCAGAGATTCCTAATTAGAAAATGTAGCACAGCATAGATAAAAAAGTGAGCCCTACCTAGTGAGACTTTGGACAGAACAGCTTTCAACTACCAGCCAAACCAAGGATTTTTAAATTAAACATATTTTTGTCATGTGGACTAAGAGAGAAATCTAGGAACAGGAGAATGCTCCTTCTCACTCATCAGTTGTCTCTCCAGCTGGAAGGATAATGTCACATCATGCAAGATTCAGGTGGAAACACCCAGGTACCTCCCCTGGGGGAAGGGAGCTTTCAGTCCTCTGTTGGAAAGCCCCAGAAATGAATCTGGGGTCTTTGATGGTTTTTGACCCCTCCTGAGACACGACAGCACAGCTGGGCCAGTTCTGCCCCATCAGAAGGGATGAACACCCTCAGGCAGAGGTGTGAATGTGACCTTCCCTGGCAGGTGTAGCAGAGGACAACTGGCATGATAAAAAACTTATCTGGCTCAGAGCCTGGCTTGTAGCCACCTGGAGTGGGTGTTCAACCCCTCTGTCCTACAGGAATCAGCACCACACACCCAAAACCTCACCCCTGCCCTGGGGCATCACCACCACACACCAAAATCTCCCTGCCTGTCTCTGGGACATCACCCCACACACCAAAACCTCATCTCCTGCCCCTCAGGGGTGCAAACCCAGCCTCAGCAAAGCACCCACAGATGGGTGATTGGGTCCACAGCCATCAACATTCCAGTCTCTCCCAGGGTACATCCCAGCATTATTTCCCTCCCCATCTTCCAGCGTGGGAACTCCCTGGCACAGGGAAACGCAGCCAATGAAACCAGGGCCAAAACCAGAGATGAGATGTTCTTCCTGGGGGGACCAGGCGAGAAAATCAGCTGTGGGATGAAGCCAGGCTGAAAAAAAGGATAATTCCTTTAGATTCCTCTGCAATGCAATTCCTTCCAGATTACTGTTTGCCAGCTCAATATGTGATGTACCCACCAACCTAAGCTTTTGTGATGTGCTGAAATTAGTTTTCCAAGCAGAGCCTGTGCAAACCTGACACAAACAGCAAGGCAGGCAGACCCCATCCCTCCCAAATCCACGCTGATCCCTGCCATGGCCCGAGCTCCAGCCCTGCAGACACTCTGGCAGATGTCCCCAGGGCTTTCCCAGGCCTTTGAGGCTGTTCAGCCAAGTGGAGATGCTGTCTGTGAGCTCCAGCATTGCTGTAGCTTCTCTGTTTGGAGGTGTCTGTAGACTTGGGGCCAGTGCTAAAGCAGCACAAGGGCCAGAACAGCACTGAGGGAAGCTTAAGAGCAGGATAAACAACTTATTATGGGTAATGATTTTCTCAGTATTTCAACCAATGCAGTGCCAGTCACCCAAAGGCAGGGCCGTGAGCCTCAGCATTAGCACAGGCATAACACAAAATGCTTTTCAAGGTCTGTCTTACTGCTAATACTGTGTTGCTTTATATTATATCATAAAAATTGTCTGAATGGCAGTTCAACAAGCCAGGACTTTATTCACAGACCTACCGTGTTACTGATTCATGTGAGGTCAAGAAATACAAATAGAGCAGATGATTAGAAGGGAAGTGTGTGGTGCTGAGCAAATACACCAGGCATGGGAAGATTTTCTGCTCTGGAAAGGTAGAAAAATTGCATTTACAGAACTACCTCGTATTGGTTTGAGCATTCATGAAAAACCAAGAACTTGCAGGTTTACAGATACAAGATTATCAGCCTGTAGTAATGCTGTTCCTCTTTTAGGGGCTCTGTTTAGACCTGAAGGACCAAACTCACCAGTGGCATAACACAATGCAGGCAGCCCTTAGCAGAGCTTTCCCCTTCTTTCTTAGGAAAATGAGATATGAGGGACAACCCTTGGAGACTAACAGATCACATTCATTGCTAGAAGAAATGAAGAGAAATGCTTTGCAGCAAACAGAGCTGTGCACAACTTCCACCAGCAGAAAACATCAGGTTTTGCTGTCCTGTTTTACACCCTGGAAAACAGAGCATGGATAACTTCCACTTGGAAAAACTCAGCTGCCCTGTCTGCTGGGAGAAAAATCCTTACTTTGACACAGAAGCAAAATATCAAAAGCTTTTCATTCAGCTTGCCCTAGCCATGAGTTCTGCTTCTGTGTCATTTCAAGATCTGGTTAAATTTTGTGTTCCGCTTTACCCCCAAAAGCTGGCACCTGTTTTGGGGTGCACCTTTGCGAGTGAGTGTGTGGTAGACAAAAAGTGCATTTTTGCTTGTCAGAGACCCTGTCCTGTGACACCAGGCAGAATTCAGATGCTGCAGAAGACACAATCCACATAATTCACCTCGTCAGCACAGTAATGCTATTCCATTGACAAAACCCCTACATAAACACCCAGCTGGTATTATGATTATGCCCCGAGGTAAAAAAGATTGATAGTCCTGGTGATTTTACTGTGCAATAACCACAGAAGCTGTCTTTGTCCACGCAGTTCTCTAATCCTTTCCTGAAACACTCCTAAATACCCTTGCCTGACAAAGGTGAGCTCTCCAAGTTAATAACACGTCACAGAAAGAGCAAGCTCAAATCTCTATGTTCAGCTGGAAGCTGTAACCCTTTTGCTCACTAATGAAGCTGCAGACACCAGAGATATTTTTAGGATGCCTGCAAACCTTGGTATAATCCACAACGAAAAGTTCAGCTACGATAGAAAGACACAGAATGTTACAGAAAAATAAAAAGTAAAACATTTCCCAGTGCTATTAAAATATCCAAATAGTCAACACAAAAAGCCTTACCTGACATAAGGAAAAAATTTAAACAAATATTCTTCGGTGTTGTAATTCCTGGAACAAAATTTATTAGCAAATTTAAATTAATTCTGCTCCAGGCATTAGGATACACTATCAGTTACTCCCTTACCCTCCACCCCCTGGGAAATATTTCCCTATTGCTGTCAGTCAACTGCTTGAATGCTTGGAGTTTACCAGCTGCATAACATATATTGATTTTTGATGAATGACATCTCTCTCTGGGCCATTACGGTTTTGTTTTCAAACCTTATTTAATTGTTCACCTATTTTTCAGTGAAATAAATGCAAAGTGTTTATTCTCCACAGGCTGTAAACAGAGATCTCAGGTCTAGTTTCTATGACAACCTCACTTGATACAGCAAACCTAGATTATCTCTAATGACAGACATGAAGTTTAAATTGCACATTCTGCACAAACAGTGCACTGTTGACCTTTTATTGAAAAATGGAATATAGCGTGATTAGCATAATGTGCTATGTGAAAGGAAGAACTGTGGAATAATGCAGATTGTACTTTAATCATAACTACAGTGCTAATCTCTAGCAAACTGTTTGCCAGAACATGAAGCTTTAAGAATTAGGATTTTTCCCAGGCACCATTTTCAAATTCTGTTAGATAGTAATGCTATCACATTAAATAGTTATCAGATAACACTTGCTGCTCCTGCTATTTCTCTCCCATCACAGTTTTTAATAGGGGAGGGAAAAGTGGATAAGCTTATGTAGAAATATGACACAAAAATTCCAGCTATGAGAACTATTTTTAAGCCTCCTGAAGGCATTTCTTTCTCATGCTTACAAATTTGTTTGGAAGTGAGAGCCAAAAGACACAGTCCTTTCTGCTGGGTGCTGTCTTCCAAAAACCTGCACATTTTCCTAGGAGGGAAATCTGCATGTATGTTAGTGAATAAATCCCAGCTCAGGCACAGAGACAGAAGCTGCAGGAGACATTCTGCTTTGCAAGAGCAGAGATGGAAAACATCTTGCCTTCATATTCAGCAAGTTTTGGCAGGCTTTGATTTTGCCAGCTTCGATTTGTTGTTGCTCACAGAAATGTCTGCAGCAGTTTACAAAATGTGAATTCTTTGGGGAGTTGGCTGCATGAATTGAGGTTCCCCCTGGAGCTGAAGGAGTCACATGCTGCTGTAAGGGGACAGCAGGCTGTTAAATCTGTCCTTCCCTCTGGAGAATACTTTTATTTCTTTTAAATTTTCATGAAACAATAGGACACATTTCTATTTACTGAATGATATTTCAGCTCACTTGTATTCAGCATAATCAGTGAACAGTCTGGAGAAAGCCAAGCAGACAAAACCCTAATTAATATCAAAAAAGGCAGAGAAACTTTCATCTTTGCAGTACCCAAAAGTAATGCCAAGTTATTATTGTTTTCTTTCCCGCATTTATAGAAAAAAAATTGAAAGTGGCAAATACAGAGGAAAATTATAAAAGGAGCTCTCCCTTGTGTAGTAGAAAGTATTGGATTATTCAAGCCTGGTCATAAACACTGAAGAGTCACAGGAGCTCAGCTACCACCCCTTTTTCTTCCAGAGGATGATATTCAGCAACTAGATCTTGTTAGGATCACACCACGGTGGTCTCTTCATCTTCCCTATTCAGCAAACAAGCTAAAAATGATATTCAGGTGCTTGTCTACAGAGCAATGCCATTAGAGGAAACCTATTCCCTCATTTCTCTCTCACTCTAATGGATTTATGCCATTAATCCTGTCAGCTGAGTTGTTTTTAACCAGCAGTTAAGGCAGCAGCAATAATAAAGGATTTTTTTTTTCCAGGCAACCCCCAGTGTACTTCTGTTCTATGCAGCTATTCACCACCACTGCTATTCTCTGCATATCAAGATATCTCTGCTTTTCTGTGTTTTCCACTTGGCAGTTTTACATTTTTCTTAACAAGCATTGTCTTCCACTACAGCAGCTGACAGGAAGGAATCAATTAATTTAAAAGGCATCCACTTGCTTCCACACAGAATTATTATACTTGTAAATGTAATCCTGTCATTTGATATATCAGATAGCAAACTGTGTGTTTGGGAAGGTGATGTGTCCCACGCTGTGGTATTTTTAAACCCTTCAATGCTGCCCAAACTTGTCCAGTGAAATTGAAACTTCACTGCCTCATGTGATGGCAAAGAGCATTTTTGGTGCTGCTCACCTTGTGGTTTGTAGGATAGAGGCTGTATTGACCATATCTACACAGCCATTCAAAGGTTACCACACATTTTATAAATCTTAAAAACAAAAAAGTAAAATCAAGGTAAATATCGACAAAAATTGGCAGCAGAAGCCAACATGTCTGAACAGTGATGTTACAGGCAGCCTCCCGACATACTGCTATGTCTAAACACAAATAAATTACTGCTTTAAAAGACATTGTAAATCATAAATCTATTTAAATACAAGCTCTCACCACTAGCCTCTCTGTCAGACAAGTACATCCCCTGGCCATTTGCTTCCACAGATCAAAAGAAGGGAAATACTTCCTTGCTCTCCTGGCATATTCCTTCAATTTCCCTTGTAATACTTTTAGTTAGGATACTGACCAATTTTAGTACCTCCAGTTAATTCTTCTCCTCTGTTTCACAGCTCCTGCAGGCACAGTTTGCATAGCTCTAGTCACTTGTACAAATATTTAAAACCAGCAAGACAAACCAAGCATAACAAATCCAGAAATAAAGCAACTCCCACAGAAGCTAATGTTTACCCAAAAGGGAGCATGAAATATCCCACACCTCCCTCCAGACAGCCTCTTCTGTCTCTCTGAGGTGGGACCTGATGGTGCTGTGGGCAACAAGGACCAAAGAGCCCAGGTCCTGGCATTTCTGCATTCCCACCTTGGACCCTCTGCTGCTGAGCCTTTCCAGCCTGTTCAGTGACCCTGGCAGGGCTGCAGCTCCTGCAGGCTGGATGCAGGTGCAGACTTAGAGATGGTGAAGCTGAATTTGTCAGTCTCATATTTGTCACACAGAAGGGTCTGGACAGCAGACACAGACACTGTCAACCCCACCATGGGGCTGACATGTGGTCAGAAATCACCATCCCCCTCTGTTGTCTCAATTTCCAACAAAGCTGGGACATGGCTACCCTGGCAAAGTGAAACAGTTCAGCTGGGCAAGAAAAAAAAAACAACCAGCAAACCTAATTAAATTTTGCCATCAAAGTAAAACACGCTGTTAAGAACACAGAGAATTCATGCTGGCTGCTACAATCACCTTCCTGCAGTAAGTAAACATTTCCTACAAAAAGTCAGACAGCTGAAATACCATTTGTTTTGCAATGAACTTTTAGCCCCATAGCTCAGCCAAGCATCCACTTTTTTTTCCCCCCCTCTGAAACATAACAAGCTCTGCGAGATGCCAGACAGCTAGGAGAGCACTCCAGGCTGGAAACAAAGAGATACTATTGTCTTGGGACTGCCAGAGTCATTGCTCCTACCTATACTCATCCCACCACTTCTGTAAGGCTGACAAAACAGTTACAGAGAGCTCTTCCACTCACAGCTGCTTCACTGCAAATCAGAGCTGGAGCTGGAATAAGGCAAGTGCAGAAATGAAGCATACATAATATGCTCAGTTGCTGCTGTAAAGACCAGAATCAGGATCAAAATAGATGTAAGAATCAAATAGATGTAAGAATCCGAACTATGTTTACCCACATTTCTGTATAGACACAGGTAGCTCATTCTGCAGCTGAAACTGGTTTGCCATTCACTTAGAAATATTTCCAGCCCTCCCAGCACAGGAAGCTGAGATACCCAAAGGGACACCAAATCTTTAGGTCCCAGCCATGGGAGCTAAATTCCCCCTTTGGAATCCCTGTGAGCACAGGGAATGGTGGTGGCTCTCAGGTGGCACCCGAATGTTTTCTGGGGCTCCAAAATAAAACATTCTTCAATCTCTGCAGTTAATGCCTGCTATGCTCTACAGACCAATCAGGATGCTGTACTTTCTACCTCTGTGTTCTTTGATCCAAGTGCAAACTACATTTTTCTAAGTAAAAATTAGGTTGAGGTATACAGTTATATTTTTTAAAAGCGACTTCTAATTTTAAAGAAAAAGATATTCATAAAAACGGTTTCTTTTAAAAAAGCTTTCACAGTACCTTCTGCTTCCCTCATTTGTTGGCACTTCTTTCAAATATTCTTGTAATGTGTAAGGACTGTTCAAGACCTCCAGCATCTATCATTGCATCCCCTGAGATTAGTGTGTTGGATCAAGGGATGTTGGGAAACTGCTGTCCCACCTATGGAGGAGATTCTTAGCCAGGTCAAGAGAAGCATGAGGGTGAGGTTTCTCAAAAAAAAAAAAAAATTTTCACATCTTTATCTGCTCTACCCCCTTTCTTGTTTTCCAGCAGGGTGATGAGTTGACACAACACCATAAATGAGTGACTGTGAACGGACAGACCAGTCCCCAGCTGGGTGATGTTGTGCAGTTAGGGTGGCTCCCAGTTGTGCTGGATTCCTGCTATATTGATGGATTGCAGAAGGATTTCAGAATTATACAATTATTCAGAGCTGTGAAAAACAAGATGAGAGTCAAACTGCCAGGCATGATAGGAATGTTAGGCAAAGGTGTCTGTAAACTTCTGCTGACCCCTTACACCAACTAGGTCGAGAGCTCTTTTATTAATGCTAATGCTTTTCATATTAGTGCTCACATAAAGAAATCCTGCTGACTGCTGGGTCAAGGAGTTCACAAGATGTGTTGGCCACATCAGCAATACACTGATGATTGTTTCTGACATGACCCCACAGCTAATGAAGGGCCATTTGTGGGGGAATTGCTTTTCACGCAGAAAGAGGTCTGTGATGAAGGTATAAAACACATCTGGAGCAGGACAGGCTGCTGTTTGTGTGAGGCAGTAATGAGAGAGATCTCCACCCCACTGAGACACTGTCTGTGCCAGTGACACGTGTCCCTGTTCTTCTTCCCATTCCTGTCACTGAATTTTCCCTTGCACAAAGCACTGCTCCCGCTCCTTTCTGCTAAATGACCAACACCCCTCTATTTATGAACCCTTCTATCAAATACTTCACCTGTAAAATTGGATTTTTTGAAGCCCAGGTCAATACTACAGCTCAGCATTTCTCAGCCAGCTACACATCCCGCATGTCTTTCCTTTGGGGCCCTGACAATATGCTTTTCAAAGGATCAAAGTCTCAGGTGCACCCCAGGACAGGGGTGGCAGCAGCTGCAAGTACAAAGGGCTCACCAAGTAGTCCCAACCTGTTGTATCACTGTGTAATCCCGTGTGAGGAAACATTTCCACTTCCTTTGGTAGAAATCTGTTCCTGTGCTTGCCTGGGCATGAATCTATTACAGAAGAGCAGGCTGGACAGGGCTTTAGGAGATCATCCAGAAAGGGACTCTGGCACTCGTGCCAGATGTGTCTCTAACCTATTCTAAAAATATTCTCTGAAGATCCCCAAGAAACTGGGCCTGAGAAGCCACCCCTTGTGTCACTGTAAATCAAGATATCCTCTATTATTGTGTCTTTGCAGGATCTCAGGAATATCCTTCCCATCATGTAAATTATCCTGTTTTGTGATAGCCTGGAGGCTCTCTTCTCTAGCACACACCACTTTATCTGTTTACAAAAGACCTTCACAGACTTGCATGTTTAATTTGTTAGTGAATAATGGCTTCATTACCTAGTGGGAGGAGCTACATGTATTATAGGGGATTGCAGAATTATGGGGAGTTTAATGATTTTCACCCTGAGGAGAACAAGTTACCATAATAATATGAGTGTATAGGTGTTACACGATTCTGAGGAGGAAGGGATTGCATGCAAACCTACAGAATCAACCAAGTAGAAAATCTTGATGATAAGCAAGGAACAGTCATGCTGAGAAAATTCCCTTCATCACCTTGAAACTGACCTGCCAGGAGAAAAGAATTCCATATTATGAAAAATGGCAAGATGTCAGATATTCCTTTTCATCCCTCAGGGCAGAGTGAGACTGTGTCTATCTCAGCAAGCCTTTTCTGTTGGATCTGTTGTTCATTGCCCAAATCTGGTATCATACCAAGCACAGAACAGCAGTAACCCACCCTCAGGATTTCCACCCCACCAGAGACCTGCAAAACCTTGGGTTCTTCTGTTGGAGCTGTTTTTCTCTGTAGTCCAGCAGGAATATGCAATAAAAAGCTCTTTTTAAAATTAAAAACCCCCATGTTTTCCACAGAAGGTTTTAACTTTCATGAGCCATTGCTCTGCAGCACAAATACATTTAGTCAACGTTCCCAGCTGCATCATTAGCTTCCCACTCAGGTGGGAAGGAGGGGGAATGAGGCAAGGGTTCACAGCTGCATTACTGCTGCTGGTAGGGTTGCCATGGAAAACAGAACTCCAAAAAGCAGCAGAGGACCAAGAATCTGAGATCAGCCTTCAACCTCAGTACATTTCCCTGGTCTCTCTCATGAGGTCACATTTTCCTCACAGTACAAGTGGCAAAACTTCCTCCTGCAAACATCCACAGCTCAGCCCCCAGCAGGGATGGAATCAGCCAGGAGGACATGGACTGTTCCTCTTCAGGCAAACCAGTTACAGCTGACAAAGTGCAAAAGTTTTTAACAAGAGCTGAGCTGCTGCCTCAGCCTAGGGCTGGCACGTTAAAAACAGGAGGCCCTGTGTCCAAAAGCTTATCTGTTTTATTCAGCTGTATCATCTGGCCTAAAAAGACATATCTCTCCTTACAGCTCCCCCCATGGAAATGGAAGTCATTTATCAAGAAGGACTTTTCCCTGAGCTACCTTGACCTTTTCTGTTTGATGCTGCTTTTTCACTGTGATTTTTACACATTTAGGGGAGAGTCACACAGACTAATTTTAAATGCATTGTAAGCTCACATGCCCTATATTATAGTAGGACCACAAGTGCAGAGAGATCTTGGAGCCTTCTAGTTAGATGATGCTGCTGTATCTTACTTACAGCATGAATTTCTTCTATACATGGATTAAATATGGAATTAAGTGGATTTATAATTATTTTAGTGTTGTTGCAACACAGGCCAGTATGTGTACTTGAAGCAAGTCCATAAAACTTAAAATTATACATATGTTAAAGGAGTCCTGATAGCACCATTTGATGTGGTAATTATTGATATTGGCTTCCTGTAGGAAGAGCACTCAAACAACCAGCTAATTTCACACGTAAAACAGCTGTCACATGGTAACAGCATTAAAAGTCACTAAGCTGATCTACATTCAAAGCCATGCCATAGAGGTGAAAGGCCCTGTAGCCAATTATTACTCCTCTGAGCCACACAGTCCCCAAACACAAACAACATGTGCAGATCCATCCCTCCTTGTCTTTAATTAGACCCTGCCTACCCTCTGTAGCAGCAGCAGAAGTGAGAAGGGCACATGTTAGGCAGTGGGGAGGTAACCACAAAGAGATCCCAACGTGCTCTGTCTGACATGTCCTGCATATTGTACACAGGAACTAAACCCAGCATCAAGAGACAATGGTTGTAGTGTCCACACTGCAAAACATCTGATTTTCATGGAGCTAATAAATAAATGGCATCCTGGGCAGAACATCCCAAGTCTCTTTTTTTCACTGCAATGACCGTGTCACTGATAGAGTAATGATCACTGTTTTTTTCTGGTAGTTGTGGGTACACAAGGAATACAGGTTTATACCCATTGCTTACAAGGAAATAACTTTAAAAACAAAAAACATCGCTGGCACAATCTGGTACAGCTTGACTGAATCTGGTGAATCTATCAAATTTGCAGTGATTATGAAATTGGGCAAAAGCTAATAAATAAGATCCAAAGAAAGGTGCCAGAGCAGCCAAACTTTCTTAGAGACTTTTCAGCCAAAAAATCTCACCTGGCTGTTGTTGCAGGTTCTGACATGAAGGATTCCCGTGTCCATACCTGTCCTTACTCCCTGCAAGGTTTCACTGGCTCTGATTCCAGCCTTTCTGGCAGAGCTGGTACAAGCCTGCTGCTGGTTCCAGGAAGAAACAAGATTTTCTGAAGTTTCCCTGAGAACCCACTCTGGCACTGAAGGGAGGGAGATTTATCCTTCTGCCAGGTGGATCCCCTCCATCCCAGCTGCTCCCTGCTCACCACACTCCCTGTCTGGCAGAGCCAGGCTTCTGGCATGGAATTGATACAACCTGAAGAGTGTGGCCAGGAGATGGTCAGCCTGGACAGTCGCTAGCCCAGGGCAGGTGTGGCAGCAGCATGCACAGGGATGGATCCACTGAGTATCTGCTTCCCAATCCCAGAAAGAAGCCCTAGAAAGGAAACAACCCCCTGCAATCAGCAGGCAAGGAGCTCAAGATCAAACCAACACATTTGAGTCGTTCTCAGAGAAATCTCTATCCTTCTTTACGGTACACTGACTTCACCACTTACTCAGAAACAGATTAAATATTTCATTCCTGAATTTCAAGGGCAGAAAATTAAAACAACATCAGAAAGATAAGGGATTGTAGCATAAATAAACATAACTGCACCCACAAACTGCAAATAATCACTTATTTTTATGCACTACAAGTCAGAATTTACACCTTTTTTTCTGTTTTCACTGATCTGCGTGGAACTTAATACAGATTTTCAAAATAAATGGCAGCTGAAGAGTTTCCAAAACAACGCTGTGGATTTCACTGTCAGTGAGTCAAGAATGACCAATACTTAAGGAATAAGCATCAGGAGCAGGTTTCTGCCTTTTCCCTCAGAAACAAACAGAGATCTCAGAGCAGTGAGAAACTGAGTGCAGGGAGTGGGAAGGGAGGGTCTGACACCGTGCCCTCAGAGCTGTGGATCAGACTGATGAATTATCTCTGCTTGGTTAAATCTCTGGCATTGCTAATCAGACAAGAAGCATAAAATGGAAAGTTCATTAGCAAGATCATAAAAGAGTCAGACTGACAAAGATCACTCGACTTGGCGATAGGAAGGTCAGTTACAGGAATTGGAAAATCACTTTATTTAAGGAAAACAGGTTTGACCAGAAGCAACTCAGAGTCCAGAAAAGACCTGCACTGGGAATCTGTGCAATGGTCTGCTTTATTTCTGGAACATAAACAGGGAAACATTTCCTTTGACAGTGGATAAGCTAGACTTTCTTTAATCAGCATCATGCTGGCCCAGGGCAAGCTGGACAGTATCAGCTTTCCCCAGGACTGTTCATTTACCTCCACCCCGACCCACACAGCTCCTCTGGAGGAAACACTCCCAGCACAAGTCACAGGATGGTCTCAGAAGAATTTGCTAATTGTGTCGAATTACATGTGAAGGGTTTGCAATATGGATCACTGCCCACTTGGGATTTAAAGGAGATTGCTAAAGTAATTTTGAGATTTCAGGATAATTCAGAAACTCTGTTCCCAGAGGTTACTAAATTCTCTTTTTATTACTACTACAGCCACACTGCACCGGGGGTTGGAATTCGTTTCTTCAGGGGTAGAAGGAAGAAGAGGTGAAATGTGGTGGCTTTTCTTAAAATTTTCTTATAAGGAAAAAAACAGGATGTGTATATTCTCCACATTTAGCCTGGTTTTCTAAAGAAATATGGAATAATAAGGCTTTATATGGGTCCTTTTCACTTTTGAGGTCACTACCTTATTTCAATCACATTTGGGAGACAAAAAATGGCAAAAGGATTCTTACACATCTCATGGACATGAATCAGGTAAAAAGGAAGCAAGAAATTTTTACTGCCCCTGGGGATAATACTACAACCTGAGCTCAGTTAGCAAAACCAGGAAAAATTCCATAGGTGCCTTTGTAAGCCTTGAAAAAACCCCACAAGAGACACAACTGCAGGAAATTCAGTCCCAGCCTTGACAAAAGCACAAAACTTCTACTAGTCCAACACCTCTGCCTGGAGATGCTCCATCAGCTGGAACAGCCATCTTCCAGCAAGCATTTTCCTTTCCAAAGAAATAGGCCAGAGTGGACAGAGGCAATTAAGACAGAAAAAATGAAGATGTTTGTCATTGTTTCTATACAAGTCAGGCACTAGTATACCAAAAGGCACCAGTCAAGGTTTTCCTGCCTCAAACCTGAACCTTGCCAGTTCCACTCTCCCTGCAGGACTGAACTGTGCCAAGTTCCTTTTTTTTCTTCCCTTGAAACACCAGCTCTTTCCCTACCCTACAAGCAATTGTTACAGTGCACATCAGGAAGAAAGCATTAAATAAATGTGGATGGTTTCCAAGCACCCTGCTTCATGCAGGATTAACTTGTTCAGGATACATTTTGGAGAATGGTCCTTTATGTTTATCGATGTCAAATCTAAATTGCAGTGGGGAGAAGTATCCTGACCACAAAAGAGCTCGACAGTTTTACAGCTAGGACATATAACACAATAAACATTTAGCCAGATTAAAGCATACTGAGAGCTGCATCAAATATTGTTTAGAGCACATAAAAACTGCTTTAATATTTAAATGTATCCCATGGCTGGGCTTTTTAGATTTGCTAGATTCACTGGGGCTGCACAGCTATTAGCTTCTACATTTCATCTTCAATTCCTCCTCACAGTAGGAGAAACATAAAAATGAGGGTCACTGCTTGGTCATTTCATTACCCCTGGCAGAGAAATGTGCTTTGCACAAATGAGGAAATATTTCAGATGTAGATTGTTGTAACGTTGGTGTGACAAAATAAAACCGGAGTTAAAAAATAATAACGATATTATAATGGTTATTTTGTAGAATAACATTAAAATAATATGAAGTGTTGCTGTGGTTCCCCTATCAAAGAGGCTGGTGTATGTCATTGTCATCATTTAAAAGGTCCATTAGCAAGAGCCCTGGAAATGTATGGCTCAAGGTCACAACCAAACTAAATGAGACTGAGCAGTAATTCAAAAACATTAAACTGTTTATGGTTATAAATCTAATAAATAAATCCTCAGTACATACACGCACACACACACAAATCTTAGCAGCAAACTCATCTACAACTCTTCCTTTATTTCTGTTAAAACAGAAGCTTAGTGAAAGAAATTTATAATCTGCTTAAAACCAGAAATGGATTAGATAAAATATCACCTGGGGAGATGTGTGACTTCATGCCACAGCCATGGATTAGGCTGCACAAACTGTTTAGCCACGGGTGCCCCGTGACCCAAACACAAACAGTGCCTTTGCCCAAAACCAGCAGCCACAAGAGACCAAAAGATGGGCAAGACTCAGGCAGGGAATGTGGAATGAGCAGGCACAGAGCCCTCCCCTGCCTCCCTGCCTGGGGACAGCTCCTGTGGCCGGGGGAGAGCATCACTGCAGTCCTCAGGAGGAGATTTAGTGCAGAAGAAACAGGAACACAATGCTTTTTACTAATCACTAACTGGGAGGAAAAAAAGCAGTTGTCTTACTAACCCCAAGCTCTATTTTTATTATTTAAAGCATGGCATTTCATCTATATTCTAAGTATCTGAATAAAAGAAACTTGATTTTCAGTCGTATTCTTCTCCCCAAAAGAATTAGTATGAGGTGTGTTCCTCTGCTTTACCAAATATAAATTTAGATGAGAATGCAATCCAAGAGAATCACTTCTGGCACTGAATGACAAATTTTGTTGGAATGAAAAACCCAGCATTATTTCCTGCAGGGTTCTTCCTCTACAGCTCTCTGGACTGGCCCTGAGCTCACCCTTAGATCCTCACGCTGGTCATGTCACTGGTCCTGCAGGATCAGGGCATTTATCTTATGATGATCCTACCAAGAATTCCTGTATATAAGAATCACTGAAGTTGGGCATGTTCAGCATCAGCAAAGTCACAAAAATGTGGGAAAAGTAATTCAGGTGGTTTTGAGGAGAAATATTTTAATACATTTAGACACATATGCCAAAAGGTTCCCCTACGAGCAATAAATTTTAGAATAGCCTCCAATGCAGAGTATTAGGATCTAAAGACCAAAGCCCAGCTGAATATTAACAAACATAGGAAATCTTTTCCAGTCTTATTGTTTCTGCTTGAAAACCATTCTCCTAAACCTCCTGGTTTAGTATCACTCACTTTCACAAGCCTTATAAAAATACCACAAATGGAAACAAGGTTCCCTAACACAGAATCACAGAATTGTGATGGAAACACATGATGAAACACAAATGCAATCAATCAGAGAAACTGATTCTTGGGGGGAAAAAATGCAGACAGTGTACTCCACTGCCATTCCTGTAAATGGAATTCAGCTTCCAGGTAACTTACATGTCTTGCTGACAGAATGTTTTATCGATGTCACGGTGATCTTGTATTTCATTTCCTAGCTGAGTGTGGGTGCAAGGGAAAAAGCCTTTGCAGGCAACTGTGCTAACACTTCCCATCTGCTGTACTCAGCAGCTGTCAGTGCCTGGAGAGCAGTGGCACACCTCTCTGGAAATTTAATCCATGGCAGGAGCTGGATGCACATCCAACAAATTATAAGTTACATATGAGGAAAAATATTACTCTGTTAGCAGTTAAGTCACAGCCCTGCAATGAGTAAATTGCAAAGCAATGCAGCTTTGTCTAATGTCTAATCAGTTGACCAGAAAGAGCTCAGGGATACATAACACATGCAAAAATAAGAGCCCATACATCTTGATTTAGATAAGTTGAAAGCATTTCCTCTGATATGGCTTTGTAGTTTTCTACCAGAACCTTCATCCAGGCAGCCCCCAGGTCGTATGCACACAGTAGCACAGCTCCTACACACAAACCCCCTCTGCCTGGTGGCTCACTCAGTCAGGGCTCACATCTTCCCTGCAAACAGGATATGATTCAAAAGTGACATAATGCACATTCATCCCAATCTCCCAATAATCCCCTTTCACCACTTGTGGAAATGCTTGGTCAATAAAACGTAATGACATTATTGCAGTAAAGTCATTTTCAAGTTAAGTGCCTGGTTCTCTGTCTCTGGGACCCCACCAACAGTCAGGCTCCAATCCAGCAAGTAAACAAAGGCTTCAGTTTTGCAAATGATCTCATTTACTAGGGGTCAATCCAGATTCCATTTAAATCAATGTGAGCCTCTTGTCTGTAAAGGTTGTTGGACCAGACTCCACAAATGCAAGACCCCTGCTTTCTCTCACACTCCCTCAATCCTCCCTTTGCAGGATTTGTCAGGTACCTCACAGTGCCAGCTCCTCCGTGTGTCCCAGAGTGTCCAGGCAATCAGGACGAGCTGTGGCAGCCTCCAAGGCTGGTCTCTGAGCAAGCTGCACCCTGGGGAAGGGGGCTGTCCACCAGCTGGCTTTGCTGCTGGTGCCCAGCTGGTGCAGCCCCAAATTTAGACACCATGGAGACACCAACTGACACCTACAGTGGTACCTGCAAGGCTGGAGGTTCTCCAGAGAGATTCAGCTCCATGATCTGTCCAGTTTCACTCATGTCCAAACTCCTTCTTCTCCCCCATGCTCCAAGGCAAAGCTCAGCTCATGGGGCAGGGAAGGGATGAGGGACAGAGCCCAGCCCTGGCTGAGCCACAAGGCAGCCCAGCCCAGCCCAGCCCAGCCCAGCAGAGCAGGCAGGGCCAGGAGCTGCCTCTGAGGACACAGACCTGGAGCCAGATCCAGGGCAGAGCACTGAGAGCACGTCTCACATCTCTGCAGGGTAGCTGCTCCCTGGCTGCCACCTTCTTCTTCAGAGTCTGCTGCATCTCCAGTTAGGAAAAGCACATCAGCAGGTAAACAGCAAGATTTTAAAGGAAAATATTTCCAGGCTTGGATCTGACAGGGTTTCCTGGAGCAGTAGAGGAAAATTCTACTGTTCATGAGATGGTCAAAATGCTACCTTCAAAAACACCAAGTGTCTTTTTCATTCCTTACAAAAACCTCTGATGCTCAGGATTGGAATTGCTGTTGAATTCTCTCCCTTTGTCAAGAAAGGGGAGGGGAAGAAGGACTGCCCCAAGAAGTGAGAGGTGCTGCAGAAGGTGGTTGCAGGGGAATGAAATCAGGTTGTCCCAAAGCAGGTGGCACTGGGAATGGGAAAGGAGTCCATAGCCTCTCCCACAAACCCACCAAAGCTCCTACAAGCAACCATCCAGAAACTTCTAACTAAGAGCAGCCTGACATGGCCCCAGCTTTTACATTCATCCACCCAAATCCACAACTCCTCTAGCATCCCAAGAAAGCCACCTGGCAGGAAATAAAGGAAACTGGAGGCTGCCAGGTTCCAGCTGAGCAGTTCAGCAGACACCAACATTGCCTTGCACCGTGCCACCACAGAGCACAAGCCCCACAGCACAAGAGCAAGCCCAGGGCTCTGCTCTGCCAGGCACAAACATTTCAGGGGTATTTCAGGTGTTTCTAATCCCTCCTGTTCTGGAGGAAGTGTTAGGTCATTTCTGTCAACACACACCCCCACTTCCAGGCAGGGGCTTGGGGGGAAATTAATTTATTCTTTGTTTATTCTTCTCTCATCAATCCTAACTGCCATCACGTCACTGTGACTTGATCCGAGGGGCTCCCATGGAGACCAGGCAGTCCTTTTCCCATTTTGTCACTCCCACACACCAAGCTGTCCCCCCAGCCCAGGGACCCAGCAGACAGGGAGCACCACGGAGCTTTCCACTGAACGTGCCACCATTCATGAAGAGCCACCAAAGGAGCTCCCAGAGCAGAGCTTTGGGCTGGAACAGAGACAATTCCTAAAACCCCAGAGCAGAGGCTGTGACTTAATGACAGTTCAGCCCATGAATCCAGAATAGCAACTCGTTTGTTGTCTGAAGCTGGAATCCACTTTGTGTGATGACAGATAGCTTAGGAGAAGCAGATCCTGCCTGCCAAGAGAACTTCAAAAAGGATAAGGGGAAAGCAAAAATCTGGCTAGAAACCAAATGCTTTGCTAAACCTAGATAACACACTGTATACTAACAGCAAACTAGATTAGGGGAGGGGGAAAAAAAGGATTTATGCAAATGTTCTTAATTTAATAATTATGATCAGATATGGCTTTGTTTCTTCCATGTAATTTGTGTAATACAAATAAAGTACAAGGGCTCTCTTCCCCTATAGGAAATGAGAATTATTAAACATTGCACCAAAAAGTGAAGGAATGTGTTTATTGACATGAAAAATGATCCTGCGGATACAAAAGCTTTTGTATGTTAATTGCTAAATGTCAGTGCAATTTAGAAAGTGGTTGCAGAAGGAAAGAATTCCTTTCCAAAACAGAAGTGGCTTTTCCTCATGCACCATCCTGATTCAAGACTGCATCTTGAAAGTATTTATGGCTGTGTTTTGATCGGTGACATTGGGTTAGTACCCAAAAACATCCTCACTTCATATTGATGTGGTTACTTGCTAGGAGGCATAAAGGAAGTGAAGGATTTCCTCCCAGTTTTATTACTGAATGCTCAAAATGTTTCCTGGGGTAAACAGCACTAAAGCCATCTGGTTTGTTGTTCTTTTTTTTTTCTTTTTTTCTTTTTGGAAACAAAGGGAGAACAACGGTAGCAACCAGCAAATGGAAAATTACAGGTCTGGAGCAGAGCTGTGAAAAACTTGCTCTGAAAGAGGGAAGGTGAGCAGCCACAGGTGTCTTTGGCTGATAGATACACTCAGCAGCACTGGGAGTCTCTGGTGTCTCTGGTCTTCTGTCCTGCTCCACAAAGGAGAAGAGAAATACAAAATCTGTGATTCAACTGCCAGATAGTTAAAGATGCTTCAGTAAATTAAACTTTGGACTGGAAAATTAAGGAGCTTCTTAACATCTTTAGTTACAGCCTGTTGATTTACTGCTCCAGGTGGGGAAACAAACCAACAAACCCAAACCTTTGCAGTCCTGATGGAGAAAGACAGACACAGAAAATTTACCATGTATTCATGAGCATATTTGCAGAAGGAAATAAATACACTTTATCCAAAACATGTTTGTGAGCCATGCAAACCCTTAGAGGTGCAGAGCAGCCACCAGCAGAACCAGTAGCTGCACTGAGTCAAAAAACAGGACATGTTTCACCATGATAAAACAATAGAACTTGCAAAGCACCTGTGGGGTTCTCCCTTCTCCAGCATCTCCTGGAGAACCTCTGGCTGTAAAACCTCAGGACAGTTTAACCAACACAGAGGAAAGGTTGATGTGTCATAGGATGCCTGCCAAGCCATCCCCTCCGTGTGCAAAACATTTCTCTGCCAAACCAGAGCCAGCCATGGTCATGGAGAACTCTCCTTTCCTAAGGATGCTATTTCCACAGCTCTGCAAAAGTGGTCTTCGCAGCTATGGGCAATCCATGGCTTTCCCAGGAGGAAATCATACAGTTTAATGACTTATCTGGTAAGCTGGGTTTATTCACCAAAATTTATTTATTCCAGTTATAGAGCAAGGGACAAGGAATGAAGGTGGTGCCAACTGCCCTGCAAGTCTGCATGGGAACAAAGTGCCTGTGGCAGTCACACAGCTCAGCATCTGTGTTTCCCTGGCACTGCTGGGGGCTGCAGTTGTGTTTCTCCATTAATCGTGGTGCATTCAGGCAGAAAGACCACAGACAAGCTTTGGATGTCCACTGTCTTATAAGAAACTGCAAAACTCAGAGGATGAAGAAAACTGCCACCAGAATGATGCAAAGGCTAGGGAGGGGGAACTGCTTCCAGTGAGAAATTTGATGGGCAGGATTTATTGAGCTTATCAAAGAGAAGACCAGGGGTGACTTGATTACAGGGTATTAAGTACCTCCATGGAGAGAAAATACCAGCCATAAAGAGCTCTTTAATCTAGCAGGAAAATCTTAACAAGAACCCATGGCTGGAAGCTAAAGCCAGACAACTTCAAATAGAAAATACAGCGCAGATTTTTAACAGCAAGAGCAAGCTGGCAAAGGATGCAGTGGATTCCTCAGTCCATCCTGAAAAATGCTGCACAGCTTTCTTCGTTCCCAGCAAGGGCCAGGCTGCAAGGAGCACTGCTGAGATCCTTGCCCTGCACACAGCAGAGCTGGGAAGTGCTGGAAAGGGAGAGGGACGTGACCTCCCACCCTCACCTTGTGGGACAGCTCCTGGCTCTGCACCATGGCCAGGTGAGACATGTGAACAGTTATTTCTACAGAAGGGGAAAAGATTCATTGCAGCTGTTCAATAGAAAAATTTGAAGTCAGCCTTCATCAAAAAGAATTCAAATTTGCTGTAACTGATTTTGGCTTTCCACCTGCAGAGCAAGTTTGAAGGAATATTCAAAGATTAAAAGACAGGGTTTGGCTACTGCTCTGTAAAGCATTTGGTATCTTAGTCATGTTTGGGATTCTTCCTCCTGCCTGACTAATTATTTCTATTTCCTGTTTTCTTTGAAATTGCTACTATGTTCTGCATTGCTGGAATCTGAAATATTGTTTCATGGAACATGATTGTATTTGTGCATACCACAAACTCCAGAGATGCCAAATTCCTTTTTCTGCTACTGCTCCAGCTCTTGAAAAAATATTTCCCATCTCCAACAAATATCAACACCTCTCCCCCAAGAAAAGCATGAAAACTTCAAACCTGCATAAATATGTTTAACCACTAAAACAAAAAATGAGCGATGAAAAATTATATTTCTCTATTTACACTCACTGCCTGCCTTGTTCTACACTCACACAATTTGGTGAAAAAAACCTTTAGTGGGCATTCATTTTATGAATTCATTTCATTTCAAAACATGTTCATTTCCTTCAGCTGAAAGAAAGAAAAAAACCAGGGAAATTGTGGATTTTTCCCAACACTACCACTGATTAAGAGATGGGCCCACTATCACATAGATGATTTCTCTTTTACTGAAAAAAAATAAAAAATGTTATAATATTCAGTTCCAGGAAATTCAGCTTTTTGTGCTTTCACATCTGCAAAGAGATGCAGGGTCAGCTGATGGAAAGCCAGATGCATTTCAACTCTTAGTTATATTCTTTTGAACAGTAACTTCAGGGGTTTTTGTATAAAAATCTGTGATTCTGCAAGTAAAGTCCCACTGAAATTCCACTTTTTAGGTGCTTCCCTGTCCCCAGCCCTGTCAGGCTGCAGCCTGCACCTGTGTTGTACAGTCTTTGTCTCCTCCTCATATTCAGGAAGATTCTCTGCTGCCTTGCTTTTGTGTCCTTCTCCCCACACACCACTCCTATTCTCGTCATTAATGGTTGATAAATAGCTAATGAGTGGCTTGGACATTAGGGCCTCCCTTTCCATCTGGGCTACATGCTATTTTACAGGCCCTGCTAAATCTTTATTAGATTTGGGTGCACATTATTGATTTAGGTAGATGAGGTCGTTGTAACCTCATCTCAAAGAGAAAGGAAGCAGGAGAAGCCAAATGTAATTCAGCTGTTATTTTCTGTAGCACTGCAAATCAATAGGAGGGAAAAAGTCAAAACAAAACCAAAAAGTGTCCATTAAAAAAGAGAAAAAAGTCATAACTGGACCTTAAACCAAATGCAATGGTCTTACAGGCACTTGGAAGCAAAGAACTGAGATAGGCTGTAAAAGTTAAGAGCTTTTCCCATTTTAGCACTACAGAATAGGTGGCAGGTTCTAGTGAAGAGACAACGTTAATAAAATATCAGGTTGTTCTTGGGGCAAAGTGACATCTACTTATAGAATAAGAACACTTTACCTAAGACACAGTGATGGCTTAATAAAAGGGCATCTTTTGGTTAAGTTATTTTTATTCCTGTTAAATGGCCATTTCAGCACGAATAAAAGAAGAACTCAGGCTTTATACTAAGCACTTTTGAGCATCCTGTCAGAGGTAACTTAAGCACAGAAATCCTACAGATAGTCTGGTATTCAGGGCTGGTCCCTCTGAAAGATTTCAACCACACTGTCACCACTTATAATCCTATGGATGTGAACACCAAAAGTGTATATGGGTTCAAAAGACCTTGCATAAATACATGAAAAAGGAGCCTGGAGGTACTTAGGAAAGAAATCCTTGCAGAGATGTGCACAAGAGTTGTGTATTCATCCTTTCCTGAAGCCCATTCCATGCACAGGGCAAGGTGAACCAAGGTGGAGGACAGCACTGGCACAGCTGCTGTGTTCCTGGGCACTCCCTGGTGCCTGTGTGCCTCTCCCTCCTGTCCCCAGCAGTGGTGTCAGGCCAGCCCTGTCCTCTCCAGCCCCACCAGACAGCTCAGAGCTGTCAGCTCAAAGCAGGGGTGATGCCAAGCTGAGCATTGTCCCAGACAGAGGTGTCAGCTCCAGCCCAACACCCCCTTAGCCCTCCCCATCTGGCCCCCACCAGGGCCTCTCTCTTCATTCTCTGTTTTGGAGAATGCAACCCAGGGTGGCAAATTCCACCAGGCAGCAGAGCACTTAGCCAAACTCACAAAGGACTTGTGTATTGTCTGCCTAATCCATGGGCATTTTGGGATTCCCATGCTAAAGCCACATACCGAATCCCACAAAAGCCATTTTCACCTGGAGCCGGGGTTGTTGTTCCCTCCTAATGCACCGTGACAGGCTGCCCGGCTGCTTCCAAATCACAGGGCTTTGATCTCCTCATTCTAAAGGAATATGAAATTCAAGACTGCTGGTTGTATCCAGGAGCTGTCAAGTTCCACTAATCTCTGTCCCTTTCACATGACACCCAGCTGGTGTTTACCTCTGCAGCCACATTCTGGTGTGGAATTCCAAAGTCAGGGAGCATGGAGCTGCCATAAGGGGTTGGGTCACCTGCACACAGCCAGCTCCTGCAGGACTTTGTCCAGTTAATGCCCAATCTGTTCAAACCCCTCTGTTCTATTTAGCAGGTGGATTTGGCTAGCTGGAAGAATTCCAGCCTGGCTGCACAGCTCTCTCACTGCATGGAGACCTCAGTAGAGCAAGATCCAAATTCTTTATTCACCCCTGTGTTTCACCTGATCTGATCAATGGTGATATGAATGCTCATTTTCCTCCTGCCCACTAATGACCAGCATTAAATGCTCAGCTCATCAGTGTGATAACAGTCACACAGGAGTCTCTGTCTTTGTTTTCTGGAAACAGAAACCACGACAGAGCACAATATATTCCATTTTACTGCACCTGTGACCAGCTCCCAGCCACGCACTGCAACCTCAGCACCCACCAAGCACAGGTGGATGTCCAACCCTTTGATTTAAACCAGCCAGGGAGCCAACACCCAGGGAACCTGATTTCTAAGACACTGGAGAAGAACTTGGAGAATTTTCAAGTTGTCCACATCTCCAGGCACTTCCACAACTGATGCTGGGTGCACCAGCCTGGGTTGGTTAGAAGGTCACAGCACAGGATCCCTGCTATGCTGCAGTCTGCAGCAGAGCACTGAATGCAATCCTCTCCAACTGTGAGGTCTGGACACTCATAAGAAAATATGATCATATCTGTCCAAAATGCAATTGAGAAACTACTGACACAGGGGCAGCACATCATAGCCTTAATTTGCCATTTTGTGGTTACCCAATTACACTAAAAACATCAAAACACTCCTTCACCAAACTGGTTTGAGTGAAAAGTTGTGTATTTCTATCTGGTGTCAGGGATCACTAACCTCCAGCTCTTTCCAGGTGTGCAGTAAGAGCACAGTTCCCAGTCTTCCTCATCTTCCAAAGACCAGAAAGGTCCTTGGATCAAAGCCACAACTTACAGCAGCCACCATCACCACAGCTGAATGTGCAAGCCACCCATGCAGTGGCTGTGAGTCTTATGCCCATGTGAATGTTCATTTTCTAGGTAAGAAGACAAGGAGAAGCTGTAAAGTGAAAGGTTTTTTGTTTGACCCAGTAAGAGTCTTCATGCACTCTCCACTCCCTCACTCTAAATTAAACCAAATTCTCTCTTGTTGGACTTTGCTGCTGCTACAGCCAGAATTTCCTTTTTGCCTCATTAGCCAGAGCAGTGGCTAGTTTTAAAGCTTTGCTAACACTTCCTTCCTTTTCCCCATCCATAATGCTCCATCAGACATCATCATGGTTCAGTGAGAAAATAATGAAGAAAAACACATATTTGACAGCTCGCTGAGACTGCTCACTCTGCTAGTCTCAATTCTGCTTTTTGTTAATTCCTGGAACACTTCTGCCAGGCAATACCTACTCTCCAGCAGGAAGCAGCAGTCCTGGAATCACAGAATCCCAGGTCTGTTTTCACACAGCAGCAGAGGGAGATGCTGCAGTGGACCTGGCAGTTCTGTCCTTGGAGTTCACACTGGCCCTGTCTGTTCTGTATGGATACACCTGAACATGTGCATGAATATGGATCTCAGGGCTCCTCAGACACTTACCAGCATCTGTGGCAGGCAGCCATAAGCTGTGAAAAGAGCCAAAACATCCCACATGCTTGGGAATAAATACACCATGAAGTTAATCATCAATGTACACAGCTTATTCCCCCCTCCACTACCATCCATTCAAAGAAATCCTTGAGTCACTACTGCCAAAACAGCAGTGACATTTCAAAGTAGCCACATGCAGATTAATCAGCACTTTTGTTGGCTCCAAAAGAGTCAACAAAAGCTGATCTTACAGCCCCAGGCATCCTGCTGCCATTTATGTGGCCACAAACAGAGATCAGAGTCTTATGTTCTCATCCTTCACCACTCAGTGCCTGGGCTGGCTCCTTGCGTGGCCCAGACTCAAACCCAAAATTGTCTGCAGCAAACACAAAACCTGTGGCCACCTGGGCCATGGTTCTTCATTGGCTCTCACTCAGAACAGTGTTCCCTACAGTTACAAGCTGGGGCAAGTGAGAGGGGTCATGACAAAGCCAACACCACTAGGTCATCCTTAATTTGTGCTCTGTGCTCCCAGCCACCACCATCAGACTCCTCTTCCTTCAATGTACAGACACTTTTCAACCTGCAGACCAAGAACCCCGGGGAATCCTGAGATAATTCTACAAAGGGTAATTAAGAAAAGTGAGTCTGTTGCTAATGGTCTTAAATTAGCTCTATGGGGATCCACATACTCACTGAAAAGTTTTTTTAATAAGAAAAAAAGAAGGTTTACATGGACATTCACTGCACAAAGAGTTCATTCTCCAGAGTGGCAGAACACATCACATCCCTCACCGTGTCTGTTCCCGTGCATTGCTGACCAGTCTGTATGTGATCACCTCCTGTTATGCTGCTGTTTTACACAAGCTCAACCCATGAGAACCAAAATCAAACAGCAAAAGATCACTGCTCTGAGATGCAAGCAGAAGAAAACTCCTTTCCTAAAACTGATGTTCACAAAATGGAACACGAAATAACCTGGAGACAGCTCCTGTAACACAATGTCTCTGATCAAATATTACACCAGGCTCGCTCTGAAGAGAAGCCCTTTGCCTTGCCACATGTGCCCAGTCCTCTCTAAACTTCATTAAAGTCTAGTAAAAAATAAATAAGACAAATATCATTTGCATTTATTATACGAATTAGAAGAGCTTGCCAGATGGGGAGCTCTCCCCCAGCAGGGCTGTTGTATTCCAGGAGAGAAAAGCACTGGCACTACCCAGCTGTTTGGGGCCAGTGATGTTCCCACTCCTAGAAAACCATCGCCCCTGGCTGCTCCCTGTAATTAGTTCGTGCTAATACCCTTGGCTGGGCTGTGGAAAAGTCACATTCTGAAAGATCACCCTGGTGAACAGCTGTACCCAGGAGACAAAACGTCACCACTCCAAGCTGTCAGCCAATTCATCTCCAGGAAAGTCAGCCGGGCCATAAATTGGGAGTTCTTTATCTCAGGACAGCAGACTGAGCCGGGCTTTAATTGCTGAGCTATGCTAATGAGCCTTGTTTGTGACACGAGGTGCTTCATGTGGCTCTGTTTGAGAACATGGCACTGTCACCCCCCCCCCCTCGAGGGCACACACAATCAGCTTAAAGCTGTCTGGATACAGAACAGAAATCATGTAAGGGTCCCCTCAGCATGGCACCTTATCAAAGGCATCATTAACAGCTGCCTGTGCAGTGGCAGGAGCCTCTCCTGGGTCAGCTCACTCCAGTTCCCTCCTATTCTTTCCTCCCTTCACAGCTGGGTTTTTTTTCCCTAAATTGTGAGTTCTGTAAACATTGTTGTCAAATCATCTGCAGGGGAACAAAATGATACCAAGAACTTAGTGTTTCCTCACAGATAAGAGCTGTGTCTGGTTTTAAAAGGAACTAAAACAAATCATGCCCGGGGAAAAGCAAACAGACAAAAGAATATCAGCTGAAGTCCTTCTTGCTGACTTCTTGAGTCAAGCTCTACTTCAGCCTGGATTTCACTTTTTTCCTTTTGGGTTAGGGGCTGCACTAATGAAAACAGTTATTTTAGCGCTCATATTTTGGAAAATAATCAAGAGACTCACAGGATGGTATGGGCTGGGAGGGATCTTAAGGATCATGTAGTTTCAGCCCCACTGCCATGGGTAGGGAACCTTCTGCTAGATCAGGTTACTGAGAGCCTGATCTTCAATAACCTCCAGGGATGGAGAGCCCACAGCCTCCCTGGGCAAAATAATAGCCCAGGTGGATACAGGGCTACAGATTTCCTTGTCCAGATATCAAATGCTGTTTAATTTGCCCCATTAATGATGAGGCTTGCTTGCTACAAAAAGCTCAAGCCACATTTCCATGGGTAAGGCCAATGCTCAGCATCTTTAAAAATCATTAGTAGTTAAATGTGGCATTATTATTCTTGTGGCACTACCCAGGGACACGTGCAGGCATCACAGACCCGTGTGCCAGACACTCTACAAACATCCATCTCCCCAGGCTCTGAGATCTTTTAACCTGGGGGCCCAACCTTGCACACACTCACACACTTGAGTAACCATCAGCATCTCATGGCCCCACTGAAATCAACACAACTGATGAATGGAATGAAATCAGTAATTACCCATGTGCTTAATTATTTGCAGAACTGGGGGCTAAGTGCTTCATTTTTAGCTTTATGCTTGAAAATATTGGTTCTAACCTAGTGTGCCTCACTTTGCACTCAATCCCACAAGGAACAGCATGGTCTGGCCTAATTAAGCAAAAGCACTTAACCAAGTGTTTAGCTTCCAGCACGTTAACAAACCCATTGACTGAACAGTGCCTTGCTTGGGGTGGCCCAGCCCCTTGCAGGATGGGGCCCTTCAGCCCAGGTCTTGGGGGACATGACTCAGGAAAACATGAGCCAAACCCCAAACCTGTCCAAGTGCTCAGGGTGTTGGACACCCCAGGGCTCCCCTGGCAGTGGGGTGGTGAACCAGGAGCCCCGGCAGGGCTGAGGATCCCCCAAAGTGTCCCCTGCTCCCGTCCTGGATGGCATCCAAGGGCAAGGGGGTGCACAGAGGCAGTGCTGGGATTTAAAGAGAAGCTGCAAATGTTCTCTGTAATTAACTGAGTGGAAGTTTTCATGCTCAGAAGCACATCCCTCGTTTAACTCTGGCCACAGCTCCCAGTCTGCAGCAGAGGAGCAGCCGAGCCCTGATGCAGCACGGATGGCCCCAGGGGCTGGAGCAGAGCGGACACAGAGTGGACAAAGCAGACCCTGGGAGAGGCACAGGTCAGGGGTGGGGGCTGCAGAAGGGGATTTGCAGCCAGACCCCTCTGCACCTCTGCTTTCACCTCCTTTTTTTTGCCAGGCTGAGGAGTACCTGGAACGGGGCATGTGCATGAGGAGACCCAGCTCTCCCCCAGCCTGGGACAAAGCCTCCAACCATGGCTTGCTTCTTACAAGCCCTAATTTTAGGCCCTTTAGGACACAAAATAATGATAACACACTCCCTGGAAAAAAATCCCCTTGGGCCTGTGTAAAATTAGCAGTGTGCTGCCTGTCCCACTTTTCTCCAGCTATGTGGGGCAGCCTGGCTTATTAATACACTGGACTCGTTTTGAGATCCTTTGCTTTCCCTCTTGCAAAGGGAGCCTGGAGGCAGCCAGGCTGCTTCTCCCAGCAGTGCCAGAGGTGCTCCCCTTACCCTGGCAGACAAATCCTCCTGCTCATCACCTGGGAAGGCAGCAGGAGAGGACAGGGCAAGGTGGAGGAGCTGCTCTGCTGCTGCAGGGGAGGAAGAGGAGGGATGTGCCCTTCGCTGGCACAAGAGAGCCCCCAACAATGGGGGTGAAGCACAGCTCGGACTCTCCAAGGGGGAGAAGATAAAGCACAGGTGATCTCGGCCCCCCAGAGGCTCTGGCAGCAGCCTGGCAAGGCAGCAGGGACTTCAGTGCACTCCTGGAGGGAACTGTCCTGTCCTACACACCCAGAAACACACACCCTCCCCTGGAAACAAAGCACAGCTTAAGAGGAAAACTCTTTGGAAGTACCATCATTACCATAATTCAATATTAGTGTAAAATACAACCTCCACCCAGGAGCTCAGAGGAGGTTGGTCCCTGGAGACCTGTTGTCTGCCCAGGTGAAAACCTCCTGACAGAGTAAGGAAATTTCAGAGCTGCTGTGAGATTTCTTCCAGTGTGGAAGAAAAATCCCAGTTAAACTACAAAGTGCAAGGAGGAACCTGGGGATAAGAGAAAAGGGGAGCTGACCCCCAGACACTTCTGCATTAGAGCAATTTAAGAAGAGGGAACCTCAGCTAAAAGAACAAAGTTTTCAGAAATAAGGTTTTTCATGATGTCACACAGCCTATTCTTTCACTCCAAACTACGATCTGCTCCAACACTGTTTTATCTCACACTGTTCACTGTGAGTGTTGTGGCACTCCAATCCTGAGCCAGCTTCCCTGTTAAATACTGATTTATACTCAGCTCAAACAAAACCTCACAAAGTTAGTACTAGATTTGACTCAGCTATGGAACACAGCAGCATATGAAGAGAGAGAGGAAACGAATGATCTGGGGGAAGATGATGTTTTGTACCTTAAACAAGAGGAGTGTATAAACTACCCTGACCCCACATAGCCTCAAGAGCTAAACCTGTGAATCAAATGCATTTCAGTAAACAAAAATCTACTGAAATGGCACTGTTTTTCCATGTGTAGGTTCTTTTTTCTCCCATGGGGACAGCAAGTTGTGTGCTTGGGGTTTTTTTTCCCCTTTATACGAGGTACATTATTCCATTTAAGTGCTCATGTGTGTTTATTAATAGAGCAAAAATGAGTGAACGAGGAGCTGTTCTAGGGAGACTGAAAGCCTGCACTGGAGCAGTGAATCAGAGGAACAAATCCATTTAGGAAAATGCTCATTTTAAGACAAATTCCTTTCACATTTATTTTCCTCTACACCCCAAACGTAATCAGACCCATTGACATGCCAGTCCTACAACACCACGTACATGCTCCAGGCAGGAACCTCCAGCTACATCTGCTGATGTTGTGCTATAAAACAATCAGAAAGTGACCAACAGCAGCTCACACATGCTGGGAAGCAATGAATGATCACTAGAAATGTTTAGAGACCCCTGTAAGCCTGGCACCATCACAGCTATTGCTGCCATGTAGTGCATGGACGAGGTGAGACCTGAGAGGATTCTGGCCCTCCACAATGTCTCCTGTACCCAAAGGTGATTCTGTTTAGGCTGCCAAGACCTCCTGGGCTGATGGGGACAGTTCACAGCTCCTTGCAGCTGCTCTCCAGAGGCACAGGTGACATCACTGCTCACTCCAGAGCAGAGAGAGGATCCTGCTGTTTTCACTGCTGCTGACAAACCCAGAGGAAAGACCTGAAGAAATGCACACAAAAAACCAGACACGAATGTGGGCACAATTCCCAAAGCAGTGGAAAAGCAGTGCTGTCCCTGAAAACGGAGTCAGAAGAAAATTAAGCACACGGGGAAGATGTGCCAGCAAAGGTCACCAGAGAGGGAAAGCACACATTGTTCGCTTGCTAATGAAAGGTGTTTAGTAATGTGAGAAGAAATATTTCAAGACCAGCTCATCACTTATGACAGACCCCCAGCTTTGGCAGTGACACCTGAACTCCTGCTACCTGGGACAGCAAAGCTCCCTGGGGACACCAAAGGTCACAGGCATCTCATTCATTTACTCTTTCCAAAGGGCATCGTTATTTACTTGCTGTCAGGATCTGTGCTCGGCAGTTTCAGCTCTCCCTTGGCTTTGCTGAAAGAGTTTCCCAGGCAGTGGGAGGCTGCTGGTGGATCCAGCAGAGCCAGGACAGTGTCTGCTGTGGCTGTACCCCCCAGCACCAACGCTGTGCTCACAGCATCGCCCTTCTGATGGGAGCCCAAACGAGACCGGCTCACTGCAGACAGTGCCTAAGGAAAGCTGAGCTTTTCCGTGCCAGCATTTGCCTTCCCAGCCTGCAAACACACAGCTGGGAGATTGGCCTGGCATTCGGGCTGCAGCATGTGACTCTTTAATGAGGGAGGTCTATGATCTGCAGGACTAATGCACACGGGTGCAAAAGCAGCTCCCGGACCTGCTTCACTGGAGTGGAAGGATTTTATATTTTTTTATATTTTTTTGTGATTAAGGCCCACTACGGGGAAACAAGCCTATTCTTGGCTGTTTTCACAGCCTTAGCAGGTGATTATGAACAAATTCTATAGCCATGTTCTACCTCAGGAGTACCCCACCACAATAATGAGATAAAAGTGCCCTTTCTCACAGGAGGATGCTGCAGGTTCGGGTATTAAAGGATGAATGTCACAGCAATGCTTGTAAAATGTAAAGACTAAAATTGGAGCAAGCCCTGCAGCGTTGGCTTTGAAAGCCTGCATGGAATAGCTGGATCACAGTGGTCTTTTGGATCTCTGAGCAGCACCTGCAACAAATGGGGCTTCACTGCTTGCCTCCTCCCTGCCATCCTACCCAACAGCAGCCTGCCTGGAATACATCAGGAAGGAGCAGCCAGCAAGCAGAGCAGCTGTTATTTGCTTATTGTATGTCTGTCCAATTGTGTGTACCACCAAGGGACAGGTTTTCCCTCACTCCCACCTTCAGGTGCCACACTGCAGGCTGGGCTGGGGCTTCTCCTGCAGAAGAGCAGAGGGCAGCTTGCTCCTGAAAACCACCTCTTTCCCAATCTTTAACATTAAGGAGGAAATTAATCAGAGACTGAAGTACTCAGGCACCAACATGGCAGGAGAAGTGTCTTTTTCCCATTTTTAGTTCAGTATTTGCATACTTATGCCAACAGATATTGCAGCTAGACCTAAAGGTGCTGCATTGCCCCAAGGCTGAAGGCAGTCCCTTCAGGGATTTATTTCCTCAGACCCTGGCAGTGGAGGCAGTGCCAAACCCCTTCAGTCCAGGAATGAGGAGTGCCAGTCTCAATCTCCTGGACACTCCCAACAGTCTGTGTCACCTTTCACTAATTCCGTTCTGAAAGAAACAGTGAAAAAACATTTTCTATCTGCTTTTGCAGGAGAAAATCACAAACAAACTAGACAAAGTGAGTGACTAACTAAAAAATAGTAAAACTGGAGGAAAAACTGGAGTAAATCTGCCCTGAGGAGCTGCAGCCCCAGCCCATGTGCAGACTGTGCTGCTTCAGTGAAACCAGCTAAGTTTTAAAACCAGCTTTACTGACTTCAGTCAAGTCAGCTCTGTCCAGTTCACACAGTTCCACAACTGATGTCACAGAGTACCAAGTGTAACTTTTGTGGGAAACCTTTTGCTGTGCTCCCATCGTTCTGATTCAGAAATATTGCCCTATCTGCTTTAAATTGCTTCATACTGGTGGGGTTTTTTTCTGGCTTATTGCTACATCTCTCTCCTCCCTGTTTATATGCATTATCTCCTGGTTTTCCACAGAGCAAGTAAAAGCCAACCCAAATTTTCATATTCCACACACCTTTTTTTTTCTCCTTTTTTTTTTCCTAAATCACTTCAGAACTCCCACCGCCCTGGGATTAGCCCAGATTTTTTTTTTTTTTCAGCCACAGAATAAAAATATTATGGTTACATTAAAAAAAAGAGCTTTCCATCACTAAGAGCCACAGGAAGGGAGGAGGGCAGAGCTTGGCCACTGCCACAGCCACAGCCAGTGCTGCCAACGTGCCTCAAACCACACTCAGCTCTGTGCCAGTGTGGGCTGCCTCTGTGTTTGCTCTCTGGGGCTATAGGAGCTTAACAACCAAGCAGAAAAATGGCTTCAATAACAATAGATTGTTATGGGATGGTCATCACTGGATGGGGACAGGAGCACCTGCCCCAGACCAACAGGAGCAGCCAAACCTCCCCACTGGCTGCTCCCCTTCCCTAAATTGGGGCTGATTTCTCACCTTAAACTACTTGATGGGCTTCCCTGGAGTATCCAGCGTGGTTTCCATGGAAGTCTCCTCTTTACAGTGAGATAAAAATGTGTCTGATCTCTTCCTCACATGCTACCAAACACTGGAGGAAAACAACAGAAGCCTCAGTGAGAAAACATTTCAGCTGTTTTGCAAAGACATAAAAATCAGTGACACGACAAAACGCTGTATTGACGCACCTTAAAAATCCAACCCAAGATCTTCTTTCTCATTAGGAAGAATATTTTAAAAAAAACTCCTTCAAGTAGATGCAGCTGCCTGAATCCAGTGAGCAAGAGGTAGAAAGCCTGCCCTCAGACAGCATTTCAGGCAGCATTTAATAAAATCCCAAAGATCTGAGTGCTGTTTGCCACACCATACAGTGTTTCCAGGAGTAGTCTAAACATTTGGATTTAAACATCTCTGTCCTGTTTAAAAAATCTTGAAATGCTGAAAGTGTGGTTGTGTTTTGCCTGATGCAAATCTGAAAGAAATGGGGGGAGAGGTGGGATGGAGTGAGGCAGTAAGAAACACAATGAAAACCAGCACCACCACCCTGACAGTCCAGCATGGATTATACAGTTATGGATTAAAATATTAAAATATTAGCATGCTGTCTCTGGAAAAATTGATTCAAGACACCATTTGTGCAAGTCCCAGAATTTAGGAACAATTATCTTTATTTCTATTTGTTTCATTTCATAGTAGCTTTGACCCTCATATACCACTGCATTTCAAGGCATGTTGAACACCTCTGAATTCTGGTGTTGTGATGTTTTGGGACATTGTTGAAAAGCAATGCAGCACCTTTGTCTGCTGCCTTAGAAATAAGTAATTCTGGCAATTTTTAAAACTCCATTAATAAGAAGTAGCCCTGTTCTGGGAAGGATTTTACCTCTCCATCTGCAGAGGAATGAGGCCCTTTCTCATTCCTGTTCCCTCTTTTGCAGGCACTGTCATTGCAGCAGAATTTCTCCACACCACAGCCATGGCCAGACCAAAATAACAGTTTAAATGAAACCATCTGGGTTCTGCACGGATGAATTTATGTCGTGAGCCTTTCCTGAGCGGCAGCAAAACATTTCTAGAGATGGGTGAAACCTGGCACGTGTCAAAATAAAACAGTGACATTTTCAAAATTTCACACGATTTCTGGGAAAAAAGAAATCAGAAATGGTAAAATGAGAGGGTTTAGATGTTTTATTACAGCAAGGCCAAGACACTCGAGCTTTATAGCTCTGATGGCTACAGAGAGTTGCTGAAACAGCACTAAGAAGCATTTTGAACTAACCATAAGGTTTTAAAACTGTTGTTCAGATACTGATGAATTCCATGGATTTGAAATACTTCAATTTCAGTAAAAGCTTACAAGTACACTTTTCAAAGGGTACATTTTGCTTCCAATACACAAGTTAATACATATCTAGGCTCTCAGGAGCATCATTAATTTAGAGAAAATCCAACCACATCACAGCACTGTTCATTTTTTATTATCATTGATATTTTTTAACCTTATATAAAATCAGTTCCAAGATCAGCTGCTTTTCAGTGGCATGCACTTTCAATTTTTATAACATCTGGGTGTTAAACTTAGAGAAAAGTTGTCCATTAGTTTAGGACATAATGGTGTTTATTTGTATTCTCTTTGCTTCAAAAGGGAAGAGCACTCATATTCATCCAGAAAGCTATAATAATTTTTTACCAAGACAAAACTGCTGAGGAAACCAAAGATGAACCCTCCAGAATTTTGAATGGTAGAGGAATCTTCTCACAATTGAACATACTTATAAATAGATATTTTTGCTTTTGTCAGCTGCTCTTTTTGCCTGAGTAACACAAGTGGAATATGTTGTCATTGTGGCTCTTTGTGTCTCAATTATCTCAATAAAGTCATTATTAAAAATTAATAAATAAGGATAAAACTAGCAGGAATTTTCTCATTAATTCCAGTGGAATCAGGATATAATGAGTTTGTCTTTTTAAAGGATCAGGATCCAGAGACATTTGGGAAATCTGCATTTACATTTGTGCATGTACCTTTATGTCTTCTAAGTGGCCTATACCATCAGTTGTTCTGCCTATTTAGAAAATGGGATTTAAATATTTCAAAATCAGTTTTTCTCTGTGTCTCATCTCTACATTCTCCAAGTCCTCACCTCTGCTCTTACTTTCAGGTCCTTAAAGCAATGCCTTTTCTGATCTCCTTCCCCAGCAGTAAAATTTCCTCTTCCTCACTCTTGTCCACCACTACCAAGTATGTCCTTGGCAATATGCATGCCAGCAACAGTTTGAAATGCCCATTTCTCCCTCTAAAGCTGGCTCTGTCTTTGGAAACCTTGTTTTTTCCGTGAAAGTTTCATAAACAAAATTCCATTACGCTGAATTATACCTTACTTCAGTCAGTCTGCTACTGGAATGGATTAAAATACCCACTTTTTAATTTCTCCAGCAGCCCAAGGGCTGCAGTCACACAACAATGCCTAAATTTGAAGTGTCCAAGGCCAGGTTGGACAGGGCTTGGAGCAACCTGGGGTGGTGGGAGGTGTCCCTGCCCATGGCAGGGGTGGAATGGGATGAGCCTTAAGGTCCCAAACCTTTCTGTGACTCTGTGTCCAAAGCAAGCACGTTGTGTGGGCTGGTTTGGTGCCTGTTCAGGGTGCTGAAGTGTGTTAACTAACACATGTCCTGACACTGTCCCAAAATGCTGCTCCCAGCCTCACAGACTGCACTGACTGTGGAGCCACAGCAGCACAGAGCTGACCTGGGGCACAGGGCAGAACCTGGAAGCAGCTGACAGAGCTCCAAGTGTGACTGAAAACAAGGAATCATCACCCAGGAGTTCCCAAGAAGCTCCACAGTGATCTGTTCTCAGCTATGTAACATCCTTCCTGGAAGAAATAATGAAATCATCTTCTAATAAAGCAGCAGATGAGAGCAGGGCAGAGCCATGACTGAGGGAGAGGATTTTTCACTGCCAGGAACTTGGCTGGGGAGAGGCAAGAGAGTCCCAGGCACCTCAGTGGGGTAGGATGGGATTCCCCAGCTCCATGGGGAGCACGGAGGAGGCAGGGCTTTGTTCTGGGGGCCAGAGATGCTCGGACAGGTTTGGGATCGTGGTGGTTCCTGAGCTCAGACCCAGGGCAAGGACATTGCATTGGCTCCTTCCCTGGATCTGCTGGATCTCAGAGCCTTGGCAGTGCCTGGCAGAGCCCAATGTTTGCTTTTTGGAGTCCTTTTTGGGGTGCCAGCCCTGGCACAGCCATCAGCCAGCCCTGTCTGCTGCCCAGCACTGTCCCCACAGGGCAGGGACACGCTGTCCTTCCGCCTGCCCTGCCTTCCCAGGGCCCTGCTGGGATTTAAAAATATCCTTTCCCAGACTCTTAGCAAAGACACAAATCTTCTGGTTTGCAGTTTAACTCCTAGGGCAGCCCATGATACAAATAGTGGGAAGCTACAGGGCTAACAGGGCATTTGGACACCAAAGGCATAAGAATTCCAAGGGTTTCCCATGGAATTTCAGATTGTATCATTATTTTTAAAAGAGAAGGGGAGGCTCTGCAGGGAAATACCACTCTTCAGAATACACCCATTACAGCCTAGTGTCAGAAGCAAAATGCTGAGCTGGAACAACCTTGGTCTAAACCTATTTTTATGTTCCTCTTGTACACAATGTCTGAGGGTTGCACTGTAGCAAAGGATACAAATCTTCCTGTGCTTCTGGTATTACTGGTGTAATTCCCACTGGAGGGCCATGTTAAATTTAGAGCCCACAATTCATAAAGGAAGCTGACAAGCTGCAGAGAGTTCAGGAAGGAATATGAAGGATGGAAAAATAGCATTTACAGCTGCAGGAGGTTGATCTATTTAGCTTGTGAAGAGAGGAGTTTAAGGGATGACTTGGTTAAAGACCATCAGTGTTCACAAGGAGAATTAAATGTTGAGATTCAGGGTCCTCAATTAGCACAGGAAAATCTTGACACTGAAAGCAGGCAAGCCCTGACTGGAAACGAGGCACATGTTTACCAGTGTAAATAATGAATTTATTACCAAAGCCAGAGCTGAAGCAGACAGGATGACTCTTCATTACAGGGTTTTTTAATAACATTTGAATGCTCTTTTCCTGAAAAGACATGTTGAAATTCAAACAAGCACAAACAGAACCAGCCTTGTGACCTGTATTATCCAAGGGAGCAAACAGTAATGCTTCCCTTTTTTCACATTCATAGTCTTCTCTCCCTTCCACAGTAATTCCAAGGGTGTAACAGCTGAGAGCATAATTCTGATCACAGATCCCCCGTGCAGAGCTGCCCTGTGTTTGTGCAAGCACCAAGCAGATCTCTCATGTCTTTGCCAGGAGCCTCTCACCTGCATGAGCCTTGAGCCATAAAACCCTACTGCAGTGGCACTGGTGCTCCCTCCTCACTGCCTGGAGCCAGCACACACTCCACCTCCTCACTCCCCTCCTCCTGGTGCCCACCAGCAGCAGGGAATCCTCTGACACACCCTGGTCCAAGCAATTCCAGCCAGTCCTCAGTCACCCATCCTGCATTTCCCTAATGTCCAATATCCACCGCCCTCGCTGTGCTGTAAACCCACTCCTCTGTGTCCTACCCAACAGCATCACAGAGAACAGATTATTCAGATTATTCCCTCTTTTGAAGGTGTTTAAGACCATTTTCATGCCTCACTAAAGTCTCCTTCTGACTCAACAGCACCAGTTCTTCCTCCCTCCCCTGACAGGCCACAGCTCTCATTTGTTTTTGCCACTGGACTCCTTCCAAGTGCACGTCCAAGTGCCACCCCCCGAACTCCACATGGGGCTACCAGCCTTCCACAAGCACACAGCAAAACCCCAAGCCCTGTCACGCGTGCCTGAGAGCAGAACTTGGCCCTCTTTTAATGCCATTGCATTTATCAGCCATATAATGTTTTGCACATTATCGCCCCAATTATAGAGGCTTGTAGGTGATAATGAGATTGCACTGGATATATTCCAGCAAAGCACATTCTAGGTTTTACTAACTTCATTAACCAAGAAAAGCTGGTTAATGGCTGAAAAGTGCAATGATGCACATAATCACACCAGTTGCTTTGCTACTACAATTATATTATTAAGATGGATCTTTGAGGTACAATTTTCATGTATAATTAGTGGGTTATCCCGTCAGGAAAAAAAAAAGTAATTCAAAAGCACCCAAAGGTTTGACCAAAATAGTTCTTACTGAAAACACAAATGAAGTCATGCTCTCAGGTCAGACTCTGAATGGATTTGTGAGAAAACAGGAGTGCAAGAATTCAGAAACTTAACACAGGCTCCTTGAGGATGTGAAATGCCAAAGTTGCAATCCACTGACACACACTGGAAGGAGCACCCCGTCTCAGTGGGGTCCATGCGTATCCAGGCTGTGACTTCTGAGAATCCCAGAATGTATCAGAAAGGTAATACATTTAGACTCATTCAGAATTATTTCTTGGTGTTTTAATGACTTCTGTATTCTTCAGTTGTTTATTTCCTTAGACATCACTGTTCTTCTCAATAGAAACAACTTCAGTTTCAGATTAAGAAAGCCAGCATCACCAAGGAGACAGGACAATGAAGAACCCTCTGGTTATTCCTTTTACCAAATAACAAAACAGAAAACGAGTGTAAATTCTCATAGGCAATTTCCAAGTGCAAGTCTGAGTTTTTGGATAGCTTTTCTCTTTCAGCTAAATTGTGCTTATCGGTTTGACAGAAAATGCAATGACTGTTTTTTGCTAGGAATTTCTTACAAATTTAATTGAGCTGTCAGAAGAAATGCTATTATCCTCACCATATGAAATTAATATATCAGGAACTTATCTACTGTCTTGCATGTGTGCATGACATTTATATGGATCATTGCAACTAATACACATAGATCTCTTCTGCTTGGTAAAATTTCACACAATAAAAAAATCTTCAGAACAGAATTTGTGATTGTCTAAAAGTCCTTGAATTTGGCTGGCTCTGCCAAGGAGCTTAGTAGGAGACTTTGCTGGATTTAATCAGCCAGACAGACCTCAGAAATTCTGCTGGAATTCTTGTTGCTATTAGAAATATGCACTAGAATTTGCTAATTCAGTTCAGAAGAGATCCAGAAACTAAAAGCAATAAATCTTCATGCAAGCATTGAGCTCTCTCAAGGATATCCTGGAACAGTGATTTTTGGAGAGGAGGAATACATAAAGGAACGTAGAGTGTCTAGCCAAAGTTTTATTTGAAATACTTTTTCAATGAATCCAGAGACTTGTCCAAAACAGAAAACCTCTGATTTTTCCCAAACACATCGACTTGGCCTTCCACTTCCATGACCCTGCACAGGAGACAAGAAAGCAGAGGCAGCAGGAGGTGAAATCAGTGCACAAACTCTTGGAGACTCCCTTTAAGTAAGGAGGAGTTTCATCACTGATATTAAAAAGGAGTTTAATCTGCACTGCAAGTCACCAGGACTTAAGGCACTTTCTGTGCCTTAAGAGCTCCATGGTCTCCTGAAATCCAACAAAAACTGCCAACTTTGAGAAAAACTGCAGGTACTGTGGCAAGGCCTGCCATGATAAGCACATACTTAATGTTTGGTGGACTGGGGTTTCATTTATTATTACCCTGGAGTTAAAGGAAAGCGTGAAACAACATTATCTGCAGGAAAAGCCAAATGCCACTTCAAAATTCAATGTGTGAAACCCCCAAAAGGCACAAAGCTGACACAGCTGCTGGGGCAGACTGGCAGAGGCACATGGTAACAACCTGTCAGCCACAATAAGTCCTAAAATTGAACCCAGGGCTGCAGAGGAGTCCAGCAGGCTGGGATTTTAACCTCAGCATTTAAAAATGCACAGGGTGGGGTCAGCAGGTACAGCCCAGTGAGCAGCTCAGCTGGGATCACAGAGCTCCTGCTCCACAGATACTTCAGTTTGAGGTCACAGAATCACAGAATGGTTTGGGTTGGAAGGGAATTTAGATCTCATCACTTTACACTAGACCAGGTTGCTCAGAGCCTCGTGCAGCCTGACCTTGGACACTTCCAGGGTTATCCAGAGATATTTAGTAATAATAAAGTTCAGTAATATAGATCCGATTAAACTCATTTATTTAATAAAAAAAATTAATTTTACACATCAAGTATGTAAAATTAACATACTTCCTGTGCTATTTCAAGCTCACAGGACCTTTGCAGAAGAACCTGGTTCTCCATTTCAACATGAATCTGATTTGCTGTAAAGGGAAACTGCATTTGACATTTAGGAACTGAAGTGTTTATAGCATTTATTACATTTTTCTGATATATTAATACAGTGCCCAAACACAAATTGTTCTTCAACAAAAAAAGAAACCAAACCTACCTTTCAGTTTTCATAAAAAACATTTGATTTTCTCATAAACAGTATATATGAATTTCTATGCCACTTTGACATCCCTCTCCATAAGTCATTGTCTCCTCAGGACAAATATGGTTCTGCTGATAAACATTTGGCTCTGGGCTTTATTTGTGTTCTGCAGTAGTTTGGCTGGGCAAGTCAAAACCCTGGCTGCTTGTCTATGACCTTTGCATTCTCCTTTAAATTCCATGCATTTGCAAGAGATGATGGAAGAGCTGATAATGTCAACTGTTTATCAGCCACGATAATTAGATTAGATATTATTTTTTATTGTAAAAATAGTCTTGTAATGGATTTTTTTTCATTTATTTTTTTAACAGCTACTATTTCCAACACCTCCAGCAGTGCTCTGAAGATTTTTAAAAGTCTGTATCCAGGAAGCACTTTGTCTCCTTCAGCTGACAAACATTTTCAGGGGGAGAGGAAATTCAGTTTCTCTTCTCTCTGCACTGTCAGCCCCCTGAGCATGAAGTCTCTTCTCCTCCTCTTTGCTGTCAGCCCTGGAGGGGGCTCAGCTGTCCCCTGCAGCCCCCACAAACCCCCTGAGCCCTCCTACAGCCAGGACAGCCAGGCTGAGGTGGCAGCCTGGGCTCTGCTGAATGCTCAGCTTCAATTGCTCTTGATTCAAGGTGCCATTGCTAGACATAAAATAGGGGAAATGATGGCATTTTGCTGGAAATTTGAGCACTCAACAGTCAAGCAGAGCCATGTTTAGGTTGCCCATATAACTTTCTGCTGTGATGAGCACATTACTTACTTGATGACAATGATGTATTCTTGGAAGCACCTTTTATTTTCTGCTCTCAGCTCTTTCCAGTTGTCTGCATGCTATGAGGTGGAGCAGCAGTTCTTACAGAGCTGGCTAATGCTGTGTGCTGTTCTGCACTTCCAATGGCTGAATCAAATTGAGAGACAGCTAAAAATGATAATATTCCCCACCCCAGCTCTGTTTTCCTGGGTAGATGTTTGCTGCAGTTACCTGAGGACTGCCATGTAACTCCAAAATGAGTGATCTGGACAGGCACTCCTGCCCCCCAGTGCACTGAAAGTTGTGCTCCACACCCTGAAAAAGTTTGGTACCCTGTTAAAGATACACCTGATGTGTCTGGTTATGCTGAAATAGCCCCCTGGGCTCAGCACAGATCAGGAGGTGAAACCACCACTGCCTCCTTTGCAGTCAGATTTCCTGTTCCTTGGAGGATCAGCTGCTTCCACACAACAAAAGCAAAAGCACACCTCCAAAGAAAGATTCCCAAAACCGAAGTCATGTTTTATGGCTGGCTTTTATATCCCTAATCCTCCATCCCAGAGAGTTTTTTGCCAGTAAAAATGAGCTAGCGAGGATGATTTCTTTATACTTCTTACCAACATTGTCATGCCAGTTCAGACCCTCCTTTTCCTGGAGTCTGGGAGACACCGTGCCTGGGATCTCCCACCATTGACAAGGAGCAGAGGTTTCCTCCCCAGCACAAGCCCTCATGCACCCCTCCCTCCTGAGAAGGGAAACGCCAGAGCAAGTTCTTCTCCCACATCAAACATCGGTGCTGGGGCCTCTGAGCAGAGCCCAGGCTGAATTTCTGCTTCCACAACTTGTGTTTGTATCCTCCACTGAAACCTAACTCACCCATGTCAGTCCCACCAGCTGCTTCCAATCTTCTGAACAGGACTGCTCTGTGCTATAAACTTCAGCTTTCCAAACACAAGCATCATCTGTTAAGCCAAGAGCTTCAGATAGGATTCCTGAACACCAGGCTGGGAGTCCAAGCAGCACAGGGCATATCTTCCCTGTGTCAGCAGACACCTCATGTATTTTTAGTGCTGTCAGAAACAAACCACTCCTTGATATTCCAAAGGGGGGGGAAGTCTTCTAGAAGTGGTGGTGAAGCTAATATTTTAAAAGACCCTTCTGAGAACTTGCCAGCCTCCTGGGGGAGCTTGTCAACATCTCCCACGTTAAATGAAAGCCACTTTAAAATCCACAGGGGTTTTAAAGAAAAGCTGGAACATATCAAAGCTGCTGGGATGGCAAGCTTCATAACGTGCACAATACATCAACACTTACAGACACTAAATCCTCCCCAGCCTCAGGGGAGCTCACAGCCCCCCAGAGTAAGCCTTTTCCTAATGTATCTCTCAAATGAACTGCTAATCCCCTCTCTAAATTTGACAGCTGTCCTGCATGCACTCAAACCCCTCTGTGCTTAAATCCTTCTATCATTCTTGTTAAGTCACTTGTTAGATAATTTTCGCTTTAATACAAAGAAAGAAATCTTTCCTGCAACCCCAAACAAAGACCTCACCCACCTGCAGTTGGCACATCCACAGATTTCTTACACATATGTGTGTGTGTGCATTCCCAGGGGCAATCTTGGACTTTACAAATTCCTGTGGCCAGTGGGAGCTCCCACACCAAACAGATTTCTCAGACCCCAGCAGATCTGATGGCTTCCTGTGCTCAGATCAGCTGGAATTTCTGACACGGTTTCTCGCTGCTCTGAGGGAGCACAAAACTTTCCCCTTGGCTGGGCAGAGCTTGGCCCGTGGTGTTGAATTCACAGTGACAACAGCTCTTTGTCACTTCTGCTCCACATGATAGTTTGCCAGGGTTGCTGTGCAGCCTTGCCACAAGAACTCACACGAGACACCACCAAGACAGCTGTGGTCTTACACTGCCCAAGTCCTGACAAAGTTTGCCTAAAGGGTAGTTTGGCATAGTCAGAAATAATCCCAGCTTCCAGTTGAAGACAAAGCAGTAGTTTTTCATGCAGCTCTCAGTATTTCAAATGAAGAACATTTCAAAGCACACCAAAACACTAATAATTCCTAGAAGCAGCTACTTGTCCATTAGCTCTTCTTGACCAAATATTTTGTTTACTGCTTGAAACTGACAAAGAGTTTCACCAAGGCATTGGTTCATTCCAATGTCAACAGTGGGATTCCCACCCTTGGACCGGCACTGTGACTGGGTGACCCCAATCAGCTGGCATGAGGTTGGTGCAAGTCTGACAATGCCTGACAGCTCTGCAGGGACCTGAGTGGAGCTGTTGAGTATTTGCTCAGCACCTGGAACATACTGGTCTATGAGCAAGTCTGGACAAAGACAACAATTAAATAACTCCTGCAACACTCTTCAAACGCTTGGATTGCCAAGGCACCTGAGCTCTGCTGAGCTGTTGGTCAGAGGATGCTGTTACTGCAGTGCTGGTGACAGGTGTCTATCCTTCACAATATTTTCCCAGTGAGGATATTTTTTTATGCTGCTACAGGTTCTTCACCACTCCCTGCGTTGGCAGTGAGGGGAACAGGGCCATTTCCCTCACTACACAGCAGTGGTATGAAATTATTCACTCTGCCTCTTAAAACGTCTACAGAAGATGAGATACAACAATTGCTCCAGGAAGTGATGCTCTACCACTCTGACTGATCACCCTGTGCCCTGTCACCCATCTGTTACCTCTGCCATTGCCTGCTGGCTCCAGTGCAAATCAGGCCCTGAAACACTCTGCTGAAGGGGGCAAAGGTCTGTCACATAACTGCAGCTCAGAGATGAGCTCTGGGCTGAGCCTGACACCCTTTAACTGTGAAATGTCCCTGTGCTCACCCAGTGCAGAACCGTGTCCCACACAAGCATGCTCTGGAACAGGATTTTCTTTGTGAATATTTTCAGTACTGAAATGAGTCCCATTTTCCAAGCAGAGAATTCATGCTCTGAAACACTTCTTTCAGGCAGCTCTACTCCCTGTAGCCATCCTTATTGTCCCCTGGTCCTTGGGACACCCACTTCCCAGACACTTCATGTGGCTGGGGAGGCAGATCCAGCCTCGTGGTGCTGGAAGGCAGCCCCTGGGGAGGTGTTCCTGATACCTGAGCTTATGAAACCTGCTCATTTCAGATGCAAACAAAACACATTGGAAAGCTGCTTTACCTGCCAGAGGAGCATCTGTTAGACTGACAAATAAGGGCCATGCACAGGGGAGGCAGATTTACTTCTGACAAAACTCCACCCACTCTGCTCAGCCCAGCGGCTCTCACCAGGGGCTGGAAATTAATAGGATCTTTGCATTGTCAACTCCTCTTGCCCAAATGGAAAAGCACATCTGATTCTTCCCAAAGGAGGATCTGGTTTTTGGGTGACCTGACTGGAATGGAACCATCAAGGGCAGCAAAGGGGACTTGCATTTCCCCATCATGGTCCTTTGTCCTGCAGCCCTGCAAGGACTGAGCAGAGGGATGAAGGCTGGGCCACCAAAACCTGGGCTCACCAGGCCCAACAGGTGAGTGCTGTGGGACTCTGCAGCATGTCCTGGGTGCCTCTGCATCCACCCCCTGCACACAGAGCACTCGCAGGCAGAGTGCACCTCAGGTCCATCCCTTTCTAGGGCTGAATATTCCAGACTGGTACCCCATGCCTGAGCAGCACTCCAGTGAGGGCACATACCTAACCTGAGAGCCCAGCCAAACCTTCTCTAATTTAATTAACTAAAGCCCACTTCTGACAGAGGTGCAAAGAAGAAATCATCTCTGCCCCGCACAACTTACTAACAGTAATAGGAAGGCACCTGCTGCCCTCCATGAGCTTACAAGGCTCCTTGGAGCCTCCTCCCACTCGGACAGCCTTAAACTTGTTCTGTCCCCGCATCGCTCTGCTGCGACTGGAGACTCCTCCGTGCCAGTGCCGGGACGCTCGGAGCGGCACCGCTCCTGTGCCTCGTCGGGTCCGGCTCACACGGGCTGCTCCTGGGTCATCCTGCGGCTCCGCCCCCGGTCCTGATCCCTTTCCCAATCCTGATCCTCATCCCAGTTCCGGCCCCGGTCCTGTTCCCGCTCCTGCTCTGATCCCGCTCCCAGTCCCAGTCCCGCTCCTGGTCTCGATCCTCACCCCGGTCTCAGTCCTGATCCCCATCCCGATCCCGGTCCCAGTCCCGCTCCCTCTCCTGGTCCTGAACCCGCTCCCATTCTCAATCCCGATCTCGGGACCGGTCTCGGTCTCCATCCCCATCTCCATCCCCATTTCAGTCCCGATCCAGGTCCCGGTCCCGGTCCCAGTCCCGATCCCGATCCCCAGCCCCAGCCCCAGCCCCAGCCCCAGCCCCAATCTCCGTCCCGGTCCCGGTCCCGGTCCCGGTCCCTCCGCACCTGCGAGACCGGAGCGCGCCCGGACCGCGGCCGAGCCACGCCCCCACCGCCTCTCAGCCAATGAGCGCGTGGGGGCTCTGTCCCGCAGCCAATGGGAACGCGGCGGCCGCGCCCCCGCCCCCTACTTGAGGCGCTCCTTGCGGCCGCGCGCTCGCAGAGGCGGCGGGAGCGGGCGGCGGGAGCGGCCCCGGGGCGGACGGTGCGCCCGGCGCTGCCCCGCACCGCGCTCGAGGGAGGGGCCGCTCCCATGGAGGCATTCCCGGGCACCAAGCTGGAGCAGCACCGGCACCTCCCGCCCGTGGAGTGCCTGCCGGGCGCCCGCTACGGCGGCCGGAGCCACAGCGCCTGTGGGAACGTCTTCAACTCCTGGAACGATTACCTAGGGCTGGCCACGCTCATCACCAAGGCCGTGGGGCCCGGCAAGGGCTTTGGTGCCGAGCCCCCCTCGGTGGTGGTGGCGGCCGCCGTGCCGCCGGCCGAGGAGGAGGAGGAAGAAGAGGAGGAGGAAGAAGAGGCGTCGGGGCCGTACTTCGAGGGCGCGCTGGACTTGCACGACCTGGACCTGTGCGGGCATCACCACCATCACCACCACCACCACGGCGAGGGGCTGCTGGAGGAGCGCTTCGCCGACTTCAGCCCCTTTCCCGGGCGCGGCGGCCCCGCCGCCGTGGTGTTCGACTGCTCGGGGGAGCACCCGGGCCGGGAGGGCTCTGCCCACGCCTGGGGCGGCGTGGTGGTGGCGGGGCGGCTGCCGGCGCACCCGCGGGCCGCCTCCCGCCTGCTCAAGCCCGAGCTGCAGGTCTGCGTCTTCTGCCGGAACAACAAGGAGGCGGTGGCCCTCTACACCACGCACATCCTCAAGGGACCCGACGGCCGCGTCCTGTGCCCGGTGCTGCGGCGCTACACCTGCCCCCTCTGCGGCGCCAGCGGCGACAATGCCCACACCATCAAGTACTGCCCCCTGTCCAAAGTGCCGGCGGCCCGGCAGCTCCGGCACGCCCGGACCGCCCTGGGCAGGAAGGGCCGCTAGCGGCCGGGACCCGCGGGGCTCGCCCCGCTCCCCCCCACGCTGACACTGCCCCGGCCCCGCTGCGCGCTGGAACGCGCGGAGCCCGGCGCCGGGCCCGGGGACTGCCAGGCGGAGATACGCTGTGTTTGTTTATTGTAAGAAAAAAATATATCTATATGTGATTTTTACGGAGACGGCGAGATCTGACTGGGTGGGAGTGGGCTGGGGGGGGGTCTGAGGGTTAAACCCACGGCCAGGGAGGTGGCGGGGGAGGTCCCCGGTGCCGCCCGCCCCGCCGGTCCGGTTCGGATCTGCCCGTCCCGAGCGCTCCGTGCCGGCGGGGCATCGGGCGGGAGAGCTGCTCTTCATTTCCAGTTAATAGCAGGGTATTTAATTAGGGTACAACACTCCTTCGAGTGAAAAGAACTTGCTTTTCAGTTCTTAAAGCAAGCATCTCAGCGGTTTTCTTTGCCGGTTTTAAAACCTGTGAGCAAATCGCGATCGAACCTGCCCCTCAGTAATTAACACCTGCTTCCCGAAATCGCAGCATCCGAGCGGTCACCATTCCTCTCATGGGCACCGATGCGCTGGTCTCGCAGGTCCCCGTGGCGAATACTCAGCTTTAGAGAAGGTCTGAGAGGAGGAAACATCCAAGTGCATGTTTGAAAACGTGACGGCTCTGGGCTAGAGTGCAAACGGAGCCCTTTCTGCTGAGAGAAAGGCTGTAAGAATGGCAATCGAGCAGGCTTTGATGCGGCTGTGTTTGTGGTGGAGAATGGGGGAAGCTTGATGGGAAGAGACCTGGACAAAGCCGAAAGCTATGACCGTAGGAGAGTAGAAGAAAGGGAGTTGTTTGTTTTCAAGAGTTCAGAGAATGTGGCTTTAACTCGTTGAAAGTAAAAGAGATCTACTCATGTGGATAACAAATATCCTTAACACTACACAGACTGTAGAAAGCATAGGAATTGGGCTGAAGTCCTGGATCATTATGGGGGGATGGCAGTTCCTTGGTACTGAACATCGGACAGGGCTGTATCACTTCTAATCCCCAAGAGAAACGAAATTGCTTTTTTTTTTTGGTTTTTTGTTACCCAGAGGTAGGACAAGGAGCAGCAGCAGTTTACAGTATAGAAGTCCTCTGGAGCAGAAAGGTGGATGGTGGAGTTTTCAGTGCAGAGGGTCACGTTGCTGTGTGGCTTTACCAACACCGGGGGTGTGGAGGGGTGCTCAGTCTACAGGGGTTGCCCTGACAAGAGCAGGGAGGTGAAGAGAGCCTTGTGGAGGAACTGCCGGGACATCACCAGGAAGATGAGAAAGGAGATGGGTCCTGGCAGAAAAAGGGAACTAGGAAAGTGAGGAGTAATCCGCACTTACGTGATTTCCTTTTGAAAAGCTGCTCAGCAGGGTGGCAGATCAGATCAGGAGAGAAGGACAGTCAAGAATGGAGTCAAAACATGTGTAGGATGGGCTGGGGCTGAAGACCCAGGGTTCATTATTCATCTCTGCTGTTGACTTGCAGCTACAGCAATCTAATTGGGAGAAAGTGGTTTTGTGTAGAAGTGTTCCCTTAAATCTCCATCAGATGGCTCCAAAGATGGTGTCAAGTCTAATTATCAAACGCAGTGGGGCTTACATTAAATAATACTCAGTGGCTACAGCTATCCTTGTGCCAGCCTCCCTCTCCTTGTGCTAAATACATTACATTTTGTCTCTTGCTCTATGGGGAGTGCACCACAGGCTCTTCTAAGCTGTTAAAGTTAGATGTGTTTGGTTTTGTGATTCCTGGTCCACATAGGTTTAATCTGTGTCCACCACACGTTAGAATCGAGCTCAAGTGTGATGCTGTGGGAAGAGTTTTCTTCTGTACTTTTGTTACCTCCTTGTGGGAAGTTTGAAGATCCTTATATACATTTTAATGCAGTTGACTGTTACTGGACACAAAAGCAAGAAAGATCAAAGAAAATCTGTCTCGGGTGTTTTCTGAGGGTTGACTGGCTGGGCTGGATTGGAGGTGTTTGCCATGTGTCTGCCCCACCTCTCTGGTCTTTACATTAAGCTGCTGTGCAGTACCAGCCCTATAGCAATACCTGGAAATCCCTCAGGATAACAGCAGATCCTGTGTCTTGGATGGCACTGGCCTTCTGCAGAGCCTGTGTAAGAGGAAAACTTCTATCCACGGCCTGTGCTGCTGCCTGTTGCTCCTGGTTGTGTTCTCCAAGTTACCTGCAGCTTGCTCTGGAAAGGCCAAGAGCTGCCTGTCATCGCTGCCACCCAGCATTAGGCATCTCATCAAAAGGCTTAACAGGTAAAGTGGAACAGTAACAGCTTCAAGACCAGTTGGGGGTGGGGGAGGTAAAAAAAAAAAAAACAACAAACTTCAGACTATTGCAGAAAGATGACAGGATTCAGCAAAAGAGCCTGACAGCAAGGCTCTTCAGTTACTTTATGTAATCATTCAACAGGACAATTTGCCCTTTAAAGATTTACAAGTGTGAGTCTAACAAAGACTAAACCTTAAAGGCTTTTTGATTGAGTTTTTTTTAAGTAAGCTCCTGTGATTTCTGGTGCACCAGCACACTCCTTGTGGCACTGAGTGAGCAGAAACACACTAATTCTTGGTCACTCTGAAAAGGTTATTACAATAGACAGTGTTTGTGTTGCTACTTTGACTCCTCAAATATGGGGAAGCGTTTGCATTAGTAATTTAAATGCTAGGAACAGCAGAGCCTAATCTGAAAGAAGCCCAAGTTAGAGCTGTATTATGCTCCACAGAAGAGCTCTATGGAATACTATGAGATACTATTTTCACTCTTCTATGGGCATCTGCAAATCAAAATGTTATGGTCTCCTGTTTAAACCTGTGCATGTTAGTCATGGAATATTTTCTATAGTGATAGTCTGGCAAGAGGAGTGAACACAATATTGGATAATCAGCCTCAGCTGGTACTAGGCTTGGCAAAAAGCAAGCTACTCCTAATTAGAAACTACTTCCACGTGTATAGGTAACTCGATTCAGCTGAAGTCAGGTAAGTCTGTGCCCATCTTTAGTAGAAATTCTGTTTGGGCAGGTTCCTGTCAGTCTGCTGACCAGTGCCTCAGGCAGATGCCATAGGACCAAACCACATTGGCTATAAAATGTCTTTATTTCTATTTTTTAAAGTGTTAGTTTGACCCACCAGATATATAGGTTTTTACTGGAAATGAGTTGCTAAGAGTTGCATGGGGAGGAAGATAAAATTCTAAAATGCCTGTTGTCTCGACAAAACAAGTGATACACTAAAAATGGAACAAAGTTTAGTAAAGCTTCCTGCCCAAGAGAGAAAGGGCTAACAGAGCTTAAAGTGCAGCAAGGGAGGTTTTGTTTAGCAAAATGCAGTGGAATAGTTTTTAGAATCTCCATCCTACTGTAATTAAATGCATTAATTTTATTTAAGAGGAGGACCAGACAAAGTGTAGAACATTTCAGCTCCAGCTGATCCTGCTATGGCAAAAAAGGAAGAATTAGGTGTTTTTGTTACACCACTTGAATGCCTACTTTTTGCAATGCTGCAGGAAACCACAGGATGGGCACTAGTGCCTGAATACCAGGTAGATTTTGGATCTTGCATCTCACTGACCTAATGCCTTCCCTTTGTAGGCTGACACCATTCAGCAGTACCCTTTAGCCACAGGAGGAGAACTTGCTTATATGCAGCAGTTCTTGCCAATGACAGCTGCCCAAGGACAGTAAAACAACAGAGATATGTTCCATTTACAGCAAGACAAGCCTTCCAGTACTCTGAGATCCTCCTGGCTGCCCACCAGCCCACCCCAACATCCTTCTGGCCTTCCTCATGGCCTGGCCTCACTGAGGTCACCAAAGTCACAAAATGCTGCAGTCAGGAGTAACACCAATGCACCCTGCCAGTTCGTATATATATGGATTTTGTAAAAAAAAAATATTAGCTTTTATAGGTAAAGCACTCTAGAGAAAGCTTAAATATAATGCCAATGACGTCCTCCTTCTGCTGAGGACCCTGATGGCCCTCAGTGCTGTCAATGGGCTGGGTCAGTGTCTGGATTGGGTCAGCAGTCTGGACTGCTCCTGGAGGCAGGAAGGGAACAGCACTTTTCATACCTGACACTGCCTTCCTGGAGATTTATTTTAATCCAGCAACGTTTGCATCCATTCAAGCAGCAGCAGCCTTAAGTTCTGCCTTCTAAATACACCCTGTGGCAGTTTGTATTCTTTTAAGGTTCACTGAAAATTTTAGCTGCTTAATGGAGTATGGCTCAAACAAGGAAAAGATTGACACAGAAGTCATTTGGCTTCATCAACATTTTCAGGTAACCAAATGTGCTCATGTTTGATGATGGCAGGAGATGGAGGTTTGAGCTGTTGGATTTGGTCAGCAGAGATTTTTGATCACTGTCAGTATTGTGTCTAAACAGAGCAAACAATTAAATAGACACACTAGCATCCCTTCAAAGCTCACAGCTCCCAAGCCTCGTCTCAAGCTGCCCAGTCCTGACAATGTAACACTCATTGACAACATTATCACAATCTCAAATAATGCAAATTAATCATACAGACTGGGAAACAGCTTTAGCTCCTGCAGGGATGACTAACACTCCTCCCTGTGTGAAAGCATCTTTATGTGGATACAATTAAAACTATGTAACTGAAGGTATAATCACTATTTACATATTACAAGGCTGGAGGAAGGCAAATGTTGTGCCTGTGGTTGATAAAAGGCTGAAAGGACCCTCTGAGAAAGCACAGGCCAGATGGTACTTCAGTCCCTGGGAAAACCAGAGGAAGTCCTTTCAGAACGTCTTTTTGGGGACATGCAGAAGACAACTGGGAACAGCCAGGATGGAATTACTGAGGGTAACCCATACCTGCCTTCTACAATAAAGTATCTTTATGGACAAGGGAAGTAGCAATGGATGTTGTTCATCTCAACTTTAATAAGGCTTTCAGCACTGTCTCACCCAATATTCTTGCACCCAGCTCAGGATGCTACAGCCCACATAATAAAGAGGGCAGAAAAACTGGCTGCATGTCCAGGCTCAGCACTGTGGGCTGGAACCATCCTCTAGGCCCTGGAGGCATCCACAGGATGACACTGAAGTGGGAGCTCCAGCCCACAGAGCTGGGACAGGGCTGCTAGCCAAAGGGATGGACAGGAGCCTGCTCAATTCAAGAGGGAGCAGGGCAGGGGCCTGCCCAGCCAAGGAGGGAGCCTTGCAGTGACAGGCTGGGGGCTCAAATGCCTCTGGGCCCTGGCAGGGGAAAAGGTGAGTATGAGCCAGCAGGTCCCAGCTGTTTGAGCTGGGCACTGGACTGTCTGGGCCTGGATCGTGCCTGTAGAAGGAAAGGATCCTCCTCAGCTCACCTCATCTTTCCTCTTTTGGGTTCCATTCCCTCCATACAAGGACTTGGCCAAATTTGAGTTCAGCAGAGGGCCAAGGGTGTTCAGGGGCTGGAGCACACTCTTGGGAGGAAAGGAGGGGACAGGCCCAGTTCAGCCTGGATAAAAGAAGAGTTTTAGGGGAGACCTCACAGCAGCCACCTATTTCCTACTAAGAAGTTATCTGGAAAATTCCAACTCTCCACAGTAGCACACAGTGAACAGAGAGACACAGAAGCCAAAAGAGAGAGGTTTAAAATTTTGAGGGCCACAAAATGACCAGAGCTGGAGCACCTCCCCTGTGAGCTGGGGTTTTTCAACCTGGAGAACAGAAGGTTCCACAGAGCCCTAATTGTGGCCTTTGAAGGGAGCCTGTAAGAAGGATGGGGACAGATTTTTTTGGCGGATTTTGTTGTGATAGGAAAAGGTTTTAAATGGCTTTAAACCGAAGGATGGTTGATTCAGATTAGATACAAGAGGTATTTTAACAATGAGGGTGGAAAATACTGGTACACATTGCAAGAGAAAGGGTGGATGCCCCATCCCTGGAAACATTCAAGCTCTGAGCAATATGATCAGGTTGTTGCTCAGGTGTCCCTACTCATTGCAGCTGAGGGTTGGACTGGATGACCTTGGAGGTCCCCTTCAACTCAAACCATTCTGTGACACTGATTTTTCAGTCTGGAGCCAGTCAAGCACTGGAAGAGGCTTCCCAGAACACTTGTGCAGGCCACAGCCTTGAAGGTCTTCAAAACCACACTGGATAAACATGGTTCTAAGTAACAGGAATTTCACAGCCAGCAGTGAAGTGAGCTCCTGGGTTCTCTTTAACAGCACTGATCTTGTGACACAGAATGCAAGGACAGCAGAAGGTGGCTGAAGAACAGATCCAGTAAGCACCATTACTGGATGGCTGCTGTTCTCTAGTTCCATCCTTTCTGAGACTGTATAAAGAACAAAAAATACAGTATTTTTTTTATGCTTGGAAAACACTACTTCTCTGAATGAGCCCTTTGACTCAACCAGCAATGACATGACAGGATCCAAAGACACAAAAATCAAACCCTGAGAAGAAGGCTCTGAGACCAAGTTTTTCCCAAGAAAACTACTGGCCCTGGATAACCCAGAAGAGGGTAGGAAAAGGACAAGAGGAGTATTACAACTTGTGTTCACACACCAGGTGTTCTCACCTTCTTCAGCTGGTACAGACCAGGTCTGAGAACAGAAAACGGTTGTTCAACAGCTGTTCTGCATGAACACATGGTGCAGAACTCACTAAAAAGTCAAGACACTGCAGCAGCTAATTCCTTAACTTGTTTATTTATCATTGAAGAAACACACAGCAGCAAGTTCTGTGTTGGCTTTAGTGTGACCACATCGTTCCTTGTTGTTACTACACCCCAGCTTTGAAGTCAACACAGCCATTACTACAAATCACTTTTTTGGAAAGGGAAAGAATTGACCCTGAAGACAAAGAATTGGGGGGAAAATTGAACAAGTTTTCCAAAACCACACATTTTAAATATGACAATATTTATAAATCTTTGAAAGGCATGAATTATCCAGTAATGGAAAAAGCAATTGTGATACTGGCAACAGAAAGTACATAGCCATATGCTTACCAAAACACTGAAATTGTAAAAACTGCAAGTTTGATTTGTACACTGCAGCAGTGTGTACATTACTGGAACAATGACTGCAAAGTGGCCTCAGAGGCATCATGGATTCAAGTAAATCTACAGAAAATATCCCAGTGCAGCTAATTCACAATGTTTATTGTATTCAATTCAAATTTAAACAACTTACTGAATTTAGATAGTGATAAAATATCTCAGAAACCACTTGCCCTCCAACATACCTATGTAAAAGAGGGCTTTTCTACTTTTTGGCTAATTATGCAAATTCTTTTAGCTTTGCTTTTTCAATAATTCCACTGTGTGAACAGAGGTGTTTTCAATTGCATATCCTGTGACAATAATACCCCATTCCAAATTAAGAAAGACTAAAAATATAAAGGGCAGCCTGTTTTGGTGCGAGAGAGAAGCTCTACCGAAGACAGCTGTTGGGCTTGCTTCTTTTTATTTTAGCAACAAATGACCCATGAAATAAGCATCATCTGAAATTTCAAAACCCGGCATTCAATTCAATTCATTCAATTTCCAACCTTCTGCTGTGAGTTTTGTGCATGATCAATCTATATGAGTAAGTAATTCATGCTTTCATGTTACCTCAAAACATTGGTTAAAGAATTCCAATTCAGAATGTTTATAAGCACAAATATAATCTGTGGATCCGATCAAATCAAAGCTAAAACATCGGTTAAACTCTGTGATCCCCACTTAACGTCGTACAGTGGTCCACCCTTCTTCATCTGTCTCGTTTTTAGAGCGGCGCACGGGCTCACGCTCCTTCTCTGTTTTCCAGGATCCTTTCTCCTTGTCCCCGTCCCTTTCCCGCTCTTTGGATGCTGCTGGGGGAGCAGAAGCTGGAGGAGCAGCGGGAGCGGGGCCCGACCGCCGCGCCGGTTCCCGTTCGTCCCCGCGCTCTTCCCTCCTGTCGTCAGCGCGGCGCCACGAGCTCGCTACGGCACAGGAAGACACAGAAACAACTCAGTCATGCTCCAGCAGCAAGAGTTCAAACAAACAGCCCTGACCCTGGCAGTGGGATTTACTGATCCTCAGCCCTGCCAATGGGGAATACGATGACAATGGCCAAATACACGTTTTAGTTTTGTAGGAAAGCAACTAAAACCTCTTCTCAGGTTTGGGATTGTGGTGAGCAAGCCCAGTGTCATCTTTAAAACACAGTAACTGCACTAAGAATGTTCTACTGATGTACATGGGTTTATGGTGTAAAAATATATTCTTATATTAGCAGAATTAAAATCACAAAAGTGTCTCCTTAGAAATGACTGAACCCTGAAAACAGAAAAATTCTGACTTAAAAACATCTGTGGATAATGTTTAATGTTTGCTGTTATTAAAAGACAGGAAATTGCTCTTCAGCATATTGGAATCAGAGGTAAAATGATACTGAGTTACATGACTCCGCTGGTAACAGCATTCACCACCCCTTACTGTATGAAAAACTGTTCATTTCCACCAAAAAGGATGCTAAGAGTTCCACCCCAGCTGTGTGTGAACAAGGCTGTGGCAGATGCCAAGAAGTCAAATCCCAAAACTTCTTGATACATTAAAAAAAAAAAAAAATCTCCACACTGAGAACACTCTGTCTTTCTGTCAGCAGCACTCCTGTGTTTGATCCCATGCTCTGTTCCAGCCTGCTGCCAAGTGCAGAACACCCACATTTGGTGCAGAGACAAAATAAGATTCTGAAGATAAGAACGCCAGAATTGCAAGATGTGGTGGTACCTTCAGGCTAAATGGATTTGCTCTTACTACGTTTTTAGAACACAGCAAAGGATAAATAAATATACAAAATTAATACAAAATTAGTACCATTAATAGTGTGAAACCCTCATTCAGAAATATTTCTGTTGCATTTTAATGGTTTTAAGGAAAGGGCCAGGAATTACTTTCTGGGATGTCTGTCTTGATAGTCTAAACACAACGATTACATACATCCAGAACACAATCCTATGAGAAGTGCATACTGGAAATGTTCTCCTCCTACTGTCGATATGAAATGCTACTAAGATGAAAAAGAACCCAACTAATAATAAGTTAAGATTCCCTGAAGAATTCTCAATTACGCCAAAGGTGCTTTTTACTATTTTGTTTATGGAAAGGCAGTTTAAATACAGGTTGCAAATATAACCTATTCCCATGTGAGCCCCCTCCCAGCAGTGTCAGGAAGAGGGAGGCTCTGTGCTGCATGTAGGATTTAGGGACACTGAAATGAACGTACGCTCTTCCCGCTCGGATCGGAGGGGTGGCCCTCTCCTGAGGGGTGGCTCCCTGTCATCACCACGTCGGTCTCTCATGTCACGACCACCTCTGTCCCACTCCTCCCGACGACTGGAATCTCTCCAGCTGGAAGTTTCCTCAGCTGGCCCTCTCCTCCAACCGCCGTCGTCCCTTTGGCCATGCAAAACATAAAACTAGATGTTAAGATTTTTACTTGTGCTATGGACAGGAACAGTAATAAATCACAACATGGCTATTTATAGCCCCAGTGGCTGTCTATTTAACATACTTCCAAAATTGGTTTTGTTTTTCCAGAATCTAGCATGGAATTCCCTTGATAATAGGTTAAAAAGAAACATTTAAAAGCATTTTAAGCATGTTGGAATTCCTCCTGTAAACAGATAACATCATCCTAAAAATAACAAACTAAAAAGGCCCCAACATGCCCCTATCCATTTGCTGCCCTAAAGTGCTTAGTTTCACACAAACTAACCCTTTTCCTTTCACTCAGCAATTCCACGTTATTTCTGTACCAGCAGGGCCCCTTTTTCTTTGAGCAGAAACATTCTAGGAGTGTTGAACAGAGAAGTCATACCTGGGACGCCTGAAACGATCATCTCGATCAAAATCTCTCTCCCTGTCAAATTCCCGCTCCTTCTCATTTTCATCCCGATCTTTGTCTCGATCCCATTCACGGTCTCCTGAAGGTCTGGAGTCTCGGGGAGGGCCCCAGCTGTCCTCACGAGCCTTCTCTCGTTCTCTCCACCCCCCTGCAAGAAAGAAACCCAGTCAAAGGAGTTTGTTACTGACCTCTGATCTCTTTTGAAGACAAAGAACCCTTTGCTTCCTCACAGAAACTGGTTCTTCAAGTTCTGACATCTGAAGATCCAACTCAAGATGTCTATAGTAAGTTTGCACATGGGAGCCACAGAGAAAACACTGTGCAAGCTGCTAAATGTAAAGGGTCCAGTACAAAACAAGTGCCAGGAACAGCAAAGGGTGTAGCTCAGACGGCAGATTCCTTTGTGAAAATCCACAAGCGAGGAGATTTTAAGCAAGAAGATTTTTAAAGAACTTACTTTTTTTTTTAAAGCACTACTTTAAAATGTGACTTTTGTTACCATCCACTTAAGACAGGGCACTCTGCAATACTGCTCAGTTATTTATGAATAGGAGTTCTTTATTATGTAGCCTGCTTTGGCCTTAAATAGGAAAAACTGGAATGCAAATTTTGATATTTATAGCAAGGTTTCTAAAGTTTTGGATTACAGAATTAGTGTCTATGAAAGTTGACATGGTGCTTGCCAATATGTACGTGAAAAGAACCAGGAAATCAAAATCATATCTAACATTCAAATGTCATCAACAGTTCAGTAAAGAATCAGAAACAGCTCTAGACACCACCAATGACACTTAAGAATAGAAATAAACAATACAAGAACAGGATCATTCAGATTTTAAGAGACCTTAGAAGGTCATCTAATCCAAGCTCTGCTCTAAGCAGGACTTTCAGGAAGGGTTAAAAACAAAAAGGGAATGTTAAAAATATTATCTCTGTACATATAGACAGGGCTTATCAAAACCAGACCTACTTGAATGAGGTATCAAAATCCTCCTTTAGAAGGAGATTAACTTCAGACACATGGAAGGGATAGGGAAAGAATTCAAGGTGTGCTAATCTAGTGAGAATGCTCGCAGCAGAGCATTCAAGTTGTATATTTTGGTTTTGCACACAGGGAAGTGACCAGTGTTAAGCACGTGACCATCACCTATCTTCCAGACAAGCAATTGTTTTAAAATCCAACCTAATTAAAAGGTTTAATTATACTAAGTAGAGGAGTGTCCACATTAGCCAAATTAATCTAGACGTTTTCAGAGCTTCCCATCTCTGGCATCAAGTATGTTATATCCACTGTCTCTAACCCACGCTTTGGAGGGAGGATTATTATATTACTGTGTCTTACCTGGTTTACCAAACGGTCTCCAAGGACCTGGCCTCGAGTCCTCACCGCCACGCCAGGGGCCCCTGTCATCATCTCTTCTGGAGAGCCTGTCATCGTCCGCGTTCCGCCAGGGTCCCCTGTCCTCATCCCGCCGGGCCATCCTGTCATCATCCAGCCCACGCCGGGGCCCCCTGTCGTCATCTGCAGCCCTCCAGCTGCCCCTGTCATCATCCAGCCCACGCCTGGGGGGCCTGTCCTCATCCAGAGCCCGGCGGGGTGGCCGGTCATCATCCAGCCCGCGCCGGGGCCCTCTGTCGTCATCCGCCGAGCGCCAGCTGCCTCTGTCATCGTCCAGCCCGCGCCGGGGGGGCCTGTCGTCATCCAGGGCACGTCTGGGTGGTCTGTCATCATCCAGGACACGTCTAGGGGGCCTGTCATCATCCAGAGCACGTCTGGGGGGCCTGTCATCATCCAGGGCACGTCTGGGTGGTCTGTCATCATCCAGGACACGTCTAGGGGGCCTGTCATCATCCAGGGCACGCCTGGGACCCCTGTCGTCATCTGCAGCTCGCCAGCTTCCTCTGTCATCATCCAAACCACGCCGGGGCGGCCTGTCCTCATCCAAGCCACGTCTGGGGGGCCTGTCCTCTTCCCCTTCTCGCCTCGGGGGTCTGTCCTCGTCCCCTTCCCGTCTGGGTGGCCTGTCCTCTGCTGATTCTGGAGGACGCTCCTTTTCATCTGCAGGACCACGCCGGGGCAGGTCATCCCCGCGCCGCGGCAGATCGTCCCCGCGCCGGAAAGGTCTGTCATCGTCTCTTGGGTCTCCTCGACGCCAGTCTCTGTAAAATCACAGGAAACACAGAGTGAAAAGTGGAAGGTGACATCCAGGAAAGCTTTACATCAACAGCATCAACCCCTCAAAGCCATTTCTGACTGCACCCACTTGGTGAGTGGTTCCAAACAAAAAATGTGCAGTTTCAAAATGCACCTTTTAATGCCCTTCATTGCTATGGGAAAGCAGTAGGTAACTGCCCCCACAGCTTCATTAAACACTGAGCAGTTCATCATCTCATTCAAAACTACAGTTTGGACAGTCCCCTGTTGGTTATCTGCTGCAACATCACAGACAAGAGGGTTGGCTTCTACACCAAGCCTAGTTTGGCAAACTTGACCTAAGTCTGAAAGAATCAATATTAAAAAACTCCACAAAACCATCAATTAAGTACCTCCCCTCCAAGCACATGCCAACCCTACACACCATTAAGTTTGCTGTCTAGAAGATTTTAAACATATATTTAGACCACAACCCTGTTTTTGTCACCAATTTCTTCATTTCAGGAAATTAACCTTCCTCAGCAATAAAAAAACAAAAGAAACAAGAAATAGAACATCACAGAAATGTAGTGGTACCTGCTTCTTGGCAGGAGAAGAGAAGAGAAGCTGCACTGGGTTTGAATCTCATGGATATTAAAAAAATAAAAGCCAAATCAAAACCCAACAGAAAGAACACCCCAAGGTTTAGAAATCCACTATGCTACTAAAATGTAAACAAAAAAATCAGCAATGACTTGACACAAAGCAGCAGATGTAGGACTTGAAGAGGTGACAACAAAGAGACAACAGTTTGTGACAACTCAGAGGCTCAAGAATTTTGAGGAATTGCAAGCAGTGCATATCCTGGGTTTGGAAGAATAATGGAGAATGCAATTATCATTGATCTGTGAGGCAAAAAGCAAGACATGGAGATTGTTAATTTCCATTTAGACTCAAATTGGATAATCTTCCCCTCTGAAAAAATCTGATTATTTTACCATAAAATACATGTGGGAAAATGGTTATAATGTTTATCAGATGAACAAGTATTTAATTCATTCATATACTGTCTCAGGGTCTTAGGATTTTTAAATCTAATTTTAAACTATTACTTTTAAACTACCTCTAATCAATCTCTAGAAAAGTTGAATGAGAAATGACTAAGACAAGCTGTATCACTCTGTGTGGAAAAAAAAAAATCCACTGAAGCATACAAACAACTGCATTAAACACTTCACAAAATCACAGAATAGTTTGGGTTGGAAGGGACTTTGAAGATCATCTCATTCCACCCCTGCCAGGGGCAGAGACACCTTCCACTATCCCAGGTTACTCCAACCTGGCTTGGAACATTTCCAGGGATGGGGGCATCACAACTTATGCAATATATGAATAATGAAAGGCTGCACCCTGCAGTTTCATCCAATTGTTAGATTCTGCAGTTCATGACAAAGTGGATCACTACCAGGAATGGCAACACAGCTTTTAAGCAAAGATGGAATTCTATTTTGTTTCTAGAGAGATCACACCCTTCCAAAACATTTTAAGAAATTATTAGAGAGAGGAGTCAATAAATTTGTTTCCACTGGAGTTAGAGTAAGCACTAATGGATTTAAATTGCTGTACTGGAAATCAGGGTTAGACATTTACAAAAATCTATCTACCTGCAAGACTAATTAAGCAATAAAACATACTGCCAATTGGAATCAGCAGTGTTATCTCCATCAGCACAGGTTTTTAAGGACTAGATGCACACTGACAGAAATATTTTTAGCTATAGTTCATCCTGATGTTGAGCAGAAAACCAGACAAATGTTGAAAATCTTGTTTTCTACAACTGTATAAACAGTTTTCATTATTAGTGAACATATCCAAAACAGATGTAAACTAATGTGGATTTCTTTTTATTTTTACACCGTTCAAAGTATATTCATAATATTCTTCCTTCAGAAATCTACCCCTCCCTGTTCAACACAGTTCTTCAGAACTTGACTTAGTTTATAGCATGTGTTTTCTGCTCTGTGACTTACTCTGGGACCTGCATAGTTACTGTCAGTTTTCTAACTGGAAAATCTCTGAATTTCATCATCCAGGAACACTGAATTTGTCATCCTTCCCCATTCTATATTTATAGAACTGACACCAATGTTTGAGTGGGAGAGAACCTATTAATTTAAAAAGGAATCCAAGGAAGCAAGTTGTTTATCACACACAGAAGGTGTCTGCTTGCCTTCACATATCTAAGCCAAATAAAACAGGAATGTTATCTGAGCATGGTTCCAAGATAAAACCTCTCTCTCATTCCAAGGTCCTTACAAAGCAACTTTTTAATAGAAGGTAACTTTCAGAGATGTAAAAGGCATGAGATATTACTCATGGCATCAAATTAGTGCAGCTTTAGCAGCAGCAACAAAATGGGAGCCTCCATACTTTGACCCCAATATATCTGGGCCTTATATCTGTAACCCCTGATTACCTCTCCACTGGTGCTCGACGCCATTCAGATTCCGGCTCACCACCTCTTCTCCAGGAGCTTTCGGACTCCCTGTCACCCCAACGAGATTCCTGTGTCAAAAGAAATTAGAACATCCTCTTTGAATACTTAAAAACGAAGATATTTAACATATAATTTACCCCTGAGCATGTTATGTCACTAAAAACTCACTCATCACACTGCAGAACACTGAACTATCAGGAGTTTGAGTTACTGAAGAAAGGTTTTAACTGACTTTATTGTTTCTGCTGCAGTTCAGACAAAAACACGGTTCCCCTTGTGCCACATACTTTACCAGTAGGGTAGGGTATTTGCAAAGATATAAAGAAAGTTTATGAAAAGTGTATGAACAATTGAACAACAGCTACAGTCAGCCACAGCCCCCACCTGTTAACACAAAAGAGATGTTCTAACAGTTTCACTTTTCCTGAGGGCTTATGACAACAGGAATGAACTTAAATAGTTATTTGCTTTTGTGCTTTCTGATCTCATCAGGAAATGTAACTGAATACATTGAAAGCTCTCTGTGGCAAGGACAATTTTGTTCCCAATACCCCAGTGCACAGAAGAGCTGAGGTATTAGTGCTTCACACAGGTTGCAGGGTGGAGCAATAATCAATCTGTATTTTTTAAAAATAAAGTTTTAAAGTCTCTCTCCATTGCCAGACAAACCATTTAAATGGAGTTTTATGCCTTAATTCCACCACAAGAAACTAGGTAGCTAAATCACCTGATTTCACATAATCACACAACCTCTTTTTAAGAAGGGTATTCCAGTTTTAAACCCCTCATTGTAAAGTGTTTTTATTTATTAATATGAGTTAACCAAAATCTTGCATATCCACTACTCTGTCTCTTTAAATGCTTTTGAAATTACTCCGAATAACAATGGTGAGCAAAGAATCCCAAAACTGCAAATGGAATTTCTGGAGTGGTATAGGTATCTCCCCCAGAACCTGAGCCAGCTTTTCTGTATAATCAAGTATCCACAGATAGGAGACCTCTTATGTGAAAAATACCCATAGTGATTATTTACTTGACAGACTAGCAAAACAATTTAAACAAGCTGATAACTTATCTTCATGGTGTTACTCAATGAAACACGTATTAAACAAAGAGAAAATATCTGGGGGTTGAACTTTAAAACTAGTTCTCTTGAACGGTCAGTTCTGAAAAAGTGGGAGTGCAGAAGGCTTATGGTACTTAGTTATATTCTTTTAAACCATTAAACATTTCCAAGTAACTTTTGTTGTTTTTCCTGCCAGATTGGAATAAATGAATTCTCCCAATCCAAGTAATATAGAAAGTTGCACATACATCTTGATTCTATGTTATTGCATATTTCTTATAAAATACAAAACTATGTTTTTATGTTTAATCTGGGGGGGATTTTCCTGCAATATCGACTTGAATTTCTGACTTTTGCATGAGTCACTGAACTTGCTTTCAAAGTTTTCCTTCTTTTTGTATTAAAGAAAATTTTGTCCAATATTCATTTTGGTCTTGATTAATTAGTTTTTTAACAGCTTGGAGATCTTTGTTTCCAAGTAGTTTCTTTATTTTACTCTTGCTAAAGTAGATAACCCAGATCCTGATAGTGAGCTGAAACTAAGTGACAGTAATTTAACTGTTCAATTAAGCCATTATAACTTAAGAAATAAATAAATAAACAAACCTATGACTTTGCAATGCTAACACCTTCTTTCAAATAATCTACAGAAGAAGGAGCAGTCAGAAAGAAACAAACCTGCAGGTATTACCCACCTTCCTTGAAAATGGGTCATCCAGGCCTCTCCTCTCCTCTTCTCGGCGGCGCTCTCTTTCCTCTATCTCCATTTCTCTTTGACGTTTTTTCTTCTCCAGCTCCTCCAGTTTTTTGACTCTCTCCTGGTACTCCCGCTGCTCCTGCTCGCGTTTCTCGCGCTCGATGCGCTCCTTCTCCTCACGCTCTGCACAGTTGGACACACACAGAGAACTTATTACCAACACAAATTCCATCACTTTGCTGTATCCACAGGAGGGTTACACAATACAGTTTCTCCCCTTGGACTCTATAAAAAATAAACACTGAAAAATACAAGCATTTCATATGATGTGTTTAGCTAACCACAGAACCTGTTTTCTGCAACAAGTTTTTTCTAACTCAAAAGCAATAAAGAATCCCTGATACAGCCATTAATGAGACATCTTGAACAGCTAGCAAGAAAGAAAAGGTTCCAATACCTGTATGTTAATTCAATGTACAGACCATAACTGTAGCAACTAAAATATCAGTAACTACCTCAAACATGGTAAAGGATCCCTTCCTTAGAAAAGGTAAAACAAAAAAAATCAGCTAACTGTCAGAAATTTGATATTCATGATTGCTTCAGTTTTTATCTTTTCAATACTGCATCATGACGAACTCTGATACATAAAATCTTCATCCTCCAAGTGACAAATAGGGCAGAAATTCATCCTGCAGTTTGCCAACCACCTCTTCACCTCTAAAGCCTTGAAACAGGCTATAAGGGCTATCAGACAGAACAATTCACAAAGAAAGGTGTGTGAGTCGTTTACAATTTTGGAGTTTTTCATCTGACACCAATGTTCCCTTTCTTTTCTCCTTAAGATGTGCACAAACAAGTGGCCAGAACTCTAACTGTAGGCTAAAATCAAAGACTCATTATTTCATTAGCCTCCCTTACTTTTTCTCCTCCTTCACTCATGTCTATGAGGTACAAAGCTACACTTTCCTGTCTATGCAGCACAGGTAAGCAAGGAAGGTGCAACAACTGGAAGTTGAAAAGACTTCCTCCAAACTCATGAAACAGGAAAACCAGACATTAGCTGTGTTACAAAATGGAAAGGCTCAAGGATGCAAAAGATGAAACAGTGATGTTCTCCATCACACCTTTAAGCAGCTGCTCTTCCCGGAGCCTTTGCTCCTCCTCCTCCTTCTCCCTGTAGTAAGTGATGCGTCTCTCCTCCTTGCGCTGCTTCTTGCGCTCCTCCAGACGGTTCCGCCTCTCCTCTGCCAACCGCTCCTGGAACTGCTTGAGTTTATCCTGAAACACCAACAGTACACCTCAGAACACCACAGCTGTAAGGTCTGAGAGCTGGGCAGTTACACAAATTGCTAGACAAAGCTACACAGAAACTCAAAACAACTGCAATGTATTAATTTTGCTCCACTGAAAAACAACCTCTTTGCTTCTTCTGTAATTGATTTTGTATGAGAATATACTCTAGTGTAGAAGAAAGACAATCAAATCATCATGCACAGTATTAGTCCCTTATCTGCTTTTTCAGAAAAGGAATTGCTTAAATAATAACTTATCTGTACCTAAAACACATTACCCAAAATTATCCCTATTATTGCAAAGAATCATACGCAGTTACTAATTTATATTAACATAACACCTCTTCTGCTATTTTTTGGCAAAGCCAGTTTTTACTGCAACACAGCCAAATACTCAAAGCTATAAAGAGGCAGATCTAGCTGCCTGCCTATACGACACCCAGTGATCCCTTACTAATAGCTGTACTGAAATAAATTTACCCCTCTTTCATTTTCCACATAAGCTATTCCAGAAACCGTCAAAAGTCTTAAGGGATACAACCTAGGAACAGATGCAAGAAATTTAATTTAAAAGTCAAAGCAGAAAATTAGCAATTCCACAGTTCTGAACTATTTTAAATACTACTTTGTTTCTAGTTTCATGAAGAATCCTTGGGTCGGTTTAGGTCCTCACTTTAGGGGTGCACTTTGTTAGCAATGCCACATCTCACGTACCTCATAAACTGTTCGTCGTGATGCTTTGAGCCTGGCTTCAAATAAATCTCTATCCTCCAACATCCTGGAGAGTCTGCTCTTGTGCTCAAGGGCTTTCTCACGCTCCAGCTGCAGGGTGGTGATCTGAAAACAGAAAATATACAATGTTTAACTTTGCTATACATTTGGATTTAATCTACATCAGCCTATAGAAGGGGAAATTTTCTCTTCCCCTTTCAGAGAAATGAAATTCCTGTCCACTGAAACAGTGAAATCACAAAACCAACATTTTAATCTTTCTTGCTTTTTTTGGAAAGAGCTGGAAAAAAAACCCCAAACACTGCAAAACCCACTATTTTTCATGTATTGCTAATGCACTTTATCAACTGAACAAAAAATTCTTACCCTTTCTTCTTCCTGTTGCTCCCACAGCTCCATATCATGCACTCTTTGTTCCTCATAGGCAGTCTTTATTAAAGGAATTTCCTCCAAGCGCTTCGCTCTTTCAAAGTAGTCAATCTGAGTGAAGATAACACATCTTTAGTGTGACATAATGCACACATAATGCACCCTGATTTCCGGAGATTTCTCCAGTATATCTGATACATTATGGCAAAATAGCAACAACCACACTGGACCATTTAAGGTCAACCTAACCAAGAACCTGCTTCTACCACTGGTAACTAAGTGCATTCCCAGGCAAGGGTGCAGGAAAGGAGATGCACACACTACAATTCTCACTCACCAACATCCATTTTCAGCTCCCAGCATTTTCTGTGTTGGAAGCATATTTTAAACATCAGTGGATTTCCTCTCTTGTCCTTCTGAACTCAAAGCTTTTCGTACACAGCAATGGACTTTGGAAAGAATTCCTGCGTGTCTGTGGCTCACAGCATGAAGATCCAATTTCTACCTACAAGCAGCTCTGAACACGGCTCCTGCTGGCTTCATTTGATGCTTCTCAGTCCACTACTCCTTGCAGGTAGTGCAAGAACAACTGCCCCCACCATCAGCTCTTACAACAGGTACACTCTTAGAGATTGGCACCACATCCTCTCTCTAGACATCTGTCAGAGGGGCACTATTTTGCAAAGACATTTCTCCCACAGAAGCCAATCTGCATCACTGACGATTCTTGTTGGCCTCCTGTCAAACTTCCAGTTCAGCCACATCCTTATAGACATAACGAGATCAGAACTGCAGACAGTGCTCAAAATGCAGATGAATAAAGTTCTCACTGTTGGCAAAGAATGTTAAATTTGAAGCCCATCATTTCATACGCAAAGCCAAAGACTGAGGGATTTCTTTTCCCCACTTTCCATATATGAAGTTTTTAAACCTATCTAACCAGAACACAATTCAAAAACTTTCTTTTGTCACACTACTAAGTTAGGGGTTTTTGTGAAGAACTTTATAAAAAGCTTTTTTATGAAATCCAACTTAGTTACACCCATCAGATCAGCCTTAGTCATGTGCTTGCTTTGACAGCTTCAGAGAACTTTAAGAAGCTCTTGCTAACATTACAGAAGCTGTGCTGACTTTTCCAGGAAGATCATATTCACTCAGGTAACTACTAATTCCACTGTTACTGTATTTTCTGCTCCTCTGTCCAGTATAAACAACAGCTTTACAGGTGTGCAGTGTCAAAGATCCTCATTGGAACCTGTTCAACTAACCTGCCACTTTCTACTTGCCATTTTTCTTCAAACCAGTTTTAAGTGACCCGAGTCACCAGCTGTACCATAGAACCCCTGCTTCATTCCTGAATACAGCAGGAAGTCCTGGCTGAGTTTCATCTTGCCCAGGTCATGTGTTTCTATTTATTATGACACATTTCTCATGCTTTTATAGCTATCCACGTTTGAGACAGATCCTTTTCTGCCATCTAGGAGGGCTCGAGCAGTGGAGTTTCCTCTCTCTCAGTGAAGACTAATACTGTTAATTAATTTCGCTTCTCCATAATGGTCTCTCCTTCTCTGAACATTTAATCTGTTCTGAACATTTTTTAATTACAAGTCTTCCCAACTAAGACTCAGTTCACTTCCAGCTTAAGAGTCCTTTTTCAAATCAACTCCATTAATTAGAACAGATTTTTGCACTGAAACCAGAGACACAGTTGGTATATAACACATTAACCTTTCTTTAGTTTCAAACAGTGACATTTCCAACACCAGTATTATACATGTGTGCATGCACATATACGTATCAACACAGATCACAGTCACTAAAAACATGTATGGACATTTTTACCCTTCCTACTTTGTACCTTTTTCTCTTGATTCTTCAGTCGTTCCTGAAGTTCTTTCTTTTCTTTTTCCAGCTGCTCCACTTGTTTAGCCATAATAAAGTCAGGATCCAATTCTTCAAGATCCTACAACCAAGTAAAGTTATCAACATAAAAAGAAGAAAATACTTCCACAAAGGTTGGTCTTTATTCCCCCAGGTAATAAAGGTCCCATCCAAACCTAGAACTAAAGTTTACTTGCATTGTCTCATTTTTAAGAGAGACTGTTTGTAAGACCAGTTGCAGTACAAACCCATGAAATTCAGGTAGCCCAGCAATGTAACACTGAAAGCACAACAAAATAACTCCCCACTTCAACAATAAATCTCCTACCTCAATATCAATATCTTTAAATGCTTTGGCTCCCAGTTCAGTCTTCTTAATCTGCTCCAAGCGCTCCCGAACAGTTTTCTTTTTGATCTGCTCATGCTCCTGCAGGATCCGCTCCTTCTCCCTCTCCTTTGCCTCCTGGCGCAGCCTCTCTTCCTCAGCTTTCCGCACTTTTTGCAGTTCTGCTTCCCGCTGCTCCAGCTCTTCCTTTTCACGCTGGATGTTCAAACTCTCCAGGCGCTCCTTCCTCTCCTCTATGGTTTGGCGGCGGGCAAGGATACGCTGATGCTCTTTCCTGGAATTTTTCAGGAAGGCGGTGACTGCCAGCTGATGTTGCTCTTCCTTCTCTTGCTGGATTTAAATTAAGAATAAGACAATGATGTAAACATTAAAAAGGCAGTAAGCAAAGCAAATGCTTCTCAAGGAAATGGCAGTTAATTCTATTCTCCAAACTTGTCAACTATACAGCTGTAGTGGCAATTCTAATCACTCATCCAAGCGGCATCTCAGGCAGTACCAACTGCACATCATGTGCATGTGGACAAAGTTGTCAGTTTGACATTTTTCTGTCCAAAAATACTGTACATCCAGATGTTACTGAAATTGAAATCTTTAACTGCAATGGGTGTGTGGGCCAATCTTGTTTGTCTCTGTATGTGTTTGCAAGCATATCACCACATGTACTGCATTTCATCAAAGCTACTTTGCTTTTTCGAAGATTTTTATTTTCCAAACACACTAACAGAGAATAAAGTATACTAATTGACACAAGACACTATTTGTGAGATGATTAAAAAGTAAGTCAACAATTTAAACATTGTATTTAAAACAATTTTCATTACTTTAAAAAATACACTAGGCTTCTAGACACTAGAACAGACTGTTCTTTAGGCAGCCTTCCCACCCCCAGCACTCCCCAGAGCACCTCCACAGCTCTTTGTGGACATTCACGCTGTACACATGAGGAGGTGTCACTGTCCCAGCTCAGGGAGCTGCCCATTTCCATGAGTCCAGCCAAACACTGCAGCCCAAATCAGCTCCCCACACTCCCCCAGCCATGCTACTTCTGAAATGTGAGCACCCCCAGGGAATATTTTTAGTAACCTGTCACTTCTAGGGCATTCAGCAAAAACATTGAAACGTCCGTACTTTGCTGCAGATCTGCACGCATTTAAAGCTAAACGGAGGTGCCAGAAACACAAAAGTAAAAATCTTTAGACAAATTTAATGAATTTGTGAATTGCTAGAAATGTGAGAAATTAAAAGCTTTTAAGCACTTGACAAAAGTGCAAAGTTTTGACCTGAATAGTGAAGGAAAAAAAGGGTATCAACTTGTTCTGTAGCTTCTCTAGTCACACAGATTGATATTAACCTTGACACTGCTCTCCAATTTTACAAGTGTAACGACCACTAATGAGTTAAATGAGGAAGATTTATGTCTTATTCAGTTACTAACACATCAAGGACAAGACTAACTGCCATTTCTATCCACAAATGCATAGTTAAAGCATGTTTTTTCTTTCAAAATGACAATCTAATACCAATCACTAATCAAATCGTTTTAAGGGAAACCTATATAGAAATATTTTTATCTTAAACGCTATAAAACCACTAATATATGTTCAAGCTAACATAAGGAAGTGAGAATTGAGTGTCATGATACAGTTCTACTTTCTGCATTTAGATTTTAAGAATATTACTTAGCATTTCAATCTGCAGAGAATCCTACATGGACATGTTGGTATCAGCCTTTTTTCCCTATGGAACAAATATCTGACATGTTAGCTATGAAATCTTTCATAAACCTAAAAACCAATGAAAAAATTACCACTGCTCTAGTAAAGAAGTGAAGGTTTAACTTGCCACAGGAACTGGAAATCTGAGACTGATTTATACCTTGCTGCTACAGAGCTCTGGAAAACCCGAAATGTGAGTCTGACCTTGAAGCCAAGAGCCCCAGGGAGGAGGAAAGGAAGTGACAAAGACAGGTCAGTTCTTGAGCTGTGGGAATGTTTTGTTCTATAAAACTACATTCCAGGTTTTTCACAACAGCAGTTTCTCCAGGAAGAATAAATGAAGCTTGGATTTTCAAAAATGCATGCAAAACTTCAAACAAATCCTAGTTCTGCAGGCTGCTCATGTGTGGGAAAGTTATTATTTGTTATATCCTAAACCTGTCGTTTTCAAGACTGGAGACAAGTTTAAAAACTCAGGCCTCTTGTGTACATTTTGCCATATTTTAGTTATGACCAGAAACTAACTAGCTGAGGGCTTTTATGAATGACTTCTTTACAAGCACAAAAAACTGACTACTAAGCTGAAAAAAAAAGAAAGTAAAATGTACATCTAATCTGAGAAAACACATTCATTAAAATATAAGCTTTGTCAACATTCTCTTAAGACTTTAAATGACTTACCATTAAGTGAGGAGGCTTAATGACTGCAAGAGCCTTAGCCAGAGCTGAGGACATGGCAGTCAGTTGGTTTCTGATCTGCTCAGAAGGCATGCTCTGCAGCTGAGGGCCCAGTGGAGCATCCTCTCTAGTACAGTAATTCAAATCTGAACCAAAACTCAGTGTCCGGGTTGTGTGATCAAGGCGAACCTTTGCAAAAACAGAAAAAAAGGAAGAAAAAGGAGGGTATTTTTTACTGAACAATTTCTCTGTTGCTCTGCCTATGACCACCATGAGTCAAGAGAGGCTCTAAGAAGAAATTACTTGAAAAAAATTCTGCTATACCACTCCCTGAGAAATGCCAAATTAGTGGGAGAAAAATAGCACTGTCAATGAAGTTTTGTCTTACTTCTATAGTTTAGAAAAAAAACAAACTCAAACATCAACAACAGCAACAAAATCACTGGAAGAGGCTGAACTTTCAATGATTCAATGAAATGAGCCCTGAAATCTTTCTTGCCTCTTCCCCCACATTATCAGCCAGTTCCTTTTCAACACATGCAACACACATGAACCCAGACATCACTTCACACCAAGTCTTTGTACAGCACTCACCTGTAAGTCACAGTGCCTGGCTGCATCCACGATACAACGCTCCAGCTGGAAAGCATCCACAAAAGGAACCAGGGTACACAGACGAGCAAACTCAATGCTTTGATAAATCTGGGCCACCTGAATGAGAACAGAAACATTACCTGTTTTTTCTTAATAAAAAGAAATCAGAAGTAGAAGTTGTTGTACAGGCCTTAAAGTTAACTCTCTAATTTGTTAAATTGTCAACAAATGAATGTATACATATTAATGCAGTTACAAATACTATTTGAGGATTTTATTTCTGTACTGTATTCAGATTAAATCTCATTCCTGAATGGATGCTTTGTATGAAGGAGACTGGCAGCAGTAACTACATCCAGCTATGCTGCTAATTAGCCTTCAACTATTTCTTTAGCACACCAGAAATAACACTGCTCATCACTGGTAACGAAAGCAGGTCAATGAAATGTGCATTTCATTAAAAACTTAGATACAATAAAAAAAAAAAAAAAAAAAAAAAAAGAAAAAACCCAAAGTGAAATACTCCCCTCCCCGATCTCGCTCCAAAGAGAAGTTTTAAGAAACTTGGTACATAATGAAGAAAGTCTAGAAAAGAGATTACACCACTGTACCCCACTATCAAGTATAGCTACTATAGCTGTATTTAAATGATGCACAAACTGAAGATATGGGTTATATATCAGAAAAATGCATTTGCAAATCAAACAGTCTTCTATTTCATAGAAGGAAAAATTACTTCAGCATTAAAGATTCCAACTTAATGTTCCTCCAAAGCACATTCTAACTAATGCATACTTAGGAACATACATTATCCTTACTCATACCTGCTGCAGAAGGCGAAGGATGGTGTTGTTCTGCAGGTGAGGAATGTACAGCTGCAGTTCAGGTTCCTTTTCAGCTTGGTCCTTCACCCAGTTTAGAACCTATCAAAAGTCTGAAAAGTTACTCTATCTGCATTGACCTGTACAAACTTCACCATTAAAGTAACGTTTCTGGTTTACAGCTTTTAAAACAAGAGTACTGTTTTACTGAAATGCATCCTTTGATCAGAACACTTACAGTTACAAAGGAGAGCTGACAGTTTTTGTGTGAAGGCGACTGACAGTACTGGCAACATTTACCATACTGCTAATTTACCTTCAAGTTCTTTTTAGCACCTCAATTATCTTTGTTCCCACTATCAAAGAAAAAGAACATGATGTGCTTCAACTGCAGAATTTACACTAACCTAATCAACAGCTCTCACATTATTCTACCTCCCAACACTCTAACCTTTTAATGGTAAAACCAGTCATTGGTTCATCTTTCCACTTGGCACACAACCCATTTGCCAGCATATGCCCACGTGTGCACACTGTCTTATTTTGCACCTTTAAACAAAATTAACTCAGTATCATCTCCACCAACAAAACCTTCTGATACATTCCCCAAACTCTGCACCTTTATGGAGCCCTCTGAATAGCATCCAAAGACCTGAGTGAATTTTCATTCTATTTCAATAAGCTGGCTTACTCTATCACATGCCATTCACATGTCATGGTGATGGAACTTCACAAATCAAGGCTACTATTGAAAAATCTGGCAAGAGAAAAAGCTAGTTGATATTTACCACAAATCAATATTGAAATAAGAGACCATTAGTCAAGACCAATTATACACACATAGAGCTACAAAAAACTTACCTTGCTGACACGGGCACTCAACTTGAGCGGGTGAAAGTCTACTTCAAGCCAATTGTAAAGTTCTTTCACTTCTGGGACAACATATTGCACTACATTGAACCTGACCTACAGTCAACAAAAAAAAATCCAAAGATCTCAACATAAATACAGGATTAACCAATAGTCAATGCTTTAAGAATTTCATATTCAACAAGTGAAACAGGCAACACATGTGGTTTTTACTACAGGAGACTACGTATTTTTCATTACATTCTTAAATGCAGTGACAGTAATTCTACACATCACTTAAATATAGCTAAAAATGGAAAAGTAGACAAAAAACAAACAAGTTAAACAGACTAGAGTATCATACTCAGCCATTACTAAGACACAAGCCTACTATGCAAACACAGGCCCATACCCAAACTAAAACCACACAGCTCTGCTCATGATTACATTTCTGAAGCCTTAAATTGTGGATTTGAGGCAGATTGGAGAGGTGATGCAAGAAAAATTAATTCAAATTGTAAAATGAGCTTTGAACCTAAATTTTAGATATGAGTGCAAATGACTGCAAAAACACCCATTATTTAATGTCTTATTTGTTTACAAGCATTTGGGAAGGTCTGAGGGTAGATAAATCTAACATCCCTTCAAATTAAACCCAAGGAAGTTTTCATAATCACTTAGATCCATATGGTCCAACATTTGACATCTGGCCTGTGCTTATCCAAAATACATTTAAAACAGAAAAATAAGCACTTGGTTCAGTTAATTACATACTTCATAGTCAGAAAAAAAACCTCAAAGTTCTAGATCACAACATATTTTAGACCCCTCAGTGTTTCAAATCAATATTTATTGCTTGGGTGACATAAAAGACTACACTGAATTGCACACAAGCATTCATTACACTGCCATTTCCAAACAGCCCTTGTGAATCTGCAATTAAGTCCCAATTAACCACACAGCTGTTTTAGCTTTAAAATGGCTGTCCCACAGCTAAGCACAGTGCTCTGGAAGGAGCAGGACTCAGGCTTAGGAAGCTGCTCACCTGCACCCCAGCACCTACCATGTCATTGATGAGGCTGGCCCGTGTAGGGGGGGCCTGCAGCCCCAGCAGGGTGGCCAGGCGCCGCTGCTTCTCCACGATGATTCCATCCATATCCAGGAGACGAGCAATATCAGTTCTCTCTGGAGTTATTGGAATGGACAGGGTGGCCAAAAGGACTCGAGTGGACATCCTGGTGACAAAGCAGAAGTGCAAGAGATGAACTGCTAGAGAACATTTACTAATTCCTGAACATCTATGTGCCAGTTCAAGAGAGGAACAAGTTTGCATCCACGATGCAAAACTGTGTAAAAAACCCAGCAATAACAGAGGAGACATCGACTACACCATGAGAGGAAACCACGAAATCTTGTGAAGAAAATACCACCACTCAGAAGAGAAAAAGAAAACAAACTCCCAGGTATTTATTGACGCTCATATTTTCTCAGTCAGTAAAGAGGAGGAAGCTTAACTAAGGTGATGTTAATGTTTACAATACTTACACTGCAGATTTGTAAAACATCTTCCTTGCTCTAGATTTCTTTTGAGGCAATTAGTATTGGCCAATTTAGACAGAGCTGCTCATAATCATACATGTCATCTGCTTCCTTTGGGGTACAATTTAGTTTATTTTTGAACCGAAGGGGTCAAAAACAGATTCTAAGATCACAGCAAGTATTTTTCCCCACCTCTGCATCTCCTCTTGTGTGAGATTCTTTCGCATTTCTCTTGATAAGTGATAAAGGCGGTGAAGGGTGGATGCGTGAAAAAGAGCATTTCCTGATTTCCAGAAGACAGTTGAAACTTTGTGATAGTAATTTGCCATCAGCTGCGGTTTGGGTGGCTTCTTAGACAGTGCAAATAGTCCATGAATATCTTCCACTGCTTTGAAAGCTTCCTAAAAAACCCAAAACAACCAAATACACTACTGTTAGGAAGTTTTTGCAACTTCTCAAAAAAAGGAAAAATATAAAGATATTAAAGGTTGTAAGACTATAAAACATTTAATACTACTGAAAGCTGTGATCTTCAGTTTTGTCAGCTACATGAAATGAAATACTTCTTTCCTAATAAATTATTATTTCTACTCCATTAACCATCTGCTTAGAATTTGGTATTGTTAAAAACTTGTTTCATTCAGATTTTCAAACTACAAACAAAGGCAGGTAAAGAAAAAAACCAAATAAAAAATCTCCGAAAGTTCTACCCGCAAAGCTTGGTTTGAAACACTGTGCAGGAACACCAGCTTAAGCATTCAATATTCTAGATATTAAAACTTTACTCTTTAACTCTTATCCTTTCTTCACCTTGCTGCATGTACCATGAGACATGAACAGGTCCTGGAAAGGCTGCAGAGCAAGCGTGATGGGCAGCCCTGCTGCATACCTGCCACAGCTCCATGCTGATAGCACTGTCCAGCTGCACCAGCCTGGTCTCCAGGTGCATGGACTGGCTGTCGGGGTTGTTGAGGTTGATGGCTGTGCTTTGGTTGTGGTGCCGCTGGATCTGCCCCAGGTGCATCCGCAGGTTATCGCAGAGCTTGCGGAACTCCGCTTTCCGCGTGTACTGCAGGCAGAACTTGAAAGCTGCAAAAAGGAATAATGTAAATTTAAAATGCTCACTAATGGTCACTTCGTGGTAGGTCTAAATAAGATTCGAATATGTAAATCAGTACACTTAAAGAATTTTCATTTGCAGTCAAAAGACATCTCAAACATGACACAATCTGTCACACATAAGTGACAATGCAGAGCATTTTCATCTTGACCTCAGAAGACAAAGATGTTTCTATATAATAAAGCTTAAAGAGCAAAGGGAATACTTTAAGTCTCTTTAAAAATGTTCTAATTTATGCAGTGATTCCAGCTTTTAGTTTGAACGAAGAGCACACAGAATCCTGTGAATGGCATGAATTCGGGTTTTGGCTTTGTAAAATGTGGGGAAAAAATTCTCAAGTCATCTAATTATGGTAAAGTCAAATGAAGCTTTCAAATGACTGGAAAATGACACAGACAAAAACTCTGTCATTAATCCCATAGTTCTCAAAAACCAGTCCTTGTTCTGGCTTCTGGAGATAAGCACAATACAGCACAACATAAGTGCAGAAAAGAGGCCAGGAAGAGGGGATGGACTGTAGAGGGGGATCAAGACCATCCAAAACCCTGGAAGCCCGCCACCCCATTTCTAGAAAGGTCCAGAAGAACAGACTGAGCATGAGAACTGATTTGCCTAACAAGTGAGAAATTTATCTATAAAAACGTCAGCTGAATCAACACTGGAGTGAGGACTGGTGATTTCTCTCTTTTTCCCTCCCATTATTTCTCTCTAATCCTCTCTTTAATTCAACCCTCTCTTCTTCCACCCGATCCCTTTAATCCAAAACTCACTGCCATGTGCTTATACTGGGAGGTCAAGGACTAACACACTAATTTTCATGTCATTTACTACTAAAACTTTGTAAACTTTTGAGCACTCTCTGATTCTTGTTGTTCCTTTTGACCACAAGCATCTACAAATCTTGGATGTTCCCCTCCCCTAAAGAGGGGAGGACATCACATCATTATAGTTCAAGTTTCCATCTTTTACACCTACCTTGCTGTGCAATGTCATGGTACAGGCGTTCTACTCGAGAATTATTTCGGAGAAGATCCAAACACTGTCTATAGGATTCCCACAGAAATTTAACCCAGGGTGTCAAAAGCAGGCGGTCAGTACGATCCTGAGTGTCTTCTCCACTTACAGCACTCAAAAGAACACTTCAGTCAGGGCAGCAGGGTAAGGAAAGAGATAAAAGAGAAGTGGTTTATTCCCTACAATTCTCATCAATTTTTCTTACCAGGTTTTAAGATGAGACTGGACAAATCTGAACAGCTAATTGCTGCTGAATGGTCTGTTGCTTATTTTCAAACTGGTCCCTCAGACTGCTCCCTTTTCCTTTAAAGGATGTAGATAATTATTTGAAACTTTTAAGTTTCAAACTTTGGCCTCTGCATATATGACTGACTCCAAGCTCCAGAGGTAAGACATCAGAAACTTGTATCCTTCAAAGGAAACTAACTCCAGGATTTTCCCCTTCCCTTTCCCAGCAGGGAGCTGTGTCTTGTACCTCTGCTAGAGTCAAGTATCAGCGTCAATGCAGACACTTTAGCACTTGCTGACACTTCCCTTTTAGTCACCAGCCCTGCTGCCAGAGCTCACTTCATGCTGACATGTGACACAAGCGCTTATGTTATGATCCACACACATCAGAAATCAGAATACTCACATCAACATTTCAAATCCTTTACAAATTCTGACATGAAGAAGATGCTTAAATACATCAGAAGTGAGATCTGATAATCTTGGCATTTAGAACTTTATTCCCTCATCACAGGAATAAAAGACAGGGGAAAGCATTCCCAAGACACTGAGACCAACGCAGTGCTATGTCCCACATGATCCCTTTCTGCTGAACAATCCACTCAACACGTTAAACTCACAGAAAACAATCTTCACTAAGCTTCAATTTCTAAAATTCTTTTTGAGCTGTTTATAATACAAGTCTCAATTCTTGTAACTCTTTTCTACTACACCATTTCCAGTTCTAGCTTGCAACTTTGTGTACTACAAACCTTAGTGTACCACATACACTATTAAACACATGTCACCAGTGCTTTCTCTAACAGATCAAGAGGTGAATCCAGCAAAAAATGCTTGAGAAGTCAGAAAATAGGACCTAAAAAACACTAAGGAAACCGTGCTTGTTCAGATGAGAAGTGTGATTGAAAAGATACATTCTCTAGTCCTCTGTTATAGAAAGGAGAACAAGGAAAAGAGAGGTCAGTCAATCTTCACTGTTTAACTATTAGTGGATTCCTCTGTAACAATTTCAGGCACTGGAAATAACATGAATGGCACTCCCCCCTATTGAAGACACATCTGTCACCTTTTCCTTTTTGCAACCAACTTCTACTAAAGAGTTTTGCTGTTAACATGTAAATATGGAGCCTTCTACTCCAGGTCTTTATGAGTATTATTTGACTACTACAACTCTATTCCTACACAAGAAAAATATTCAGTAATTTCTTCCAATTTTTTATCATTTCTATCACCATTCTACATTCTCATTGCCCATTCTATTCTCTCTTGAATGTACTTGTCATGCCCTTTATTCTATTATCTCATCACTTAACTAAGAAAGTATAAAATAACATTACCTTTTGTTTGTACATGCACATTGTGGTCAGAAGAAATGGAGACTATCATATACAGGAATTACATTAGTCTGATATAATTAACAGCATTTCTATATCAACCAGTAATGAGCAGTTTACCATAATAAACTCTCCAATACCACTACAGATGCAGATCTGAGCAGACACAGTAAAGTGATGACCCAACTCCCAGAACCACTCCCACTGCACCTAGATTTTCTATTCTTTACAGCTTGCTTTCTTTATGCTTCTTTACTCAGACTTGGGATTTCATTCAATGCAAAATTCTTGCTTTTATCCCTTTAAAACCTCTAGAACACCACTAGTATTCAATCAAGTCTCTCACATTTATGTCTCAGCTTTGTAAATTAAAAGAAGGATACTTTCTGTGCATTGCTACATTTTAAAGACAGGCACACCTTTCTGGAGTCTGAATGTTATCCAAGTCTTCTATGTCCAGCACCATCTGCTGGGATTCTTCCTTAGCTGCTTCTGTTTTTTCTTCAGCTAATTTTAAATAAGCTCGAACAACATCCTCCAAAGATTTGATGTTAACCTACACCAAAGGCAAAAAAATGAGAAGATGTTTCCACCCACAATAGGCAACAAATCTTTTAAAATGTAATTGCTACAAACCCAAGAATATCTAAAGGACGGATTAATCCCAATTCAGGACAAATTAGTTACTTTGAGATTTTATCAGCTAACAGATACCACGCTTGCTAGAAATAAGTACAATAAAAAATTCAAAAGCCATACCTGCTGGCAAATATTCTTGTACTGGTACAATCCTTCTTTTGCCAGGTGACTCTTGCGCAGATCCACGCAGAGTTCCAGGTACTTCAGCATAATTGGCTCGTGGATTTTCTGCCATGTTCGGTGTTTCTTACTTTTCATAACATCATAGAGAACATCAAGGGCAGGCTGCTTTTTGCCAACCTCAAGAAATTCTGAAAGAAAAATCTCAGTTAGCAAAAGACCTGGACACCAGAACGTGCATGTTTTATGCTTAACATAGGAAACATTCAGAATTTATTCAACTCTACTCAGAGTGCATTGATGGTTTGATTTAGTTGGCCAGATCAAAAACGTTGGCAACTCAGTGCCAGTCGTTCAATGACATAACTGGAAAACAAACGTTGACCAGTCAATTTACATGGGAATTTCAGGATAGCAGAGACATCTCTCCATCCATCCACGCATGACTGAGCACTTCATACACATCAGTGTGTATGAATGCACACATCCAGTTTTAACCATCCTGGTTTCATCAAGGACAAGGAATATCCACCAGGAGGCCTGTGAGTACAGCACCTACCAAGGACATTTAACAGGGTGCAACACATACCACAAATGTGACTGAAAGAGAAAGTCCTGCTCTCAGGTGAGGGAGTGAGGAAGGAAAAAAACTTCACTCAGCAAACTTGCTCATTTGTTGTTTTTAACTCCTGAGTGGTTTAGCACATCAGTTTACAGAAGTTACATCAGAAGTTGCTGCAGTTCAGTTCAAGGTTCAGACACTTTTTAAATCAGCCTTGCTGCTGAAACCAGTGCCCCATTTATTCATCCCTAAGCAGCTGCTGTTATTAACAGGAGCTCTCAGTATCACAGCAACGCCCACCTCTGATATCCCACATATTCTGCCTCACACAAAACACATCAAACTACCCCGTGGAAACACTGAGGAAGTGACCCACATATACACAGACCCTGTTCTGAAATGTACCCTGCACTGCAGAAGAGCAGGAGACATGAACACACAGAATGGGAAGCAAACAGGTTTAAAAGATAAGGGAGGTCAAGTATAGCTAGTGGGAAATGTGCCTATTCTTAAAGGCTGAGGGGTGGAGTCAGTACTACCCATGAAGCACTTTGGAAAGCACTCCATTCCAAAATAATGGCAGAAACTATTAAAGTAGGGGCCTGCTCCAGGGGCTTAGACATCAGAGCTTCCAAGTTTTGGAATCTCAAATTTGAAGTTAAACATGGCAAAAGGTTTAGGTTGAAAGCAACAGAGTTGTTTTAATTTAAGGACCACAACAGCTCATATTCAGGGCTCAGTATATGTAAATAATGAGCTGGCAGAAGATGAGCAAGCTCCTTTCTAGAGAAAGCACTGTGATATAACTGAAGATAATCAAAGTTACGGTGTGGCAGTATTCAGCAGTACTTTACTCATCAAGGGAATTTTAATAAAGCTACCTACCCTCCATCCCATAATATACATTGCTATTCTATCTCAGAGCTGCCTTTGAGACAATTACTGTTCAGTTCTATGCTTCATTTACGAAAATAAACTTGAAAGACAAGTTTAATCCTGCAACAATGCCAGCACACTCCAACCACAGGTCTCAGTGGCCGATAACCAACTGGACAAAGCACAAAATTAATTTATGTTGCTTTGAAACTTTTAATTAACTCTGGCCAAGCAGGTTCTTACAAGTAAGCCAAATAATTAAGGTTAATTTAAGAGAGACTTCAGTAAAAGCACAAAATGAACCTGAAGAATCAAATACAGCACACAACACCATGCTTTGTAATAGGAACTCAAAGTTATGGAAACTCAGATCTGTAACAAACAAACTGTAAAGCTGAGTCCACAAGTAGCCGTAAGAGTTACCTTCTAGTAGCTTTGTTCTTTTATACTACTTAAAGTGCTAACAGGTATCCAGAGTAGCAACTGAAGCTGAGTGGTCAAGAACCAGCTGATACACATAAACAATTCACCTACTGCTAACCCAAAATCCTGAATTAAATTCAGTTTTCAATCTGAGAAAACATGTCATTACAAGAAGTGACAAAGATGTCATGTGCTTTACAGCATCTCTAATAGTGAGCAAGCTTAGTATCTGCAACAATAAAACACTCCTTTAAGTTGCATTACATCCCTGAGTACAAAGCAATGCCAAACATTAACAATAGCTGAGGGTTGGCCTTGACCTACATTTATTAATTATAAAAATTTATAATTTCTTACTTATCTGTATATACTTAAAATCTTTCATGCTCTTCATATTTCCAAACATCACCTCTGTATGTTGAAGTCACTGAGAACACGAAGTGCTCCTAATGCTCACTTGAGCCTTACATATAAAACACACACTGAAACACTGGAAACTGCACTTAATGTCCCCATTTGAAATGTCAGTTTAACATTAAACTGCTTCCTGCAACACACAATCTGCCTTAGGTGCAACTTTCCACCCTTTATTATGCTTGGCTGTGGTAAGCTTGAGCCCCTACAGTTTGTAACACTTGAGACTGCTTGTCATGTTTTCCATTCAGTCCACTGAAATTTAGGATTGCCGGCATCTGTCTGGAGAACACCCCCTTCCATTCCCACCCTTCAGTTCAACTCGACTCCTTCACTTCAACACAGTTTAGCAGACTTGCAGCAGTGTAAGAAATGTGAACTTAAGTACCAGGAAAGCATCAATAGCAATAGTGAGCATTTAAAGCCAATATTCCAGAAATGTCACTTGTGCACCAAGTACCACTTACTCTACCCAAGAATTTGCAAGTATAAATAAAGTTTATATATTATGGTACGTGCATCTTTTTCAGTGAAAGGACTGCTACAACACATCTTCATCCTTGAAAGCTGACTGAAGCTGATTTTATCTTTCGTCTTTTTGTCTTTGTGGGAAAGATTTTTACAATTAATTTTTTAATAAAAAGCTTGAGGACGTGCAGTACTCCCACATTTTCTTGTTAATATACTAAATACTTGAATAATGCACAGTCCCCAGACCACACAGGCTTTTCTGCTGTCATTTCAAGACCCATATATCATCTGTAAGTTGTGGATGCCTTTAAGTGTCATCTTGCGACCAGCCCTGTGACAATGAAGGGTCTAAATGGTCTTGTTAAGGGCTTAAAATAGGATACTATAAAAAACAGAAGCGTCAAAGCCATATGTTTGGCCCGAAATGAGCCAGCCGATAAATATAACCAGTCCAGCTTTTATGTGGCAGTCAGCAAGCGACGGCCACAGCGCTGAATTGTCTCCCTTGGCTGGTCTTCCAGGGGCAAACCAGTGTTATCAGCCTGTGCAGCACTGAGGGAGTTTTACCATTTGCGTTCTCACCGGAGTCATGTGAAGGACGGGACACAACACACGATGCCCAGAAGGGACAGAAGGGCCCGGGATCAGCCTGGGCTTTGAGATCACCCCGGCAGGGCAGCGCGGTCCGGCCCGCTCATGCCCAGCCCCGGCCGCCCCGGCCCGCGAGATGAGGCCGTGCGGGCCGCGGCTCCCCCTTCGCCCGGAGGCGGCCGTGGGGCCCAGGGGAGCGGAAGGCGGGGCCCGCTCCCCGCGCCCGCCGGGCCTCCCTCCCTCCCCTCCGCCATGCGGCGCGGCCGCGCCGGCCCGGCCTGGCCTTTTCCCCGCGCCGCCGCCGCGCCGCCCGCTCCCTCCCGGGCCGGCGCTCCCGGGAGGCCTCCGCCCAGCGCCGGCGGATTCCGGGTGGGCTCTCTCGGGCGGGTCCGGCCGGGGGGGTCCCGGGGCGGGCGCGGCCGGGAGCCGGAGAGCGGCGCGGGAGGCGACCCGGCACTGTGTGTGTGTGGGCGCGGCCCGCACTGACCGTTCGCCCGCTTCAGGGCGTTCTCGGGCCGCTGGAAGTACACCGGCATGATGGCGGCGGCGGCGACTCCTCACGGGGCGGCGGCGGCTCCTCGCTCCAGCCAGGCGGCACGCGCGGCCGGAAAGGGAGGGAGCGGCAGGGGAAGGGGAGGGAAAGGGGCCCGCGCGCGCACGGACGGCAGCGGCGGAACCGGAAACGCCGCCCGGGCGCGCGCGAACCGCCAGGCGGGACCGGGAGGGGACCAGGATCGGATCGACGGGGCATTGGGACTGGGATTGGGATCGGGACCGAATTGACAGGGCATTGGGACTGGGATCAGGACCGGATCGACGGGGCGTTGGAATGAGGACCAGGACCGCGACCGGGACCGGGACCGGATCATGGGGGAATCGCGGAAGAAGCGGGAGGGGGATTGGGACCGGGATCCTGAAGGGATCGTGAGATGGGGTCGTGGAGAGATCGGGACCGTGAGGCGGATCGGGACCGGGAGGGGATGGCGGGGTGAGCCCTACAAATCTCTTTGTCCGAATGAACCTTAAATCGGGGAGCACGGCGGGGGGTTTTGCGGGGACGCTCGGGTGGCGCTGGGTGAGTCGCCTGTCTCGCACACTCTGTTGTTGGTATTGTTCTTACTGTTCGTTTTCTTATTCCATTGGTGCTTCTAGTAAATTGTTCTTAGCCCAACCCGCGATCTTTACCTTTTTGTACTTCTAATTCTCCATCCTATCGCAGGGGGAGGTGAAGGGGGACGTGAGCGAGTGGTGCGTGGTCTGGGGTGCTTCAGTGGGAACACTAAATTGGGGAAATCTATCTCTAAACTGTGACAGATCTGTATTTTAGTATAGTCTGCATTAAGTATAGTCATCACTAAGGTATTTATAGTGCTGAACTATAATTTTTTTGTGTTCATAAAGTTAATTTAAAAGTCTGTCGGGTGACTGCCTGAGGTCAGGGTGGCAGCTGTGCTCATGTGACCAGAGCCAGTGACTGTCCTTGCAGCCTTCTCATGGGGACTGCAGGTGTCCTGCCTGGTATTTATCGCTGGATTTGCTATTGGGCAGCCCACTTCATGTTTTTGGATCTCTGAAGCTCCTGAAAGCCTTCCAGGCTGGGATCAAGACGATTTTGTATCAGGAGCAGCTTTTATCATCTGTCTGGTCATGTCTATTCCTACATGGTAGTTGAGTATATTTAATGTGTGTGCTTCATGACTTCATGAAAATCATATGGCAGGCTGCCCTTTAGTGTGTTGCCTAGCCAGGTTGAGACTCTCCCAGAACTTGACATGTTTTTTTAGCAGCTTCTGACGCTCTTCTAGTTATCCCAGTTATTTCAGCAGTTTTTTCTCCTAATCAGTGTCATGGTATTCCTAGAATCACTTAAGTTGGAAAAGACCCTTAAAATGAAGGAGTCCAATGCTCAGGTGCCACTGTTCATCTAAACTTGCAAATGAGATCTTTACATTCTCAATAAACTTGCTGATGCATGGAGTTACTCAGGAATAGTTGTTCGGCTTCCATGACTGTTCCTCACACCACTCAGTCCCCACTTGGGCACAAGCCAGCTTTGATCCATGCTGTATAGAAACAGGAATGTCTGTGTTTTGAGTTACTTAGGGTACAGCTCCTGGCTGGGATAGGAAGTGGTTGCCAGCAGGGCCACCCTCCTTTTGTGTAACATTTCACATGAACTGTGCCCCATGACTTACAGAGGGCTGCGGAGATGATAATGGTACTGGAGCTGCTCTCTTGGGGAAAGGCTGAGGAAGCTGGGCCTGTTCAGCCTGGAGAAGAGACAACTGATCAGGGATCTCATCCACGTCTGTCACAATCTGAAGGGAGGTGTCAGAGGATGGACCAGGCTCTGCTCGGTGGTGTCCAGCAATAGCGCAAGAGGCAACAGACAGAAACACGCGGAATTCCACCTGAATATGAGGAAGAACTTCTGTATTGTGCAGTGATAAGGCTCTGGGACACTGCTCAGGGAGGGTCTGGAGTCCCTCACTGGAGATGTCCAAAAGCCGTCTGGACACGCTCCTAGTGCCGTGCTCTGGGACCTGTTTGAGCACGGCAGTAGCACCGGCTGAGCTCCACTGTCCTTCCCACCGGAACCATCCTGGGATTCTGTGACGCACACAACAAAAAAGACGCATTTTTCCCAGACCCTTTTTCCCCATTGCTGCCGGAGAACAGGCGGGCGGGTGGCAGCGGAGGAAGCGCGGGGAGCTCAGTAAATGGCGGGGAAGGGAGGCGGGCCCGGCCGGGCGGGAGGAGCGAGGCCGTGAGGGCCGGGCGGGCCCCGGCGGGCGGAGCGGAGCCGTGAGGGCCGGGCGGGCCCCGGCGGGCGGAAGGCGGCGGAGCGAAGATGGCAGAGCCGGAGGCGCAGCTCCTGCGGGCCGTGGGACTGATTGGTGAGGGCCGGGGGAACCGGGCCGGGCCGGGCCGGGGGCGGTACCGGGGCCCCGCCGCGCCGAGGCCGCGGGCCCGGGTGGTGCCGGCTCTGCCTGTTGCAGAGCTGAGCCGTGCACAACTCGGCCGAAGTGTCTGAAATTCGCGGCTCCCGAGGTTTGTGTTGCGAAATCAGCAATAGGGAAAATCATAAATGAGCTGCTCCGGGTGCGTGTTCCTCAATACCGTGCTCATGCTGAACGTGCGTTCAAACTTGGTCCTTCTCTGACCTCGTGAAGCAAGTCAAGAATGGAGATTTATGAATATTTAAAAAATAAAACCCATATCAGAATCCCTGCCTTAAGGCTTAAACCATAGTGGCAGAACTGGATGTCTAGGGTCAGGATAAGGTGGAATTTTAATCTGATTCCAGGAAACCTGATTAACCCATCAATTTACTTCCTTGCTGCTGTTTGGCATTCTCACAGTGAACATCTTTCCACCATAGAAAAAGACACCAACGGAGATGCTTTGTGGGTTTGGTGTTATCCGTCCGTAACAGCTGAACTGAGGACTCTGTTGCTGCGAAAATGCTGCCTTACGGATGAAAACAAATTGCTTCATACGTTTGTATTTGGCCAGTATAAAAGGTCTTGGTTCTACATCACAACGGTAGAAGTTCAAGATTCTCCGGCCTTGAAAAAGGTATGACTTGGTGGGATTTTTCCTTAGAATGCAGAGAGGGCTTCTCCAGAGCTTCCTCTGTGGGTTAAGCAGTGTTTTCCCATGGAGGAAGAGAAGGGATTCAAGGTATTGTGTGCTTAAAGATGCAGCTCTGCTCAGGTGTGTCCAGCCAGTCTACGTTTCATTTGTCACTAAGTCTTGAAATTGCAGAATGATTATAATATTCGTTACCCAATTCTTTGTGTTAATATATAAATGCTATTGTTAATATATTTCATGCTGCTGTTTCTAGTCAATTTGCACTTCAAGTTCAGCAATTTTTCCCTCTACAAAGTTTGTTTCATAGTGTCCCCAATCTTGTTCCTGTAGAACTTGCTGCCTTTTTTTCCCCAAAGGATCGAGTTATGTAGGTACTTTCTTTTCCATTACGCTGATTATTGGAAGCAGCAAATTGTATCTTCTATCTGTTCCCTGTTATGAAAATCATTAAACTGTTGGTTAAGTCTGTTCAATTTTCATGTTTCATGCTATGTTGTTAACTAGAAATGTGGTTCTTTTGTATGCCCACAGCAGAATGTTGCTTGCCTTTCCTCATTCCAAGTTTATATTTCTTATGAAGTAAAATAAAATTAAATGTCACAGTGCTGTCTTCAATAGCTGCAGTGGGAGATGCTATTTCAGGAGGACACATGAGCCTGGTAATTGATGCAGACTTTCTGTCCCAGCCCACAATCATTTGATTGAGGAAGTTAGAGTAGTTCTGTTTGTGGGCCTGCTATCTGTGTATTTTTTCCAGTCTCTTTCTAAATATGTTGCTGCTGTCTGCTTCTGCCACCTCCTTTGGCAATAAATTCTGGAAGTTTCCTCCCTGCTATGGAGACGAAGAATGCCTTTCTGTTTTTTAATAACCTCATGAGATAAGAAGAAAGCAACTCTTGTGTGTAGGTTAAGTAAAAGATAGTCTGTTCTATGGCTGAGTCACATCAGAAATCCTCTGTCCAGGCCATTCCTGCAGTTAGGAACTTGGAGCCTTGACAGTGAAGTGAGCAAGACTGTTCATGTGGGGTCATTAACTGAGCTCTGTGTGTTTCTGTGCCTGTGTCATGTGCAGGTGACCCACTTCTCCATTGTCCTGACGGCCAAAGACTTCAACCCAGAGAAATATGCAGCCTTCACCAGGATCCTCTGTAGGTCTGTATAAAAGCTGGCCTGAGGTACTGCTGTGTGGATGCTTAGATCTTGCCAAAGCAAAAGATTGGATTCATTGTGCATTTGTTCAGACAAATTGCTGGAAACTCAGTCCTACAAACGAAATCTGATGATAAAAATTCTTGATTTGAGCTTGTTATATAAAGTGTTGTGTGAATGTCAGATATTAATTGGGTTTTAATGTGTGTCTTCTCCAGACACACACCAACACCACCCTCACACTCATTTTCTCTGAGAATGTATTTTTAGAAAGTGTAAATGTTTGGGAAGATGTCAGTGCTGGACTTAAAGGTCACCATGTGTATGTTGAATGACTTGTATCCCTCCACAACATCTTTGTATAAATGCTGCTTGCAGCTCCCCTGAGCTAAGCACAGCACCCTGGGATGTTTTGCTTTTCCTGTAGGGAAGTGAGAGCCCTCTTCCAACCAGAAAACCTCTTTTCCTTGTCCTGTTTACTCACTTCCCTTCATGTCCCCATTCTCATACTCTCTGCTTTTTATTTTTCTTTTCCTTCAGTTTCCAAATTAGTTTGGTCCAATTCTTGATACCATGAGTATTCCCTGGGATTTTGCAGTTAATTGGATGCAATTGTGAGGTTATTGTGCTCTTGGGACTTACTATATATAATGCAGACTTGGGAGTGCCTTCAGGCTTACCAATTCTGCAGGGTACTGAAAAACTGAGATATGTTCATTTTTGGTGATACATTAAATACTTAGATTCACTGTGGATCACATTTCTGCTGACTTACCAGCTAATACTTCCTTTCAAATCTAGAATAGATTCTTCTAAGCATGATAATAATTGAGCTTCAAATGTGATGTGGCTTTGTGCTATAGCTAGCATGGAAAATGTGTAGTTGACAGCTTCAGTGCTATTCCTGAAATATCTTAACCTGTAAAATAGGTTACAGTGTCTCTCTGCTTCCTGGAACACAGCTGACAGTGCATGGGTTCTCTCAGTGTGTGCTGCTTCTGAGTCATTTTGGGGCTTTAATGAGTATCAAGGACATGTTTATATTTTTCTTTCATCATTTAGCAAAGAAGAATGGGAAAAGATACTTGGATAAAAAATTAAAAGCTACCCAGTCATAGTCTGCATGTCATAACAGGAATTACTGTGGTAGTTGCTTTTTCATTAAGCAGACACCTTCCAAGTCTGCAAAGAATCCTTTGTCTGGACACCTGCCTACACCTTTGGGGTGCGTTTCTATCTCAGTCCATGTTGATTCATTCATAAAATAGAAAGCTGAAATAAAAATACAGGGTTATTTTAAATTCTGAAAGACAGACGTGTTTGTGTACATGTTGGAAGACTTCTAGTTTAGTCTTTAAAACCTCGGCCAAGTGTCCAGAATAAGAATTATTGCCAGCAATATTGCTACTTGTGCTACCGATTTTTTTTTTTATTTTTTATACATATATGTGTATATATATATATATATATAGGTGCAGTGATTGCAGTTAAAATACCAGACTCTCTTCTTTTCACACAGAATCTACTTGAAGCATGGAAGTCCAGTTAAAATGATGGAGAGTTACATTGCAGTCCTTACAAAGGGCATCTGCCAAAGTGAAGAAAATGGATCCTTCCTCAGCAAGGACTTTGATGCTCGGAAGGCTTACCTTGCTGGCTCCATCAAAGGTTAATCTCTGCCAGAGTCTCTATTCTGATTGCTTTCTTACAGCCTAAAATACAATCTTACATATTTTCATACATGTTTTCATGTATGCTTCAGGTAAACTGTGCTGACACTGTTACCCGTGCTGTTATTATTAAGCTTCTTCAAAAGCATGATAATATCAGCCTGTAGATCTTCTATAAAATAATTTTCCCTCTTTTCTAGATATAGTGTCTCAATTTGGAATGGAAACAGTTATTTTATATACTGCACTGATGTTAAAGAAGAGAATTGTAGTGTACCATCCTAGAATAGAAGCTATCCAGGAATTTACCAGGTACTTTACCAATTCCTTCCTTCCCACCCACCCACCCCCAGAAGTCCAACAAATTTTCATTGAGAAAAAAGCTTGTATTTTAAGGAAAAAAAATCTATCTTAAACCTGTTTACAGAAATTCTGCTGAATTAATCCCTCTTAAGGTTTAGCTGTATGTTGCTCAACTCTTGAGAAATTTAATGGTGGAATGAGTGATAAACTCTGCTTCCACTGATAGCAGAAATCTCTACACTTCATATATGTGTATATTCATATATATATCCCCCAAATGAGACCTAGTCATAATTGTTCTTTTTCATGGCATGCTTTAGTTAGTGAAGCTTTAGTTAGTGTAAGTAAAAATCTACTGTGTCTCAAGTTGCACCCTAATCTCCCTAGGACTTTGCCTGCTTTAGTGTGGCATCGACAGGACTGGTCAATTCTTCATTCATATGTGCATCTAAATGAGGAGGAACTGGAAGCATTAAAAGCCTGCACAGGTAGTGATAATTTATTAATAAAAAATACCAGGAAAATTCAGTTTCAGCTTCTGTTGCTGCAAAGCTGTGCACCAGGGAACTTTGGAGGGAAAAAAACGTTATTTTGCTATTAATGCTACTGATCAAAGTTAAATATTATTTTCTTTGGAAAGAGCAAATCAACTAAACAAATATGTGAGAAGATAATGAGTTAATCTGGTGGCTTTGGGTGGATCCACATCAGTCTATCCCTAATCACAGATGCAAAGCAGCCTTGAGACTTCTTTCATCCTTTGATTGGAGGGATCAAAAGTCTTCCTGCTGTAGAGAAGCAGCTCACTTAGATAAGCTACATTTTTCCCAGGTTCTACACATCACTAGTAATGTAATGGAATGTTTGTTTTGAATTCCTAACTCTGAAGTCCCAGACTTCTGTTTTGATGGCAGTGAAGTCTGAGGCTCCTAAGCACGGGGTAAACTTTACCTGTAGGAGTTTGGTCTGTGTGACACACTGCTGTGTGTGCATAGTGCTCAATGCATAATCCAGGAACAGGCCCTTGTTTTATGTAGAGGTTACTGTGACACATCATGTGGCCATTAAGAGGCTTATTTATAAGAATATGAATGAGCAAGGAGACTACTCATCTTCAGCATTTCTACAGCTCACTAAGCATCTTCCATGGAGAAAAACTGCTCCAAGTTTGCTCATCTGACATGCTATGAATGAGAAAATCTCCTGGGTTTATTCCTCTGTTCCAGTCTAATACTGACTTCGTGACAAGAGGCTCCAGAGTGGAGATTTTTGTAACGAGAAAGTTGCAAATGAGTAATTTTAGTAGGGAGGCAGGAAGAGAGTTTAAAATTTCAGATTGATAACTTGGTGACATTGCTGTAGTGTTAGCAGTTAATCCATGCTCAAGGCAGTTTTAGAAGTCGATTTTTAAGCTCCTTGGAAATGAAGCATCTGCTGAACACTTGTTGAATGACTGATAATATCAAGAGAGCAGCCTCCTGGGTCCAAGGGGTATTGTGTCAAATACTCTTAGAACAGACTTTAGCACTGTGATTTTTATTCATGAAGATCCTAATCTTGCTCAATTCCGTGCTCTAGGTTACATCGCTGGATTTACAGACTCTGAAGTGAGCAGTAGATCAGACCTCTATGATGTGTATGTGAATTTGGCAGACAGTGAGATTACAATATCACCTGTAGTAAAAGGTTGGTTGTTGTTTATATTTTGGATTTAGAGGCAGTTTATTCCACAGTTGACAGTAATTGCTCAACCTTCCTGTAAGTCAAACAATCTTGAGCTTTCTTCCTTCCAGGTTTTGAAAAGTCAATATGTAAATTTCTGTCTTCATTTTATTGCCACCGTGGAAGACTGGTTAAAGTTGGAGTTTGGAAAGATGTGCTTTGTTTTCCAACAAATGCACAGTTGAGATTTCGTAACATCCATGTTAGACATGGAAGAGACTTTCAGCTGAATGGAGAGATACTACATAAGCTTTTAAAAAAACATGGCACTAAATACTTGAAGACTGGGCATTATTTGAAAGAAAACCTTGTATGTTGCTTATCATCTTGCTTATCACTGCTTTGGGCCACTTCAGAGGTACTGGCTGTTGACACAAGGTTATTGCCTTTACCAACAGATTTCAAATGACAGATCATGAAAAGATTCCTCAGTGTGGTGTATTATTCATATGCATTTCTAGATACCACAGAAAAGGTGATTTTATGTGTGCTGTTTCATTTTTTTCTTACACAGAGGCAATGACAATGGGAAAACTTCACAAAGAAATTGGACAACTAATTGTTCAATCTGCAGAAGATCCAGATAAATCAGACAGCCAAGTCATTAAGGTTAATATTTTATTTTTAAATCTAATTAACTTCTATTGCTAAATCTTGGCAGAAGGTGGGAGTAGAAGGAAGAGTGTCACTGAGAATCAGTCAGTCTCTTCTACCTTCTGCCTTTTTACAAATTAGCATTTTTATTCATCATGCAGGTTTTTAAGGATAGCTTAGTTTATATTATCTCTTGGGTAACTACATTGCTGAAGAACATTCAGAAATTCTATTGATTGTAAGACTGGTTTCCCAGTTCTGTTCCACAAGGCATGGATTTTTCTCAATGCTTTGTCAATAGTATTGTCACTACCTTGGAAAGGTCCTGCTAAATATGGTTTCTTAGCTATGAAGCCTGACTTTTATGATGATGGCATTTTATCACTCCCTCCCCCATCTAATATTAGACATTTCACAACTGAGTGACTTAGTCACAGAGCTCAGTAAGGTCAGGAGAGGAGTGGTTGTGCTTCCTTTATTCAATATAGCACAAGAGCAGGCTGAAGAACTGTTACAAGTTTGCCTCAAAATAAATGGGGTCTTTATTTTAAGTGAGCTATTTATTTATCATTATTTCCTTTTTTGTTCTGTATTGATTGTTTTTTATTTTAAGTGTATGTGAAAACCTTTTAATACCTAATACTATATTCATGGTTACTTGTTTTTCTGTTTCTTAAGGACATTTCTCTGAAGACAAAAGAAATCTTGGCTACTTTAGCCTCACTTACAGAAGTTTCTGATGGCAATGAAAAACCAACCCTTAACACTGAGGCCCTGAAACAAAAGCGATTTCCACCAGCCACAGAAAACTTCCTTTTTCATTTAGCAGCTGCTGAACAAATGCTCAAAATCTGATTTTGATGCTCTGCAGTGTTATGGACCAATTCTGAAAAAGCTGTTTCTGCCATCCAGATAGATATACCTGGTATTTTATATGAAAAACTAAAGGTATGAGTCAATGTCCTAGTTACCATGATGTAATGCAGAATATTGGAGCTTGACTGGGAACATTCCTGGTGTCATTATCCCCCCAAGTCTAACTGTGTGCCTATGGCTCCTGTATTTCACACGAGGTGAGTGGATATACAAGTAGCACAGGCCAGTGTCCAGGCTGTGGCAGACATCAGTGTAGTGGCTGTTTGTCCTGCACATTCCAGAGGCTGGACAGCTCTGATTGTCTGCCTGGGGTCTGGAACTGCATGGAACATGCACATGGCTGCAGCACATGTGCTGTGAACCCAGCACAGCTGGGATGTGCTGATCTCTGCACAGGGACACCCTGAACATGCAGCTCTGAGTGCTCCTTCTGGGCTTCCAGGATTGTCAGCCTGTCAGATGCTGCTCTACCTGATACCTGGAAATCCCAAATAAATGGACCAGTTCTCTCTTTCTACTTGAAAGTGTCTAGGTGTGAATAAAGGATGTCTGGGAAAATCTAATGTGGTAGCCTTAGTATGAAAAGGAAGGGATATTTTGAAGCTCAGGTGTGAGTTGAGCACCTCTTTTGGACTCTTTCCTTAGAGGTTTTCCCCCTTTCACTCCATCCCGTGCCTCTGATGGAGGGATAAGATACAGGATTACTGTGCTTGAAATGGGGGGGTCATGGATAAGTGCTGCCTTACAGCTGGAGTCACTTAAGAAGTTGTTGGGGCTCTCAGCTGAGAAGAGACCTGGCCATTCATTCCTGATCCACGTGAGAGAAAGTCAGATGAGTCAAAGCCTTATGCACCAGGAATGCTCAAATGTGCCACAGGCAGAGCAGCAGCTTCTTGAGTGACTGGAGCTGTAACAGGTACTGTCTGATGGTGCTCTGGGTAAAGTAAATCTAGATGGAAACTTTCATGGTGAAAACTGGGAAAGAGTTTAGAGAAAATTAAAATTTGCCTACTTGTTTGATTGCACAGCCGTAACTCAAGAGTGAGATTTTGGTTTTTTTGTTTTTTTTTTACTGAGTAGCCTGAAACTAACTGCTTTACAATCTTCTGAGAAGAATTTAGAATCTGTAAGGAAATGCTCTGAGCCAATCTGTATTTGTTCAGAAATGCCCACAACAAGTCAGTCAATTCTGCAGTAGCACTTTGTTATAAGAAAAAAATAACCTTTTTTCCTGGCCTTTGTACAGATAGGCTGTAGCATGTGGTTTTACATAGAGATTTTATACTTATGATTAAAACTTTAGTAACCAATATTTATATTGTTAAATAATTGGATGTTTGCTATTCTGAAACTGGTAGAACTCATCAATAACTATGTGCAAGCAATATTGGTTGGAAAAAGAGGAGTTGTGCTATGTATGATACCTTAAGAAAATCTGTTTTAGAATGTGATAAAGGAATGTGGCACCTGTGTATACAATGGGTGGTTATTACAGTCAGGAAATGAAAGTGCTTCAGAACAATCCCCTATTTTCAGGGGTGTAAAATTCTGCTTTAAACACTTAGTCTGAAGTTTAAATTCTGAACACAGTAGCATGTAATTTTTTTTTTAACTTCTGAGAAAAATACTGCAACTGCCTTAGTTTATCTGTAAGTGCTCTACAGCTTTTTTCCCCATTTGCCCATTCATGGTTTTTATTAATGGTTCTTTAATATTGCTGCTTCTGGTTTGGGACCTATAAAAAAGATTAGAACTGCAAAATTATGCTGAAAATTCTACTCACGACCTAGTTTAAAGTCCACCGAAAAGAAATTCTTTAACCAAGGAAAATGGTTAAAGAATCTGCTGATTCTGAATCTGCTTCAGCCAGCTGTCTACACCACAGTGTAACTGAGAAGAAATTCCCATCGTTTCTTATTAACAAACTGCCTTAAGGCATATCTAGAGACAACCACACAAAGCAGAGGAGCTCAATTGCAAACTAAATCTTGAATGCCTGTTTTGATCTCTGTTCTAGAAATGTTTCAGTTGAAAATCTCAGTGTTATATTAGATCAGCTGACGTTTGTGCAACACAGATGAAATACAATTTTGCACTTAAGGAACTGGACTCATAGCATGCTTATGCCTATTAAAAAATTCCTGAACAGTCTACCCTTTAATTTATGTAAATTTATTCTTGAATAGTTGTGACCATGGAGTCAGAAGCTTTAGCTCTTAGTTTTGCAATGCTGGGATTGAGCTCTGATTTGGTCTTTAGGTTGGAAATGTTCAAACACTTCTGATGATAAAATTGCTGATTTTGTCATCAGCACTGTACAAGACTTATTGGCCTCCTTCAGCTTCAGTGTGTTCAAAGGATTGTCTTAATGTTCTTGCATTTTCTCAATGACTTTGGTCACTGTTCCTTTTCAAAAATGTTTAAAAATAAAATAGAAAATTTTGCAAGGTCAGGACAGGAAGATACTTCTATTTATTTCTCACTTCCCTTTCCCCAGGATGCACACAAGCAGACTGTGGGTGCAGTTGCTCTTTTGCAGTCAGATGACATCCTTTCTTCCTCTTAGAAGCAAAGGCTGTTTAAAATGAAATTTTTATTCATACTTTTCCATCTTACTACCTTTCTGTTCTCAGAGAAATAAAAAATGGTGAATGGTTAATGCACCATAACATCTCCACTGCGTTTGCAGAAATTGGAGGGTAAAGAGTGAGCAGGGCAGAGGCTTGCAAAGGGGAGCAGGATAAACATAGTCCCTGCAGTTGAGATTTTGCTGAGTAAATTGGGTTACTTGCTTTACTGCTTTCATCCTGGGGTTTTAGTTCCTGGTATGAGCTGCCCTGCCCTGCTTCCCCTGCAGGCAAATGTGTGAAGGGGGAATGTTCAATGGAGAGCAGTGTAATGCTTTGTAACTGGAAAAACTTGACACGGGTTTATCCGACAGAATCCATCTTAAATGTCCTGGCTGCTTCTGCTTTTGGCCTCTGACTGTTCCTGAAGTGGCTACTGAGGGTTTGTTAATTGTGTGGTGTGAGATGTCAGTTGAAGCAGCTCCATTTCTAGATAAAAAGCAAGCCATAGAGCTCGGTTAGGGAGTTCCCAGCTGCCTCACAGTGCCTTACACCCTTCCCTAGGCAGCTGGCTGGCTGCAGTCTGACTCAGAGCATCTCTGGTCAGGTGAAGTCATTCCTTGGAGCTGCTGAGTGATGTGGGATGGGAGGAGACTCCAAAGCTCTTTCCTGAGTGATACCGTGCTGCACGTGGTGTTTGCTGTTTGGTAGGGAAGGAGCTGCAGTGCAGGAATCCCTCCCTGCCATCATCCTTCCTCCACCCCCGGCATGTGGGGGAAATGGGAGGATCAGCATGGCTGTGTTACAGGCCTGAGGCTAAAGCAGGGACACAGCTCCAGCTGAGAAGGGCTTTGATCTCAGTATTTCTTAACATGGGAGTGGCTGATTTTTATTTTTTTTTTTTAAGCTACATTAAAGGGGCCTGAAAGGCTCACTGATTTTCCTACATTTCAAGATGACAAGCTGAGTGGGTGAGGCACAGCATCTTGTGCTGTACTAAGACTTCTGTTTTCCTTGAAGCTGAAAGCTTCCATCTGTTGTCATTCACCACAACTTAAACTGGTTCTACCACTAATGCACTGTCACTTAACACAAGGGCCAGACCTGCCTTGGGCTGGTATGTTGTTAATCTGTTCCACATTACAAAGGAGAAGGTTTCCTCTTCCCAGGTCCCTCAAACATGATGCTTTGCTGTTTGTCCCCGTCTTGTTCCCTGACTTGTACCTCTGGACTACCAGGTGTCTGGTCCTAGGAGTTCTCGTCTCAGTGACTAGCTCAAGGCTGAGGATGCCAGGGCCTTTCTAGCAACATATTTTCCCTGCCCTGATTTGGAAAGCAGCTGAATCAGCCAAGCTGACAATTTAAATGGCAGGCACCTGCCCTCCTCTTCTGGAAAATTCTGGTTAGGGCAACAGAAACATTTATGAGAATGAGGGAAAGGGGAATTTAATAATCCTAAGCAAGCTTAAGTTTAATATGGCAAATTTCAACTCAAGTATTCAGTAAGGAGCTGGTGGAGTTTGAGAAGGGGCAGCTGTAATAACAGACACTATTACCAGACCTATTCCAGAAGCCTTACTCATGAAGTTGTAATGACATCAAGTTGCTTAAAGCATCCAAGTGTGTTGCCAGTGAATTTATAGCTTGTCTAGTTACCATGACAATCCAAAGTTCACTAATATATTCTTTTCTATTTGTTGGCTTTGCTTTACTCTTAGTTTTTGGTGTTTTTTGCTTGTTCCCACTGTGGTTCACGTAACTAGCATTTACTTTAGCCATTCTTAAATTATGTTTTAAAAAAGAGTGGGGATAGGTGCAGGTCTTCACTGTAGTGCCAGTTACTGTTTACTTAGAGTGGAATCAGACCCCTTCTGCATTTGCCTTTGGTATGTGACTGAAATAGGAACAGAGAAACATGGTTTAGATCATTTAACTGGAGGATCTTATCTGTGCCTCTGGTATTAAAGGTTTGGAAGGAGACAAACACTTCAGCCAGAGAGGGAGGCTGAGGCTTAAGCCTGTTCCACCTGACCCTGTGGTACAATCATGGAATGGTTTGGGTTGGAAGTGACCCTAAGGATCATCTAGTTCTAACCTCCTGCCAGGAGCAGATGACATTTGGCTCAGCAGACCCTTTGGTCTGACACAGCACAATTATCTTCTTGACCCTGATGAGATTTTACCGTGTACTGAAGAACAGCACTCACAGAGGCTGAGTGAGCCTGCAGAGTTCAGTCGGTGTAAACAATCCTTTACCTTTAAAAAGTCACTACAGTCCTCCAGTGGAGTAGTGCAAACTCTGCCAATTACAGACAGCATCCATATGATCTTCCAGGAACAGCTTTAGAGCGTGTTCCCTTCCAGGTCCTTAGGATGTGCTGCTGCTCCTCTCTCCTCTTCCCTTGTCTGACCTTTCCCTCCAGTAAGTTGTTAGAGGAAGGCTCAAAAAAGGCAGAACTCAAACAAGAAATTAAACTCAACCCCCAGCTTCCTGCTTTTGTTCAGTGCCAAAAGCACAGCAGGAATCTCTCCTTGCAAGAGTCCAGGCTGCTATTTTTCCTTACTTTGCTCTGTGCTGCTCTCTTCCTGTAGGATGGATTGGATTGGGCAACCATTGTTTTCCTCACACTGTGAAAAGAAATCCAATCATCCAGCAACAGTAGAGCAGTGACCTGCCTATTGTGCCCTAAGGAAGTTAAATGATGGTACACTTGTCATAATCACTTTCACATAAATAATTTTCTGTTATTTAGTGCATTTCCATCCTTGTCACACAACCTCAGCAGCAGGGATTGTAGGAGAGGTGGTTCAAAAATCACTGGAGATGTTGTCACAATGACAGGGTCTCCTATAAGCTCTTTCTGCAGCTCTTCCCAGACAGCTGAGAGTCTCTGAATCATTACACAGGATCAGCAAAACGTGTCACCTTGCTGATCAACATACCAAAAGGATGCAACATATCAAAAGAGCTTGCTTTCTTTGGATAAACATGGCCAACCTGCAAAAGTGGAATTCCTCATTGTCCAGGTCAGAAAGACATGGTATCTCCTCCTGGCTTCAGTGTAAAAAACCAAGTTCTGAAGCTCGAGGGCCATCAGACCTTGCAGCTCCTTCAAAGATGTTTAGAAAGCCAGGAATGAATTGGTAGCCATGTTTGACACCCATTTCCTGAACACTTTTTAAACACCTAAATTAAAGCAATATTCTACTGCCATCAGGGTTGCTTTGTCTAATATCGCTTCATGAGCTGCCTCACTCATGTTCCATCCTCAAAATGAGCATTGTTATATCACTGAAAACATCCAAGTGTTCTGAGAAGAGCCAGCTGGCCTTTACCCACAGGAGTACTGATGTCAAAGCCTTCACCAGCTGGGTTCCTAGAAAGAAGTGCACCAAAAGCTGCAGCAGCAGAACAAACTTATGTTCTCAACAGTCATTTAATTAAGAAATCAATCATCAGAGGAAGCACAGAACACAGGCTGTGACAAAGGCTGTGTTACAGTGCTTTTCTAGCACTTTTCAGCATCAGGTGAGGTGTGTTTATGTGCCTCGAGGCTGGGGCTGGCAAAGCCACGTTGCCAAATTCTGCCTCTTTACAGGCCACACCACCCTACACCGGATCTGGCACCTTTGCCACCACGGAATCACAGTTCAGTCAAAAATGCCAGCGGTGCATTCACAATTCACTTGGGTCAGAGCACACATCTGTATAAAAAGCCAAGCTCTAAATCCCCCTGTTGTAGAAGAACTCTGTTTCTTCTGTCGATGACAGAATTTCCGGTTCAAGGTCTGCTCGCTTTATCTGCAATGTAGGAAAAAAGGGAATCAGCACCACCATGGCCTGCTAAGTGGATTTTAAGTCCTTGTTACTGCATTGCACTTTGCACAAATTCAAATACTGCTTTCAGTATTTGGGACTTGAGGCTCTTTGTTTATCTGGAGATTTAAGGGGTTTTTTTTGTTGTTTTGAGGGGTTTTTTTTCCTCCTTCAACATTTTCTACATGTGCACACATATGGGAATACATACTTATTATTTTAAAATAGTGACATTATCTTTGTTCACTATAGAATCACAGAATAATTTAGGTATGAAAAGACCTTTAAGATCACCAAATCCAGCTGTCAATATACTTGGGTGACACATAGGAGAACTTCTGCTGTGGGCTGAGCCATTGGGAAGCCCAAAGGACATTAACTAGCCCTAATCTCAGTAGATAATTCCTCAAAAGTCCTCTCATTTATGTTCAGTTTGCCTTGTCATAAGAGATTAAGAAATCTAAAGGAAAAAAAAACTAGCAAACTAAAATGCCAGAAAGTTCAGGTAAATAAAAGAAACCACTGAAAATTGCAAGAGAATTTGCTAAGAATATTCAGAAAGAGGAAACAAATGCAGAAAGGCTTCTCTCTCTTTTGGCCTTCTCCAAAGCCATATTCAGGAGCAAAATCCTCCATTTAAAACCTGCCAGGAAGCCATTCTTTCCCAGGGAACAGATTACACTTCCCAGTTCAGCAAGGCAGGGTGAAGAGATGTCAGGTGTGAGCAGGTTTACCTCTCCAGTGAACTCATGCTGACTTTGCATGAGAGAAAAAATTCTCATCTACATTTTTCCTTTCTCCTGCAGGACTGAATGCAGTGCTGGAAGAGCCTTGGCTTAAATTTTCAACATAGTTCTCCTGACCTTGCTTGCTTCAGACTGTTGTGAAAGTCTGATAAATCTACATTGAAAAGTGTAAATATAAGTAACACACAATGCAACTCAGACCTCAAAAGTCCTGTGAGCCTCTGCCTGGTACATGGGCCTTCACAGGCAACCTCTTTGCTGCCCCATTTTAGATGAACCACATTAAATCTGTTGATTTTTTTTTTTTATATGTGGCCTTCACACTGCTGGCCATAGTTCTGAAAGGCTGATTTAATGTAACAATAATCTTAAATCAATTCTGTGAAAGGACTTACCTCCCCACACTGTGGGAACATACTAAATGAGACTGGCAGCATCCCTGCTAGCACTGACATAACCATAAACATCCTCACTGGACCCAAAGCACGAGGATTTTTAACCAATCTTGCTCTGTCCAAGACATGGAAAAAAGTATTCAGTGTATTGAAAAATAGCCTGACAGTGATACAAAGAGCATTTGCTACTATTTTACTGGTTGAAATTACACTGAAATTAGTAATAATCTAGGCTTATGGTTCCTAAAGATATTTCCTTACTTCATTTCCTATGTTCTTACTCTTAACTTCCTGTGCTTTCCCTTTGATCTTGCTGCTTTCTTCCTTAATCTTAACAGTCTGAGCTTGGAAAATGCTGCAGACAAGCACAAAACAAAGTGACAAAAGGAGGGAAAGTACATTAGTGCTTTAAAGTGTCTCAGTTCCTTGGTTAAGATTTTTCTTGCATTACCCTTTCCTTAAACATTTAGTCCCTATGGGCAGCCCTATTTTGCTTTGTGCAAAAATTTATTACTTGACATATTTAAAATTTTATTTTACATCTGCATTTGTCTTCTGGTAACAAGAGTCCCTTAAGCTGATAGGGAATCAATTTAAGCAATGCCAAATTACCTGACAGAGATGATCCCTGCCTGTACTATTTACATGACAAAAGATCACGACCAAAAGCTCAGGGCAGGCTAAGAATCCTCTCATGAAGTATACAATGTATTCTTCTTGGATACAGGGATTTAAAATGTTGAAAAGCAAAAACATGTTTTACAATAGGTAGGAAACTATTTGGAAGTTGCTATCCAGCTTTAGTTGCAAATTCAAGTGCCACATTACCTCTTCAAAAATACAAACCTAAGCTAAGTGGTGTGAACAACCTTAATACAGACATTGGAACTCAAATCTTAAGTTAGGGAACTGGAGGTAGGTATGTGCTGGAAAACAGCCTGTCAGGAGAGCACAAACTTATTTCCTGCATGGGAGCAGAGAGGAAAACCTCATTCCTGCAAACCCTTGGAGCACAGGTTCAGACATAACCAGATTCACTTAATGATCTCAAAGAATCACAGCAGCTGAACAGCAACTTCCCACAGCATCCCTTGCACCAAGGCAAGCAATACTGCAAACCCAAGAAAGAACCTGGCAGATCCCAACTGCCAGACTGAAAACCAGAGTAGCACTGACCAGGCACCCCCAGCCCCCTGCAGGGCCTCTCACCTCTGCACAAAGTACATGAGCACTTCTGGCAGGAAGAACGTTGTCCCAAACAAGACTGCCCTGGACAATGCTGTTTCCATGACAGCCTTCAGGGAGAGAGCAAAACAAGTGTTGTCAAAGCAGTGCTCTGGGCAGCTTCAAACACTGCTTCCCTGAGTGCTTTTTTTGTCTTACACTCTGGAGTTTAAAGCAACAGGTTAATGGGGGATAATAACATCTATTAGAGGAATTCTTTCTTAAATGGAAACTAAGAGGCAAATACTCTGCTTATTACTGAGAAATTCCTTAAAAGCAAGGTGAAACTACTGATGAGTTTTCCTGCCATGATAATAATTTTGCTAAGACTTGCTTTTTAAAGTTGTGCTGAACTTTATACAATTGGTTATACCTTCTGGGCATCCTAACTAGCCTTGTTAAATCTGAAGTTCTCTCTCAAGCTGTCCCCACATCCTTAAGCTCATGCAGTTGTTTCCACAGGGCTTTTCTCTGAGGTGTCCCATCAGAAGATCCAAGAGTCTCATCTCCTTCTGGAGGTGACCAGGGAAAACAGAAATGTCTGTGCCAGTGCCTCTGGTCCTCAGTAGATTGGTTTGGGGAGGCAGCCAACCCTTGATGACACAAAAGTTGTGGAACCTGGTTCCAGAGACCTGCCCAAAGATTCAGCACCTGATGTGGGATTCCTTATCCACTATATCCAACTCTGTCTACATCACATTCTACTCTTAGCAGGGAATGAAACCCAAGTCAAAAAAGTTCTCTGCCCCCTCACCTACCTTCTCACCAGCCTTCTTAGACACTCCTATAACCTTGCCATTCCTGTCCATCACTTCTATCCCATTGTCAAATTCCGGGCTTCTCACCATTGCCACGGTAAATGCACTTGTCAAACCTGCAGGGTTAAAGGGGATTTTGCTTTAATAGATCCAAAAGGACTGCCTCAGTAGTAACATTCATAATGATGTGCATTTTACATTTCCATTTCAGCAGTTCACAACTGAATTACCTTACAGCTTAAAAAGACACTGCCCCATGAAAATCTACTTGGGATCTGAATCTTTGTTTCAGAAGCTTGAGTGAGATTGAAAGGCTTCAGTCCTAAAAGGGGCTTTGTCATTATGGATTCAGAGCTTTAAAATTATTTCCATCCAGCTCAAACCATGCATACTTTGTCTTAAGAGAAAGTGGAGGGATTTCTGTTGTGGTTAGATTTTATCCTGCTCAGCATAAAATCCAGCACAGAAGACAAAATCCTGAAAGCAACAGGGTTTCAGAAAGGGCTGCATCCTGCATTGAAAGGAAGGGCATAGACTGTCAAACTGACCTTACTTGAAATAAGAGATTGCTTTTTTAATTACTTCTTGGTAGGGCTATTCAATAAATTCATTAGTGTACCAGAGGACACTTTGCAAATGCTGGACTAACATTAATCAATTAGGCTCAGAAAAGCCTTCAGACTTTTCTCCACACTTAAGAAAATGGAAGCACATTTAACACCTGCTTCAAAGGAATCAAGTCAGAAACCTCTAATGTAAGGCCTCAGAAAGATCTGAATAGGCATCTCACATAACTTGAAACAGAGGGGATGACATATTTTAATTTTATCAATTTTCCCCTAAGAAAGGCCAAAAGTTTCTATAATGGCAATAGAAACACATGACATTAAATAGTTAAACTTGTCCTGGTGCAACTTCACCATGGCAGTGGAGCTGTTGCAAGATTAGTAACACCCTGCTGGAACAATCTCACTTCCTGCACTCCCAGAGCAATGTCGCACTCTGGTGTCCCAGATGTGCCACACCAGGTCATGTCAGTGCCACTGCTACTGCCCTCCTGATCTGTCCTGGTGCTTTCAGGTATGTGTACAAAGGTCACAAGAGTGCTCTGCAGCTCTGAAACTAAAACCAGCAAGAACCCAATGAGGCTGGGGACACTGCAGTGAGAGTTGTCTCCCACAGAGAGGAGAGGGCCAGCAAAGGCAGCCAGAGAAGAAACAGTGAGACCACACCTGTGCAAAAGCAAGAAAACTCTACAGTCAGACAGGCAAATGGCCCTCAGGCCAGCTGCACAATGCACAGCTTGTTTCTACTCACCAAGCAGAGGAGCAGGTAGCAGTTTTTTGACAAAAAGTTGCATAAATGGGCTCTTCGATGCATAACGATTCACGAAGGCAAGAGGGAGAGCCTAAGGCATGGAGAGGAAACAGGGACCTTGCATTGAAAAAATGTGCAGCATTTCAGTGTAACAGGTTAGGGAAAGAAATCTGTGAATTAGTACATAGTTACCATCTATGAAAATAAGCAAACACCTTGGTTTAACATTCCATGAAAATAAGCAAACACCTTGGTTTAACATTCCAACAAAATATATGCCTTCTCTAGTTAATGAAGATGCTTGTAATCACTCTTTTAGATAAGAATAGAAAACATTATGATTAAAAAATCATTCAACATTATTATGTACAGGACAGCAGCAGTGTGAATACAAAGAAAAAAGAAAATAATTACCTTGACTAACATTCCTTGGACATTTGTCCAACCACACTGTGTCACACACACCTCTCTCCCCTAAACAGGAAATCTGGTTTACTTCTGCATTTTTCCTGATTCTCTGCAGTTTCAGCCCAATTCTATATTCCCATAATACACTTGCAGGAAGTTTCATTTAGGAATAAATGGCCAGGACACCAGCTGGCCCTCAGAGACTCCCTTGAAGGACAAAGGGAGGCACTCCCATGATGACCCACAGGGCAGGGCTGCCTCCCCACACTTCTCTAAGCCCTGAGCAATCCTGCCCGGCTGTTTTGCCCTGCAGTGGGCAGAGGTGAAACTCCCTCTAACAGAAGCAAGACCAATCACATTTCTTCTGCCAGAAGCTTATGAAAATCACTGCTTCATTTGGAGGGTGAGGAGAAGCATTACAGAATCATCTACACTTGCGAAGAGTGTCATGATACCTGAGCTCATTCTGATGGAGCAAACTGCAGAAACCACAAATTCCTATTCCAGCAGAGAGCACAGGGTCAGCTCCTTTCTGGAAGACTGATTTCCCTGCATCCAGTGCAGTATTTTCATGGCTATGCTGTTCCTGGCATTTAAGCAAACACTGTCCAGTAGTGATGCTTGCAGATGTCACCACTTGTTTGGAGTTGGATCTCTTCCACAGCACCACATCAAAAATCAGCTACAACATCCCAGTGGCTCACTATGTTTGTAAACACTGGTCATTCCTCTCACGACCTGTTTGCTAAACTTGCAAAACAGTAAAGAAAATTACACAAGAGGAAGCATCAAGGGAAGCCAAACAAAATAAGGCTGACAGGTGATCAGAAAGTGCTCTTATTCTGAACAGTTCTGTGGCAAGACATCAGAGTAGAGCACCAGAGCACACTCCTGAATGATATCTGACACTGTGGTTACCTCAGTGCCTACTCCTTCTCAGGAGAGCTTGTTAGGAAAGCAATTATTGAGCAAATACTTACACCAACACAAGCTGAATAGGAAATGGCTCCCAAGCCAAGGAAGAGCTGCTTTTGCTGAACTGAGTATTCCTAAGGACAGAAAAAACACACTGCATAAGTACATTGTAAAACACTTGCAAATCAAGTTCAAAATGGCGTTTCCACAATTAAGATGATTATAAAAATTAAAAGTCCACACTCACTTCAGACTTTGGGGTGCCATTTCCATTTGTCAGAGCGAATGCTGTGGTGTATGTGTGAAACACAAACTGCAGAAATAAGAGATTGTAAGAAAAATTGAATTCAGGATTGAGACTAGAAGACCTGTAAAAGTAGAAAGAAAGAGGCACTTACCTGCCAAAAAAAAGAATGCTTTGCCTGGCGCTGAACAGATGAAACGATGACCTAAGAGGAAAAATGCACAAGAAAATGAGGTTTGAAGAGTGTAGAGGTTTTTGGTGCAGGAGCACCAGGAGAACTGCTGAGGTACCACGGGCAGCAATGTCAAAGGCAGTGCCCAAAGCCATCAGCCTTGGTTCCAGGCTAGCACATTCTCTTGTTACAGAAGTGACATGCTCATTTTTCTATTCAGTAGAAAGCACACAGACATTTATAAAACACAGACACATAGTGGTAAAACATTATGTGCAAGAATATTGCAGCAAGATGCTTTCTTACCCAGAAGAAAAATGCATTTGTGTCTGTGAAGCTTAAATAGATGCAAATAAAATAACTAAGGTAACAAAAGTCAATTAAAGAAATGATTGAGTAAGGGTCAGATTGGTTTTGCTGAGGATATGAATATTAACTTAGCTATAACTGATCTATGATCAAAGATTTTAGGAGTTTATTCCCAGCTTCTTCTCAAATTCAGACAGTGAATAAGAACTTCAGCTTTAATAAACCACAACCTTTCTTGAGGTTTCAAACTAAAGGTGTGGAACACAGAGTCAACCAAGATAAGAACACAAAATATTGAATAAGAGGAAGGCTGAGACTCTTCAAAGCCTCAGAGAAGGATCAGTAATTCATTTAATATTAGTGGATCAACCATCTTTATTATTAATGCCAGCACTGACTCTAACCACATCTATGAGAGTGCATTAAGCTGTAAATATCAAAAAGAAGTATTTCTTAATTTAATTTTACTACTTCTATTAATGAATTTTAACAGCCATCAAGACTTTTATTGTACTTTCTATCAGTGCCATGTAAGTTTATGCTGTAATGTCTGTATGGAATGACATATCTCAGGATGTACACTCATAGGCAAAGCCCAAACCCAAAGAATCTAAATGAATAAATAGGCACATAGCTAAAAATTTTATGAAACAAAATGGTGCCATTTTTGAGCACAGTAACAAGAGTTTATGTCTTTGGTAATTTACTGATAACACCATTTCCTACTTGCAAATGCACCATCTGCATAAGAAAAAATCATATTCTGGGTTTGAGACACAGAACACAAGGCTCCAATTCCTTCCCACTACAGTTCCAGATTTTTGAGGCTGAACAGACCAAACCCAGGCCCTGCTCTCATTGCTGAGTGACCTCACCTTGCATCAGAAAGCTGTCCTTCACACATGAACAATCTCTTGGAATGCTGCTGGAGAAGGGTAACTAAGAGCTTTGGACTTCCAGGGAGATTGTTTAAGGGCTCAATTTCCAGGTTACTCAGCACTTCCCATAAAACAGGTATCTTTCAAACAGCTTGTGCTGAAGCTACAATGAAGTCCCCAAACTTCTATTTCCTCTCTCCAATCCCTGGCTATGGAAAATGGAAGCCTTGCTGGATGCACACCAGCATCTGTCATGATTACTTACCAAGGGAAGAGTTATGGGCATGAAGGCTAAAAAGAAAGAAAACTTTATTTCAATAAAAATAACATCTGTGAGTGCAGATGGATGGTCTTGAGCAGAAAATTCCCCTAACTTCCCCCATCTATTTCCATCTCCAAGTAAAACACTGCCCACAAACCCCAGCATCACCATTAACTTCAGCCCTAAGCTTTACCTGACTCCTCACTCAAGAAGCCAAAATCCCTGCTCAGATTTCACAGCCAAAAGGAGCCCTCATGAACTCCACTCACCAGGGCTGATTGGAAACCAAAAACTGAACACAAGTTCAGGTCTCTGTTCAAAAAGAGAGGTATAACAAAAGCTGCCACAGTTGTGACAATAAGTAAATAGCCTCAGTATGGTAATACCTGATTAACAACCTGTGCTGCCTAAACAACACCCCAAGCACTCTTGTAAATTCAGCCAGCAAGGGAAAAACTTAAATTATAGCAGACAGTTAAATGTGGAGGGATTTGGGAACTCATTCTGCAGCAACAAGAAGCAGAGACTAATCAGAGAGTTTCAATCTAGATGAGCAGATTATCCTGGGGAGAAATTCCTCAACAGGACCATAGGAATAAATAAATACACCTTCAACACATTTAACAATGCAACTAACAGAAGAGTCTGCTTGCTTTTCTATATGGAGAAGAGTGTCACTGTGGTATCACAGCAGCTATTTACCATGAGCTGGTCTTCCTGAGGCTTCAGTCACACACATAAAATTTCTCTCATGGGAACCTACCTGGAGGTCTAAACAAAACAGGAATTATCTTGTCTGTATCAGGATGTACACTGGACTTAAAAAGAAAAAAAATAAGCAAATTAGAACATCTTTGCCATACTTGAATAAGGAAAAAACGTTCATCTAAATATTTTGTAAACTTACCAGGCTTAGCAAGAAGGCTTGTTTGGTCTACAACAGTTGGAAAATTAGGTTAGTAATTAAATTTCAGAAGAGGCTGGGTAAAATCTTCTTTCTAAATTTGTTGTAAGTGTTTTTCTAATCACTTCTTTTTATACAAAGTGTATATATTTATACATCTCTTTAATTATATTTTCCCCTAAAATTTCTCTCTGTATACTCCCTGATGAACATAAAGCACTCACATCCCATGGGCTGTGTAACAGCACCAAAGCACACACTAGGGCAGAACAGAAGGTTAATTTTAAAAAGTTAAAACTAGTAGATATTTTAAAACATAAAACAACAATTAAATATGGCTAAACACTTATGTTAAGACTTTAACTGCAGTCCAAAATACCTGATTATTCTGTACACGCTCATTTAGGGTCTTCTCATTGATTTGTATTAATAACCTGGTTCTTTTTATTTCATTCTGTATTTGAGGAAAAAAAAACAAAACAAACAAAAATCCCTCAGATTTCAATATATCAGTTATGAAACACCACAAATACAAGCCTAGAAGCTAATGATGCACCTGTTCCTCACCTGAGGAACACACCCAGACAGACAACCAATTCATAATCATAGAAGCTTTTAAATTATTGAGATAATTCAACCGCTGGCACAGCAGCCACAATCTGAGCAGGGCTGCTGATATGGTTGTGCCTAGAAATATCCCTTGGTTTATGGAATCAGATATAGAAGTGCATAGACGTTTATGTAGAATTGTGGAATGGTTTGGGTTGGAAGGGACCTTAAATCCCACCCAGTGCCACCCCTGCCACGGCAGGGACACCTTCCACTGTCCCAGGTGCTCCAACCCCAATGTCCAGCCTGGCCTTGGGCAGTGCCAGGGATCCAGGGACAGCCACAGCTGCTCTGGGCACCCTGTGCCAGGGCCTGCCCACCCGCACAAAGAAGAATTTCTTCCTGCAACATAATCCAAACCTCCTCGCTGTCAGTTTAAAGCCATTCCCCCTTTTCCTGTCACTCCGTGTCCTTGTCCAGAGCACCTCCCCAGCTCTCCTGCAGTCCCTTTAGGCACCGGAACATTGCATTCGCTGCTACATTCCTCATGTATCTCCTTTTCCTCAGCAGCCCTGCAGTGACCCCATTTCACAGCCCCTGAGGTCGCTCGCTCATCCCGACCCTCCCTCCCCGCGCCGCACTCACCGAGGACTTGAGGAGCAGCAGCGGATCCAAGGCGTCCGCCCAGAGGAGAAACCTCTGGAAGAACGACTGAGGGAGACACGTTTGAGAGACGAGGCGTTATTTCGGATACCTTCCCTAAGCATGACCCGTCCCCACATCCCCGCCCGCACTGCCCACCTGCCCCTCCGCCCTCCAGTAGCGCAGGTTGGCGTCCATGGAGCCGCGGCACCGGAAGTGCCGGCGGGCCCGGTCCGCGGCTGCACGCTCCGGCCGGGCACGGGGCCGCCGCGCCGGGGTTCCGGTGCCCTTTCCAGCGGCCCCACGGCCTTTCCCTTTCCAGCGGCGTCCCCCGTGAAGGCCAGGCCCCACGGCCTTTCCCTTTCCAGCGGCTTCCCCCGGTAAGGCCAGGCCCCACGGCCTTTCCCTTTCCAGCGGCTTCCCCCGGGAAGGCAGAGGCGAGGAGCCGGAGAATCCCCCGCGTCCTCCGCGGGATGGCTGAATGAAGAGAAGGCCAGGCCAGGTGAAGGTCGGGGTGGCGCGGCCCCGCAGGCACAAACTGGTCAAATTCAAATACCAGGTTTATTGGGAAAAATACCACGGTTTCATTTCACAAAGCAACCAAACACCAGGACTGAAAAGATTTGCAAGTAGTGGAACCTGCAGCATCAGAAAGCACGATACCTCAGTTTCAATTCTCAATCCTTTGTTACATTGGAGCATTAATCCCCATTATAAAGCTGATTTAGGACTCAGCCCCGTTGTGCTTCTTTGCTCAGAGGGACAGAGGATGAAAAACAGAAACCCCCTGAGTGTTGTATTGATCTGTGCAGCCCCCCCCCAGGACTTGGTTTCAGGGGCTGTGAACTCAGTGAACAAAGGTGCAGGGCAGAGCTGCTGAGGCAAGGAACACATCCCATTCCTTCAAAACAGAGAAACAGGGCTCAGGGGCAAAGGGAAAGAAAAGCAAAGCATCACACCTGCTGTCAGGCCATGTTAAGATTATTTTATTATAGCTAGAGAGATGCTACATCAGTTTCAAGCAGTACAAGAGTCAAGCAAATTCAAGTGAAAGAAAACTTGCAATGAAGCTCTAAGTGCACTGTGGGGGTTCAAGTTTTTACCATCTCCCAAACAAAATTAAAATTCATCCTTGTTAGTGCTCCCAAGGACCTGCACCTTTTTTTAAAATGGCACATATTTACATTCATTCCATGTTTTAGTGCATTTACACACAAAACCAATAATTTTAAAATTATTACTTGTTACATTTATTTCTTCCTCTGCAAAATGCATTAAAAACAAACCATATATCAAAAATTTATCCTTGTATTGTTTCAAACTTTTTTTTTGACAGAATTTTATGTTGTATGAGAAAATGAAATGCAGGACATTTTCTGGTCCAAAGCTAGTTAAAGAAAGAGGAGAAAGCCAGTGGAAGGCAACTGTAACTTGTGTACTCATCACATTCAGGAAGATGATTAATGGTCACAGAAATCCATGAAACTGAAGTTGCAGAAGATGGGGGAAAGCCTTAGCTGTACCCTTTTTAAAGCAAGACAAGGGAGTCAGTAAATATTTCAGCATTTAATTTCTTCTTAAACATGACAAAATGAGACTTTTTTTTATTATTAATTTTTACAATCACAGCTGTTTTCCTAATGTCTTCAGTGGACAAAACTAAGAGTTTTGCCCACATATTTGAGTGTTTTATTTATGAACTTTTTCAAAATATTCTTTGGAACCTTCTGGGCTTGGTTTGATCTGTCAAGAAAAGAAAGTTTAGTTATTACTCGGTAAGATATAAGTACAATGTAACTTTAGTTACTACAGGTACGATAAAAAAATTACAGATTTGACACTTTATCTAAGAAAATTCATGCATGCTTTTTGTAAAAAGAGTAATCTGTTTCTGTTTCTGCACTCGAAAGACAAAAGCCTAGATCATTTACAACTCCTACTTGAAAATTTTAAGTATCAACCACATTTTTCCTGTTAAATTACAATGCATTAAATAAGTAAAAAATCTGAACTTAGTTAATGGAGAGTCTAAGTCAAATTTGGAATTTTGAACATAATTTGTGTCCCCTAAAAGGAAACCAGTAACTTTCTTCACAGAAATCCCACACTGTGTATCAAACAGACTAAAGTACCCCAACTGATAAAAGCTTTGTGTTTTAACAGGAAGAGATTCAGTCCAGCAGCTCACATCCAAGTGGATGCCAGCCCTCCAGACAAGCACAGAGAGGCCAGTGCCTATCTTTAGGAGGGTTATATTTAGCACTGAGCAGCACTCACCGTTGGGGAGTTTGGAGTCCAGTTAGCTGGGCACACCTCTCCGTGTGTCTCCACGAACTGGAAAGCCTTCACCAGGCGCAGCGTCTCCTCCACGCTGCGCCCCACGGGCAGGTCATTGACACTCAGGTGCTTGACAATCCCGTTGGGGTCAATGATGAACAGACCTCTGCAACGGAGCAGGAGTTTAGGGAAGGCAAAGCACGTTCCAAGGCCAAACACAAGGAACTGGATGCACAATTTCAGTAAGGTGGTTACTGCTAGTTACAGGCAGCAGTTAGGAGCAGAACTATAGCATTTGGTATCTTGTTAGCTAAGTGATCCATTGCTATGGTACTGTGAAGTTAGAGAGTATGCAGAGACTATTCAATCCAGGCACACAGAGCAAAGGGAGAACAATGTTCCACCTGTACTTCAAAATTTAAAGCTGGCATCCTGCCCATGTCTTTTTGGTCAAATCTGTAGGTAGTGAGTGAAGAGTTGCTTGTGCATTATGCTACTAAAGTAAACTCCGTTGCATACAAGTATTTGTGAAAACCGAAGTCCCAATCTTACCATACTAATTAACTTAACCTGTCAGTAAACAAATGTCAAAAGTTCCTGATCCAAAGAGATCAGGAACTGAAGGCCTCCAGAAGACTCCTACCCAATCCACTGTTTCTCAGGGACTACCGTGGAAAAAAATGATCAGAAACTGCCCTTCTATGCTGCTTTTTCCTTAGTTACATGGACTTCTCCCCCTCTCTCAGAGCAGAAGAGCTGGCTTTTCCCTCCCACATTTTTAGAGCAGCCTGGAGCCATTCTCAGCTTCATGGCCAAAATGGCCAGGTGCCTTTTTCCTAAGGTTGGATCCAGCCATCCTGCAGCAGACATCTCACAGTCTTCACTTGATGCCATTCCCCCACAGGAGGGAACAGTGTGCCTTATGTTGGTTAGACTGGGTTGTGTCACAGCACAGCCACCAGCAGTGGAGCCTTACCTCAGTGCTATGCCAGGTCCTTCCAGCAGCACCCCATAATCACGGGAGATCTGTTTGGTGAGGTCTGACAGAATTGGAATATTCATTTTGCCCAAACCACCGCTCTAGAGAACAGAGTAAGATTCCGCTTGGTTACAAAAAGCTCCATGGGATCATCCTTCCTGAGCTGCTGGATTCCATGTCCTTGAGGGCACAGTAACAACAGAACACAACCATGGCATCTGCTCCATGAAATTAACCAAGTGTCTGTGGTGTTGCTTGGGTTTGCTTTGTTTGTTTTGAAGCAGTCAGGAACAGTCTGTTTCTTTAGAAAGAGAAAATTTCTTTTGCACTGAGCATTTTAGAACTGCTTATTTTGGTGGTAAGAGGCTACCAATGGTAACAGCCATAGATTTCCAGAAAAACTTCCTTTGTATCCTACTCAGGAAAATTGAATAGAAAAATTTATACTGCGTATTTAAGTGTTCAGAATTAAATAGCATGAACATGGTGGGGAGGGAAGGGAAACAAACGTGTGAACAAAAAAACTTTAGAGCACACATCTGATGAGGAACAACTGAGGGAGCTGAGGAGAAAAGGAGGCTCAGGGGTGACCTTATCACTCTCGACAACTACTTAAAAGTGGGTGTAGCCAGGTGGGGGTAAGCCTCTTCTCCCAGCTAACAAGGGACAGGACATGAGGAAATGGCGTCAAACTGCACCAGGGGAGGTTTGTACCAAATATTATCAAAATCTTCTTCACAGAAAGGATTGTCAGGCATTGGAACAGGCTTCTCAGGGCACGGGAAAAAAAGCATGTTGGATGTGACACTTGAGGACATGGTTAGTGGTGAACATGTGGTGGTGGTGAGTTGGATTTCACAGTCCTAGAGATCTTTTCCAACCTTAACAATTCTATGATTCCAAACACAATGCTCCTACCAGCATACTAAATATGTCTGCTGAGAGTTCTGCTGCTCTATTCAGTGCACTTTTTTTTTCTTGTTTTGCCTCTCACAAATCAATTTAAATACTATTTGAAAAGTCAAACAAGATTTCTTTCAGTTTTGCCACATACTGAGACTGCAAGAGAGATAAGGTCTCTAACCTTGAAACAAGGCTGGAATTTGTTGGCTTTGCTATTCTTGGCATCACCAGTGAATCACTGTGTAATCTCAGCCACTCAGACCCTGATCCTGCAAACACTTGTCTGCAAGAGTTCCCCACACAGAGTTTTGAGCACAGATGTCAGAGAAACCAAGGCTTCAGCTTCTCTGGGTGTCAGTTCCCTGCTGTACCACCATGGAATTCTTTCCACCGTTTTGAGTTGGACTCCATGGTCCTTGTGGGTCCCTTCCAACTCAGAATAGTCTGTGCATCTGTAAAATACTATGTGCATGACTGACATACCCTGAACACCTTTGGGATAAAGCTGTTAAGACAAGCCACAGTCATATTGCTTTGAAGAAAGCATGCAGAAAAGAAATACCTTTGACAGGCTCAGCCAAGGTGTATTAAATCCAGGTGCATTAAACTCCCTTCTCTTCCCTTCCCTGCATGTTCCAGTGGTGCCAGAAGACACCAATGGAGCCTGCAGCACTAGTGCACACTGCTGTCCTCACAGGCTGGGACTGATGGCACAGGCACTTCTGCACCTTCCTGGGACACCTGTGGTTCTCTGCCTAAACCAGGGAGATGCTTTGGGTCTTCAAAAGCACGTATTTTTATACATATCTGAAAGAGTCTCCAGTAAAGGGTTGTCTTCATCACTTTCCTTTCCTAAAGAAAGCTTATAACCTCCATTTGTACTGCAAGAGTGGAACCCTTTCAGCAGGTGAGTTAATGATACAAGTGCTCCAATAAACTGGTGGTTCCTTTGCTTCCAACCTGAAGCCACCACTGTTGGGTAATTGTCAACAGTAATGACTGAAAGGAGCTGCTGCTCCTTTTCTGTGATAGTTTTTGTGCATTATCAGCTGTCACAGGCACTTTGGGACAGTGACATGTAAACTGTGCATTTGTCTTTTGAGATAAATATACAAGGATGCAATGTTATCAATATAACTGTCATCACAGCAAAATAAGCTAAAAGCCCATACCAAATAATTAAGAAAAAGAGAAAGAAGACAAAAGATAGAGGTCAGAATTATGTCATCAAATGTAGAAGCTGACTGCATACAACTTTAGGAAATCTATTAAAAATCAGTGTTGGCACAAATATTTATTCAACTCCTCTTCTCTGAAGCTCTTGTGAAAAGAAACCAAACCAACAGAGAAAGCCCTAAAAAGAGACTCCATTCCTACCTTTCGTGGTGTGTTTATCCAGGCCAGATGACTGAAATGAGAGTCCACTGAAACAGCCACCACTTCACAGTTCACGTCACGAAATTCATTTGCTTTGTTGCTAAAAGCCACAATTTCCGTGGGGCAGACAAAAGTGCTGGTGGGAAGACAGATCAGGTTGTAATAATTCTGCCATCTTCCCTAGAGAAGACTCTCATGTGTTTCTAGGCACTAATGCAGCAGAGCGTTATCTTTAGACTGGTAATTTTAGCCATGTTTCCTGCTCATTATTAGTTTCAGTCTCAAACCAACAGTCACAGCCACATAGCTAGGACAGCAGTTACCTTCTCTGAGTTCTAGATAGATTCTTTACAAAGACAGAAACATGCTAGAGACTCTCCAGAGAGTGTTTGGAAACTATAGCAGAAAGATCTGCAGGTTAAACCCTTCTCCATGTGCCCACATGCACCGGGATGCTCTTGGCAATTCAAGTCTTCTGAACAGACTGACCCCCATCCTGTCATGCTCTGCCTTGGAGCCATGTACTTGCAGTCCTGCTGGCCTTGCTGCTTCAAGGACAGAGTCTCCAAGGCAGCTGCAAACTGCAAGGAAATGCCCTCACCCCTGCGATCTGACTGTAACAGGAACCACAGCCAGCTCCTGATGCAGTCCCTGCAGCTAGAAGATGCTCTCCAGCCACCTTATCCACTGTTTTAACACACAACGGCCATGTGCCCTCAATCTTATCACCGACGCTCTAGAAACAGGCACATCTGCTTTGCCAGACTGCCCCAAATCGGGCAAAACCAGAACGACCTGCAGCGCTTGTGATGACCTTCAGCAGGGCAGAAGGCCCATCGGGAAGGGGACAAACCCGCACTCACAAGTCCAGGGGGTAGAAGAAGAGAACCAAGTATTTCCCCTTGAAATCATCTAGGCTCAACTCCTTGAACTCTCCGTTAACGACGGCCGTTCCCTTGAAGGACGGGGCGTGCTGTGTCACCGCCACGGCGAACCGCGAGGAGCCTGCGGAGGGGAGAAGGCGGAGCTGCGGGCCGGGCCCGGGGGCGCTCCCGGGGAGCGTCCCCCGCACACCCTCCCGCACTTACCGAGGCTGAAGGCGCGGCGGGCGCAGGCCGGGAGCTGCGCCGTCCCTCTCCTCCCGGCAGCGGCGGCGGCCACGGGCACCTGCGGGGACAGGGAGGGTGAGGGCGGCGGTTCAGGGCGGCGGGGCCGGGCGGGCCCGCGGGCCGTTCCTCACTCACCGCGGCGCGGAGCAGCCTCCCCAGCGCGGCGGCCATGTCGAGCGGCGGGCGGAGCGGGGCGGGGCGGAGCGGGGCGGGAACCCGAGGGGGGCGGTGAGGGACGCGCGGGCACAGAATCACGGAATCGATCGTGCTGGGAAATGCTGCTGGCACTGTGCAGTCCGACATGTGCTCGAACACCACCGGGTCAGCCAGAGTATGGCTGTTCAGTCTTTCCTTGAAGACCTCCAGGGATGGTAACTCCACCTCCCTGGGCAGCCCATTCGAATGTCTAATCACCCTTTCTGCGAAGCAATTCTAAGTAATGTCCAACCTAAAGCTCCCCATGCACAACTTGAGGCCATGTCCTCTTGTCGTTTGTTACTTGGGAGCAGAGCCCGACCCCGACCCTCCTGTCAGGGAGTTGTGGATAGTGATAAGGTCTGCCCTGAGCCTTCTCCAGGCTAAACACCCCCAGCTCCCTCACCTGCCCCTCACAGGACTTGTGCTCCAGACCCTTCCCCAGCTCCGTTCCCTTCTCTGGACCCGCTTCAGCGCCTCAATGTCCTTGCAAAACTGCGGGGCCCAGAACTGGACACAGCACTCGAGGCTCCACAGTGCCATGTCCCCGGCGCTGTGCCCGGGCCTCGCAGGGGTGGGTGATGTTTGCTCTGTGTGACACAGCCCAGCCTGTGCTCAGAAACCTTCCACAGACACGCTTACCATTGACCCTGACTTTGTTGAACTCACTCTGATTATAGCTACAGAATCACAGAATATTCTCAGTTGGAAGGAATACACAAGGGTCATCAAAGTGCAGCTCCTGGCCCTGCACAGGACGCCCCAAGAGTCACACCATGTGCCTGAGAGCATTGTCCAAACACTTCTTGAGCTCTGTCAGGCTTGGTGCTGTGCCCACTTCCCTGGGGAGCTCGTTCCAGCACCCAATCTCTTATTTTTTTCTAAAACCCGGTGGTTTTTCTAATGCACAACCTAAACCTCCCCTGACTCAACTTCAGGCCTTTCCCTTCGGTCCTGTCGCTGATCACCACGGAGCAGAGATCAGAGTCTGTCCCTCTTCTTCCTCTCACAAAGAAGTTATAGACTGCAATGTTTTGTCCCCTCAGTCTCCTCCGCCTGAACACACCAGGTGCCCTCAGCCACTCCTCATACAGCATCCCCTCAAGGCCCTTCACCATCTTTGCAGCTCCTAGCTTCTCTTTTTGTTCCTTCATCTAAACACTTAAACCGAGCTGAACCCAGTTTCTCTTCTGGGTTTTAGTAATTTCTGCTTTCATATATTTATTAATATCCATGACATTTTAGAAAGGGCAGACCTTGTAAACTAGAGAAGAGTGTGGCTCTGCTAGCAGGATAAGCTCAGCCATCAGCATCAAGGGGCAAAGCCAAAGGCAGCCAGAGCAATGTCAGCTACCCCTGGGATGAACCCAATGAATGCTAAATCTGCACTTCTGAACTTATTCCTGGTACTGATCCATCTGCATGGTCCAGTCACCTCTGTAACAGTGAACCCTCTGAGCCTTCAAAAGAGGGAGGATTTTGTTCAACCTGCCTGTTAGGGTTGATAACTGTCTGGTGTTAACTTTCTGCCATGACTAGGAATTGTTTGGGCCAGTATTAGTTGGTGTTGTCCAAAAGTGTGCTGAGATCTTTCTGGGCATTTAACATCATGGCAAATTTCAGTCACTGGCACCTTGAATTTATTAATCCAGATGTAGCCAATGACAGCTGGAAATGTGGCTCTGAAAATCTTCTCAAAAAAAAAAAAAAACGTAACTCCTAGCAGAGCAGCCAGAATAATGTTATGTATTCAAAACATGAAAGTGGAAGCAAGTAAACAATTTGTACATTAGAAGGTGTGTCAGGTAGAGTGTAGCTGAGATGTGCCCTTGTCTGCAGCCTTGGATTAGGAGAGGGAAGGAGCAATTGTGGAGATTGTGACCAGGGTAGAGGTGTGGGAGGTGTTTGTGCCGCTGCTGAGGGCTGCAAGTGGAGCAGTGAGCAGTGAAGCTGAGCCTGGCACACCTGTGTGTGGAGAGCCTGGTACAGGACTGGCTTATAGAGAAAGGCCACAGTCAGACTAACCTAATAATGCTGAGGGAGAAGTAGGACAGAGGTAGCTACAAGGACAGGGTGCCCTTGCAAAAAGGGAAGAACCGCTGGAATGTGATAAACAATTTGTAGGAGAGGAGCAAAAGTTAGCTACAAAACCACAAGATTACAATGGCGCTTAGCCAAGCTTTGCCGTAACGCGAATAGCTTAATAGCCAATGATCAGCTAGGATTTTTCACTATGCATGAGCTAATTAAGCGTTGTACTTAACCAAGAGCATTCTTGCCAATAAACGAGACTTTGCTGATGACCATCTGGTGTCCGCGTCTCCCTTCTCCGACACCTGTGGAGCAGTGACTGTAGGTGGAGAGCAGCAAAACCATCAGCCATTACCTAGGCTGATTCTTTTCAGAGCAGAGCAGGATGGCATGACTGCATTTGTGTCTGAAAGCTGGCACATGCCCTCAGTCACAGAGACATGCTTGTCCAGACAGTGCCCTGGGGCTGGGCAGCAAATTGTGTGCCCAGGGGTGGCCAAGTTCCTTTCCCTCAGCTGTGGGAGCTGCATTGTGGCATCCAGAAAAGGGCTGTTGCTCGGATTTCCTGAGGATGGCTGTCTCATCCACAGATGATTATTCACAAAACTTCTAAGTTGATGTATTCTAAACCAATGCCCTTCCCCCATCCCCGGAAAAGTTATATTTGTTTGAAACTCTTTGTTTAAACTCTTGGCTTGCAGGTGGGGAAATATTGCTCATGCTTTGTTATGTAGGCAGCATAATTCAGCTTCTCAGACCTCTGTGCGAGAGCTTGAACTACTGCCATTTAATGGGGGGTATTTTCCATTTTGCTTTTGCAAAATGAGCATCCCTGAAATCTGAAGATGGACCTTGTCACTGCCAAAGTGCACCTGATAAAAGTCGTTCCTTTTTCCTCATCTCTGGCTCTGGCACAGGCTAGAGCATCTGCTAAACCTGGTTCTTACTGACATCCAAAGCTCAAACTCAATCTACCAAGTGATACCATATGCACATCTTTTTCCAAATCTTGTTGGTTGTCTCCTTTGCTGTCTTTAAGCCTGATTCAAATTGAGATGTGAAGCTGGTGAAAGATTCTCCAGGGATTTCAGCAGGCTATAAGGAGAAGTTGGTATACAAGGTGCAGAGTAGCCCATAAGGCACTTGAATAGATAATGGGAGATGTGAATGTTCTTTTTGATTAGGATACTTCTCTGCCTGCTCCCATTTTGTCCCTCTCTTTTCCTATCTGGGAATAGTTGACTATGTCTTTCTGGTAAAAAACTACAAGATCGGTTGATAAAAGATACTAGATGATGCTTGTGTGTTGTTTCCATGATTGTTTTGTAAATGTTAGATTTTAAAGAGCTCTGAAAGATCACCATTCACACAACAAAATTTTAGAGGAAAAGTAGCTGTTTCTCTCTAAACTTGATGAAAAGGATAAGCAAATCCTAAATCAGAGCTGCTGCTGTGGATCACTGAGTGGCAAATTCTGTGCAGAGTATGGGATACATATGTCTGCTTGTTTAAAAATAAAATCTGCTAATGTTCTGGAAGGTTATGTTATTCCATGTGTTCAAATGCTGTAACAATCATTTGTCCTCTACCTTGAGGAAAGAGATAACTGAAAAAGAGGCTGGGAAATGGGAAAAAACAACAGAGGCGTAAGCATTTTTATCTAAACCAAAGCAAAAAGTTTGGCTTAGGCAACACGATGCATCACCCCGTGACTGTGGGTAGATGGCAGCCTCTGTCCTTGCACACAGGGGCGCTGGAAAATATTGCAGCTGCCTGCAAATGCTCTCCCAGGCCTGTGTGCTCCCACCTGCTGATACTCAAGCAGGAGAAAAAATTTGCCTGTTCATAGCAAGAAGTTTCAGAAGCAATTCCAAGCACAATCCAGTTTAGGACTAATCATGGACGGGCTTTACTGCATTAATTAAGTGTTAGAACATGGATTTAGGAGATGGCTGCTGTTAGGGAAGGTTTCCAATTGATAAGTATAGGCAAAAGCCTTTCTGACATCTGGTTCACCGGGGTCTTACCCTTCCATTCCGAGGTGGCCGTGCTGAGGCCGAGTGGTTTTTCTCTGGTGGCAGGATCAAACTGGGTGTGTTGCCGCTGTGTTTCTGGCTGGAGCTGTGCGAGCCCACCCTGCCGATGACTCATCCTTGAGTGGCTCAGAATATCACACTGTGCCTCGCTGCTTCCCTGTTCCTATTACACTGATGCATTTGGGTCTCGCTCGGTGTTGGCGTTTCATTTACAAACCTCGCTTTTCCCATAAAGGAAAGATGGCTGCCAGCCCTGCTTTACCCTGATTTTCAGCACTTTTAGATTTTTGGGAGCCTCTCCTGACTGACTTCAGATGGAAATTTTAAAGCACATTTTTAAAGCACCTTAGAAAGCACATTTTTCAGAATATTAAATTTTTATGGTAGCCTCTCCCTTTTTTTTCCCCCTTCCAATATTGGTTGCTTCTGTATATGATTCAGACTAAATTTTCCTTTTTCTCCTAGCAAGTGTTGAATCAGAATATTTAGGCCAGCAAGAGAGACCTGTGTTCCTTCCCTGCATTCCCTCCCTGCCACCCTGTCTTTGAGTCCACATATTTCAGCACCATTTTACAAGAGTGAATAGAGTCAGATAAGCAATGGAACAGATTTAAAGGTCTCCTGTTTCCTTCTCTGTCACTCACAGAGAAGCTGACTGTTCCATTAAATCAGGTGTGGACAGAATTTGAAATTAAAGGACTGCATCACCACAAGAAATAATAGATATAAATAAATCTACCTATTCCTAATTTGGTTTAGTTGGTTGTGTGAACCAGTTGTTCCAGCTGACGTGAGAATGAAGATACTGAGAGCTGTGAAGCAGTCATTAGGTAAGAGTCCAAATGCTGCACTTTTGGTTTTGATTTTGCAAAAGCCAGCTGAGTGGAACTTGCTCTGGCAACACATGGGGAGCCACATCCATGAAAGGGGCCATCTATCTCGGGCCTGTGTAACCTGTATCAGGGGTTTAATCAGGCTTTAAAATGCAGTAGAAAAGAGATGCAGTGAGGACTAATCACTTTGATTTTGTTTTTCAAAGTAGTGCTAGTGAGTGCTAGTGAACACACCTCCTTCCTTGTCCTAGTACATGCCAGTGAGTCAGATTGATTAGAAACAGGGAGGAGGTTGTTAGTTAACATAACAATATTGAAAAAAACCCTCTCCATTGCTCTTCCCAATAAGCATGGAGTCAGAATCGCTGCTCTCCATGTAGACGTGTAACTAGGACAGACATGAGCAGAGCTCAGATATCCCCACTCTCTGCTCTCAGCCACGTTTAAGTTGTGCGGCTGCCTCTGGTCCACTTCAAGGCAAAGCCACGCAGCTGAGCTGGAATAACCCGTGTGGCAGCAGCACACGCTGCTGGCTGGCTGTCCCCGCTCCTGCGGGGGCTGCCCGAGTGTGCCTTTGGTTGCCAGGATCGTGGAGAGCGCCGGAGCTGCGCCGCTCGTGAACACTAGGTAGCTCCGTGGGATTTCCAAACTCCAGGCAGATCTGTCGTAACTCTTTTTGATAAATAGGTTTGCCCTTTCAAGAACTAAATATTTGAAACTATACAGGACAACATCAGCGTGCTGGAGTCATACTTTTGCCCCACAGGGCAATGCTGTGGGTGACTCCACATATCTAGAGGGAACATAGAGATATTAGATAAAAGAGGAACAGCAGAGCTGTTGGGTGCACGTGCTGATTTCCAGTGCAACTCATACTTGAGCTCTTCAAGATCTGCCCTCTTCATTCAGGTACCTCTATGAAAATAACTCGCCAAACACAGTCAGTGCTCCCTGTGGAGTCTCCCATGAAGGTAAATCCCTCTCCACTGACCAGTCTCATCCCGGGATGCAGCAGACACAGCGATATCCCACTGCTGCTGCAGTGAGTGGTGCTTCACAAAATGGGCACTTAGACACATGCCTTCATTTGCCCTCTGAAGAGAGGAGTTGCTTGTAGCATTAAAAACGTTCTGTATAATGAAAGTTCTGTCTTCCACCCTCAGCCACATTGAGATGTTTGCATTGTTCTTATGGTGATTATTAGTAGGGGGCTGGGCAGGGATGTGAAATGCACTTAGAACTGAGCATAATCTGCTCTGTTTACATCACTGCTTGCACAGAAGAGTTCAAACAACAAGCAGGGCAGATGCTCCTTAGGAGCCTCATCTCTGTGCTAAGGCTCTGGTTTCCAGGAAGCAATTTCTCCCTCAAGAATTATTTAATCAGAGAAAAATCTTCCGGTACTTACAGACACAACTGCTGCTGTATAGAACTTGTATTACAAAGAAAGTAACCACAACATGGAAGGCTCTGAAGGCTGAATGTTTTTCTGAAGCTACAGGAGAGAGGCTGTGGAAGACTGTACATAGCACTGCCACCTGCTATGCAAAATAACTTTCAAAGGTCAAACCTTTGACACTTAATCAGGTACAAAAGGCATTTATTGTAGCAATTTTACCCCCGAGGTATTATTCATTAAATGCATTTCTCATCTATTTCCTATGTTCAGAAAATGTGTTCTAGGCAGTCTGCAAGCTCTGCTATTGCAAGTCATTTCTGTGTGGCTGTGGAAAGAAATAAATTGGTAAATAAAAAAAAAAAAGAAGGAGAAGAAAAAAGTAATGTCTATGCTCCACTTACAAGAAGGTGCATGTTAATTTCATTTACTTCATGTGGATTTAATCAATGCAAATACAGATGGGGAAGAGTGTCAGTGGGAGTAATGGGTCGTTTTTATTCCTCTTTCATTGCTTGACCTGATGAATCGATCTACCCCGTTGCTAGAAAAATCAGAATCATGCTGACATGAGCATCTGTCCTATGTAGACAGGAGAGAGTTTATGTTGCAATCTAGCGCTAAAAATTCGCAAACTTTCCACAAGTGGCTGATGCCTCACACAGCTCCTTACAAGGTGAAAACAATGGTGTGGCAGAAGAGATGGGATTCCCTCGGGTCCTTCTGTAGGGGGCTTTTGACATCCCCAGAAGGGCGGGGGGGGAAGACGTCTGCCGGGTGTCGGCGACCTCTTCCCACCTGTGTGGACACCTGCGGGAGGGTGACGAGCGCCAGGACCCGGGCCAGGGAGCCCTGGGGACCGCGGGCCGGACAAGGGGAGCCCGGGGATGGAGCCTCCCGGGGATGGAGTGCGGCTCCAGGGCTGCACCGGGGCCAGGACCGCGGGAGCCCCGCGCATCGCCCCGCGCATCCCCGGCGGCGAACACCCATCCCGCCACCGGGGACGCTCTGGCCGGTCCCTGCCCGTGCCCCTACCCGTGCTCTCCCCCTCCCCGAGGCGGACAGCGGCCGTCTCTCCCCGGGGACCCTGCGTGGCTGCGGAGCCGGCGCCAGGTGCGGCGGAGCCGCTGCAGGACTACACGTCCCGGCGTGCCCAGCCCGGCGGGGCCGGCGCCTGCGCGGGGCTGCGGGGCCGCTCCGCGGTGCCACACCCCCGGGGAGGGAGGCAGGAGCGCCCGAGCCCTCAAACCACCGGGGGAGCCGGCGGGGCGGAGGATGGAGTAGCGGGGCGCGGCGGAGCAGCAGTGCGGGGAGCGCCGCCTCCGCCCGGGGAGCGCGGGGGAGCGGGCAAGGCAGGCGGGGATGATGCGCGGGGGGACAACGCGCTAGGGGCAGGAGGCGGGTGGTCGCCCGGAGACTCCGCACCTCGGAGTGACGTCCTGCTGCAGTGCCGCTGCCTGCGCTGCCCGAGCTCGTCAATGGAGCTGGAAAACATCGTTGCCAACACCGTTTTGCTGAAAGCCAGGGAAGGTGAGAGAGCGGCGGGAGGGGAGAGGGGGCTGGAGCATCCTTGTCGCAGTCGCCCCTCCGCGGAGCGATGCCCGCGGGATGCGGGCGGGCGCCGGTGGAGATGCGCGCCGGTCCCGCCGCCGGCGGCTGTCGGGGTGCCATGTGGCTGTGCCGGGGTTGGAAACGGCTTGTTGGAGACAGAGCCCCGGTGAAAATGAAAATACCGCTGTTTTTTCCCTGTGCGCGGGGATTTGGGAAAGGAAGTGAATGAGATTGCAGAGATTACAATATTCACCCATCTCTTCCTTCCCCCTTCCCGCCTCCCCCCCTCAAATCTGGTCCCACAGATTGTGCTATTTCAGCGTCTATTGTTAAAGGTCAGCTGCAGATGCATTCATTCAAAAGGGCTTAGCAAATCTGCAAATAGCTTTCCGCGCCGTGTGGTGAGACCGGCAGGATCGTATCGCTTCCCCGTACAGTCATTGCCTTATTCGGCGTTATTAGGTGAGATCATGTTGCTGCAAACATGCCCATTGTTGAGAGCGTGTTTGTCCCCAGCCGGAGCCGGACAGAGGGGCTGGGGGCTCCGTCCCCGCCCGCGGGTGGCGCGGGGGTCTCCGAGCGGGGGCTGTCCCCGCGGCCGCCGCCGCGCTCGGCCACCGGGGATGCTCCGGGCGATGCCGGAGCCGCCGGCGCGGAGCCGCCGCTGCTCGGCGCGGGGAGCCCTGAAAAGACGCTCGGCTACCGGCTGCGGCGGACCCGGCAGCATCCCCGTCCCGACCCCGACAGAGCCGAACCCCGACAGCCACCGGTGGATCGGGCTCCCCGAGCTTGCTTTCCCCCCGTCGGGAGCGGACGCGGTTTCCTCTGCCCGCGCTGGCGGAAATCCTCCCGCGGCTGCGGAGCGCTGGGCACGGCGGGGCTCGGGGCTCCCCGCACAGCCCCGTCCGCCCGGAGCATCCCTCCGGCTGGAGCGGGAGCGCCACGCACAAGCAACACGTCTTACGGCTGCGGCAGCGCTGCCAAGACGCGATCGCCTTCTGTCTGCTCCAGCCCATTTCTATGTTTGTGTTTATTTACTTGCTTGCTGCTTAAAATAAGGCATTTTTCCAAGCCCTTGCTCAGAGTTTCTTCCCTGAAAGCACTTGCTGGACCAGGCGTTTTTAGGCGCGGTACAACCTGCAGCCAGCCCGTTCTCCACTGTCCGCCGAAGCGCTGGAGCTGCCTGCGAGCGAGGCTGGGCACCGCTTGGGTGGGCTTCAGCTTCGGCCCCTCTGAAGCTCTGGAACTACGACTAAAGCAGCGTTCATTTTGTAAGAGAGATCATTCAAATAGTCCACCCCTGGAGCGATCTTTTTGCTGGGAAAATAACTCAGATTGTAAAATACTGTTTATATAACTCACAGGCTGTTGAACTTTTGAGGCTTAGCTAAAGAGTAAAGTCCTGAGATCCTCCCAAAAAAGGTTTACAAATAATAAGGGCAAAGGTGTCATCCCATTCAGCAGATTAGTGAATTTTAACTTTTTGACTTTTGATGGAGATCTTTTATTTTCTGTTGTCATTTTTAATGTTATTTAGGATGCAGTTGTTGCTACCAGTCATACAATGCTGGTTTAGATTTCAGTAGACTTTAGGAATACTTTAAAGGACTGGTATTAATTACAGTTACTGTGTGTTGTTTACACAGAGCTGATATTTTGCAAGTAATTTTAAATGTGCCACTCGGTTTTATGGTCCTTTTCTGCCATTCTCAGGAAGATGGTTACAGTCATGTTGCTTTATTGTGTTAGAGTTGTATTCAAGAAGCTGTTAGCTATAATCCAAATGGCAGAAATTTATCAAGATTTCCTCTAAACTACATTCCAACTTGTTCTTTAAACCATGTATGAACCTCCAACAACATTTTTTCGAGGCCTGGTGCTAATTTAAAGCCTTTTAAAATTTTTTTTCTTTTTTTTCTTTTCTTTTTTTCTTTTTTTTTTCTTTTTTTGGGGGGATATGAAATTTTTTTAAATGAAGAGCAAAGGGCAAATGATGTACCTGACACCAGAGCCACAAGTATTATTGCTGTGTGAGATAAGTTGCCACGCTTTAGTTATTGTTGCAAGGTGCTGTGAGCAAAGTTGTTTTAAAATTTGCAGCGAGTAATGGAGGTGACTTTCATTGCAGATGAAGGCAGACAGCATATGTAAGACCAAGAGTAAAAGCAAGTTAATATATTGAAGATTATGGTATCTGAAAAGAAGTTTGTTCCAGGTACTGCAGACTCCATCAATAGATTTAGCTGGGTGAACGTGTAGCCTAAGCCAAGTACGTGCCTGTGTGTTTCCACTTGTGGAGTCAAAATTAAAAGCTGTAGTAGCTCAATCACATGCTGGCTGGTGCCTGCAATGTGGTCCTTAATCTTAGGAGAAGAAACATGGAAAAATGATGGGATCCACTCTGCAAATGTTAGTAAAGGCAGAAGTTTTGTCAGGATTGCAAGGGGAACACAAACCTACTCTCAGTAGCAAAGGGAATGTCCAGGAGAGGTTTAGGTAGAGCTGCAGTGAAATCCAGCAGTGAGGACGTTTGAGGCAGTCAGAAGTAGGGCTGAGTGGCCACCACAAATGTTTTATAGCAAATATTGGTTTAAATTTTGCAACTCTTTTGCTCTGGCCTTGGCAGCCTTTTTTTTTTTTTTTTTTTTTGGCCTAAGTTCCTTCACCCCTGATGTAAAGTGAGCGTTTTTAGCTGAAGTACCAGGGGGCAAGTTTTATAACTGCTACACAAATACTTGCACTTAAATCCTGATGTTCACAATGAGAAGCACACCCAGAATTAACTGATGCCATGTGATACATGAGTAATCTTATTAGAGCAACAAAAAGAGTAAATGTGGTTCACATACAAAAAATGCATTTCAGTGAATAATTTTGAGCAGTGACTAAATTTCAGGAAATTTTAATATTTCTGCAGAATATGAAGGTTTTGACACAAAATTACACATAAGTTACTTGTTATACTCAAAACTCAGTCAGTTTGAACATGTAAGAATGGAGATTTACTGCATTTGAAAGTCCATTCATTATTTATTAGGAGTAAATTTATGCTGTCTCCTCAACTATAATTTCTCATTTCTTGAATGCAAAGTCCCATTTCACAAATTGCTAATCCCTTTTCAGACTGAATAGAAAATAGATCTGGTTTAATTATAGGAATCAAATAGGTATTTGGGAACTCTCTAGTATTGCCTGAGGAGAAGAAAAAGCTAAGAAGGGAAGACAAGAAAGATGAGAGTCATAAAAGGAAAATCAAAACAATAACAATTGCAGTCATTTTGGGTTGAGTAAGAACCCCAGATTAGGAGGTCATAAAAACATTTATCTGGATCTTCATGGCATCACAGAATGGTTGGGTTGGAAGGGACCTTAAAGATCATCCAGTATCACCCCTTGCCATGGTCAGGGACATCTTCCACCATCACAGGTTGCCCCAAGCCCCTTCCAGCCTGGCCTTGGACACTTCCAGGGATCCAGGGGCAGCCACAGCTTCTCTGGGCACTCTGTGCCAGAGCCTCACCACCTTCACAGGGAGAAATTTCTTCCCAATATTTCCCAATATCCCATCTAACCCTGCCCTCCATCGGTTTAAAGCCATTTCACTGACCTTTCTTTTCATCAGGCTGCTTGTTCCTGAGTCTCAGCAGTGGTGTCTGAGGCACAGAATCACCCAGCCATGAGTCCTGGAGATCCCCCACGCTGCCAGCAACGAGTCCAGGTGGGGCAGTGATTCCCAGCTCACTTTCCCAATTTGTGGTTGTTTGACAGAGGGCATGATCAGAAACAAACAGCCAGGAGAAGAGACCAAGAGCGGAGTCTCCCGAGGTCTCAGAGGAACTTCATCAGTCCTAATGCAGAGAAGATTTCTGTATCCACAGAGTCTTGAATCTACCCTTGCCTGTCAAAAGCAATAAGCTGATAAAAGACAAGTCTTTCAAAGAGACTGATAATTAAACTACAGTGTTTGTATGAAAAATGAACAATATGGTCTGAAAAGCATGACCAAGGCGTGGTAATTACCTGAATATTCTTCCTCATGAGCCATTCCTTCCTCACCAGATCAGCCTTCCCTGATATTTCCTGCTGCTTCTGTGGGCACGAGCTTCCTCAGACAACCTGAAACACATTTCAAAACACAAATACAACTTGACTCTGAAATTGCAAAATCCTTTAAAAATTTGTACAAACAGACAATTCTCACCACTTTGAAGTTTTAATGATAACTGTGATGTCTAATTTAGTCATTAGCTTTAAAGCAGCCACTTTGGAAGATGAACTGTGTTTTTGTCAAACCTAGAGTTTCTAAAGCACAAAGTTTACCATGTAAAAGGAAAAAAAATCTTCAACCAGGGAAACACAATGCAAATGCTTTTTTCCCTTTTTAGGTAGTCTGGAATTCTAAAATAAGCTTATTTATGGCACCCAAGCAGAGTCTTCTATTGGCCTAGACAAAAGGGGCGACCTTTTCTACTCTCAGAATTTTTTGATGAGTGCACGCTGATGCCATATAACATGCAAAATGTGCCTGTTCATAAATTTCTGTATTTTTAGCTTGCTTTTGCAGGATGATCACAGGAGAGATTTGTGTGTGTCCGTATTGGCAAAAGACTAGCAATAAATCTTAAACATGAAGTGTGATTGCTTTCCAAGAACTTGGCTGCAGAGCAGTTGGAAAAAGGGCAGGAGAACAATGAAAAGCATATTTTGAAGGAAAGAAGGTGGCTCTAGTGACAGCCAAAACTCCATGGAGAATATGGTTATTGCAACTTCATTAGCCAGTGCACTGACTGCAGAATCTAAGGTCCTGTCCCCCATCCCTTGAAGTAAACCCAAAATGCTTTGTATGGAAAACACTGTAAGCAGAGGAAGCTTCCATGTGGGGTCTCAGTTTAGTTTTCTTTTTTGAGTTCAAGAGAAGCTCACCAATGTAATAGCTTTCAAAAAAAGTATTTCAAGAATGGAATTAGCCATTGCTTCAAATGCAACAGGGTGGTTTTAAGCAGTAGTTTAAAAAAATCAGTTTCCTGGAACCATTTATGTCTGGGAAAAAAAGGTACCTGGAAGAGTCAAGACTATCTCATTCTATTTTAATCAAGGAAATTCAGAAAAGAGGATTTTTCTGGCCTTTCTGAAAAGAATATATAAGTCTGAATCACTTCAAAATTTCTTTTTAGAAAAGAGAATTAGTTCTGTAGCCACACCTGGCTTAGGGCAAATGTGTGTGTGTAGAACTGGCTTGAAATATATTTCCTGGTTTTTTATTTTTTTGATAGCAAGGCTTATGCAGAGCAAGGTAGAGCTGTAGTTGTGCCCTTGGTGGACACTCTGGGGTTCTCCAGTCTGCAGAAATGGGCTGGGGATGTGGCAATGCTGGAGAAATCAAGAGCTCTTCCATCCAAACTGTTTCACTGGAGAGAGACCATGCTCCTTCCTGTGTTGTTGTGTGGAACTTTTATGGCCTGATTGCTATCTGTCTTGTTGGGTTTGTAGGCATTTAAAAAATATTTAGTAGTGAGCCAGGTTATTAACACAGAGAGCTTATTATGTAGTAAAACTTTTAGTACAAATGTTAACTGTGGAGGTTTGAGTAGAACTACTTACATCTGCTCCATTAATCTCATGGGATTGCTTTCCTCCAGTGCAAAATAATAAATCTGAGACTGCCTGTCTCTGTTATCAGTATGTTCTTTTTCTGAGACGGTTTTAACTTAGTGTTGCTGAAGTTACCCACTCACAAAATAATTTTCAGTACTTATACAAGACATTGACATAACTTTGTGACTCTTATTTTTTTGTATTAGTTAAGAATACTCTGAGAAATTATTCAAAAACACTAAAAGAGGTGGTTTTAGTGATGCTCTGCTGAGTGTTGCCAGAGCAGCAGCACGTGGACCAAGCCAACCCACACGTCTTTGTGATAAACAGCTCCAGAATCAAAGTCTCCAACACTGGGGCCCCAAGATGAGCCCTGCCTGTCCATGCCTTTGTCTCCAGTGAGTTTGGGTTGGCATGTGCTGCCCCATTTTGAAGGAGAAACAGCTTAAGAGGAATTCAGCAGCTCTGACTTTGCAGCTTTAGACCCTAGGGGTATGTTACACCTGTTTGGTGGCTGATATTGCTTCCTTTTTCCTTTATACCTGTGGACAGCACAACTCGTGGAAAAAATACACAGCAAAGACCCCACAATTGCACCCTGTCTGACTTCTTGGAAAATGAGCTCCCTTTCCAGGCACTGCTGTGCCAGCTGACAGCTGCTAATGATCTCTTCCCAGCTCAGAGGATGGAGACCTGTGCTGAGGACTTTGATGTTTGCAGGGAAGGGTCTGAAGCCCCTTCACACTCAGTTCAGATGTGTTCTGATCCCCACAAACCTCAGAAGTGACTGCTGGGATGGGGGTAGGGTCCTCCTGCATGGGTACAGACACAAGTTGTGGTTTTGTTGTTCAGCTGACTGATTCTTCTCCCACACTGGTTTTCTGCCAGAGTTACTCTGTGGATGACTTCTGGTTTGTATTGATCCAGGGAAAGCTACAATATCACATCAGGATCCATATTGTTGCACTGAAAAGCTCTAAGAGCAAATTGTTTTATCAAAGCAGTTACTGTGCTTCTATAAAAATCCAACCAAATAAGCACAGGTTCTGGACAGAAAATTGGGAGTTAGGGATCTATCTCATGCTCATCTGAGACCTTCCCCTGCATCTTTATTTTGAAAATATTCTGTGTGCTGTGTGAGTTTTTTGTGTGGCGGTAGGGATGAAAAGAATTGGTTACCCCCTATTTTTAATGGCATGTAATCTAAACAATAACAAGATGATATAATCCTAATATTTCTTTAAGACCACAGGATGTGAAATTAAATTAAAAGGCCAAGAAAATAAAGAACCCTGCAGTTTGATTACACTCAGCTGGATTATCTTTGTAATTATTTTCCTTGGAAGATTTAAAAATGCATAGGGCTTTGTGAAAAAGATTAAGTAGGGAAACCAAAATTAAAGTAAACAATCTAAAGAAAATATTGCAAAGATGATGGGTATTTTACTTAATTAAAAAAAAAATGCACCAAGTTGCCTGTTAAAAATGAAAGGATGGAGCAAAACACAGGTGAGGAGAAAGATGGATGAGGCTGTTCAACTGGCTCAGCTGCTTCTAACTCATATAATGTCCTTTCAGATATAGTTAAAAAACTGTCAGAAGCATTTATTCAGGGGAGAAGGGCAGGAAAGGAGCAGAATTACACCCAGGTACTCGAGCCTCAATTCAGACCTGGGAACAAATAATGCAAATAGTGAAGGAAGGGTGGTTGTCTGTGTTCCAGGATGAGAATAGTTATTCACAGATAAGTTTTTGGTGGTACAGCCAAAGCTGAAAAATGTCTGTATCCATCATTTCTGGCACCTAGGGATGTGCTTGCTATGCATGAGTAGTCCCTTGGACTTCATGGGCTCTGCCTGCTGGTTGGAAATGGAGCTTGTTTGTGCTCAGGGATCAGCCAGTTCTCACTGCAGCAGAGCTGTTCCAGGCAGTAAAAACATGGATAGAGCTAAAGGGAAACCACTGGAAGCCATTGGGAAAGGCCTACTACGTCATCTTGTCCCTGGTCTGCCATGTACTTTTTAAGGTATGAAACATTTTGGTATAAAAATGACTTCATTTATGGGTCTGTCTCTCTAGATTTTTTTTTTAATGGGCTCAAGAAACCTTGATTTTTTTTTTTTTTTGGTTGCATTTCCCTTGCTCCCGTCTCCTTTACTCATGCAGTCCCTTTTGTACAGCTTTCATTTTTGCAGGTACATTCTGTCCCTCACCAGTTACAGTCTTGCCAAGTTGAACAGGATTTGTTCTTTCCTTCTTCCAGCCTGTCAGCTTGGATGGCCCAGCTGAGATTTTGTGCGTCCAGCCCTGAGTCTGAGTTCCCTCCTGGCACTGGGTTCCTCCTGCTGAGGGGCAGGTTGGCCACGCAGGGAGGCTGAGCCTGCTCCTCACCCTGCCCCACCTCAAACCCAGCCAGCACAGCTTCTGTGGTGGGCAGGAACACAGGGGAGCTCATCAGGGGATTTCTGAGCAGTTTCTCCCACTGGGATTGCTGGTGGAGCTCCCTGTTGTTGGATGCTGGGGAGGTGGTTAATAAGCTGGAGCAGCTATTTTTTGCCTTGGTTGAGTATTCTCTTGGGTCCCATTGAATGCATGGTTTCACTATGAGCCTGGCTTTTCCTCGTAGGCTGAGGTTATGTTGCAAGTTCTAGAAGTTACTGTATTTTTCATACAATACTTCTTTTGCTTCACTACTTGAAGAGCCAATCTTTACCTTGTGTGGGTGTGGAGAATGATGACTTTTTGGATGCTGTTTGCTGGTTCCCAGTGCTCCTGAACCCATCTCTCTTTCCTAGCATCATTCTCCCAGTGAATAAATTTGGATGATTTTATTTCCTCTCCCTGTTGAAGTAGTCGAAACATTTTTAGACTAAAATTCTCATATTTTGTTCTTCCCACATCCCTGTCTAGTTTATTTTCCCTGTCTTTTGTTTCTGACACCACCTTTGAATTTGAGAAGTCTTTGATGTACTGTTTAAAACACATTTAATTAGTTTGGATTAAATGTCAGTTTCCCGGCCACAAGTAAGGCTTTATGTATTTACACACTCCTATTATCCTTGGTTGCTCTTTGGTCAGTGTTTAGTCTGCGTGACAAGGCTCCTGTCTAAAATTACTGAAACTGTTCTTTTTTTTCTTCTCCATGCATGTGTTATGAGAGACCTTCATGGCTCTATAGGAAATCTTTATTTACATAGAAATCTTTAGACTCTGCCTGCCTCAGAGCTCTCCCTCAATTTTATCTTGTGTGTCCCAGGAAAGGGCCTACCTGCCAGGAGAATGGGGAAATTCTGTAACGTTACAGTGCTGCTCACTTGGCAGCATCTGCAGAAGGCACTGATGGTTGATCTCATCTTGTGGGGGAAAAAAAAGGTTAGAAAAGGAGAGAAATGCAGCTGGAAGAAGAGGAGATTCAGAAACAAAGGGAAGATGTCAATGATGCCAAGTGAAAACAGCACCAGCGAATCCTCTGTGACAACTCCATCAAAATATTGCTGTAGGCAGTGCAAGGGAGCTGACACCTTCAACAAGCAGATGAGTTGGAAAGAATGGATTCCAGGCTAAATCATCATTTAGCCAGGGTTGCCACAATATCTGTGGAAGATATAGATATATGTAGATATATATTAATTCATACTGGTGTTTAATGCTTGTCCTTAGCTTTCTGCTGATTTCCTCTTCCCTCTTAGGTCAGATTTTGTTTCTTCCTGGAGATGAAGGTTATATTGGTAATCTCTTTCAGCCAATGTTCTCTCTTCCATCTTTTTCAGTTTTGGTTGTTACAGACTTGGTTTCTTTATTTTCCCAGTGCTCTGGGTCTCTATGAAGGAGGAGAGGTTTTAGTGGAAAGCACTCTGGAAATCAATAGGATTGCTTTTTGCAGGGATGATCTTGCTACTTGCACAGCAAACCTTTCTCCTGCAGACATCGGTGGAACAACGTGCTTCTCCTCTTGTGTTGCACAAAAATGTAACTGCTCACCATGCAAGTTTTGCAGAGGAAATTTTACTTGGCTATCAGTTATGGAAAATTAAGGGAATCTGGACATTCATCCTTAATCTTACTATGAGTGTAAGGATAGTTGCCCAGTGCAACATTTGGAAGCTGTGAAAAAGCTTACAAATACAGGAGTTTGGACTAATCTATGAATAAACCCTTTCTATCTCCCTCCTTAGCAATTCCACATCTACATTCCATCTTTGAATCATAGTTTTGTGTTTGCTGAGGATGCCAAATTATAAATCATACGTTGAGTGAGAATTCCTCATGAGCACACATCTGGGAAGGTTTGTGCTTTGTTTATTTCAGTAGCAGCAGAGTTTTGGGAAGAACTATCCAGATGATTTACATATGATGTAAGGTTTTCTCAGGGTCACCATACACCTGTCCTGGAAGCCTTGTGTGTTTAGAGTGCATCTCCTTTCACTCTTTGCTGGATGAGAGACAGGAATGGTTCAGGAATGAAAAAAACTCACAAAATTTTATCACTCTGGTTGAGAGAGCTGGTGATAGAATAGAAAAGCATTTGAAGTAAATCTTCTTGTCACATGTCAGTGATGGACACTGAATAGCAGCAGGTGCCTGTGGAAAGGCGTGGATATCACAATCCCTCCTCCTCAGGCTGATTTTTTCAGCCTCTCATTTGAGGAACTTAGTGAGCAGAAGGTATTTTTACCCTGTGGGACTTCACAGAGGGATCTATCCTTTGTGAATTTATTTAATCCATTTTTTGGATCACATTTCTGCTTTTGGCCTGAGCAGCTTTCTGTGGTGATGAGTTCCATCATGTAACAAAAGCATGCAAGCTTCTCCACATGAGTCCTTCACGAGGGACTTGGTCAATGTATGACTTATGTTTTGGCAGCCTCAGAAAGCAGTCATTGTGAAGACATGGAAGTGTCTTGGAGGGGGAAGAAAGGGAATTATCTACAAATCAATCAAATATTTCTGGGTTTTTGCTGCGTGAGTTTGGTTTTTACTTTCTTTGACATCTTGATTTCATTGCTTCTGCAATTTATATTATACCATCCATGATTCTGTGACCTTTTATCACATCCTCTAATAAACAGTGTATCTCCAGGCTGAGAGGTCCAAGTCTGTCATCTCTGTCCCTTTGCATCTTCCAATTCTGTGTCCTTTTTGAATTGGGTGACCAAAACTACCTGGCACTGGTGTGCACTGTGGGCAGTGGCACAGTGATGCTGACCACTTTGTACTTTCTACTTGTCACCATTTTAACTTGCTGTTTGTTTGTGTTTTCTCCCCACTGCCACAAGTATTCATTACTAGGCCTATTGATGGTAACCTCAGAAATTTGTCTCCTGAGTTGCAATGTTTAATTTGGAGCCCATTGTTTGGTGGATATGGCAAGAGTAGTTTTCCTTCATGAGCAATACTGTGCTGACACAGAATATAGCTTTTTTTTCCCCTAATTTTTAAGTGATTTAGTACTGCAAAATACTCCTGGAACTCTTTGCAGGCTGTTTTTGTTACAACTGTCCTGAAGAAATTAATCTTGGCAGCAGATGCCATCTTGTTATTTATCTCTTTTCCAGACCATTTATAAATACACTGAATAGTCTGAGTCCTGTTGCAGATCTGTGTGGCACCCTGTGAGCAGCCCTGCTCCACTGTCAAATTCTTATCCCTGATTTTCCATCTTGTCAACTGCTACTGACTCACAGCAGGGTCCCCTCTCCAGAAACAGTTTCGTTTCTTAACAATTGTTGGGAAGGCCACTGCCAAGAAAATCACTATTCAAAAGTGTCAAAATCCACCTGCCCAGGCAGCTCTGAGTACAGCCAACTTCTTCCAGAGGTGGGGAGGAAAAGGGAATGAGAAATGTAGGAATTTGCCAGCTGATGGCAGTGTTTGAAGGAGCCATTCCTGAGACAAGTGAAGTTTGGCAAAGAAATGAGGGTTGCACCAAGGGCTAAGGGACAAGGTCCAAGGTGAACACCCTTAAAATGAGCACTGTGAAATGTACCCATCAAATCTCTGAGGCTGTTGTAAGGTCACTGATCACTCCTAATGCCCCAGGGGAGTGTGATACCTGCCAGTGGGCCACTGGCCACACCACACTGAAAAATGAACCCAACCCACATCTCCCCCCCATCCCCAAACCCTGCCAATCACGGGCACAAAAAAAAACCCCAAAAACCACAAGAACCACCCAAACAAAATGAAAGGTGTTTTCAGGTAATTATTCTTCATGACTTGTACACTAAGTATTTGCCTCTGTCCATGCATGCATGCACAGGATCAACCTCTTTTATCAGACAGCCTAATCCAAAATCTCTAGCAGGTCTTGGGACATTTGTAATTCTGGCTCATGCAGACCTCCAGCTGCAGAATGTTTATTTGGCTGTGAAAAGTGTATGAAGTAACAATCTTTGATGGATTCAGCATATTGTTTTCTCTTCCTTTTTTGGGATGCTGTTTGCCTCCAGCTCTCATGGGGAACACATCTCTCTTTTCTGTGTATCATAAATACCAGAGGCCACGAAGGGCTGTGGAGGTGGCACAGGTAGGAGCCTGCACTGCACAGAGCTTGCCTAAAAGTAATGCTGTAATAATTCCAACATGTTAATGTTTAACCTTGCCAGCATTTCAGGTTGCTAATAATTTATCCTTGCTTCTTAGCAGCTTATGGCCTGATTAATATCACGACACTGGGATTGTTCATGGAGGCAAGTGAAGGAAGTAAAGTCTGGCTCTGTCAGCATTGCTGGGAAAGCAGATAGGGAAATTTATTATTTATTAGTGACCTCTCCAAGACCTTCGTGTGGTGGTTGATATAAACAAACTGGTAATTGCAAAGAGTGAAATAAGTAGAAGGCAGCTTTTTAAAACTTATGGGTGTGCTGTGTAAATGACGCTTCCAAGACAAAGTTCAAGTCTATATGTTACAAATCTGTTTCCAAGGGATTGTTGGAATATATTTTTAAGCAAACCTTTACCAGCTGTGTGAAGGCATGAAGCTTGTTTAGAAGCCCAGAAATATTTTACAAGGTGAGGACAGAGCATGCTTTTGTTCAGAGTCCCTGGCCTAATTTTTAAAAATTCTTAGTGATTTTAAAAATATATATATTTCAGCTTTTAGATACAATGAACTGAGAAGAAATTAAAATAGGGAATTAACTACTGGATATTTAACTCTTAAAATGTGCATTCTGTGCAGGGAAGAGGTAAATGTGAGAGGTCTGGCATGTTTCTAGGGCCAGATACCAAGAAGGGCAGGCAGCAAAGCTTTGACCTCTGCCCTTTGCTCATCTCTGTGCTCGCTGGTATCCCTCAGATCTTGGATGCAGCATCACATCCTGAAAGGGGGAATGTAGAAATGGTGCCTGTGTGAACCTGCCAGTGCAGGTGCCAGCTGAAGGTTCCATTTTATAAACACTGAAGCAGGTAATAAGTTTCAGACACATATAGTCCCATAAGGTGAACAATGTGTTGACAGAGGCAATTTGAGCAGTTGCTCATCAGTGAGAGTAAATTCTTCACATTCCTGGCTCTTGCCTTCTTGCATTGAAAAAAATCACATTTTGTGTAAGTAGTTAGAAGGCCTGATGCTTAATTCCAGCAGATAATTGTGGGAAGATTGTTTTTTATGGAGGTTTTGCTTGTTTCATTAAAAAGGTGATGAGATTTGCAGATGCTTCTCTAACATAAATGGGCACTATTACTGTTATCTTTTCATCTGGACTGATTGCAAATCACAATGACTGTGTTTAAAAAAACACAAGTGATGTCTTAGCTCCTCTAATATCTCATTGCAGATGAAGTTTCATTTGATCTTAGTAGATGATGTTCAGGTGGAGGATAAAGCTAAGTTTTGCACAGGAGTGAATTTTGCTCTTTATAAATCTTACTGTTTTCCTCTTGGGAGGGGGAAGAGGGAGAGAAATAGCTTGACAGGAATCAGTTGTTTTGATTTAAGAGAATGTGAGGAAAAGGTATCTTCCAATAAATACAGATTTTATTAAAGTTAAATACTGTGACAAATAGTTTAGACCTAGAACGTCAGATTTGGTATGTAAGCAGAGCAACTCCACTGAGATTTGAGTGCATTGCTAAGATTAATGAAATATACTTTGTAAAGAAGGGCAATGATTCACTGAGTAAAAATAGGCAGCATCTTAAAGACCTTGTAAACACAGCTATTAATTTTACAACTAGAATCTTATACTCTTTGTCTTAGCCTGAGAGTAATGCCACTGCATTCTCTGAAACTATTCAGTGGGTACAAATTTAGCTCTTAAATAGATTTTTAAATAGATTCTGACAGAGGCCACAGTTGCATTTTTGTTTGCGTGCTTTGTCCATGCTTTGGAACAGCTTCATGACACTTCTGCTGTATAAAATATTAATCTCTTCCCTCTTAAGCCATCACCCACACCACAAATCCTGCTTGATACACTTGCTGCAGACAGTAGAAACAATCCAAAAGGAGCCACAACTGACATGCCTCTGCTTTTCTGCCTACTTATTTCAGGATTTAGCAGTCTAGAAATACTCCTTGGTGTGAGGTACTAAGTCTTCCCCATTTCTGATTGTGCCTAATGCTTAGTTTGATGCTATAGTTCATGTTTGATTTGAGAGAAGGGGAATCCCTTCCCCCTTCTCTTCTATAACCTCAGGTCTTGTAGTTTTTATTCATTATTTTCAGTATGAGAGAGAAGCTTTCTTTGGCTTGACAAAGCTCTGCGTTGATCTTTCCACCAGCTCCTGTCTTATGCCACTGTCTTGATCTTCTACATGAAGTGTATATGTGTTTTCTTTCAAGAGAAGGAAGCCTCAAAGTTTGGGCAGGAGGCACAGACTCAATTCAAGCTCAATGATATGTATTTTTATTAATGGAACATGGCAAAGTCACCATCATTTTCCATTGAACCCACTGACTATGAGTGTCTTTTTTTTCTTCTAAGCTAAAAAGCACCTGAAAGCATATTTGGTGCCAATTCCTTTAACTTTTGAGAACTAAGCCAAGGGCTCAGCTTACTGCTTCTGCAAGAATATTAGCAATCACTTTATATCAGTGGGCTAAGCACAAAAATCACAAATAAAATTTACTGAATTCTGTGAATTCTGTTGGGTTTTTAAAGTTTTCTCCTCGCCGTGGCAATTTACTGTTTTTGCCATTCTTGCAGGGTCCAGAACCTCTATTTTTAGACTAAAAGTAAGAATCCAGTAATTCATGTCCATACAGTAACCTGCCTATGGGAACAATCAGTCCAGTTGACCAGTCTGGTATCTAAGTATTTAAAACCTAATCAAATGCTTAGGCTTTCATGTCGATCTGTAACAACTGGCACAGACCGAAGTGTAATTTGTGCTCCAACTCGACCTTGTTTTTAGCAGTGAGGGAGTGTTATTTGACAAGCAGCTCTTTTTCTGGCCAGGGTAACCCACATACCAACCACTACAATGTGGTGAGAAGTGATGAGACGTGACCTGTGGTGGTGAGCACTCTGTCATTTGTAAATGTTCCTGTCTGGGGCTATCTACGTCTGCCTGTTCTCTTACTGTACAGGCTTTTCATGAAGACATAGTAGTACTTTTTGGGTGAAGTACAGATCCCTCAGGGGATGCTGTAGCTGGGCTTTTGAGTGGTGGGAATCACTTTCCCTCTGCTTCTTCCCAGCTGTGCAGTGCCATGGGGCTCAGCCCCCTTCCCTGCCTGCCTGGGAAGGGGCAGGGGGAGAGGGCTCAGGGTATGGCCCCTTCATCCAGCCCCTGGGAGCAAGAAACTTCCAGACCTAGGAGACACATCAGGGACTCACAGCTGTTTAAGAGAGGTCTGGGATCAGTTAGAAAGTGAGCAATTTTTTAAACTGTGAGTAAATCCTGCACCTGGAAAGAGGAAAGGACTCAGGAGACTGAAACTGGGGCAGGGCAGGCCACCAAGCACCATTCACAGTTGTGTATCCCAGCACTGGTATAGAAGGTTTTTTTCCCTGCCTTTTAAGTTATGATAGATGAGGCTGGAGAGCAGGAGAATGGTCTCTACCACCAGTTAACTTGGTGCATCTGAGTCAACTGTTTAATCTTTCATGGTCAAAATCTCTTCTGCCAGCAACCTGTGTTCTGTAAAGCAGCTGAACTTAAGGATCTAATAAAGGAATATTAATGCAGGTGTCTCTGTTACATGGAAAACAGTATGCCATGACGTTCCCTTCTGCTGTGGAGCAGCATGTGGTTTTTATTTTCTGTGTATAAATCAACATATTTTATTTGTTTTGTAGTAATTTGTAATACATGGATCAGGGTATTCTACAGCAACTTACACTAATTATTCAGGAATGATTCCCTATTTAATTGCTAGGACTAATTTTTCAGCCTGGTTCTTCCATTAGCTGCACCACGTAAGCAAATTTTTAAAAATGCACGTCATCATTCATTATCTTATAGAGGAGTCATGATTAATGCCACTCTGATATCTAAGCAGATCAAGGAACATTCCTATAGCTGACACCCTGGAAACTTTCCCTTTGAAGTCGCTGTAGACTTTGGCTGATTGAAAACCTCAGGACTATGTCCAGGTTGGTCTTTCTTCTCAAAATTAGTTAAACCAGATGAATTCTTTTTGCTTCTTCATGCTATTTTTTTGAGATGACTGCATATCATGTTCTTCATGAGACACTGAAACCAAGTATACTTCACATTTTCTTAAGTATTTGACCACCAAAGTTTGTAATTTTTCTTTAGAGGAATGGCTTAATGAAATTCTTGGAAGTTTTCTGAAAGCTTTTTAAAATCCTGGTTTGCTTTTTCAGTTTTGGGCAGCTCTGTGCTGACGTGTGAAAGGGAATGTGCACATACCTGAAGGGTGATAGCATTACTCCTGCAAAGTTTATAAGCTTAAAATAAGCTCACATATATTGAATTCAGCAACAGTTAAAAGCATATAGGTATGGAAAGCCTTATGTAGGCACTTAACCTTTTTCACAAAGCTGGCTGCTAGAGGCTATGTCGACAGCTCAGTAATTTTACAGAAGTGACCATTAGTGTTTCCTGTCCTCCTTATGAACTTTAAAAACATTCAGTGTTTACCTCTGATGATAGTAGCACTGCAGATGCAGAATCCCTTAGTGCTGCTCAGTGCTGGCAAGAGCAGCATAAAGCTGAGCTAATCCATGGGCCCAGGTGGGCAGAGTGCAGGGTGAGGAGCAGCCCCTTGCCTGTGGTCCCACAGAGCCAGAGAGAGCAGCAGAAGGTCCCTGCAGTGATCCCTGCACTCACCAATCTCAGCTCCCCGCTGGAGCAGTCATTTGCAACCCAGCAGAGTAATTCACGTTATTTCACTTCACCTCTTGGCTATAACCACTTGTGAAAGTCGTCCTCTCATGCAGCTTCAAATTCTTGCAACTAAGAATTCGAAATTGCAAGTAATTCTGATTTCTGGGAAAGGATTTTGCCATGAAGGGAAAGCGTGTGGCAGTTGTAGGGCTGCTGGTTTCCTCCCAACAATTTACCCAAGCAGATTAAGGTCTGAGATTTTCCAAAGTACAAGTGCAATAAAATACAGTGGAAAAAAAGAGCTTCTTACTACTGTGGCTACCTATCGAACTCACAAGGGAATTGAGACAGAACAGGCTGCCCACCCCATCTGACAGCAGTGGGATTCAAATCTTGGTTTGCAACAACAAAGTCGTTTACAATAAAAACAAAAGAACTGCTCTGGAAAGCACTGAAGAAATAACTTTATGTGGGAACCCACAGCTTCTCAGGGGAAGGAATAGAAAGAAGGAAGAGAAAATGCTGGGGCCTTTGTTCCCAAATGATAAAACTCAATATTCCACGTGTTCCCTGCCAGGTTCAGTGGTGCTGGGTGGATTGTGCCAGGGCTCAGAGCAGTGCATGGGGCTCCCTCTGGCTAAATCAGCTGCAGCTTGGTGCCACTTGTGTGCCACTGCCACACTGCCTTCCCTGGGGCTGTGCCAGATACCAGCACGCATCAAAAAAAATAGTGGTGATAGCAAGTTTTATTTGCAACCTGCTCTTTTAAAGGGAGTGAAGGTTTTCAGGCAGTTTTAGGGTTTGGCTAAGTTTTACTTCCACACAGGTGCCTCCCTGTGATCTGCAGAGGTTGTGAGTGAATGGCTCCCAGCAATAATTTCTGCTAGTGAAATATGGAGCTAATAAATGTCTGCAGTTAGCAGCAAACTGAATAACATATTTTAAATAGTAAGAATAGTGTTTGAAATCCCATAAGTGTAACAACGTGCAGCTATAGACTTTGTTAATGAATAATTACAGTGTAAAATTAAGCATATGGAAAATATTTCCATTTCTGTTTTCTGATTTATAACTTACTTTAAACACTTAGGGACAATGTTCTTTCCTGCAAAGGAAAATGACTGCTGCATGGACAGGTTATTAAAGATATTTGATTTTCACCTTTGAATATGACTTTATTCCCCAAACCCTTATGTTGTGGGCAAATGTATACATGTGAGTAGGTTATCTTGCTTCAAAGTAGAACACATCTGGCTTCAGAGTTCACCTCTGAAAGGTGACTTAGAAGCAAAACATGTAAAAATTTCAAGAATTCTTCTTAAATATTTGTATCATTAGGCAGTCATCCCCAAGTCAGTCTGCTTTAAGGTCTAGTCTGGGACCTGTTTCCAAGGTATATGAACACCAGTAGGTTTTGCCAGTTGGCAGCCTGGGACCTGAAATATCTGTTATTACTTAGTGCAAGTACACCATGCTGCAGACTGTGATTTAGAAGGCTGGTGTTTGCAAATCATTTATGAAAACTTTCTTTTGTTTCGTCTTGTAAAACTTTGTAATTCAGCTGCTGCCTAGGGTGTTGTTAAGCTTGAGGGTATTAAGTGTTGCAATGTTTCTGTTTTAAAATCACAGTTTTAATGCATTTTAGGAGTTTCGAACTCCAAAAGCATTCTCAGAACACGGAACATTTCTCATTACCAAAACTGATGCTGAAATAAACTATTTTTTTTTTTTTTAAAGTGAATAACCCGGCTGAGTCTGTGGTGTCCTATAAAACCTTTCAACTTGGGGGATGGAGTGTATGTGTAAGGAACAGGCTCCCAGCTTAGAACAAAATGTTTTGATGCTGCTGATGCTGCAGAGGCAATTCTTTCTTAAATACTTTAACATCAGTGTAACTGGCATTTTGGCATCACTGCCTTACATTGCTCCATGTCAAGTCAGGGTATTATTTTACTTGGTTTAGGAAATATGTTTGTGCAGCTCCTGTTTATGAATGATATCACAGACTGGGTTCCTCAGCCTAGGACAAATACCAGTGGAATCTGATGGAAAATGCACAGCCTTAATAGATGTGCTGGTATGCCCTGTTGAATTTTGTTGTTGTATTTATTTTGCTCAGAAAGAGAAAACAAGTAATTAGCCAAGAAAGCTCACAGCTGCATAGCACACTCCCCTCTCTCCTATATACACACACTCTATTGGTATACACAAAACTGGCACTAATGAAACATAAATAGATCCTTTTCCTGTATGGAAGACTTTTAGCATTGAAGGGGAATGAAAGCAATGGGATTCTTTGGAAATCCTAGTTATTTGAGTTCCTAGTTTGGGTGTGAGGCTCTAAAGCCCTCTGTGGTTCCATACCTGGCATGAAGTCGTCCTGGGTTTCTTGGGGTTTCTTTTTTTTTTTTTGCTTCATGTGTTTGTTGAAACCTGTTGGGAGATGGGATCCTTTTTCTGGATTTCTGTAACCACATTATTTGCTGCTTCCAGCAATGACCTCCTCTTCCAGAATCAAAGCTCCTCTTCTTTGCAACAGCCCTGGAGCCTCCTGCTGTGTTTAATGACATTCACTCCTAAAACAACAGCCAGATGCCAGCTTCTTTTGCTGTTATCTGCCCCCATTTTAACTTCTTGCCTCAGTTCCTAAGAGCAGTGTTGTGCCAGAGGCTTGGCAGCTCCAAGCAGTGCTGTTCACACCAAGCTGTTGCCCCTGCCCCTTTCTCTTTCCCAAGCCAAAATAGCCCCACTTGCAGACCTGGCTGTACACCAGCTCTCAGCCACTGCCTGTATCACGTCTGTTCTGTCCCCTCCTGCTTCTCTGAGCAAACTGCCATCACGTCCTCTGTCCTTTCTTCACCTACAGTTCCTCTCAAGGTTATTGTTTTCAGAAGCTCAGCAGCAATGCAATGAAGTCATGGCATTTATTCCTAGGCCTCCCTAACATTTCTGGTCAGAGATGCCTCACGTTCCAGGAATAGTAGGGTCTGCACCATGGTACTCTGTGCTCTTCAGGACTTTGAATACAATTCAAAGAGACCTTCTGTGTTTTATTTTAAAAGGGGGAAAGGTGATCTGGCTTCAAATTAGACAGGTTGAATTCACTTACATAGACTTCATGAAACATGGCAGGATCCTACCCTTCAAATCCCTCCCAGCAGGATCAAGCTAATGAATTCCCCATTACTGTTCTCATACAGCAGCTCAGAAATAGATCGTTTTCTCCTTTAGTGAAACACATTTTCTTTCAAATTCTGTGCTTTTTTAACAATTACTTTTCTGTTCAGGCAGTCCCTTGACATCAATAGAAAACCTCCTCTGAGCACCTTAAACCTCACCTTTGAATGCCTCTGAGAAGTTTATACAATGGGTTAGGGAAGTGCTAGCCCAAGCTCAGCCCCATCATTCCTGTTATCTAGTAGAAACCCCTCATTCAGACTTTCTGCACGTTGCATGAATTTCCTCTTCTGTCTGCCTGAATTTTTGGAGAGCCTTAAACACTGGCAGTGGCTCTGCAGAATTTTTCTGGGGAGCTTGGTAGAAGCTGAGCTGGAATGGTGAATTATAACAAGAGTAAAGAACATAACATCACATAATTCCCCAGGAGACTCAGGTTCTGCTCTCATCCTTGTGGCTCTGGGGCTGCTGGACCCTCAGCTCCACAGAGCTGCTCTCAGTAACTCCCTAAGGGCTCTTGAGGCTTAAAAATCCTCCACCTTTGTCTCAGAAACCCTTCCATTTCTTCCTGTGCAGTAGTAGAAAGCAGCAGGAAGGTGGAGGATGGCTTATAGACAAAGATACATTTCCAAGAGGTTTGTTCTTCCTATAGGCAGAGGTATTGTACAGGAATAATTTTACTCCCCCCCAACTTGTTTGTGCTTCATGGTGACAAATTTGAAAGGTACCAGTGACTAAGTTAGATAAACTTTGAAATGCCTAATTGTTCTGTTTTTCAAACGCACCCTCGCAGTAATGTTCAGTGCTTTAATAACAGTTTCCTTAGAAAGTTCAAAATGTTTTACATGTCACGATGCCAGAAAAATCGGCAAGGGAAAACAAAACAAATATGTAATTCTTAATGGGAAAGGTCACTTTTCTATCCCTTCCTCCTACCTGCTGAAAAGAGTTCTTTAACAGTGTGTGTTTGGCCATCTGAAGCGGTGCCCCCTCAAGCTTTTCTGCCTCCCTTTTGGTGCAGAGTTTCAGTCTCTTATCACGGCCCTTGGCTCCTCTGTGTGTGTGGAAACAGCTGTTGCCACATCTTTATCATGGAGCAGCCAAGGAGAGCAGCCCAGCAGCGGCCAGGGGAGCCTCGCTGGCCACAGCAGATTGTGGCACCTCGGGGGCGATCGTGGTCCCTGCACGGCTCACGGAGCCTTATCTGGCCAGGACCTGGGCCAGGCTGCACAGAGCTCTGCCTTTGTTTTCTCTCCTCACAGGGCTCCTGTCCCCACCAAAACTGTGGCCCTCAAGTGCAGCGGGCAGTCACGTAAGAGAAAACATCAGGGAAATGCTGGAGCAGGGATAAGAAGAGGACGTAGGCTGGTGATGAGATCTGAACTGTGCGTGCTTGGCAAGCTGATAAGGTGGCTGAGCCTAATCAGAGGCTGGCCAGGCACTGTTCAGGGGGACAATCGGTGTCCCCAGGACACAATGGGAGGGGAACTACGTCCTCACACGCACACAGAGGGAGGAAGCCTCCACTTGACAAAGTGGATATTTTAACTGGAGTTATTTTCTCCAGTTTCGCCGCTGAGCGCTGGCAGAGAGGCTGCAGATCTCTTTCAAAGCAGTCAGAGGAAGTGAAGTTACAGAAAAGGATCAAAATGGGTAATCACTGAATAGCTGCATTTCCATCCTGTCTTTGTATGACACGTTGTTCTTACATGCAGACACAGGAATATGCAGTCAGCTGAGTGACAGTTCCACAAAATTAGTCCTTTTGCACTAATGGCTGAAACCACTCAGAATTTGTGCAGGAGACGCCAACACTTTCTTCCTGGCTGTGATTCCTCTCCCTTTGCTGCAGCCTGTCTTGGGACTCTCAGCTGGCTTTGCTGTGATAAACTCTGATTCTTACATTTTTATCTCAAGGTTCCACAAGCTCTGCTGCCAGTGCCATCACCCCATGTTTGCCTCATGGTAGAGCCTGACCTGTACATGACCACCTTCCTTGTTTTGTGCCATTTGTAACACTCAATACCCATAAAAAAACTCTCCTTATTTCCCCACAGGAGTCTCTTCAGGGTATATTTTTTTATGTTCTGTCACTGGATACATTCACAATTCAAAAAGAAAGTGATGTCCTGCAGAATGCTACAGCTACAAAAGGCTGGAAAGCTTTAGGCCCTCTTGTAACTGTTTTAGGATAAATACTGCTCAGCAATCCTTTGAGCACACCTGCACTACATCTGGCTCTCCAGTGAAGGCTAGACTTGTTTGCCTGAGTTATTTTACCTTTTAATTACATACATAATTTGGACTGTTTGTATATTATATTAGGCACTTAAGAATTGTAGGCAATTCTGCCTAAACCAGAGTCACATCTTGGACTGTTCTACTGGCCTCTGTAATCTGGATTTTTTCTGTGACAGTAACTAGAGCCAGATGACTGAGGAAGGCATAATGCTTTGACTATCCCATAATATAATATTTGGGAAAGGCTTTTTTTGTTGCTAGCCAGGGATCACTGGACAACTGAAATCTGATGCTTTGCACTGATTTTTGATGTGTTTTGATCCAAGCACCCACTCGTGCTTCCACAGGCTTCCTAATAACTTGCTGGAGTTACAGCCCAGTCCTGCATCACCCCTCTGAGAAGCTGAACAGACACACTCAGGGATCCTCTGCAGGCACCTGGACAAAGTAGCTAGAGAAACAGTTAATCCTATTCTTAGCTCAGCATGCTGGTTATCTTTAAGAGGACAGCCTGCCTGGTGTCTGGTGACATATTTGTCCAAGGGAGGGAGGTCTGTGCCAAGATGCTGTGGGTGCTGCTGAATGGAGTTGAGTTTAGGTGGAGAAAAATCTGTGAAATGTGAACTCAAAAACACAGCTGTTGTTAAAGAAAATGAGAAGCTGTTCCCACCAACACAGATATATTCAAGATACAGATATTTTTAAAAAATTATTTTTTAAGTATCAGGAAATTAAACAGTAAATGCTGCGGTGTCAGCCAAAGTTAACTCTACCTAATACTTTTGGCTTGGCCACCAGAGGTGGCAGCAAGCTGTATGCACAGTTAAATGCTGTTTTTATTTCATTTCATTTTGAACTTAAAGCCCTTTATGCAGGTTAAACATTCTGGGACTTGTGCTTGACTGTCACCCAGCATTTTGGGCTGTGTGTGTGCGTAACCCGGCGGTGAGTACGTGTTACAGTCCTCCCTCTGTGCCTGCTCTGCAGCAGTTATGGATTTGTTAGCAGCTCCAGCAGCACAGCCTGCCTGCACAGCTTGCCCAGGAGCAGCCTGGACTCGGGGGTCTGCCTGCAGTGCCTGTGCTGGCTCGGGGTGGCAGCTGCTCACAGGTGCCCGTCAGATCATTGTAAGCCACCAAGAATAAAAAACAAACCAGCACTTTGCGAGCAATCCCAATACCTGGCAAACAACTGCTCTCTATTGTTTCTTTTCAGGGCATTCAGTCTGCCACAGGCTCTGCCAGACATCCTGGGAGGTGTTTGGAGCACCATGTGCAGGCACCCACCCCACACTGCTGGGTCCTGCACCAGAGCTCCCTGATGGGAAATCTTGTTTGCTTTGTGTGCTTCCAACAACCCCAGAGTCAGAGGCTTGAATCAGGAAACCTCCCCTGAGGTGCCTGAGCCCATTTCTGCCCACCTCCTCTGCTCAGACCCTCCTTTGCTCCCCTGCTTCTCTGGGGAGAGAGCTCTCCAGTGATAGCTCCACAACATGGCTGGCAATACTTTTTCTCCTGTATTTTTTAGCAGTGAATGGCAGGCAGGATTTAGGCTAAGGCTGTAGTGGTCAGGATGACTTTGGGGAGCACTGGAGAGGATTTGTCTCTGGGGAGTCCCTCAGCACTGTCTGGGCTGGGGCTGACCCTGGCAGGACCTGCTCCTGCAGGACCTCAGTCCCTCAGTGATCTAGCTGGAATCTTCAGGTGCTCTTGCTGCAAACTGGTTGGGATTCCAAGAGTGACACAGCTATTTAGGTTGTGGTGCCCTCTGAGAGAACATCAGTGTGCAGACAAGAGGAACTGTGGCTTCTGCATTGTTTGCTCTAACCACAAGCAGAGGTGGAAGCTGATCCCTGTGGACAGGTTTCAGCTGTGCTCATCTGTGCCCTGAAGGATAAATTGCTTTAAATTCCTAAAGCCATGAATTTCATGTGTGAATATAATATAAAAAGTCACTTCAGTTCAGCAGAAAAAATATTGCCCATGAGGCAAAGAATTTTTTTTTTATTATTTTTATCTGCATCTTGGGTAACAAATCCGTTCTGATAAATGTAGACAATATCAAGTCCATTGTTGCTGGCACCCAAAAATAACAGATAAAGTTGTCTTGGGCAGTTCTAGTGGATGATGTCCAAAGATGACAGGCTTTTACTGCTGATAAGTTCAAAGTAAATGTAGTTTTTAGGTATATAGGAGAATTGTTGTTACCTCTGGGTACTGAGTGTTCCTAGTCCAGTTACGTAAGAGCAAACAGTGACAAAGTTGGCTTGAAGCCTTCTTCAAGGTTTATTTGGATCACAAAGAGAGTTCCCTACTCTGTAAAGAGAGAAAACTGGGTTGATTTCACACTTGAAGCCATTCACTATGAGTGCCTGTAGCAACACCTGGCAGAGGTCCCACTATTACAGAATGAAGGCACCAAACTGTGTATCAAAAATACAAGAAGAGCAAAGCGGCCAGGCAGGACATCTCTGTCAAGGAAATTGATGTCCCATTCATTCAGCCCTACATTTCTACAGTGTGTTTTCCTTAGACATCCTGTGCCTCCTTCAGGGTTTTAAGATGGACCATAACAACTTGTTCCTTCACACAAAGCCTGGTACTCATTTATACTTGCCAGGTCAAGCTCTTTGCTTGCATGCAGGCAGAGACCCTCCAGTGAATCAGCTTATTGCAGAGGGAGCTTCCCAAGCTAAAGCAAGCTTTAAAACTGCACTCCTGCTAATGCACCAAAATGGAATTTACTGCCAAGTGATTGGGCTGTACAAGTCACAGTTTGTGCTATTGATGAGAAGTTTTCAGGCAAGAGGCAGTTCTGTGATTTACTTTTGCTGCGGTGCAGTCTCATCTAGGGCAGTAATATTGGTGTGTAGGGAAGGGGCTGGGGAGAGACCTGGTTGTTTCATTCCCAAACTCCATCAGTGTCCTGCTGAGCCTGTAGCAAAGCCTCTTGTCACCTGGGCCTCTGTTTCTGTTGATAAATGACAATGAACCCGGTTTCTCACCAGGATGAAAGCATCATCAGGCATTTAAAAAGTGCTTTAAGATCTTCCTAGGCAAGCTTTGTTCTACAGAGGAATAAAATGTATTTATTTCTGCATGTGGTTGTTGCTGTGATACATTCTGCAGCTTTGTCCACCTCTCTTGTGCTTTTCATAACAATCCCTGCTCGTAGCTGTTTCTTCTGTTTATGTCCTTGCAGGAAACAGGATCATTCCACATTTGACAGTCATTCCCTTCATCCTTGTATGCAGTTCAATTCAAATTCAGTTCAATTGTGCATGATCTTTGCTCCCTTCCACTCAATATCGGTAGGGCAGTGGGAGATGAATGGGAGATGTTTTCATCTGCATAGATTATGAAAGGAAACTTATGAGAGCAGGTGGCCAAAAGTGACAGGGTCAGGAGCAGGTTTGAACAAGGCAATAGCTTAAAGGTTCTTTGTGGCACCTCAGTAACAGTAGTTAATGGGCATTTTTGCTCCAGCCTTTGAATTTGCATGACCTAGGGTGCAGAGACTGCTTGCCTGATCTGCTGTGTAAGTGCTGCAGTGTTTGTGGCCAGTTCTGGTATCCACAGCATCATCCCTCATTCCAGTCTTGTGAACATTTTCGGTGATTAGCTGGCAGAGGGAGCCCTGGCTGGCCTGAGAGCTTTCCCTTGCTGTTTACTATCATTGTAATAAGATATTTGACCCATACAATAAAGGCATTAGTGGTGGGTCCAAACCAAAATCTTTGGATTCTAAATGCTCTAAACTTCGGGAAATGGTCAGACCCAAATTTTGTGGCTTGGCACAAACTCTGAATGAAATGAAACCAAACATGCCTAGGATTAACACTCTTTTAGAGTCAGAAGCCTTACTTTATTTTGGAAGAGTTTGATCTCTGTTGTTTGAAGTGTTTCTTAAGACTTTGCAAAGGCAAGTCAGGTTTCTATACAGTTCTCTCCCCCCCCCCCCCAATCCTTTCATATTTGTGGATTATTTTCATAGACTTCTAATATTATTTTCCCCTTGATTTTTGCCTATGTTTTCATCTCTGTAGTGAGAGGAAGAATTAACAGTTGTAGCCTTGATGTTTATAGGCTTCAAGCATTTTTTTTTAATGCTGTGTAGATAGATGTACGTTTTTATATGCCATACTTGGAAAATGTACTGGTGATATGGTTTTAATTTGAAATTGGTCTGACATCTGAAGCCAAACATCTTAGTTGTTCATCTAATGCTTTTTCTGTGTCCGTCTAATGCTTTCCCTTTGGAGACTTGTGTGCTATTGAATCTTTGATACACAAAGTCCACTGAGTGCCAAACTCTGAATGTTACAGAGAAATCCTTGGATTATGTGCAATACTTAGGGAAAGCTTTGAATGCTACCAGATCTCTAGAGAAGGACTTGAGGACCCTGGGCTGAACTTTTTTGTTTTGACACTGGCTTGTTACTTGACAGATGACAGCCTGATTTTCCTGTCTGCTTATTTCGGGAAGAACACGAGCATTTTCTGTGCTCCTCTCAGCAACTCACTTCTGCCTTCCCCAAAAGCCAGATCACAGGCATTTCTCTTAACCTTTGTGTTTACTGCCTTTATAAACAAAGATTAAGGGGACCTCCCTGGGAAGTTGATGTTTAAATCCTTTAAGGAGCTCAGTGAGTGGGTCTGCCCGATGGGGAGGTGGTGTGAGCTCGCACACCTCCGGGACGTGCAAGGCTGGCACAACAAAAATGAATGGGGAGTTGTTTCTCCTTTCTCCTGCTGGGTCTGCTCGTGGTTCCCCTTCCCTGTGCTGAGCAGAGAGTCTTGTGGATGCTCTGTGGCCAGCAGAGGCCGTGGGGCTGCAGCTGGTGGCCTGTGGGTTGGAGCTGACCCGCAGCAGGGCTTGGCTCTGAGCCTGTCCCTTGGAGAGGATGGAGAACAGGAGCTCGGGCACAGCAGCCCCACTGCTGCTTGTTTGCAGCAGCTGAAGAGCCTGGCCTGGGTAACTGGAAGGAACACAAAACATTCCTGAGCCTGGAGGGGTTCCATAGGTCAATCTGGGGCTTAGGAGCCTCTCCATATTCTTTATTTCAGTGTTTGTGAGGTTTGTATTTGTAGTAACTTCAGAGGGCTGTCAGGAGGAAGCCAGATCAGCTCAAAAAGAGTGTGGGTAGTGCTTCTTGTAATGCAGAATGCAAGTGCTCCAAATTCTTGACATTATCAGCACTGAAATAAAAGAGAAAAAAAAGGAAAAATAAGCCGAACACAGAGTTTGGTACATTGTGTTGATAATGTGAGCGTGGTAGACAACCATAGACATGCATTCTAGACATACATTTATATGTCATCCCTGAGGAGAAAATTATTGTAAAAGTGTACTTCCTAATGCATCATCCAGACCTTGCAGCCTGAGCAAAACAGCGAAGGCTTACTCAACTAATCTTCTCCTAAAGATAATACCATGATATTTCACGCCATTTTGGAGTGTTGTTTTTTTTTCCTAGCGAGATCTGTATGCATTTATCATACATTAAAAGGCTAAGGTAAATTATTTTCCTCTGGAAAATGCCAGCTGCAATAAATCCTCCCCCCTCACCGCTCCTGTAATGGAGAGCTTGGCATTTTAAAGCTGTTGATTCACCTTGCTTGCAGGAGTCCCCTTCCTGCCAGCTCACCTTCCCAGCCACCAGCTCCTCTGCTGCTACCCTCTCTCCACTGACAGTCCTGAGGTGCATACCCTCCCTAATCCTTCACATGAGGCTGTGTTCCCATTCCTGCATTCTCCAGCTGATCCCCACTTGCATCCAAGGGGGTATCTTGTCCCTTACAGCTATTCAGGGACCCACATTAACATCTGTCCTCTTAAATTCCTCTCTCCTTACCTGCAGCCCCTCGAAACCCTCCTCTGAGCTGAATGGTGCCTGTTTGAGGTGCAGGCTGTGCTGTACCCAGCGAGGGCATGGTGTGTGTATGTACTTTGTGGTATGTGCTGATGGAGCCCAGCACGCTGCTCTCTGATACTGCTTTATGACACTAGAAATGTCTGCTTGTGTGTAATGTCACGTCCTAGTTGTCATGTTTATTCTGTGGCCAGCATTGCCAGTGGGATCCAGGCCGTACCTACAGAAAGAAGTGCTTTATGCATTTGTACATTTTAAGAACCAATGTTCATCACTGTTTTTTCCATGTCCCTACATCTCTGCCCAGGTCTCAGTATCCAGAGCTCCTTTACACAAAGCTGCCTGGCAATCCAGGCTCATATTCTTTCTCCAGACTGGAAGCAAAATTCCCAACTCCTGTTTTTTGAGCCACTTGCCTGGTTTCTGTTGCTGCACTGGCTGAGGGTTTGGTAGCGCTTCATGAACTCACCCTTCCAGCTGTGGCTGGTAGGGACATTTCAGTATTACTTAAAAAAAAAAAAAAAAAAAGAGTGGGAGTAAAACACTCGAGTTCTGCAGCGAGGCCGCACTGACAGTTTAAAATGCTTATTTGTGCTTTCTTGTGCGTTAGCACTGGAAAATGAGAATGTGAGGGTGGAGGAGAGCTCAGCGTTGTTTAGCGGCACCGCCTCTGCGCAGCGGCTGGAGGGACAGCACGGCTCTGGTGCCTCGGCTCTGGTGCCTCTGCTGTGGTTTAGCTGCTGGGTGTGAGTGGCTTGGCCACCACCAGCCCCACGTTATGTAAAGGTCATCTGGGCCAGGGTTAATTCTATCGCCACCAGACTTCAGCGAAAGTAAATACGCAAAACGTTACATAACCCGAGGGGAGAAGTGGGATGAGAATTATGGTGCCCACAGAATGAGTGGGGAGGGCTGTGGGAGTTGGTAATGAGTAATTTAGAACATCTGCAGACTTTTTATTATTACTTTTTTCTTAGTATTTTCCATTTCCCTGCTTTGTGGTAGTACCTCTGTTAAAAGACCTGGAGGCAATGTTGTATCCAGCAGTAGGTGAATTTAAAGGCTTGGGTGACATTCATTTAGGTTAGTGCTGAAATACTGTGCTCAGAGTCAGAATCCAAACGGTGCTTGAATAATTTCTGTTTGCCAAGTCTATAGAGAACCTTATCCTACCTCTTCCCAACACCTCTCCTCCTTGTGTCCCCCAAAACTGGGCTGTTTGTCTTGGGAGAGATCTGCCATTCCCACATCAGCATTACTGGCTCATGAGCTGTTCTCTGTTCCTTTGTGGAGGACCCATGGTGCAGTCACTGGAACAGACACCCCTTCTACAAACTGGTGTGTTCAGACCCCCAATTTCTCTCTCTGTTGATATTTTCCCCTCCATCCCCACAAGCATAGTAACATCAATAGCACTTACAGTCTCTTTTCCATTCCAGGAGTGTTTCTGGGTTTTTTTAGGAAAGATGTAAAAAGAATAATCCTCTGATTGCAGATATAGATCTTTATGCTGGTCTGGATATATCCCCCATGCTTGGGACAGGGCCAACTGGATCTTTTAGTCTTCAGATTTCCTTTTTTTTTATTTTTTAAGAACTTAGCTGCATTAGATATTTGAGTATTTCATTCCTTTGTTGTTGTATTCCAAGAGAGGAGATATTTCTCCTTCCAGATGCTCAGTTTAATCAGAGAGCTGAAAATAGGTGTTTGGGGATTCCGATGTTATTTATTTTTCCCTATTAGGATATGAGTCACGAGTAAGTGACAACACTGTCTCCAATCAGAGGGAGCCAGAGCTTGTGGGTGCCAAGGACTTGTCTGCTAATGATGACTTTTAACTGCACAGTCTTACAGCCTTCTCTGAACCTCACCCTGTTTCAGGTGTGGCTTTGGCCTTTTATTATTCTTCCTCCCAGCACACTGAAAAGGACATTTCACTCTTTGTCAGCTAGCACAGTCCTGAGAGGTCCTGAGTGCTTTTTCATCCCAGTAAGTGCAGAGGGTGTCACATACGGTCAGCATTGCCCAGCACTCCCTCAAGTACATCACAGAGGCATCTCTTGGCAGAAGCACTCATGAAATTACCCATCAATATTTCTGCATTTCAGCTGTCACATACTCACTGCACTGATAGAAAGTCACGTGTATGGGCCAGGCTGGGATGGCTTTACCGGAAAGATGGCTAAAAAGTAATTTCTCTTCCCTGGGAGACAGGGAGTGCTCAGGATATTCTGCTTCATGCCAGTGCCACTTACAGCCAGATATTTAATTTACAGCTAGATATTTATTTACAGCCAGATATCCTGTTCAGTTTAACACACCTCTTAAAATGTGTATACCAAGTGCTGCCTCAAGATGCTAAATATTAAAATGGGATTAAAAAAATCAACTCCTGTTTGATTTCTTGCTCAGGATCTTTTCCTTACTGATGTAGTCCTTTTTATTATGATATGAAGTAATTTTCTCTCTTCAGTGCTAAGAATTAATTACTTTTAAGAGCAGAATGAGCTGTATGTTAAAAAGCATTTACCTTCTACATTAAAAAGTACAACTAGCTCTTAAGTCCAGAGGAAAATTATATTGGCTTTAAGGGGAAAGAAAAGTAATTACAAATAACTGTCTGCAAAGCCAGCTGAGATTGGCTGGATTTTGAGGAAAATGTATCTTAATCCCTTGATTTGACAGTTGCCTGGCAGTCAGAGCAGGAAAAGAAAGTCACCGAGCTTTTTTCCCATCTCTGTGAGGTGGGAAATGCACATCATACTGCAGAATGGAAAAGGAACAAATAACTCTACAGGGCAGCATGACAGTCACACACATGTTCTTTTCTGGAGAAACAGCCCATAGTCAGGGTATTCCTGGTTTCCAGTGACAGGACTATCACAGGCCCTGCCCAAGTCTCCTCCAGCTCTCTCGTGTATGTTTACATAAGGGCTGTGGTAGTAAATTATAGAGGGTTTTTTCTTTTAGTTTGTGTACTGTGTTCATCATAGCTGTCACTCCAAGACCTAAACAAAACTGGAGCCTTGCCATCCTGCTGCTGTGGCAACACAGGAACAAACTGTTTATGACCAAATAGTTTGAAGTTTGAGACAATAAAAAAATAACAGGTAAAGGAGAGGGATGGGATCTGTTGAAGCATCCATATGTGTGTGGTTTATGTGCATATGGACATGCTTAATATGCACAGAGGAGGAACAGAGGCGTTGTAAATATCTTCTTTTGCTGTTTGTTATTTATTTTTTAATGTTCTCATCATCCAATGGCTTGAAGCCATGGCACAGCAAGGTGTGACACTGTTCTCTCTTCAAATCCCAAAGCATTTCTGACCATTGTTGTTTTAGAGCCATTTCCTACTCCCTACCCCCCAAACAGGGAATTTAATTGGATCCCCCAGTACAGGCTACAGGCACTTCCAGATCTTGGATTGCTCCCACAGAATTAACAAACCCACATGTGTCTGGGGGCTACAGAACTAATTGCCACCTCCTAAAGCTTCACTTCCTCTTGTAAAGAGTGAGGCTGTGGTCAGGCTGTAAAACAGCAGCTTGAAAAAACATTTTTGAAGTTTCTGCTGTGCACAATAGTTGCCTACAGGAGCACACCTAAGGAAGATACAGGTTTCCAAAATTCAGGGTGATTTACCTGAGATCCTTTCCTATGTAGCCTAACCCCATGAAAACAAGTCCCCTTTGGTAAGTTAAAGAAAGGCAGAGCTGGGGAGATTCAGAACTGCTTTTATGGGAAACAAAGAAATGGTATCTAGCACATATAAAAGCTATAATATATAGCAAATGGAGATGTAACACGGAGCTGCAGGCCAGTGAAGAAGGAGCAAAGGTGTAAAAGCATGTCAGCAAACACATAAAAATGACCCCAAGGGGATCCAAGTATGAGGAAGAAAAAAACATCAACAAGAACTGTACATTCCTGCTGGGAGAGGGATGTGGGTGATAGGGGTTCACTGAAACACCCCCAAATGCCAGAATGAAACCTGTGGCCTTGGGACCCAGAGAGACTGGGAAAGGGAGAGGATAGCACCAGGAAACAGGGTAGAAACTAAGTCTGTGTGTATATCAATTCTCAATATGCTAATAATATTTTTTTTCTGTAATTAAATAAAAAATTGAAAAAATAAATCTTGACTAATACTGACTAGGGTCTTAAGACTTCAGTTATTCTAGCAATAAATACTTTGTCTTTTGTATACATATGAATATATCCACATACATTTATATATATGGTGTGCTTCCTCTTCACTGATAAAGCAAGATTTTTCAATGTAACAAAATAATTAATGGTGTGACTTCACCTTTCAGATGAAGGCTTGGGCTGTAGGATTACAGCCTAGAGATGATAAAGGCCCACAGTTTAGTGTCCCACACATCCCACCTAAGTTATTCTCACGCCCTTCAGGCTGGCCTTGGCTGCCCTCAGGACCCGTGGACGTGAATGCACATGTTGGGTCTCAGGCTGGGATAATTACGTGTATGAGGCTGCTCGGGTGCAGGGGGGAAGTGAGAAAACAAAAGAGCCTTGAGTGGCTTCCAGGGAAGCCCTGGGACCACGGCCCTGTGTGCTAAGGCAGACTGACTCTCCTAAGGCTCCTTTCCCCAAGTGAGATGTAGATGATGTGTTCCTTTCCCTGCTTAGAGTGATCAGAATAAATCCCACTGCTGGTGGGTGTGGGCTAGGCAATCTGCTCATGCTTTCATACCAGATGAGTTAAATATTCCCCATCCTAAGGGCCAGTTTTCCCAAGGGCAGGCAGCACAGGAGGAGAGGGAGCTTGGCAGAGCCGTGGAAAACGTGTGTTGGGAATGGGGATCCATCCACACTTGCTGTCTGTGGCTGCTGCTGTGTGCCAGACTGGCTGTTCTCACTTTCCCACCGAGTCTCCCACAGCTGAACACAAAGTGGCACAGGCTGAGAGGCAAGAAGGGCTCTCCTCAGCACTGCTGGGTTTCCGTGCTGCTGGCATCTGGGGATCTTCTTCCAGCACAGTGACTGCAGAGCCAGCTCGCTTTGGGACACGTAGGAGCTGGCCACACTTTGTAATTCCTTCTCTAAGGAATTTTGTGTTGGTAGAGATGGTTACAGTCATGGCTTGTCGCTGCTAGGCTAGGGAGTGGTGAATTGACACAGCAACACGGACTCCTTTTTTGAGAGTAGAAGAAGTGATTTATTAGAGAAGTAGACACATTTTTATACACTGTTTCGTAGAACTGAAAGATAAAACAAGCTCATTGGTTTAAGGAAGGCCACACTTCTTGTAGGCATGTTTTTACTAAAAAATCACTTTTTTATGCATGCATCTTGTTAATAATACTAGGTGTTAAGCTTTGTAATTAATTTTTTTTCTTCTGTTTTCCTTTGAGCAGCCTGGGAAAATCAGACTGCTATTTTCCCCTGACTCTCACCAACATCCACAATGGCTGGGAGGTGGAGATGGCATCTCACACATCTGAGCCTGGGGAGATTTTCTGCATCCCCTTAGGATATCCCCTTAGGATATCCCCTGGAAGGATAGGACAGATGGCTCTGGCCACAGTGCTGTGCTTCTCTAGGAACACAGGTGGGAACCAGGCTCCTTCCAAAGAATGAAGGGTCCTCTTTGGCTTCAATACACACATTTCAGAGCAGCCCTCCTCACTGAGGGAAGCCTGATGCTCTCCTCCAAGGCAATCTGAAAAGCAAAGCACTTAAGCAAACTTTTAACAGTGGATATTCCCTGTCTTCCACTTCTCTCACGCTTCCAGCTGAGCAGAAGAGTGAAACTCCTGCTGTAGTCTATGGAGCAACAGCAGTGCAGCTTCTTAAGATTCCCTGAGGTCTTCATTTGGCTGAAGTCTTGTCCTAGATGGCCATAAAATTTTGATGTTTGATTTTATGTCTGGTTTTTGGACTTTTGCTACATTACGCACTGCCAGACGTTGAGGTTCATGGTGACTTTTGTTCACTTACTATGTTGAATGTTAAAAGGAAATAAAAATTCTTGCACTTAAGGCTTTAAAATGTCCTTTAATGCAGGAAGAGAACCTCGGATACATTTAATGCATTTCATCTACAAGAAGTGCTTTTAAAGGATGACTGCATTGAAAATATTTCCTCAAAATAAGGTAGAGAGCATTGGATATTCATCAACAAATAAAACTGCAAATAAAAGAGGCAGCTGGTTCAAGGTTTATCTCTAAAAATTACTGAAGCATTTACAGAAAGGTTTTGTCAGGTAATTTGCATATTCATGAGTAATTTCTCCAGTTGCTGTATTTAGTTGATAATGCCTTTTTTTAATACTGTAATTAAAAAATTTCAATCTAGGTTACACTTCAATTGTTTGCTCAGATGCACCAAAGCAATTGGTGTTTTGTTTACTTGCTGTTTTAAAAACAGCTATTACCTGTAAAACATCAATTGCAAGGAAAATTTTCATACCTGACAAATTTCTGGGAGGACCTCCCAGGTAATCAGACTCTGGACACTGCCATTTGAGAACCCCACAGCTACAGAGAAGCTTCTAGGACAGGAAAGGGAAGGATGGAGGAGGAGACAGATTAGGAGGCAAAAGAAGGATGAGAGCATGCACTAGGAAAGTTGGCTGCAGCAAAGCCCAGAGCCACTGATAAGTCTGTAAATTCTTCTTCAGCCTTGAGACAATGAAGATTTATGCTTGTTTGTGAGGGCAACAAGAGAGAAGTTTCTTCATCAATCCATTCTGCAAACATCCCTGGCTGGTAATCCCACACTCAGGACTACAGGCTGCTGTCACCTGGCTGGAACATGGAAATCTTATTCCATGAGCACTATTGAAGCAAATGAGATTCCAATTAGGACAAGTATAGAAAGCTGTGAAATTTCTCATGTGCAATTTCCTTTTAGAAAGGTTTCTTCTTTCTCACATATTAGTATTGCAGTGAAATATTTCACTGAGACCAAAATATTTAGCTTTCCACTTGTATCAACTGGTATCAAGTTATGATTCTATAATAATATACAAATCTGAAGCATGAAGCCAAGATGATGCATTTTGACCTTATCACATAGTAGTATTTCAGACCAGTCAAGTCTGAATTACCATTTTTAGTGAAAATGTTGACAAATTGTGTATCTTCTCATGGAACACTTGAGTTTAATGGAAGCATCATTTCCCAGTGGGAAAATGTGCCATTAAACAAAATGTCAACAGCTGCTGGGCTGGAGAACATGCTAGTGGACAATGGGAGGGGAGGAAAAAAAGACACATGTCACTGACACACACATACACAGTTGATGAAATCAATTTCAATTTACTCAAGTTGTTCTAGCATCACTTTCAATTACATATGCCAAGGAGAAAGCTACAGCATCCAGCTGTGGGAATCAACAAGACAATTGTGTGGCAGTCGTGAAAAGAACAGTCAGCAGAGAAATTATTTGCATTTGCTTTTCTTGACAGCTGATATTTTCCTGATAAATTGCTGCCCTTTGTTGTTCTAGCTGCTTTGAAGAACCAGCCCACTCAAGGGGGTGGTAGCTTTGCCCTTTGCCTGGCTTTCCATCAGCTGGCACAGGTTGGGGAGGAAAACAGCAGATTGAGACAGGAGGAGGAGGTTGCAGACCATGTAGCAGAGGTGAAGTTGGAACAGTGATTAAAGATATGCTGTGGACAGGGTGATGCTCCAGTGATGGTGTTGTCCAGAGCTGTGAGTGTTAGGGTGGATTTGGGCAGGATTTGGGATAGGAAATATACTTTAATGGCTTGATATAAGCTGAGGACCATCAAAACAAGTAGGCCTGTGAGGCTGCAGGCTGCTGAGAGAGGCAGGGGAACTGTAAAATTAAACATCTTCTGCCTATGGAGTGTGGGTTTGTGCCAGTGAGAGAGGAGGACAGGAGAATTGTCAAGGCAGTTTGCATTTAAACTCCAAACCATGCAGCTGTGCCATGGGATTTCTTTCCTTAGCGAGCCCCAGCAAGGAGGAGGGAGAGGGAAACCTTGGCAGCAGGATGTGCAAAAGGTGCCCGTATCAAATATGCAAAATTGTTCCCTCAGGATTTCCCTTCAGTGGGGTCATATTGTTGTTAAATGGATTGTTAAATAGGATTTAAATAGCTTATTAAATGGGGTCCCCAGCTGGGTGGCTCTTAGTGGGCAGACTGTTCCAATTATTCTGGATTTGCCCTTTTCCTGCAGCAGCCCTGCCCTGTCTAATACCAATATTTCAGCAAAATTCACTTTTGCAAGAATGTTATTCTATCCTAGGATCTGGGCCAGGCCTTTATTTCTGCTAATTACAGATCAGTCATTCTTTTTCTTTTCTAAATGTTGAAAAAATGTGGTTTATGTGCAAGAATGGCTGATAAGTGATACACCCACAGGAACATTATATTTTTCTAACATCCACCTCTGTGTTCTTTCTCTAATTTGCCTGCCACTGTCTTTGTAGAGGATCTGTCCCTTTCCCCTAGCACTGTTCCCTGCCTTTAGGTGTTTTCTTTTTCTTCAGACACCCTTAATTCCCACCACTGCCACACTACAGTTTACTGCTTTTTAGTGTTTGATCAGTTGGTGAGTGTGAATTTTCTCTTTATTTCAGGCATTTTTTGTAAGTCTTCACTCAGTGCTTAATGGTAAAACCTCACCTGCACCATTCTGCTTCATGGTGAGACCAGGGCAGGAGCACCACAAGCACCATATAATTCCTTTCAATAGATGATCCTATCCTTAAAACCTGTTTGTGGTGCTTTTTATGTAGAATCTTCAGGATGCCTCCTCTTCATTTCAAAACGACATCTTTGGCCATTGAAAGAGATTACCATGAACGCTGAAGTTGGCACCAGTGTTTTCTAAATTAGAGGCAATAGAGGAGGCTCAGTGATAAAATGGTTTGTCAGTCTCAGCTGGCTTTATGCTGGTGAAGATGTTGTGTATCAGCACGGATGGCCCTGACTCATCCAGTCCTCTTGAGAATAAACCTGGAGGCTTTGGGCAACATTTTCAAAGCAGCAGGGACCCCACATCCCCTCCTTGTCACCAGGGTTTGGAGTCCAGAGTGGCAGAGTCACACACAGTGCCCATTCCACACGTGAGCTGTGTGACGAGCACAGTGCTCATTGCCCTTTGCCACGTCCTCACCTTTGCTGTGGTGTGAGGGCTCCCCTAAAACGTGTGCCTTTTGTGCAGGAATGCCATGCTGGAATCTCAGCAGGTGTTGGAGGCACCCAGCCTTTGCCTGGTCCTGCTCCTGCTGCCATACAGTAAAATGAGAAGCCAAGTGATCTCCTTGGAGTGCTGAACCCATCAGCAGAGGTTGAGCTGTCTCAGCACAGCACAAATTTTCCGTTTTCCCTCAGTCCCAGGGATGGAAATGGAGCTGGAGCAGATAATCACACCTGAACTTTTCACGTGGGAGCACTGCTTTGTTCCTTAGGCTTACCAGACTGCCAGAAGTGATGCTTCTTGCCCAAGGTGGCTGTTGAGGGCTATGTTTCCAGGTTCCATGTTTGAGAACCACCTGGCAGTGTGAAGACACATCCCTCCATGGGCTGACACGTGTTTGTTGCACACGTGTGCAGGAAGAGCCATGCCTGTGCTGTGGCTGAGGAGCTGTGTGAGAAGAGCAGCCTTGGCTTGGCTGGCCAGGGAAAGGCTGGAGCCAGCTCCTGATCGGGCACCTCGCTGTTCTTGACAGCAGGCCTCAGCACAGGCTGCCAAAAAACCACAGAGGAGTGTGAAATCTGTTTTCTGGGGAAGGAGCTCACACCTGGGGCTACAAACTCAGCTCTCCTTCCCAGTCTGTTGTGGCCAGGGCCCATCACGTCTGTCTGAACTCTCTGCTGTCCAGCAGTGCCTGTGCCAGGCTCTTCCCCCTCCTGTTTTATCTGGGCTGCAGGGCAAAACTGTCTTAAATTCTTCACTGGGCTCTTTGAGCTTGCTGTGGGAAGTCTCCCTTGTATCTGGCTGCAGTGAGTGTGGTGTGGAGATCAACAGAGTGTGGAAAACTACTGAGAGCTTCTGGGAGGGGATGGTACACCACTGCTTAACATAATGTGTGACTGGAGCCCCACAGAGCTTCTAGCTTCTCTCTTGCCTGTGTGTGGTGCCCACGTCTCAGAGGACAGGCTGGGCATAAACCCACTCTGGCCATGGTTGGCTGAGGCAGGAGCAGCACCAGAGATGGGTATGATGCATGGTGTCATCTCCACATTCAATAACAAATTAGACCACAAAAGTTCTCGAAATAGCCTTGCTGGGGTTTGAATCAGGGCATCCAGGAGAGTGGCAGCCAAGGACAGATTATGGCAGCCTGGAAGGTTCCTCACCTCACTGACCAACATCCTGCCTGCAGGATACAGAGAGCTCTCTGCAGGACACAAGGTGATGGCTAATAAAGGATGAACAGGAAAGTCACAGGGGTACAGTTGTGTTGGCCTGCTGGGTTTCACATAAAGATGCTGTAAGAAGGATGCTGGTGTGACTAGGGAAAGGCATCTCAGCTGAGGGTTTTTGGATGGACAACTCCGCACTGGTCCCTCAGGCATGGCCCCTGGAGCAAGCCCAGGAAGGATGTGGAAGGGGAACTGCCATCTGGAACACGAGCCTTTGAGCAAGGGGCAAGTGGTTGACCATCTGTTGCTTTGAGTTGTGCTTGCCAGAAAAGTCACCACCTCAAATGTATTATTTTCTGCTTTTGACCATCACACTCCCAGACATACTGCTGCTTTGCACCCCACCTCAATGGCTGTGTCCCAGCTTCTTGGTAGCATTTGAAGGGTCATCCTTCTCAGGGTGTCCTAGTCAAGTTAAGAGAATCCTTGGAAGTACCCAATATAAGCAGGTTTGATTCTGTACATAGGTCCATCCTGAAGTGCTGTAACTCCTATTTCCTGAGGCACTTATTTCTTGGTTGCACAGGGCTTTGGTTTATGGCAGCAGGAGAGAATGAGTCTGATTTTTAACATCTGGATTTTGGAGGCGTGAGAAACCCCTGAGATTCAGAGAGGATTTACATGATCAATAGCTGCTAGTCCCTGAGCAGGGCCATGGGGCAGCTCTGCCCTCTGAAGCTTTTTATTCTGTGCAGTGGCTGTTCGAATGTGGCCTTTGCTCCTGCCTGTGGCCAGTGTGTCAGGAGAGAAGCTGAGGGAAACCCTGCCAAGAGTTGTGGTTGAAATACAAAAAGTGAACCAATCGAGCTACTTATGGGATTTCTTTAAATCAGCAAGGAACCCATTTGACACCCTGTCCCTCCATCTGCATCTGCCGTGTTCTTGGGGAGCAGGATCTCACCTATGGTTGAGGGGTTTTTAAAGCAGAAAGAAAATATGAAGGTGGTTACAGCGTGGATTCAAAGCTTCCCCTCCCTGGATCTGTGTGATCCCATCCTAAGGAACGAAGCATCCCAAGGGCTGCTGTGCCAAGGTGTGCCTGCAGCACAGGTCTGGTGGCCAGGCTGCAAGAAGGGCAAGTGTCAAAGCGATGCTGCTGTGCTGCTGTGAAGGCTCTGTGCCCTCCTGAGACCTCCATAAGTAAGGCAGACTTTTCCACTCTGCGACAAGCCAGCTTTTGGGCAGCTTCTTCCCGTGGTGCACACACTGCCCCGCTTCAGGGGCTGGCCCCAGGTTTTTAAATGCTAAAAACATTCGTCTTTTATTTCTGTTGCCGTTCAATATTATGGGAAGAGATGTTATCACAGCTAATCCATGCGGTGTCTCTGGAATTTCTTGGCCTGTGAGGGTTTATACTGCATTCATGTATTCCATGAATTGGGCACAGGTTTTGCTTCCGACAGCAGGAGTTTTTTCAAGGGCATCCCAATAAGATGAAAGTGTGGTCGCTAACAGAAAACCACAGTGTCAGACTACGGTCTTGAGGATGTTTTGAATGGCTCTGTATTTTAATTCTTGATTTCCCCTGGCATTTAGACAACCAGCAATTTATTTGAAATCCTAAGGGGAGAGGAAAAAGAAGGAGAACTGGAGGAAATGCCTTAATTTAATTGATCGGAATATTTTGGAAGTTCACATGTGCCCTATTTTTTTTTAAAAAAGAGATAACTAGAGAATAGAAAAAATACTCTGGAAAATCATACTGAAAGTTTAGCATGTTTTTGCCTTGTTTATTTGAGACTTTTGATTATATTCTAATATGCTGGGAAGGTATAAAGAAATACCTAATGGCTGGGAAAAAAATGGGCATAAGGGCAATCAGCCTGGGGAACTCACTGCTGCAGCCTTTTGGCAGAGTCCCATTTCTTGTAGGAAGACTTTGAAAAACCCTGGTACTATCACGATTATAAAGTTTGTAGTTTTGCGTAGGAAGAGTAAGAAAAAGAAAATGAGATCTTGTACTTCAGGATATGATCTATCCTTTGTCTCTTCCCCAGCTTCATATGAAACACTTCAGTAGGCATTTTCAAAGGTTGCTGTGTGAAGTATTAAGCAGAAACAATGACTGAATGTTGTGATCGAGGCTGGGAAACCTTAACCAGTAACTTGCAGCTGCTTGTGTGAGTTATCTGCAAACCACATCATCATTGTCTTGTGTATATCAAAGCTGATCATTTCCTATATTGTTCTAACATACCTGCCCTGCTCTGTTGAGGCTGCAGGAAACAGGAAAGGAGGAGGGTCTTAGCTGTAAGTGGGTATCTTGTTCTTGCATTGTGATGCCAAAACATTTGTGAATGAGCTTTGACCCTGAAGTAGTCTGAGCTGGTAAGGAAGTTCATAATTTTCTGTCCATTCACGTTTTATTCACATTGTTTACCTTTTGTTTAAACAAGAGGATTTTGTTGGTTTTTTGGGTTTTTTTTTTTTTGCTTTGTGGAACATGATTCACCCATAAGCCCATAAATTATCCCCTCTCCCCAGTCCTTCCAGCCTTTGTCAGCACGGGCAGGGTGAGCTGAGCTGGGGTGTGACAGCAGAAAGGCAGAGAAGTCACACAGAGGATTCACTCAGGCTTTAAGTGTACAGTCATTAATATTTCATTAATTCTATAATGTAATACACCCTCTGCACAGAGGGACATCACTTTCTTCAGGTGTCCTACCTAGGTCTCCTGTACAGAAGTTCCTACTGCAATGTTTCACCAGGTGTAACAGCCCAGCCACGAGGATCCCTGGCTGTATTGCTGGCATACTGACTGCATTCCTTCCCCTTCAGATTTTGCTGCAGAAAGCTGGCATTTAGTTATTATATATGCATCTTTTCAAACCTGTTTTTTCTTGCTTGTGACTGAAACTTGCTGTTGATGTGCAGCCATTATCACTTTACAGCTGCAACACCTGCAGAGGTGGCACTTGGTAAAGAAAGGTAAAGCATAACCAAGCAAAACAGCATAAAAATAAATGTGAAACAGCCTTGTGCATGAGAGTAGTGGAAAGCCTGCACACAAATGTAGGATCAGATAATCCTGGTTAAATGTACACCACGGTGTAATCAGATTGTGCTGTTGGTTTGTGTTGTTGTAATGGTATTTGTAATAAGCAGCTTTGCTCAGGAGCCTGATGTTCGTGCAGAGTGCTGTCCTCTCTGGGGGTGTTTCTGAGGGTGCTGTGCTGTGTGTAAACAGGGCAGCTCAAGGTTGCTTCCCAGTTGTGGTGTCCCAGAGGACCCAGGAGCCAAGTGAGGCTGGGAAGCTCCACTGCAGAGGAGGAGCTGGTGGCAGAGGAGGCTGTCAGCCCTTTGCTGACCCTGGGCTGGTCTGCACATGGAGCAGAGCATGACCCAAAGGTCCCTGACCCCACAGTCCAGGTTTGCTGCAAACATGTGAACACCAGAGCCACTCTGGGGTGGCCTTGTGCCCAGGCTGATGGGCAGGGGCTCTCCACAGGGATCCTTCCCTGTGTGCCTGCTCTGCCCGTGCTGCCCTGGCGACTGATTCACAGAGAGCTCATCTCCAGCCCTGTGCTGAGCACCATGGCCAGCCCCATCTTCTTCCTCAGGAAAGGAATGCACAAGGCTGGATATAACCCCCTCTACTTTAACCCACAGGTCCATGGTGCTTAAAATCTGCACCACAAGCAGGATGCAGGCTTTTCTAAGAGCTCCTCAGAGCTCACAGGTGTAAGAAGCCATACAGGCACCAGCAACTCCCTTCTGACACGACCCTCTCTAGGTCTGACGTGCTTTTTTCAAGTAATGGTGCTTTTTGGCTTGCTTGAGCAGGAGGGGTGGGTTAATAGCACAGAACCCTGTGTCGAGACAGATTTCCAAGAGCCAGGGCTCAGCAGCTGAATCTGTGAAATAATCCCACCGGCTTTAATCAAGAGAGGACACTGCGAGAGGCTTGTAAATTCCTACAGCAAAATTCTCATTCACGAAGCAGATCCTGCCTCCAATATGCTTATCTCCCTCCCTCTGTGTGCAGAGCCCTTGACGTCAATGGAAGATTCGCTCTTTCGGGGAGAGCAGAAGACTGAGGTCACGCTCCTCCCTGCAAACAGGAGAATTATGTCCCTGGCATTGAGGAGAGAAAGCTCTAAGCTTTTGCACAAAAGCAAAAAAGGACTTGAAACAATGGCACGCACAGAAAAATGAAAAGGTAGAGGGAATGCAGGAGGAGCGTTTGGAGCTGTATCAGCAGGCGGTGGAAGGATGCGGCTCTCGGCTGCATTTAAAGACGAGCTGTTTGGCAGCCATGAATGGTGTGGAGGATTTTCATTCATTCACCCCCCTCTCCAGCTCTGGGAAGGGACATCTGTCAGCCCTGAACCCAGGCAGCAGTCAGTGGCTGCAGCATGCTGTGCTCATAGCCCAGCACATTTAAATCAGCAACCCAGAGGTTAAACTCCACAGCTCAGCCACCGGTGGCCTCAGTGATATTTATAGATTGCATTACATTTGCTGCAGCTTTTATGAGCAAAAGGTACTCCTCATGGCTAAATTATCAGAGGTTAAGTGTGACCAGTTATAGTTAAGCTCATGATGGATGTTGCTATTTTGATTTTTCTTCCTTGTATTTGAGAGGACTGAGCATATGGGTTTAAGAATCTCTGAAGAAAATATTAGATTTATTGTTTTTATCAAATTCCATTCATAAAGATTCTTTTGCTGAGGAAGCGCTTTACAGAAATTAACATTTTACCTAGCTTAAACTTTGGAATAGTATCCAGCCCATGCAAATTAAACACTGCCATTCCCCTCAAAGAACTGTTTATTTCTTCTCTGCAATAAGGGAAGCGAGTTCCTAACTCTGCGGGGAACTTATCGCTCTGCAAATGAGGTCTGTAGCTGCACAGAAATCCAGCATAGTTCGCCGAGGCCAAAAGCCAGCTGAGGTGACCAAAGCCAGGAGAGGTGTCCCTGGGCGCTCCCCGTGGTCCTGTGAGGGAGGAGGGACGATTCCTGCAGAACACTTTCCTCCCAGGGCTGGAAGTCAATCAACATGTGGCTCACGCCACGAAGCCGGGAGCGTAAACGGGGAGTTTGTGTTGCTTTCATCCCATCTCATGTTCCTGCCGAGGCTGTTATTATTCACCATTTACCTTCTCAAAATATTGAGCCAATTAGAAAAGCAAATCTCTCTTTTGGTGAATGCCCAAGGGTGAAGCTGTAACGATGTGTGTTCTCCGCAAGCCCTAATTGCGGGTGTCGCAGCTGCGCCGGGGACTGCTGGGCTGAGCAAACCCACATTCCTGTCTGATATATTTTACACCTCGGCCAAGCCACACTCAGTGCCTGCTTTTGTCCAGCTTCATAAACCGGGTGGCTGAGGCTGGTCAGGGCTGGGATGGGAAAAGCAGCCCCAGGGAAGGAAGGGATGGCTCCTGGGGAACGTCATCCCCAGCAGATGGAGAGGGAAGGTCCCAGCTGTTGGATCAGACTGGGAGCTGCCAGTGCATTTATTGAGATCCCAGGCTGTAATCCTGACTGTGAGATACAGAGAGAAGTTTCTGGGGTTTTTTCCTTGTTAATTGTCTGACAGGTAGGGTATGAGTGTTATTAATCATAATGGAGACAGGACTAGTCCTGTTAGATTAGATAGGGATCTAAGGTCCTGGTGTTAAAATCCTATTTCTTATATTTCATTTTTTGTGGTGAATTTAGTAGCCTACTCTGAAATTTTGCATGAATGAGGGGGTGTGTATATCAGTTGAGAGATTTCAAGCAAAGGAAGATTTCAGTATGGAAGTCCAAGAAGCTGCTGTACTTCCTTTTACATGCCAGGATTTTTGCCCCCCTGCATGATGAGGGCAGTGCTAATTCAGTGAATTCCTTTATTAAACTCATCTGATATCTCAGGCTGCCTGCCATTAGTGCTGTTACATACATGATAGGTAGTATTTCTAAGCTTTCTAAAATGAGTATAACAATCTAACTGGTGCCCAATGGGATATCCATCTTGTGTCTGACTACAAGGAATAAATTATGCTCTCACATTGATAATTGCTGATGCCTGGGTTCAAGAATTACAGTCCTGCAATGCTGATGATTAGAACTGGTCTCCCTCTATTGTGCACAGATGCTCCCTGTGATCCACTTCAGCAACTGCCTCAGCTTCTCCAAACTGATTGCTCTTTGCAAAAGAAGGAAGACACAATTCTGCAAGAGCTTTGCAGCCAGCTAAATCAGGTCCATCAGGACCTGATTTAAATTCTGAATATAACTTCTGATATCTTCTAGGTAGTTTAAAGAAGTATTCTTGGACATCTTTAGTGGTTCTGAAAATGGGGTGGGTCGTAGAAAAACAGCATTCAAAAAGAAATATCTTAAGTAAATACAGAAGTATTCAAAAAACCTGTAAAAGTTCATGTAAAATTAAGTCTGTTCTGAATGAAAGAAGCAGAAATAACTACGAATTTTTTTCTCCCTAAAATAAATTCCCCGAGCTCCTTAACAAGACTGGTGACAAAGCAACGTACCAAGTTCTGCTCTACTGCTTCACTGCCTATTTTCTCACCCTCAGCTTAAAAATAACAGCACTGTAGCACCTTCTGTTTTCTCGTGACGTCTACACACACTTTGTGAATAATCTCCAGGGGGAACGCTGTGCTTGATCTCTGATTGGGATTTTCCCGTCTTACCCCGTGTTGACTTAACCCTGCTTCCAAGGAGTCAAGAGTGAAACACCCATTGATTTCGGTGCGAGCAGATTTTGACTTTTCAGAAACGCTCAGCCATATGTGCTCTCGTTTTGGAAGTATCATGTGGTTGCATTTGGCCCATGTCGTGTTTTAGTCACTCAGAAAGAACACGCAGAGCTCCAGCCTGTCCTTACCTGCCCTCACGACTGCAAGAGCTGAGGGCCTTGGGGAGGTTTGGAGGGCCAAAGGTTTTGCTGTTGTCCTGTTTTGAGGGTTTTGCTTGTTTGTTTGTTTTCCTTCCCGAATTTCAAGAAAACATTTCTATTCTAAGACAAAGGGAGAGCAAACATTTCTAATGTGCTGTGAAATAAATCTGAGGGAGAAAGATGTTTGAACTCAGCCTATATGTTTTATTTGGGAATAAATGGTAACAACAACTTTATTCCTTTTGATATAACGCAGTATTTTAAAGGGGTTAAAAATAGTTTAGAATCAGACATTGAAATACCGTTTTAATCTTACTGAGGACCTTTTAAATTTCCTACATTTAAAAATAAAATGTTATCAGAAGTGACACATCTGTGAAACATTTACTTTTGGCTGACTGGTATTTTCTGAGGGAAAAATGTTTCACTGAAAATTTCTATCAGGCTTTAGGGTTTCTCAGTCTTTAATGTATTTACACCCATCAATATCAAAGGGAGGCTTAGGAAATGCTCTGGGTTCATGTTGTGTGCTGGGAACTGATTGAGGGCAAGATGAAGGGCTCAGAGTTGAGAAGCTGTGGAGCTTTAGGTGGGATGAACCTGCAGGCAGGGATCAGAGCCCGTTGGGATAATGGGAGTTTTGTGAATCAGGAGCACAGCCCATTAAATCTGCTGCTCTCCAAGGGTAATAGTCCCTGGCAGAGGGGCTGGTGAACAGACCTGTGTCTGCTTCAGCCATCTCTGAGTCCCTCTGAGATCACAGAGCCCTTACTTTCACAAGGTGCTTACACAGCCCATCTCCTTGCCTAAAATAACGTGAGAAATCTGTTCTAGAAGAAGGACTTAAAACTAATCCTCCCTGGGTCTGAGGTTAATGTCCTTTCCCCTGGATTGTCTTTCCTGGTGCCATCCCTATCCTCCTCTGCTTAGTCATCTGTAAGGTAAGCTGAGATGGTAGGGAGAGCTCCTCTCCAGCCAAGGGTGTAAGCAAATTAAGAAGATAAATGCAATTAATCTGTGTTTTCTCTCCCATTCCTTGTGCTGTGTCCACATGTCACCATGTGCTCCCCACTGTAGTCACTGAGGAATTTTCATTGGACATGGTGCAGTTTTTGAGCATGTTTCCTGATCTAGATCAGCTGGTTAAAGGATTTGCTGTCCCCCTCACATGATGATGGCACATACCATCAAGGTTTCCCTTGACTTAGTGAAAAAAATAATTGTGTCATATGGTTGTTCTGGTTTAAACACACTGGTCTAAGCAATGTGAGCTGGAAGGGGAGTCAGCTTGTGACTTTGAAAATGTGCAAATCACCCAAAAGAAATTTGTCTCAGACATTTTTATGGTGTTTCAGTTGGAGTTCCATGAAAAGTACAAAAAATAACACTTAGACTAAAAACAAAGTCCCAAAGCAAACAAACCCATAATAAATAAATGCTTGCCAAGAGTCATAAAAATCTTAAACTGTGATTTAATATCCTGTCTCTCTTTTGTCTTAGTGGAAAAGGTCATATAGATGAAAGACATCTGCTGTTGTATCTCTCTTAGATTTCAGGACAAGACCAAAGTCCTATTCTTGGGTTTTTTTCTTTTTTTCTTTTCTTTTTTTTTTTTTTTTTTGGTTGGTTGGTTGATTTTGTTGTTGTTTTGGGGGTTTTTGTGTGTGCGTGTGAGCAAATTGCCATAAATTCCTTCTATTCAATTGCCTTAATGTGTCAGCTCCTGAAGAGGATGAAGAGATCTGTGGCAAGTGATTTCAAAAGGAAAATCCCTTGTGTTTTATTCTTCAGAGATGGATGCATGCCTGTTGCAGTCCATTCCTAGAGGCATTTCCCTGAAACAAGGGAAGAGGAGATCCACAGGCTCCAAGCCCCAGATCCTAGGGTTGTTTTCTAGAGCAGGAAGGATATGGAGGGGTAACAGTTCAGTTTGGAACAGGTCAGAGATAGAAGGTGTCATCAGAGGCTGATAGTCAGCAAGAGGTGAAAGGAGGACAAAATTAGAAAATAAAATATGTAGTTAATACTAGAAATGTTAGAGATGAGCAAAAGACAGAAAGACAAGAAATGTCAGGGTGAAAATGAGGGGAAACACCTGGTCTGACTTGCTCTTAATTTTTCAATGTTCTTTCCATAGTCATGTTTTTATTGAATCTGTTTGAAATGCAGTCAGCTCTGGACAACAGTGCATTTACAGCCCTTGATTGTTCCTGGCAACTTTTAATGTTTTTTCAGTAATACCACCCCATTTTGAAAAATGGGCCTTCCTCAGAAAGCAGTTGTGTTGATGAGTGGGAAAACTGTGACCCTCTGAAGCCACAGGGGATGAAACCCTAACCCTTGCTGAAGGCAAAGGCAGCATCCCCAGTGACAGCAGCGGGTTCAGGATGTCACGGGGAGTGCTTTTGGCTGCTGCACTGAGCTGGAAACTCTTCGGGGGTGGGTTCTGTGTTCATGTGCTGCCTCGTACAAAGAGGTCCTGAATTTGTTTGCCTCCAGGCACTGCAGAAAAGCAAATGCTAAGTTGTCCTGTGAGCAGTGAAAGTAATTAAACATCGGTGCCATTGGATCCTCGGGTGTCTGGTTAAGGGCGAGTGTCAGGCTGTTCTCAGCAGATCTTTTTGCTCTCTCCAGCTGCTCGTTCTCTCAGCAGTAGGAAGGTGATGTCCAACCCCCTGGACAAGTGACAGGCCATTTGGAGTTGGTGCAGGGGATCCACACCTGTCTGTGTTCTCCCTCCGGAGCTGGGCAGCCTAAAACAAATTTAAGAATGCTTTTCCCACTAGCGTCTAGCAGCTCTAGTTTTCTTATGTCCTCTGACAATATCAGCTGGAAAACTTTTCAAGAAGAATGGGTCTGGTTTTATTTTAGTTTTCTTTTTCCTAATTAAAGCTGGGCATTTAAACTGCCTGTGATAATTTCTTTTCCCAGTTGCACATGTGGAGTGTCTCAACAGGACTGTAAAAGTCATGCTAATTTATGTGAGGGCAAAATTAATCTTTAAGCTGGAAAAGCTTTCACTATTTTTGTTTGCAAAATGCTTTTATGTCTTTAAGTAGAGGACACTGCTGAAAAGCCAAGGGTTATGTTGGTTTTATTATTTTTATTTATGTACTTTAAAAGCAACTCAGAAATCTTTTACTTGATATCAGAAGCCAAGGCAACAAAGTGCAAATGGCTTTGTCATCTACTAACGTGGAAAATGTGGAACAAAATAGATGCACCTTCTACTGGGGTTTTTTTCTCCCATATTTTTTTTTCTGCTTCTGGGAGATAAACATTTCTTTTTTAATAATGTAGAACATTGCCTTTTTAGGCATAAAATACAAGTAATTTATTTTTACTATCACTATAAGCACTCTTCCACATCTCCCACGTTATGCTCCCATGAAAAACTTCCATACCAGGAAGGCTTGGAAAACAGCATTTACTCTAGAAATACTCTGCACTTACAATTTTGTGCAGAGGGGACTCCTCAGTTCAGGTCCTTGTCTCTCCCTCTCACAAGGGGCTCGTTGAAGGGCTCGCTGGAATTTGTGGTTCCTGATAAAATCAGCTGGAGTTGCAGGTGCTGGACTTGAGGTGTTGGGGTTGAGAACTGGTTCTGCTCTTGAGACAGTAGTCAGGCTTTAGAGCAATCACAGCCTGCACTGCAAGAGGACTAACTATAGAAAAGCACAGAAAATAACTGAAGATCCTATTAAGACTGGAAGTCTAGCCTTTATCTTGAAAAAATGCCATGTCTCCATGCCTATGGAGGCACTTGTGTGTTTGCTGGAGGCAGAGGGAGGTTGTTAGACCCAGCCATTCCATCGAGGGTGGAAAGGACAGCCAGGACAATCCTGCTTCCACCTGCTGCCCTGGCAGCCCCTGTCCCTTGGTGCTGTTGGGGAGGCTGAGGGTGGCTGTGTGCTGTGTGAGCTGCAGGAATGTCCACAGCAGAGCCCGTGCCAAGGAGCCACTGGAGCCCCAGCCTCCCTGCCTCCTCTGCTTTCTGCAGGTTTTTCAGCTGGGGTCCTGTTTGTGTTGTCATTCTAAAACGTATTTTGGAATGTTAAGTTCAGCCAGCTGAAATGATTTCCTTCTTGCCCCCTTACTGAGAGGGTTTATAAATATCGAGTTACACAGGAAGCAAATTCTCCCGTTATCAGATTGTTCTGTAGTCACTTTTCTTTTCCTCAAAAGCATAATGGTGAACTTTATCAGTGCTCAGTCATTTGTTTCCTATTAAACACGAGTGATTAAGATGCTGTTTGGCTCACTGGGAAGAGTTGCTGACCTGTTTTGTCTGTAAATGTATCTTCAAATTAGGAGACACCTGAAACTGGTAGGAAGTGGGTATTAATTGGGTTCAAGTTCCACGAGCACAGATTGCAGTTTTTCCCAGTGGGATGTGATAAATAGACACCACCAAGATAATATTAATTACATTATCTCCCAGAATGGTCCCAAGAGGTGCTAAAATAGCACATGTGCCACTTGGGCTTGGATGCTCAGACACGAAGATCAGTGTTTGCTGCTGTGTTGCGTCACTGGGGCAGTCGGATGAGATAAGGAGGCTGGGACTTTCTGGCTAGCTGCTTGGGGTTTTTCTCTCATGAGTTTGAACATCAAAATATTATCTAAAGCAATAGCTGAATTTCTTTTCTCTGCTCTGAAACCCGACAAGGAATGATAATAGCAAGCCTAAAAAATGGATTTCGTTAAACACCTGAACAAAAAGTGTTTCTTGCTGCAGAGATTGTGACTTCCTTGTCGATCTGTTCAGCTCTAGAGTGACTCCAAGTGTCACACAAGCAGTACACAGACCTCATTTATCAGAATCACACTCTGTGTAATTGACTTTATACCCAGCCATGCCCCTGGCATTGCAGTGCTCTGCTCTGTGCCACCAGCACTGTTACAGGTGGTGTGGGCTGCACCCTGACCACTGCCCTTTCCAAAGCTGCAGCTCACAAGCCTTTGCTTCAAAAGCAAAGTTAGTTTTGCCCAGCTGGGAGGACATGGGCCATGTCCTGTCTGGTGCCCATGTGAAGGTCAGACTGTCCTCACACTGGAAATGCTGAGCCAGACGCCTCCCTTAGCCCTTGAGGACCATGTGAAGTCTTTTTAGCCTTTGAGGACCCAGCAGCCTTCCTCCTCCAGGTATTGATTAGGGGCAGAAGCAAGAAGCAAACAAATATACTGTTTAATGATGTCTTGTCATGAACTTCTCCATTGGTAATTGAAGTTCAGCAAGCTGGATTCATGTGGGATGGAAGCCTGGCATTGGACATGAATTAACTCTGACCTGATCATCAGACTCTTCTGTCTGGGCTAGAAAAACAGGGACCTGGTGGTTTGTTAGGGACATGCTGGCAGACACTTAAAGACATGGATGCTAAAGGCACCATTATAATTAGCTCAGCCAGAGACTGAGACATAGATTGACTTGAAAACCAGTGTGGCTGCTCCACGGTCGTCATGACCCCTGCAGAAAACACTGCTGAAAGAATACTTAGACTTTAGTCACCTAATTCAGTGTACACATCCGTGTTAACAGTGTTACATATTACCACTGGTAATTAAAGGTATCAGCATGTTCCATAATGAGGGGGATTACTTGCCACGTAAGAAGTCACGTTATAGTTCTCAAAAACTGACGGGTAGGTTGTGTTTAATATTCAGAAAGTGCTTGTTCCTTGTTTGTGAAGCTTAAATTAAACACCAGAGGGGTTCACGTATATTCAGATGTAGGGGAAAGATGTGCCCTACAGTCTCTTTCATAACAGCTCAAAACTAACATAACCACCTTAAAACAAAGGGAAGCTTTCATCCTTGTTCCTACAGCTACATATGAAAATCTGAATTGCAATGAGATTGAGCAACAGGAAGAAAATAAATAAGTAAACTTCATTCTTCTCTGTGGAAGTTGTTTCAATAGACAAGTATTAGCCAGCTTCAGAAAATGTCACTAACTGGCTGAAAGAAGTCCCCATGTATTTCCCAGTTTCCTTACTCCTCCCATGATGACAATTTCCTCTAAGAGATGCATTGTTGAACCAGGGTTGTGCAGGACAATGAAAGAGGGATATTTTCTGGAGAGGGAAAACGCACAGAATTTTTTTTCATTTTGTAATATATTCTGGTAAATTTTTTTCCCCTGTTGCTCTCTATTTTTCTTCAAAATGAAAGGAAACATGCACAGGCTGATTTTTATGGTGCAATTCACACTCCTCCGATTTTAATTTTTTTAATGCTTGTATATTCAAAGCTCTAGATCTGACTCTTTTTTTTGTTAAATACAAGCAAACAATCTTCCTTTCCAAAGTGAGCAGGGTAATCTGTGTCTGCTCGACTGGGCCCAGAAGGTTCTGGTTTGTGCAGGAGTCAGCAGCAGTTTCCTACAGTGATTTCGTTTGACCTGCGCTGCTCTGACGGGCTGGGGCTGGCAACAATCTCAGCCTCAGCCATCAAAACATTCCTTTGTAGCCAAGTGTCCTTCTGCTTTCTCTGAAATATCTGGTGTCAGTTTTAACAAGAGGGGAAACAGACGTTCATCACCATTAATTCACTGGACAATTAAGCCGCTGATCTCTGACCTCCTGCCATTATTGCCTTTCAGACCCGGGGTAAAGACCCCACAGATATCTGTTCTCTGTCATTCCCTGCGAGCTGTCCTAGTATTTTATTTACTCAAAGGTAAAGCTCTTGCCCACCACCAGCCAAATGTATATGCTTTGTAATAAAAATTGCTAATAAGCTGTCCCAGGCAGTGACATTAATCTCTGAGTGACGATAACAGCAAGCAAAGGGAACAGCTGGCTGTCAGGAAAGCATGTGAGTGGGAATCATACATTTATTTAGATTTATGTACATATTAGAAGTGTCCATCCCTGGCTGCAGCTGCTTTTGGTGCTTTGGGGTACCTTAGGCATCCAGACCACAGTCAGGGGCTTTCCACTGGAAGGTGTGGGTGGTGTGGGATTGCTGCATGGTGCTGTTTATTCTTCTTGCTTCATCTTCCAGGCTATGACAGTACTTATCTTTTGCTCTCTCCTGGAGTCCTTGTTTCTAGGATCTTTGCTGCCACACTGCTCTTGGGGGGCTGATGGCCCAAATCAATACCTTGTTTTAGTTCTTGCCCCAGGGCTGCAGTGAGAGCCAGTGGAGGTGCAGGAGTGTGTGAGCCATGAGGAAATAGTTAATCCAGGCCTGGCACAGAGCTCTGTTTTGTGTTTACTAAGGCGGCCGGGTGGGTGAGTGGGTGGGTGGGAGAGGCAGCCGAGCTGGGCCAGCTGCTTGCATCATCTGACACACCATGCAACCTTCAAACCTCATTTTTCAGTCACTGCTTTTGAAGCACTTCATTAGCTAATCAGAGGAACCCTCTGCCTTTGCTCTGCAAGTTTCCTTGTTTTTTGTCTTCTACCTCCTAATTTTTTCTTTTTTTTTTTTTCTTTTTGTGTTGAGTCCTTCAACTGGTAGCTATAGTAACCCCCATGAATGAGTGACTGTAGTACACTTCTCCAGCCCACTGCCCTCAGGAAAGCTGTGCCAGGCTGTCACACACCTGCAATGGCTTGGCACTCTCTCTTTTAGGGGTTTCTCCAAACAACAGGGACAGTCTCAGCTTGGGAGCCAGCTCCATCCTGCTCGCTATTTGCAGCTGCAGCCCACAGTATATTGTGGCAGAAGGAATGAGTCACTGGCAGAGCAATCTGTTGCATCAGATAATCACAGATTACCTCCATTAACCCAAATCCCTTCTGTAACCTTTTACAATAATGATCCCAAAAGCTGACGCATACAATACTGTTCCCATCACGTCTTGGGCTGTCAATGGTTTTTAAAGAGGATGTTTTCTGTGGTTTCAGGGGTGATCTAGCAGGTTGTGCCAGCATGATCCACAGAAAGCAGCTGTTGGTACCTTGTTGCTGGATGAGATGATGGGGCCAAAGCCAGGCTTTATAGCTAAGGGGGAAGTCTCCCCTAAAGCTGTCAATGGCCTTTTGCATCAGTCCTTGCACCCTCTTACAGCTTTTCCCTGGTATCCACACAGAATCTCCTTCCTCCACGTCAATGCTTGTGCCCACACCTTTTCCCCTCTGCCAGTCAGTCGCTGCAACTGGCAAATGCTTGTTGTAGCCAGACATTCCAGGGGGATTTCACCCCCTCTCCACATTGCCCCTATGGCATGTCTGAAGGCTCCTCATATATCTAGGGTTTAATTTATGTTTTATGCATATATGTGAGAAACTAGTGTGCTATTTTACCACAGAGAGCAAGAAAGATGGTAATCTGCTTTTGTGGTGAAGAAAGATGTGTCTAATCCTGATCCCAAATAGAAAGTGACCCAGTCTGAGAAATATTATGGTGCTGTACTTTTCTTCCTGACTGACTTTGGAAGCAAAAGATGTCACAGAAGGGAAATTCCCCTAAAACAATTCCGGCAGTGTACCATATACATATACTATATGGTTCCCAGCCTAATTTTCACCATTTTTAACGTGTGGATTTCTGTGTCAGAACATCTCAAAGCTTTACCAATTCTACCAACTTGGTGGAACTAATAAATCAGCCAGGCCTAATAAAACAGCCTGTCTCAAACCATTAATTTTTCATTATGTTTTCGAAAATTCTTTTCTTTAGTCTTGTTGGTAAATTTATTTAGGTGAGGGTAAAAAAGCAGAATAGAACATAATTCTCAGAGCTTGGCTACAGACTGCTGATAAGAACACTTGAATTCTCACCTCCCCTCCAGCTGGATCTCCTCCCCACTGTTCAGAAATACTCCTTGTAAGACTCAAATGTCAGGAACACAGAGGCTAAGTTATTTTTTTTAGATACTGCAGAACTATTTGCAGGAAAAAAAGCCCACACAGCTCTTTGACAGGGACAAACAGAACCCACATAGTTTCCTGCTCAGGGCTGGGTTTTTTACATGTTCTCCCTCTGGAACTGACATCATATTTTTCAGGAGAGCTGAGCCCCATGTATTTGCCTGTACTAGGGCCAGGTTTCCTTGAAGTCCTCCTGCCTGTCTCGTGTTGCACATTGTGCTGTTGTGTTACTAAACATCAGAACTGCACATTATGGATCATCAAATCAGCAGAGCTTTTTAGGTTTCTAGTCACTTATCTCAGTGTCTAACTAGGATTCAGGAGTCCCTGTAAGGTATTTTGAGTTTAAAGGCCAGCCCTGAGAACATTTAGGATATTTGAGGAGCACAGCTGTATCCAGGCCAGCTCTACACATCCTCCTGGGCAATACATGGACTGTATGTGGGTGATGAGTTCACAGACTCATAGAATATCCTGAATTACAAGGAACCCACAAAGCTCATCATCCTAACCATGCACAGGACCACCCCCAGGTGCATTTGCAGGTTTAGGTTTGGAGGCATTGGTTGGCAGCTTGCATGCATGTTGCTAACCAGGGTAATAAATATATAGAACAGGTCATAAGTTTAAAAGCCATTGCTTAAAGAGGAGTTCCTTCCTGGAAAGATGTTATCAAGCCCTATTCAAGCAGGATTTCTGGAGCAGGGATTTGCATTCTTCCTTTGGAAGAATGGGAAGCAGGTCCCTTACAGTCAGTGTAACTCACAGCTGTGCAAATTAACTCAAGGGAATTGGTAAGAAATGTGGGAATTTAGAGTCACTCAAACATTCAGCTATGGGGAGACCACATTCCTTGTTTAATTCTTGTGTACTTCAAAGCATGTGACAGTTGAGAACATTTCTGACAAAAGAATCTTCCTTTCGGAGAATGAAGTTTTGTCAAAAATTAAAGGGTTTGCAGGAAAGTGTCTGCTTAAAAGAAAAGATGATTTGCTTTCTCTACCTTCTTACTGAAAATATAGAAACATCATTTTAACAAAGTAAAGAATGTCAATTTACCATACCCGTTTTGTTCCAGTGATATCTTAGTACTCTATTTGATATGTTCTATGATAATGTTTTGACGTTAGAGAACTGAGATGACTCAAATGTTATCACAGTGAAATGGTTTAATATCTTTACATCAGAATTTTGTAGAACTTTGAAATATGGTCTCAGCTGCAGTTTGGAGTAAAGGTCCACTGAGAGATTTAGTATTTTCAGCAGGGTGATTACCTTGAATCTTGAAAACTCTGTTCAAAAGCTTGGTTTTCCATAGTAATCATTGATATGGAGGTGTTAATTTTTTTTTGCTTTTATCCACACTATTGATGAAGAAAATCTCTCAGCAGTCCCCAGACAGTCCCCCAGATATGTTGAATCAGCCAATACATGGTAGTGCATTCTAAACCCAACAAAAATGCATGGGTTTGTGCCAGTAGCCTTGTTTACTTTGAGGTCAAGAATAGGAAATTGAAATTTTGGGCTCTTCTTAATTTTTCACTTAATTAAGTGGCTTTATTTTTCTAAGATTTTCTGTTTGTTTGTTTTTTAATGGATTGTAAATCTTCCATAGACTTTATGTATTTTTAATTATTTTTGTTTGTGACATAAAAGTCAGCAATCTCTTTTTGTTCATTTATCAGCTGCAGATAAACACAATGCAGTTAAATACAAGCTATAAAAGAGAGAGACACCATAATAGACAAGCTATAGGTGTTTATGTTGGGAGAAATTAAACTGCATTCAGGGAAATTTGTGACCAAGCAACTCTCTGTTAGCATAGCAGTGAAATGTAAACCCAGTATATGTGAACTGACCCACAAAACCCGAAGAAAACTTGTTCAAATAATCTCAAAGATGCATTAAAAATATCCAGTGGAGGATATAGGCAGAGTTGTGTGGAGAATGCCACAAACTGGATTGCCTACTTAATACTAATAATTAAATAAATAATAATTAAAGGCCTGATTTTCAAGTCTAGTTAAGTCCTTTCAATGTGCTCTGACCAGGCATGAAGGTGGCTTGTGTAAACACTCCTTTATATCCCTAGGGTAGTAACAAAATGGCCTTGACATATGATAGTTAAGCCCTGAGGATCAGCCTTCAAAGACTAATCCCTTAGCTTTCTCTGTCCCTTCAGGGCAGTGGATGTTACTAAAGCATATATTAACATTATTATTAACATAAAAAATGTGTTGTTAAAGTCATGTTTCAGCCACTTATCAGTATTTGCAGTATTACCTGATGTCTTCTTTAAAAGATATTCCTGCAGTGCTTATCAGCACGGACTTCTGTAAGCCAAGGTTAATAGTACTTTAGATGCCAGTTGTAATCAAAATATTTTGCCCTCTGGTCCTCTGGTAACCAGACTGCAAAGCCAGCCTGACTCTGCTTGTGCTTTTGCTTGTGAAATTCCCATCAATGTGGTTCTGGAGGCTTAAACACGACACACTTCTGCTCCTCATTCCCGAAAAGCAGTGAGGTGTTTTACACAGTGGTTGGCAGGCTTAGGTATTTGTAGCAGCATTTTGAGCAGGTGTGCAGTGGCAGCAGGGGACATGGGCACAAAACCTTGTCGTGCTCTGTGACTTTTGGGAGCCACGCTCATCAGAAAAGGCTGTGGGAGATAAAGGCAGATTAGCGTCAATAAGAGGAGCTGTGTAACACGATTCTCTTCTGATTCTCCTCTTGCAGTGACTTTTTATTGTCTCTGATAAAAGAGAGCCTCTGGAGACTGGTTTGCAGAGGCTCTGCACCCCAGGGCATGGTGGACACCCACCTGTTTTTGGAAATCTCTCACACTCCTGGCGTTTTCCTTGGGCTGACGGGAGGGGATTCATAAAGGGGTTATAATGGTGTTGTAAGTGCTTGTTTTAAGCACAGGTTAATCGGGAGTATCATTTAAGATCTTTTCAGAATAAAACAAGGTTCCTGAGGTTTTTTATGCTTTCCCAGAGGAGAGAGGCAGGATGAAGGGCAGAGAGCAAGTAGTCTTTCATTCCTGAAAAACAAACGAGTTTTATTTGACAGTACAGCTGAGCGTAGGTGGAGCTAATATGAAAGAAGAATAGTGAACCTGGAAGAACTTTCACATGAAACAGGTCTAATAAGGGTGAAACTGTTTGCCTTAGAGGATGGATGCATTAGACATGAAAAATTCCTGGGGGAAAATGATGGGCTGGTAAGTTTTATTCATGCTGTCACATTAGGACGAGGAGCTCTAGGAAAACAAGATTAAACTTAGTATTCTTTTCCTTCACAAATACATAGTTAATCTTTGGTATTCACACCCACATGAGACATGAGGGCATTCAACAGTGCAGGGCGTTTACCAGGATCATAAGAACAGCCTGATTCTAAGTAGCACAGATACTAAAAAAGGAGAAGAAATTGTCTGGAAGCCATACACCTTCCTGGTTTGTTAGCCATGTCTGATTAACAGAATATGGATCAAATTTAGTGGTTTTTGTATACTTCAGAAACAGCTTTCCAAGATCTTCCTCTGAAGCTGCCTGCAGTCCATCCTGTACTAGCCAGACCTTGATCTAATAGGGCAATTCCATATATGACACATAGCTTCAAACATCTCCATGGGACAGAGTAGAGAAAGGGTGGCAGAGGAAGAAGAGAAGAAATGTAAAAACCTTGTGAGTGGAAATAGGACACTAACCATGCTTTCTTAAACTTTTAATATTTTTGGGGTTTGCTTCACTACTGTAATCAAGGACTTGCATTCTGAGGCTACAGAGCTCTCTACTGTTATTGGGAAGGTCTTGGGTGACAACCCAGGAACTGTTGTGAAGTGGAAGATAGAAGCTGTATTCATCCTCCAGTGATCTGGATTAACTCGACTGCAGTTAATACAGTTGGATGAAATATTTGGCTGTCTTGGACTAGCCAGGTTGGCAGTGTGTGATGTGCTGCTGTCTTACCAACTTGGGCAAGAACAGAGCAGCAGTAGGAAGCCAGATTATCCATCCTTAAAATCTACCCTGCATGGTGGCATGAGACACAAACAGAATATGCTATGGGCATGGTGCTGGAATAAATTCATCCAACAATATGTTTTACTCTGTGTTGTGAATAATCTTCAATCATCTGAGCAGAAGCATGGCTTGATGCTGTCTTTAGCAGAATTAACAGGCTCAAAGCATTGGCGTCTTCAGCTTCATCTCCAGCTCCGTCCTCTGTCTCTGATTTCTCATTTCATTTTGGACAAGCCACTTAATATCTCACTGGCTTAATAATATGAAGGTGTTTTCCTGTCTCCTCTTGGTGTTAGGAGAGTAAGAATATACTGAATAATGGAGGGGAAAGAATGGTAGGCACTTTAGGCTAAGGGTAGCTCCTGCTGGCAAATGTTTAACACGTGTGCCTCTGGTTATGTCTCTCTCCTCACATTCAGAGATCAGAGCTAGATTTGCCATGCAGCATCACAAGATGATGTGAAAAATGCCATGTATTTTTCAGTAGGTAAGATGTAGAGCAAATGCTTTTGTTTCCTGCAGGACTGGTTGACATGTTAGAGAATTAGCTTCAACCCTCACTTTGCAAATGCTGAGTGCAGCCAAGGAATCGGGGCTGAGCTTTCCTGCTTTCTTGCTGGCAGCTCACCTTTTGTCGTCAGCAGCAAAGCAAAATTTTAAAGCAGTCAGAACCTCCACCACAGCGTGATGGAACTTACATTTAAAACATTTACATTTAAAACATGGCACATGTGTCAAGTCCTGCCCTGAGAAGCTGCCTTGAAGAATGCAAATCCTCCTGTATGGAATAGACAGTGCAAAGGCAGCAATCAAGGCAACGTGTGAAAAGCTTCCCTCTGCAACCTGCACCGTGACCTATTCAGAGAAACCTCCCCTCTTAGCTTTTAGCTCTGCTAGACAATTTACTGTCTCTCAGCTGTCTCACTGCATTATGTCCTTCAAACCCCCCCCAGAATTAATGTTTGGAGCCAGCAAACACTGCTGGCTCCACAAGAAAAGCTGGGAGCGGAAAGGTCAGGTCGATTAAAGCACTTGATCAGAATCTTTAACATAAAGACGTCACAAGCAAAGCAGTAACGCTACTTCACGCTCAGCTAAGAGCAAATGATTCATCAGGCAAGGCTGCTTATTTTTGGAGGATAGCCACAAAAGAGAGGAGAACACGCTGGCTGTATCGATCACGGTTTTAACGGGGGGACCGCAGAGCCCTTCTCTAGTTTTGATGGAAATTTAATGTCAGAAATACATCATCCGATGTAAATACATCGATACATATTTTACATTGAATGGATTTTAAAGATGTTCTGGCCCAGCTTAGCAGAACCATATCACCTCTGCACAAATCTCAGGGCTGTCATTTAGAGCAAAGGGCTGTTTTGCAATATTCTGTGTTGCTTGATGCTGCTAAAGCCTTTTTGGGAGGACTTCTGTAAAGGTGGCTGGAGAAGCAGGTGTTCTCTGGAATCTCTAGTGATTGTGCCTACAGGGTAGACCTTCAGTGGGTGGAGATGTACCAGTGTTGAGCAGATTCAGCCTAAAGGATGGTTTCATCTGGCTGACCCCCACTGCCTCCTGTGTCCAGAAGTGTTTGGAAATACTGTTGGAGCAGGCATTGCTACCCAGGCATCCCTTGAGCAGAGAGCTCCTGCTTGCCCCAAGCAGCATCTCTGTCTGATTCTTGGTAAAGGCAGAGGTGCTGCAGTGGCAGCAGCCAGAAATGAGGGTGTGAGGAAAAGGTTTTTCACCCAGAGGGTGGCTGAGCACTGGAACTGGCTCCCCAGGGAAGGGCTCACAGCACCAAACCGCCTGAGTTCAAAAAGCATCTGGACAGCACTCTCAGGCACAGGTGAGTTTCTTGGTATGTCCTGTGCAGGGCCAGGAGTTGGACTGGATGATCTTAATGGGTCCTTTCCAACTCAGTATATTGTAGGATTCTGTGATTCTAAGATAAATGAGTGTGAGGAAAAACACAAAGAGAAGAAAAGTTCAGGGAAGAATGGTTCAGAGAAGGAAATGCAGCCATGGAGAAAGACTGGAAGAGAGAAGGAAGCAGGAGTTCTTGGTGGAAGAATCATTTTCCCAGAGGACTATGTGAAGGGAGGGTGCAGGGGGAGAAGTGTAAGTACAGTGTGATGAGGCACAAGAACAGGAGCACAAAGGAAAATGCCCCTGGAAGAGAAGGAAAAGAAGAGCAAGGGGAGGTGGCAGCTGGCATGCAGGAGCTGCTGTGCAGGATTGCAGGAGTGGGCTTTTGGGACATGAAAACCAATGAAGACCCGTAGGGTTGGTAAATCCAACCCCTGTGGCCACTGGCAGCCAAAGCAGAGCCATCTGTGAGCAGATGTGCTCCAGAAGTCGGTGAACAGATGATCACAGTGCTCACCCCAGACCACAAAATGCTTAGCAGCACTTTGTAGTTCACCTAAAGCCCTCAGCATGCAAGACCAAGAGAGCAAGAAAAGCTCTCTGATGCTGTGGGAAGAGGGATGGGGAAGGAAATTACTTCAGCAGCAGTGGTTGGGATGCACTGAAGGGGGAGTTGAAGCAGAATTCATTACAGACCCAAGGGGTACGTCTGTGTTGCATAATACTGTGTGGTGGGGAGGAAGTCACAGCTCTCTCTGTGCTTTGCTGCAGTCTAATTCCTGGAAAGGATAGCAGGGCTGTGCTCCTGAAAGCCCAGACAAGCTGATAGCTTGCAGATAGCTCTACATTGCATACTTAGAAATGCAATCAGTTCCTGTCAATAAGGAGTTTAAAATAATTCAAGGCAGACTCTATGAACCATTTGCCATCAAAAGCAAAGGAATAAAAGGTGAGATGCAGAAGAAGCTCTCCTGTGCCAAAGGTGTGATCAGAAATGCCCCACAGAGAACAATTCTTGTAATTTTTTTCTGAGGCTCCTGTTTTCTCTCTGGTGGTCTGCTATCTTTTGAGTCAGCACTCTCCTAATTTAGCCTGCAATGTCATGCAGGACCCAACACACTCTCAATCTGAAATTGTGACTCTACCAACCCCTCTACAGAATTAACTCAGCTCTGAATTAGTCATCCAGCATGCCAGTGCATGTAGAATAGACTCAAGTGAATCAGATTTTGTGTGCAGGGACTGAATTGCAGTAAATACAGTGACTTGGAGAATCCCAGTCTGTATCTGGGCTTTCATGTCCAGAGAGAGATTCCTCATCCATTGGCTGCACAGCCTCTCCAAGCAGAACAGAAGGAAGAACCAGTAAGTGATTTTTTCCTCATGGAGCTATTAATTTTCTCCTACAGCTCTCCTGTGGAAGCAGCAGTGACCAGAGTGTGTAACAGCAGCAGTGGTGGCATGTTGGCAGGATATGTGATGTGAGGGTGGGAGGGGATGGCAGGAATTGAATTTTGATCTTCAGTTTTCAGCACTTTTTGGGATAGGATCAGGGTTTGTCCCAAAACCAGAAGGGAGATATCTGTGTTGAAAAGGGGTGAACTGTAATTTTGCAAGATTGTTTGACTTTATGTGAAGTGACTCTGGTTTGGGGAAGAGGTGATGCTGGAGGTAGCATTGTCATCTCAACTGGACCTGGTGGGCTACAAGCCTGGACTCCCAACTTTTAGGGAGCTGGCCTTCTGCCAGGTGCCACCTCCTTGGTCTGTTCAAGTTCAAAGAGGTTGAGGTTTGATCTGCGTCATAGAATCATAGAATGGTTTGGCTTAGAAGGGACCTTAAAGGACATCTAGTTGCACCCCCCTGCTATGGGCAGGGATATCTTTTGCTAGACCAGATTGCTCAGAGCCCCATTGAGCCTTTCCTGGAACACGTCCAGGGATCTGCTTGTGCATCAACCCACAGTGTCTCAGCTTTAATTATTAATGGCACCCATAAGAAGTGTGTCTGGGCAGGTAAACTCCAGGTGGAACTATGTCCCCAAAGCAATCTAATCCTGATATTTCTCTCTCTGCAGGGGGTGGAGGGAAACGAAAAGGCAAAAGCAAAAAGTGGAAGGAAATCCTGAAATTCCCTCACATTAGCCAGTGTGAAGATCTCCGAAGAACAATAGGTAAGAGCTTTTCCCTTCTTTGGAAGTGCTGCATAAATAAAATTTCTATCAGAACTGGCTCATTAGAATGGCATTAAAGGTACTCATCATTACAGGGAATCACTGTACAGGTGGGCATGCAATGCACGTTTTCCTCCCATGGTGCTGCCATGCAAATTCAGCGTTTTCTGTTCCTAAAAGGGGCTGTGGACCAGGTAGGAGAGGCTGGAATGATGCACTTGCAGAGCAGGGCATGGGGCTGGCAGCATCCAGGCCCTTTGTTTGCCATACACAGCTTCCAGGACCCAAAGGGATTTCACAGCTGGACAATAGCTGACATGTGGGACAGGGGCTTTCACTCTGTCCCTACCAGTGTGGCTGTAAAAACACTTTCAGAAAGGAATCCCCTCATCACATCCTGCATTCCCTTGTAATAATTATCTCCTTATCTGGAAGGAAATGAGGCTTATGACTGTAGTTGAAGGTTAGTATTAATTATAGTGTGGATATGATGTTTGAAGCAGCAGACACTGCTTCTGCCAGGCAGGTTTGCTCAGCAGCACCATCCCCTATTCACAGCCACAACACAGCTTTATGGAAGTTTTTTACAGGACATGTAAAAAAATATTTCTTAAACTTAATTTGTTTTATTCATATAGGCCAAATGCTGCAGATTTGGCAGGGAGCTTGCAGTGTCCATTTTCAGAGCACTGCATTTCTCCTGCACATACATGCCAAATTTCAGCATTCTTTTGACTGCTGCCTTGGCAGACAAGGCTAGTAGCTATCTCCTTCTGCCTTCTCCCCTGGAAAGCCCAGGATTACTGGTCTTACCACAAGAGGTTAACTTCAGCATTTGAGGCTCCTTTTCTCCCCTACACATAAAATCAAACCACTGGCAAGGAATGAATGAAAGGCAAGAATCTGTAACAACTGAGATAACGGGCAGCATAATTTGTCTAAGTTGGGTGAACTCCTGGGGTCTGACTGACAGTGCCCTGGCACTATTTACATTAGAAATACACAGTGTGTTTATGCAGAGAAAATATGTGGAATGTTTGGAAAACTCGTTTCATGGTCTCCTTCAGTAAAATTTTCTTCCTTCACCTTCTGTTGTAGAGCTAAAAGAAGGTAAAGAAAAGAGGGGAGGCAGGAGAATAGAGTGTAGGTTTTCCCCAGTTGACAAACATAGAAAGCCTGACCAATTTCTGAAGGTACGGAACCTGCTGGAAGCAAATCTGACAATATATTGTAATTTGCAAAGGGAATTCTCCCCATTGTTCTGTCAGCCTTGGTTGCCAAAGGGGAAAATGGCTTCAGATAAAATGTTCTGTCTTTACAAAGGTAAACTATCCTAAAATGAGTATTCTTTAAAAAATTAAGTCTGCCAATTATTTCTGTTTCTGAAATGCTATTTCTGGTTTTTGTGTGTGTGTATGTCAGCTTCACCCTAATGTAATTTGTTTTGCATTTTTTTGGTGAATGATTTGGTGATGTAACCATGCAAGAGTCGTTGTGGGATCTCTGTGTGGATTTGGTTTCAGTCACTGCAGTGAATACCTGATAATTGGGAATTTTAGCAACTGCCTTTTTCCACAGTGGGAAATAAGGTCCAAATCCTGGTTCTGTAACTCTGATTTTTGTTAAGTTGAGCTGGATGTGATTACACAAGGAATAAGGCACTGCTCAGCCTGAATAATATTCTCTGTCCTTGCTGGCTCTGTAAATCTCTGAAGTTGAAGCATCCCAGACAAACAGTTGTCTAAACTTCTCTTTGCTCATACAGGACACACCTTGGGTGGGTGGGTCTATAACATTAAGCTGTTTTCATGTGTGTGCTCAGGGTGAATCCACTGCAGATCCCTTGCACTGGGCTCAGTGTTCCCTGGACACCCAGGAACAAGCACTGGTCACTGCAGTCTGGCCTTAAATGGCTTCTTTTCCTGCCTCTGCTGAGGAAGAACAATTTCCCTGGCTTTAACCTTACTTCATTTGTAATTTTCTGCAAGTTCTTTAAAAAAGATCCCTGGATTTCAGACTGGTGTCTCCCCAGGTACAGGGAATGTACTGAAAGGTCCTTGCTGGCCTTTCAGCTGCTCTGGGACTTGCAGGGATTCAATGTCTTGGGGTGTCTGCACATCAGTCCCTACCCTAACAATTTCTTAACCTTCAGTCAGTGCTAATAATGAAATAGAGAGCCCAGAAAGACTTTTTCCTCCAAGGCCAGGTTGGATGAGGCTTTTGGGGGGATGGAACTAGATGATCTTTCCAACCTTCCAACCCAAACCATGGCTCTAAACTTTATACAAGGAAAAGGCTGCAGCCTAATCCAATTTGTTTAGAGATCAGGACAAATACAAGCAGGTTCTGCTCGTCACAGACCTCTTTGCTGCCTGTCCTCCTCCCAGCATTTTCTGTCAGACAGAGTCTGGCCACTTATGTTAAAAAAAATATCACAGCGTGTCTTAGAGGGTTGGATGAACTGGAGCACTAGGCTGTTGAGGTTTTGTTGTATTCCTCTCTTCTGGATGCTTCCCAAGAGCCTCTGGGGAAAGGCTGGAGGCAGGAATGGGATGGACTTTTTGATTTAGAGCAGTCATGGACTGCACGGCTCAGTTTAATGCAGCCATAAGCAATAGATGGAAAATGCTGCTGTTGAAATTGTGGCAGTACAGCCTACATGTGTGTGTAGATGCCCACATTTTGGTGTAAAAACGTGTGTGCTTTTGCACCCTGCTAAGATGTACTGAAAAGAGTCTGTGTTTTTAAAAAAATAGTGTAGTGTGAAAAGAAATCTGTGAAAAACAGGAAGGCTGAAATAAACCAAGGGTCTGCGACCTGTGTTGACACAATTATGAGTCAGTTCATACCTTTTGGTTACCTCTGTGTTTACAGGAGACTCTGTGTTTGACTATCCATCATCTGGTGTCTCACTGAAAGACTTGCTTAGTAGAGCCCTTTTTTCCCCTCCTTCTTGTGCACAGAAATAAAAATCAAAACACCCGAGAGAAACACTGCTTTTTGATAAATAAACAAACACTGGAAACATCTTTATTAAAAGTGCCATTTAGCCAAGGAGCTATTTTTTTGGACTGGACTTAAAAGCAACTTCTTTTCTCCTTTCTTTTTTGTCCAAAGTACGCAACACCTTTTGCAGGGAAATTCAGTGGCCTTCATTGTGTGCTAATTAAATAAGCAAGGGAAGCAGGGATGCTGCACTTTACTGGGCTCTGAGAGAGGCTTGTGTACTATGAATGGCTAATGCATGTTTCCATTTGCAGCCCTCTTCCTGGCTGTATTTAATTGTATTAAAACAGCCAGCCTTTTCCAGGTTGGAAGATTTCCATATTGGCACCAGAGGCCCAGTCAATCAATAAAAAACTGATGTTTGAGGCATAGTTACCATGACTCATGTGATGGATGCTGCTGTAGATGGGGTTCTGCTGTCTTTAAAACTCACAGATGACAGCTTAGCAAAAGAGAGATGTTTCAAGGGAAGAGAAAAAATCAGCAAGGAACAGCTTTAAAAGTTCCTGCATTTGACTCGATGCAAAGAGATGCCACAAGTTAGAGATATCCACTGGTTTAAAGGCCATCAGTAAACAAAAATGTAAAATTGTAATTGTAAATGTAAAGTTGTAATTGGAAAGGCCAGAGAATCTTTTTGATGATAAAAGATTCTGGGTGTCTGTAAATATTTCTGAATGACGCAGAAGGTTCTCTTGGTTAAAAGTGTGGAATTTTTATTTATTTTGCTCAGACCCATTCTGTGCTTTTTTCTTGCATAAAAAAACTGCCTGGGTGAAAGAGTTGATTATTCTGATCTTTGGCAAATTTTCATTCGCAACTGTCCAAATGCTATATAATAAATCAAGACTTTTTTACCCCATAGATTGAACTTTGTGGGGAAACTGCCACAGAATGTGTCTGTGCTTGTTGCATAGAGTGATTTGCTGCATTATTGCAGAAAACTTTTAACTCCTTTGGTAAAGCAGTTTCTGGTTGTGCATGATGCCCAGGTAGAAGAGAACACTGAGGACTTGTTAAATATTTTTATTCAGTGAGATTTCACAGTCAGAAGGATCAGTCTCATTAATACTAATTTGGCCATTCTTCGTTTAAAAATGAAATAAATTTTAAAAATCTTCCTTTGCCATTTGCCATTTAACCTCTTACATGGCATTTTCATCCCATGTACCCAAGGTAAAAGTAGCTTGAGCTTCCAATTCTGGCACATTCTTTTCAGTGTTGTTAAAAATACACTTCTGTGTGAGAAACACTTTGTAGAGCTGGTGAACAGAGTAAGTGGGACAAAATCGAAACCACAGAGTTCACATGCTCACTGTTTCACAAAACCTTTTACTTTCCCCCCCCCCACTCTCTTGGGTATTGTACTTTTTCAGACATGATCAAGACCCTCACCTACATGGGGTTTTTTTTCAGCCTGGAGGCACAATTGGTGGTGCAGGCTCTGCAATGAGACTCAGATGCTTTGAGTATTTGTGGAGCTTCCCAGAAACGCTTTGCAGCCTGCACTGAGCTCCATCCTGTGGCAGAAAGTTCCTGCTGTACCCCTGTTCTTCAGAGGTGGCTTGGACCTCCCTGCTCCGCTGCACAGTGCTGGCACCTCTTCCATGAATTCCCACCAGCCATTCTTGGGCTTCCTGACTCCAGAGGTTTTCCAGCACTGCAGGGAGAAACTCATGGGTGAGGGGTCTTGCAAAAGCAAAGTGTGAGTTTCCAGGCTTGCTCAGGAGGGAAGCTGTCCCTGAGAGACTGAGGGACAGCATGGCCTGTCCGTGTCCAGTGTGGGGTAACTGTGTGCCACCCTGCCCCTCTTCTCGGGAAGGGCATCACCCCTGGGGCTGCATCCCCTCCAGGAATGGAGATGGAGGCAAGGAAATGCATTCCATGTGCAGATCCCAGAGCCTGGGGACTCGTGCTGGTGTCACATATAAAGCTCAGGCACTGGAACTGGGAAAGAGAAGGCCTCAAAGCCCCATCTGATCAAAAACACAAAGAAGCAGCCAAATTTCTCTCCACCAAATTCTTCACCTCTGATGTTTACAGTGATTAAAAAGCGTGGTTGGGAAATGTAATCCTGAAGCCAACAAATAGATCAAAGGAAGGAATTGCAGCTTGCCTTCCACTGTAAATAACCAAGCTCAGCTGGTTATAACTTCTGTGATTGTCTTGTAGTTTTAGTCTGAATCCTACACCTAAGGCTGGTCTCGTGTTTTTGGCTAAAACTAGGGTTTAAGTTTTCGAGAAATATTTTTTTTGGTAGAAAACATTAGCTTTCATTGGAAAAAAAACCCTTACATTTTTAATTGGAAATAGTTTTCCAACAAGCAGTCAGGATTCCATGGCATGAAACAACCACAAAGGGAACCATCTCCTCTTTTCTTTCCAAATGTGTAGGAATCAGGGTAGCTGAGTTGGGAAGATGCTGGTGGGGACTGTGTGTGTACAGCCACAGCTGAGTACCCACCATAGAGCTCTGCACCACTTCTGGAAGGAACTGGGTTTTTGGGAAACCTGGGGAAATAGAACTACTGGAGTAGAAAATGCTGTCTAGTAAAATTTTTTAAATTAATAAATAAGACATCGTGCTGTGTTGTTGTTATACTGTTAATTTAAATATATTTCTAGAGAAATTCACATCATTTAAGGCCCAAGCTGGTAAACATGTAGGCTCAAAAAGAATTTTTTAACCACACAGGGCATCCCTTTAAATTCAGGTGATGCCAGGTTGGGGGGGTTTTAGCAATCAGAATCACGCCCTATATGAAAAGCAGTTTTCCCACACTGATGCCCTTAGACACCTGCAACATAAGACATATTTCAGCCACCACCAGCAGCAGCAAAGGGATTTCTTGTTGTTGCTCTCCCATCAGCCAAGTGCCAGCCCCTCACCTGGGTGTTTGTTCACAGCCCAGGTTCTCAGGGGAGGGAGTGGGGCTCTGCATCACCCCTGGGGTCACCAGGACCTGAGGGCTTGTTGTGGGTGATCCCATGGATGTTGGAGTGGTGCCTACCAGAAGATCTCCTGAGATGAGTTCTCCTCCATGGTGGTTGTCTGCAGGGCCAGTACAGAAAGAGCAGAGAGAAGAATCCAAGTAGGACGGAAAACAAAGTTGGAAGGACTCCTGAAAGCTGTGGATAGGATTTATTGCTCTGGAAAAAGTTATGCAGAGATTTTTGGATTACATTAATGCTGAAAAATACCTCAAACTGATTCATCTCTAAAGGAGAAAGAAAGCCCTTCCTCTTGACCATGCCCACTCCATACACTTCCCTTCCCCTCACTTTCTTTTTTCTTTTTCTGCAGTAGACATCACTTTCCCCTCTCTTCCTTGAGCCAAACGGTCCCTGTTGCTCCTTCAAAGCACAGCTTATGCAATCTTTCCAGCACAGACCTTCCTGCAGAGTTACCCTGTAGTTTCTTGGACTTGACATGCTGTCCCATATCGTGAATACATCTAAATTAAATTAGATACTCTTCAGGGGCAGGAACTGGCCACATGATAGAAACAGTTCCAGCACATGAAATGATATGGCTGACGTCAAAACCATATTGTTTGTTTACAAACCCACAGTTGATTCAGTTCCTTTCTTTAAAATCCTTCAGATTCAACTGTAATTCCATCATAAACATAGGTTTCTAGTGCTCAAATGCGGACAAACAGAGCAATGTTTGGTGCCCTTGCAAGTTTAGCTCTATCCAGTTTATAGCTATGGGTGGAATTGAGAAGGGTTGGGGTTTTCCCCCCCCCCCTTGTAATTTTTTTTTAATGCCATCACAGAAAGTATGTGAAAAACAAGCTGTTTTATGCATCTAGTGAGACTCAAGACTAACACTGGGAGAGCAGGCTCCTTGCAGGCTGCTTGTGCCTGACAGCTTCCAGGACGGGAAGGGGACGCAGGGGAAATGAGTTGAAATGATCTCAGTCCACGTTCTATTTACAGAATTTATTTCACAAGGCTTAATCCATTAAGCATTACCTTGGCAGGGGCAACCCAGAAAGAAAGCAAGAAAGACGTTGCTATTCTCCATAAAGAACGGGCAGCAAATCCACGTCTCCTTACCAAAAAGTGAGCTCCCATCAGTCATCCTTCAATAGAAAACCTCCTAAGGAACAAATATTATCACTGAACTTCTGTATTTGTGTTTTGTGGCAAAGACTGTATTAGCTTTTGCAAACTGAGAATGAAAAAAATGCCACAACTTGCACACTTTGAATTACTTTCCAATGTTATTACAGGGATATGCAGGAAGGGAATTAGAAGAGAATATATCCTTTTACAAGATCCATTTCATCTCTTGCTGAAAATAGAAGTAGATATTGTGAGCTGCAGGGATTTTCATTATCTCATTAGGTAATATGAGTCATTAAGTCTAATTAATGCTTATGCAGTGATTTGTAAAATGCTATAGAAGTGCTCACGGGTCCTGTTAAATAGTAGTACTTGGTTGTTAAGGAAATTTATTTTAAAACCAATTCAGCATTTGCTGGGTATGGGGAATGAAAGGTAGGGCTGCATTTGTGGTAAAACCTTGCTCTTATCCCTGCAGGACTCTCTTGTAGCTTTGCTCCTGGTAGTGATGGGAAGGTGGTGGCAGGACAAAGCTTGGCTGGCTCTGCTCAGCTCTGCTGGAGTCAGGGAGAAAGTCTCCCTTAAATTAAACTGTGCAGGAGCCCTCTTATAATGGAAGGAGGGAGCTGCAGGGAGGGAAAAAGGAGAGAAAAGATCAACCAGACCTACCTTATAGGGATGCTGTGAAGTGAACAGCCTGAAATCCTCACCTTTGGGGATGCACTCAGGCTTTCAGGGAGGGATGGGATTAGCCAAAGTTAAAGCTTATTGAGGAAAATAACTCCTTTGGAGTAGTTTGTAGAGAAAGTGTTATTTTGATTTGGCTCCTGGTTACTATAGAGGCCTCTGGGATTGTGGCTGGGCTTTGTTTAGGGTTTTCTGGGAACAGTCATGCACCAGGGAAAGTCCCTTAGTGGAAATATGGCCCATTGTTGGCCTTGTCCTTCCAGCTTTCAAGGAAAAGAGAGGCTGAGTGTTTTTTAGATAATCCCACACCTATCTTTTAATTCTGATTTCAAGACAGCATGAGGAAATTCACATGTGGAATGTTACAAGCCTGATTTTTCAGTGGTTTGGCTGAGTCCCTGAAGTCATTGAGTGATTCCATTTATTTTTCAGGTAATCACTCTGTGCTGCTTTGAAAACACTTGGAGGTGATAATTTGAACTATTTCTCTGTGCTCCGTAGGTCAGAAATCAGGGCATGGCCATGAATTCTGCTAAATATTGCTATTAAAATAGAACCTCCACTCGGCAGGATCAAAGCAGGAGCTATGAGGCCATTTCTGAACAGAGCCCCTGGTTGTGCCAGTACTGTTATTTACTTATTAATCACATTTTTACCGTGCTAAACTGATGCCAGGGAATTCTAAGGCAAGTAAAATAAAATACTCTCTGCTCTAAACTGCTGTCCCTTAGCTGAACTAATGGAAAGGATGAGTGAAAGTCCAATTTAGGGAAAGGAAACAGAATCATAGAGCAGGGTACTATAATGCAAACTGCAAGATTGGGCAGGATGGTAGACTGATACTTGATTTTGTTGAAGAACCTCCTGTTGTCATGGCATTGGTAAAGCCAGTGAAAAATGGTTCAACGAATAGTCTGAACTCTTATAATCCTTAAAAATATGTTATGGACCAAGATATTTAGGTTACAATTCTATTTAGTATATTAAGAAAAACTTGAAGGGTTTACCTTTCCAGAAGAATTGTTAATTTGAAAATATGTGGACTCTCTGTAGTATTAAATGACGCACAAAAACATAATCTTTGGAGATGGTTACAAACTTCTTTGTACCTGCCAGATTTCACCATCCTCCAGCCCTGCACCAGCTTTATATTTGCACAGTGGCACTTTGAAGGTCTCTCCACGTCACATTGATTTTCTGAGCTCTCCCTTGGACAAGTTAGGTCAGTGTTGACAGATTGGTAAAGGCTGTTCTCATGAGCAGCAGGACCTGGCTCAACTACATACAAGTATTTGCAATGTTGAAACAGCTCTCTATAAGTAAGTGCTTTCAGGCTTTCATAACTCCTGGTTCAAAATATTTTTGGCATTTGTAAACATGGCTTATGGAGAAACACGGTTTTGAGCACAGGAAGAATTTGGTGTAAGTCACTTCAGAACTATTCTGATCAGTCCAAACAAACAACATTCAGCACTTGAGCACCAGGTTCATCGCATTTGACCTTTTGGTGTGGGTATAGTTTGTCTCATGAGCAGTGACTTCAGCACACTGAGCTTCAAGAGAGGTCTAAAAAGGAAGTAGGGACACCCTCAAAGGTGCCTGACTCTATAATGCAAAAGAGAGAAACGTGGTGGGGAACGTACTGAATAACAGGGAATATTTGATTTAATGTAGCTAAGTATGACATGTTTATGCTGATCAGCTCTCCAAAGCCAACAGGCAGCCTTGCCACTTCAAGCAAGATCCCTTTCAGATTTCCTTTTCAGATCTCTTCAGCTGAACCTGCTAAGCCTGACCATGAGCAACTAGGGGGAAATCTTTGGGAAAGACCTCTGTGCCGGTGACAGGGTGGGCCCCACATGGGAGGGAACAAACCTGTCCCTGGGGAGGGATGTTGGTCCTGGGGGCTTCTGTGTGCCCAGGTCTGTGCTCAAGGAGGATGGAGAACAGAGGAGAGTGAGTGAGCTCGGGTAAAAGCTGTAGGTAAACAAAGATACATCCCCTTTGTATCACCAGTGGGAGTATTCACAATTGTTCTGCTTGTGGGAGGAGAAGAGCCAGCATGGAAAGAGCAGCTATTAAGCAGCCCCAGTGCTGGGAGTGGACCTCATGACTGTCCTTAGCTCCATGGAGGCTTTCTTCCTCCAAGGTAGAAACTCTTTCCTTCTAACACTGCTTTCATCCCTGCCTCAGACTGTGGGTGTCCATGGGGCGCCATAACCTCATTCTCTTCTATGGAAAAAAAACCCCAACCAACTTCTAAAAATATTGTCTATGTCAGTATTGTCTATGCCAGTGTGACTATGAATCAGTGGTCAGAGCTGTGAGGGAGAATTACAGCCTTTTCTCCCTGTTCTTTGCCATGGACAGCCCCAAGTCCTATGACTGGGACTAATGTCTTTTTTAGAATCTACATCAAAGCCTCCTCAGGGGGCAGGGGCCTTTCTTACGAGTTAAAAATCAGCTTTTTTAGGTGAGATCTAAAGGAGAGAAAGGAGGCAATGCGAAGTTTCAAACTCGGCAGAGGAGCTGCCAACACAAAGGTCACACAGGGTTGTGGTTACTCCCACTGTGCTCTGCAAAGGGCTCTGAGCACCAGCACAGGCTGGGATTACAACAGGGCCAGCACAGAGACAGGGAAGACACGGATCCACCCTGTAGCCATGTGGTTTTCGCAAGTTTTCTGGCACTCACTGGCCTCTGTTCCAAATCCTGAAGGAGCTCTGATGGAGACCTGCCATCCCCTTTCAAAAAAAAAGGGATAGGATTTCGTTCCCAATGGCACCATTGAAATAAGTGGAAAGTAACCATCACCCACACCCAATTCCTAGGAAGGCACCTATAGACTCTGACATCTACAGAGTGCTCACTGTAATTCTTAGCATAGGTGGGATATTCCTTTATTTGCTCCTTGTTCATATCATATGAGAAAACTTGTCCTTCTCCATCCCCAAGGACAGATTATATTTTTTTCCTAAACCCCCATGTTCATTGCAGGGGGGGTGGACTAGATGACCTTTAAAGATCCCTTCCAACCCAAACTATTTTATGATTCTATGATTTTAGCCTTCTGTCTCAGTCGTTGCTGGAGGTTGATGATGCTAAATCACATCTCCCCAAAAGCCTTTATTCTTTGTGTAAATTAGCTGATAGCTTCCTTCTACTGATGCAAGTCAAAACAATGCTTTAGCTGGCAGAATTATGTGGAATTCTGCCTCATCTGTTTTTTGCCTCCCATCAACAAACTCGTATTTCCCTAACAAGTCCTCAGATCTGGCAGTTTTCCAGGGTTTCCCTTTTTGGTAGGCAGCAATAAGGAAGGGAATCTCATTTTGCTGCCAACTCACCCACTTACAGCATGCACTGGGAAGGGATCAGAAAGCCTTTCCTTTGACTGAGAGAGAGAAGGCACTGGGAGTTCAGCTGGAGGCTCTGCCTGTGAGATGTGGGTCATCAAGATAAATTAGAGAGCAAACACACCCCTTTGCTTTTCTTCCTGCCTTTTCTACCCTTCATTTAAGCAAAATTAGGTCCTGGTGATGCATAGACAGCCCGTGAAAGGGAGATATTGTGTGTATCTCCCAGGCAGGTGCAGTCTGCCTTCCCTGTCTGTGCTGTGGTGCAGGGTGGAGGTAGAGTGGCAAGAGAAGGAACATTCCAGTGACCACGATTGCTGGCCCTTGGCCGGCTCTGCCAGCCTGGGTGCCAGTTGTGGTGGTGGGTTTTGCATAGCTGTGGCTTTGATACCAGGCTAGCTTGCCAACTGGCAGCATGAGCTGGGTGGCTTTCAACTCCACAAATGCCATGCCAGCATCTGTCTCTCATCCTACAGCATTTTAAATAATGCATCTTTCCAGCTGTCTTCCCCTTCCTTCCCAATTCCAGAGCGCAGTTTGCTGGTTTCATGCCTTTCTCTGGGATGCATTTCCAGGCTCTGCAGTCGGCATGCAAGGCAAATCTGATCAGGGGGCTGCAGGATTTGATGTGAACTGTCCATGCCCTCCTCCTCCAGCACGGATCAGAAGAAATCTTCAGCTGTGAGGAGCCCTACAGCTTGTGGAATGTGTTAATTAAACAAGAATCTCTGGAAGAGGTAAAGTGGTAGAGGTCCTCTGCAGATAACTTGGCAGCTCCCTAAAACAGTATTCATGGCTTCAAGTCTCTCAGGGAGAAAAAAACCCTGCTTTATAAAAGGTTTTTTAAAGCCCTGCTTTCCAGTAGGAATGTATTTGAAGAACGCAGTGAAGGCTGTGGAATCATGCTGCTCCCAAGCAGAGGAAAGATTGAATTCCAGTGCTTTGTTTGGGGTAAATTGCTGACCTTTGTCTTCAGCATTAAAGCCATCTGAAGAAAACCATTAAAACCATTCCTAGCATGCAACGAGTTGCTTTTGCTGGATTCTTTCCTGTATACAATGTAATATTTTAATATGAATATAGCAGGAAACAAGGAAAATGGAAAGTATAATTTTGAATGGCATGATGTAAGAGGTGATTTCTTTTAAGGAGCAAGAAGGCAGAGGGATCAGCACTGAATATTTTAAGTAGCTCTTGGAGTAATCCCCATGTAATGGACTTCTCCATCCCTCCCTCCCTCCTCTTAGGACTGTAAGTTCTGTGTTTCCTGCTTGTTCTCCTTTTTTACTTACAGACTTTAAGCTTTAATCAGAGCAGTTTTACTTATCGGGTTGTAAAATTCCTTTATTTCCTGTCCCAGAAAGTCAATAAGTGTTTGCTTCTTCAGCTCAGTAACAGTTCCCCATTCTGCTTTCTGGGCAGATTTACTCGATACCACTGCAATTTCTACCCACTGAGCCAATGTCTCTAGGCACAAACTCTTCCTGTTACAGCTAAGCTTTTCTACAGCAGCCTTATAATTCCCCAAATTTCTCCTCCCCTTCAGAGCCTGGGAAAGCAGATGGACCCTACAGATGACCTGGAGGAGGGTCATGAAATCCAGGCTGTTAGCGCTGAAGTGGGGAAGCGCATTCCAGAGGAGACAACACTTGCACCAGGAGTGTTTGCAGAGCTCCAGCCCACAGTGCCAAGCCCATCTTGAGCTCTCCAAGTGACTGGAGTGACATGGCCAGGGGCATAGGGACAGCAGATGTCTGGTATTTAGGATGTTATGGTGTGGTGTTTTCCACTCGAGCTGGAACTCAGCTCCCAGTTAATGACAGCCATGGGAGCCCTGTGCAGTGCAGGGCACCCAGCAGGAAAAATCCATTGCAAAGCATCCTGCTGCTCCCAGCCATCTGCAGGGGGAGAGGCAGAGGCACTGCAGAGAGGTCCATAGTCAAATGTCAAGCCCACAGTTTCCTCATCAGCCATAAGGAGAAAAGCACTTGGCAAATCCAACCCAGCCCTGAACCCGAGTGACAGAACAGCCTCCTTCAATCTGGCTTCTCATAAGTGCTGACTGTTTCATTGTGTTTTAGTAAATCAGTTTTCTTCCTCACCTCAGGCTTGAAAGCTCCAGTTAATGTCTCTGAATCCTATTGGGTTGGCCTGGCACTCAGCTGCCCAAGAGTGTATCCAGTGAAATCCAGATGTGACGTCCTGTCAGAGCTCTGCATGTGAAATAAAGCTAGGGATGGTGTGGCTCTCCCATGGAAGTCCTTGAGGTCAGAGAATCGGGGTTTGGCATTGCTCTGCAGCTTGTGTTGCTGAAGAAGGGGAGGGCCATGTGGTCAGTGTTCTGTAATAAATAAAGCTGACCTATCTGAGAGAACTGCTGTGGGCAAATAGTTATCTGTGGCCTGGAGGATGTTATCAGTCAGCACAAGGAATGTGGACTCCGGGTCGTATTCAGCCCTGGAATCAAACAGATCAGGGTTAAAGAGTCTGAGAACGACAGAGCTATGGCCATGGTAAAAGATTGTGCTCTAATTCAAGGCAAGGAAAAGTGAATACAAAAATTAATGTCTGAGGCAGCATGAGATGAGTAGGAAAACAATATTGCCACCATAAAAACACATCATGAAAAAGAAGATCAAGTGGAGAACAGCAAAAACAGGCATTTTGGTTTTGGGCTGGTGGAAGTTCTTGTGTTCTTTTGACTGAGTTAAGAGAAGCTCTTTGCCCAGGGCCTTTGCCAAGCAGCCCACGAATTACAGGTGTGATTGCACGTGGTTAATGCAGTGGGCATGGGAACAGCCTGAAAAGAGAGGCAGCACAGGCTTGTGAAGAAGTAGCAGGAGCAACTCATGTTTCTGAGAGGCTTCCCCTAGCCTGAAGAGGAACGTGCCAGGGTGTTTCATGCAGCTGGCATAGCTTAGCAGGCATTTTTTATTTCAAAGTGTACATGAACTGTCATTTCATGCTGTTGATCTATGCTGCTTTAAAATAGAATGCTTAGAAAATGGATCGTGCTTGGACCTCCTGGTCTCTAATTTGCAGCAAGTGAAATTTATGCCCCTATTAATTTTAGAGAAAGGCTGTTTTAAGGCATTGTCTCAGGCATTTATTTGTATTATTAATGACCTACTGTAGCTCTTTGAAACCTCTGCTCTTACCCAGGACTCAACAGCCAGCTACTCATGTACAGTGAGACTTGTGGGATCCAGAAATGAAGTCAATGCCACATAGCTGGGCTGATGTAGAGCTGTGAGATATGATGTGATCCCAGACACAAGTAAAAGGTGGTCTCTGCCTTAACTGTGGGCAGTAACAGAGTTTGTTAATCAGTGATTTCTTACCTTCCCTATTTATTTTTTTCATCGAACCCAAATATATTCCAACTGAAATGTGAATACCCACATGGAAATTTTAAAGCTCTGGCTTTGCTTACTGAGTTTTTCAAAGTCATTGGGCTCCTCTGAGTACATGCTGAAAGACATGGTCTGTTCCAGGTGTTTTCAGTTATTTAATCAGAAAATTATGTGAAGGCTGGAGTGAAGAATACAGGAAAACCTGATAAAAAAAACTTAGGAAGATAACAAATTAAAATGTTGTCTCACAAGAATGCTGAATTGGGAAAAAAAAAGAGAGGCAGACCATTTCAATTATATGAATTATCTGATTTGGAGAACTCCACAGTACAAGAGCTCCCATTGAAATCAAGGGACGTTGTATGAATTCCTGGACTATCTTGCAACATTTGTAAGACTTTTCACAATGATGGATGAAGAGGGGAATTATCTGAATAATGTGCTACAGTACTTTCAGTGAGGCTGTGCCAAGGGCAGCACCAGGTGACAGGATGGATGAAATCAGACTGGTCAACACAGACACCTAAGGCAAAGGGAGCGTTGTCTTGGGTCTGTTCAGTGGAAATACCATTTGTGAGAGACACAAGCAGATTATTCCACACTAGAGCCAAGTCTGGCCACTCTTACTGATCTAATCAGTCTCAATTGATGAGAGTAACCACAACCAGTTCTCTTAATTGTGCTGGAAATTTTGCATCTTCCTTCTGTCATATTTTTACTGACTTCTTGCCAGTATTTGCACAAGCCGTTGTCGTTGAGCAGTGTAGATTGGTTCTGGGGAAAGTAAGGCAAGTCAGTCATGCTCACCATGTTGACTGTGTGATTCAAAAGTGGTTTGGCCACTCCTAAAAAATGAAGAAAGAAAATTCTCCTGGTCCTTGGCAGAGGATAAGGTGACAACTTTCCAAACACCCTGATTTCCTTTCGTTTAAAGTCCAACATCCAAAAAATGGTGAGGCTGTCGTCACATTTTTGAGTGAGTTCATTTGAGAGCACAGTGATCAGTCAAGGGAAGCTGGCCAACAGGACAGGGTGGAAGAGAGACCTCTTGCAGATGGTTGGTTGGTTGGTTGGTTTTTTTCCCCAGGAGGCTTAGCTGGGACACTCCAAGACAAAAGACACTTGCTGTCATTTGGAGAGCAAATGTTCTCCAAGTGCTCCACCACATTTGGCAATTGCAGACTCAACTTTTGATGTTGCCCAGGACTATAAATTCTGGTCTGTGTAGTTTGTTGTGAGAGGGATTATCAGAGGAGATCTTTCACTTCAGCTTGTCTCTTCTCTGCTAGGACACTGCAGCCTATATGGAATTTCTTATTTAGAGTAGGATGTTAAATGTAGTGTTCTGGCTAAATTCCAGCCTGGGTGTTTATATTCTGCTCAATTAAATGCCATTGCTGGATCATTATGTGAAAGCAAACTGTGGTGCTTGTCCTTTGCTAGTAATGTATATACCCTTAAGACCTGATTTATGGAGAGGCACATCAACCCTCCTCTGAGGATCACAAAGTCATGATTCACATCAGTAATGATAGTGTGCACTAGACCAGACCTTGTGGATTCTTTTTCTTGTTTTTTCTTTGTAATCTCAAGGTTTATTTTCTTGCTCTTGCAGTATTGTTGCTTTTCCTACAGTGTTAGTGTCCCTGAGTTATCACATGATGTATCTCCAGCATGCTGCTGCAACACAGGTCCATGCAGTGGGGGAAGGATAAAGAGCCAGGTCTTTTAAATCAGGGTAGTTTCTCAAATGCATATTTCTTCAAGAGGCTTGTTTAGTCTGTTTCTGTTTTGCCAGGACGTGTGTTTTTAGGAGTCTCCTCCCTTCCCTGTTTAAGTCATGATTCTCTTTTGCTACATCAATAGTGGTCGAACCTGAGAAGACTTGGAAGGTGTCTCTGACAGGCATCCAAAAGCAATGAATATTTATTTGTATTCTCTAAACCTTTCCACTCATCGGGGTAGGACTGCCCTGTTTTTCTGTATTAATTTAGCACCATGCTCCCATCCATACGTTCTTGCTCCTGTGCCATGATTAGCCATTAGCACAGTAAAATAATCTTTATTAGTAATAACACTACAGATTATTAACAGGAAGAGTGAATGAGGAGATATGAATTTGCTTTCCCCTGCATTGCTTCTTTGGGAGAAGGTATCTATTCTAGCAGGGCAATTCTGAAGAGATACAGTAGAAATCTACTCCTGTCATCTCTTTAAGTCTTTAAGTTTAAGCATCAGAGGCATAGCCACAGGTTACCCCTCTTCTCATGCCATAAACCAGGTATTTATTTAATTTTTAAAAGTATTGATTGAATTATCTCATTTTCTAGGTGCAAAGAATGGTAAAAATTGTTGAGCTGTAGAGCAATGGTTTGACTCAGCCATATCAGGTGCATTGACCTATTGAAACATATCAAGAATCCAGGTTTTGCCTAAAAAGGATGTGTGCCATGAGATGGAGAATCAGTTGCAGATCTCATTAAGGCCAAGTACATTTATTTTATTTTTACCTGAAGCATAATTAATTCAAGAAGCAAGTTCCACAGGTTATATTTTTAGATACTCCTGGGCTGAGATAAAAAAGAGAAAAGCTGGTTATTTCCTCATAGCTGAGTTGCAATGAACAGAACAAGAAAAATTGTTTCTGAGGGAGGACTGATGGCTCCAGCCTTCTTCCATAGAGCAGCTGGAGGCTGGAATTCACACATGAAGGACATGTCTTTATGTGTGTTCTGAAAGCAGCACTACAAAATGTTGTGCTGTGACTTGCATAACGTGTAGCTCCATTTCCCAAGTTTCATGCACACTGTTGCTGGCAGAATCCAAGACCACAGCTCTAATGGCAAGTTCACATGGGACCCAAACGTGCCCAGCCAACCTCAAGCTGGGTTTGGATCCCTTGAGTGAGGAACACTGGAGCTGTACATCTGTTTTTTCACACGGGGTTGGCCCCATCCCCATCCAGAGGGTCAAAGCCGTGTTAGGGGTGATGCTGCTCATGCACAGGCTGTAAAATGGTCTTGCCCTACAAGTGCCACTTCCTAAGTTTTCTTCTTGACTTCATCTCCATAGATGAGATCAGTGGAAAGGAAGATGGGGAGGGAATAGCATGGAGATTGCAAAACATGCTGGGAGAAATGTACTTTTCCATGCATGTCTTGCTTGCTGGACTGCACATTCCTCTTTCCCTGATGACAGTATTATGTGCTGGGTTTTGCTGGTAGCTAGGCAGCTACCCAAAGCAACAAATGCAGGTGCCAATGAAACTTTCCATCGACTGAAGTGGGTTCAAGGGCAGCAGTAACAACTCACAATTCAGTCTCTTCTTGAGGCCACAACACAAGGTCCTATGCAATATTTTTAACTGCAAATTATTCCAAAATCTCTCTCAAAACATAATCTGTACTTCATGCTGCGCATCTGTACCAAGGATTTAGAAGAAAAATGGGTTATTAGTACCTAATTTACATTTTATGTTTTATGCTTCCTGGCAAGTTAAAGCTGTGGTCAATGGTTCGGCCCCAAATGGCCTTTCATTACCCAGGCTGTCCAGACATTCATAACCTTATGAGTCCTTACCAAAGAGGCTCAGATTTGTGCCAGAAGTATTGGGAGAAGAGAGCACTCATGTGGAATATGTATAATATAAGAACTGAATGGAATTCAAGAAAGTAAGGTAATATTGATCCCTGATAAGCTGAGAGAGATGCTTAATTATTACAAATCATAAAATTATACAAAACGTTGCATGAGTCTTATGCAGTCACTCTTATTTTTCCTCATCTTCTGCTGTTTTATGTTTATCTATTTAGGCTAAAACTCTGGAAAAAGAAGCTGCTTGTGTTTTGGTTCCCATATGACCCTCAAAGATAGCATCCTCTGAGAGTTTTGCAGTCAGCATCCAGTGAGGCTCCCAAGCCAAGGTCCCCAAACACCAGCAGGCAGGACAGAACTGGCCCTGTAACACATGATAAATAATAACAGCACTTCTCCCAAAGCCAAACCTTCTGAGTAAGGGTTGCTGTTACTGGTGGGCTGGATAGCACCATCTGTTGTTGAATTTGTCTAATATTGGACATTATAAGATTAAGATCTTGCCAGAGTTATGTAGACTGAAATTTTCCATGCTGGATATTTACTGCGCTTTTTTTTTTTTTTTTTAATTTTGTTTTAAAACTAACAGTCTGAAGGTGAAAGCCAAGATTGATCAGAGGGACAAAGAAGTAGCATCCATCTGGTGAGGGAATGAGCGCTGGTGAATTAACAATTATGGTTATTCCTTAAATACCCAGGCTAAGTTTGAGATCTGTTGCAGTTTCAGAGGATGTTGCACTGCACATTGCTGAGGGAGCTGACAGAGTTTAACAGTGTTCTGCTGTAACTCATCTACCTGTTCATCCTCTCAGTCAAAAATGGAAGAGGCCATTTGGGGCCCATTTCAGGGAAGGAGCTCATCTTGAGGATCTCTCCATGCTTTTCCCTCCAGTGAAAGAAAGCAGCCACTTCAGACTGAGACTCAAAGTCTTGCAGATGTCTGCCAAAGGGTGACACTTGGAGAGCTGTTGCAGAGTTGCTGGTGTGCAGTAAATCCATATCCCACCTCTACTGCTGCACAGCATCAGTGTAAGACGAGTGCTGGGATCAGATGGGTGGGGAAATTGGGACTCACTATCTAGAGAAATTGAGATTAGCTGCAGAAGTGGAGGAAACTGGCTTGTGTCAGAGGAAATAGAGTGGAGGAGCAGTACTGCTGGAGAAGATGGCAAAAGTTTGGAAGGGAGGGTGAAAGAAAAAAATGAGGCAGTCATGATCCCCAGAGTCCATAGAACCCATGATAATCAGCCAACACAGTTTACAGCTTCTTTCCCAGCTCCCAGCAGCACAGGCAGAAACACTGACACCCCTGAGTCAGCTCTGCTGGTATGGGTATCACTATGAGTGTCAACATGATGGAGTTTCTGTTTGAAAGAAAACTTAGGAAAGAGCTCAAGAAAAGCTGTGTTAAAAGAACATTCTTCAAGTTGCCAAGTTGAAAGTTCCCAGCCTTTTGTGCAAACTCTTCCAAATGAGCGAGATTTTCTCCACTGGTCCTCAGCAGGTTTTTTTCCTCAGTTTTTCTTCAGTTCCTTAAAAGCTTAGGAAATTAGGCATGCAAAAATATGTGTTAAAACAATAAGCACCTAAAATAAATTTTGAAATAAGGCTGCCTATGCAGCTTAAATTCATCTTTCAGTATATATATCAAATAATTAATTTTCTTCCCCAGGAGCCCTACTGCAGTCAGTTCAAAAGCCTGAGTTAGTCTGGGGCTGGAACTGGGTTGTCTAATAAAGGAGCATAGAATGGCTGACTCATTTACTGCATGAGGTAAAAAGTGTGTGATAAATTTAAATGGGGATTTGCAGCATCAAAGGAAATGGTCTCATAGCCAAAGCAGTTGAATAGCATACTAAGGAACTGGATCTTATGTGATGACAGGCAAGTCACTTAAAATTAGTTTTTCACAGTTGGCCTCTAATTGTGCTTTTTTTCCATTTTCTGAGTAGTTGCCTTGAGATTTTTTACCAGCGTGTCCAACTGAAGCAAATGGAAGGTTGGCTTTGGACAGAGAGAACAGCATTTAAATTTAAATACACAGGAAAACGTGTAGCACCAATCAGTGGACACTTTTTACCTTAATCTTCTTATGTTTCAGTTCCCCATCTGCAAAACTGGAGTCTCTGTCTCCCAAAGGTGAGGTGCAAACAGATCCATGAATACACCTGAGCTATTCAAAGCCTGTGTTGGAGAATGTCACAGGAAGGTCCATGGGGAAATGAATCAGTGTGTTCAGAGCAGGCCTGACTGGTGTGCAGTAAATACAGTCCAGGGCCACACACACAAGCAGAGGAGAGGAGCAAACACTGAATAGCTGCTCATTATTAAGCACTGTCCGTCCTGTGCACTGAATGAGGCAAAGGCCCTGTGGGAAAAGCAGTTTGCAGTGATGTAATTAAAGACTGTACCAGAATGCACACACAGTGAGCAGTGGCATTCAGGCTGCAGCAGCAACTTTAATTTAGGTTTTTCCTAGGTTTTGAGGCTTAGCTTTGCAACCTCAATCACGTTCCTTTAATAATTTGGGGGGCATTGACATAATACTGCAGCTGAATTCTTCCTTGTGGAATATTATGCCTTACAAAAAAACATATTCTGCAATCAAAAGTGAATGTGTTGCATTACTTCCTGTTTGCTCCCCATGCTGCTATGGATAATTGCTTCTTTCCTGCTGGTGGAATGAAGACTGTTGAAGTCCAATGGCCTCAACCATGGGCTGCTTATTCAATGTGGCATGTAAGCAGCAGGGATTTCCTTGTCCCTGGCTGGAGACCTGCATACTTTACCTCTTCCATGCAAGTAGGATGAAATTAATCAGTGTTGGTTTTCTCAGCAAGCAATGAAATTTCAACCACTGCAATGTCGGAGGAGGAAGACTCCTCAAAGGGGATCAGGAGAAAATGCATGAATGAGAGGCTCCTGCCAAGACATGAACACTACACTTGAGTGTGTCTGAAACGTTGGGCACAGAGAGTAAATAAGCCCCATGACAGGTCTAGCCTAAATACCCAGCACTTCCATGGCAAGTAGCCCATACTTTCACCGACCTTGGCATTGAGACGAGGATAATATTTTTGCAAGGATGAACGGCACTCGAACAATGTCTCTAATGTTTCAGTGACGATGCAAGCAGGCTTTCCTTTCAGATCAGCCATGGGGCTCTTCTTTTCCATCCCTTTCCCCCTTTTCCTTTCAGAAGAGTACATTTTATGTGTCTGCTGAAGAGGAAATCCCTGTCTTCTGCAGAGTTCCTGGGCTGAGGACCCAAGGAGACAGTGCACCTCAGTCCTGGCAATGGAGCTGTTAACCCTTAGCTGATGGTTCTCTTCCAGCCTTGTGCACTGTGCTGAGTGTCCCCATACCCCCCTCTCACAGGAGAACCTACCCATCTCTAAAGGGATAATTGCACACAGCAATCCTGAATTCCCTTTTTTGGTAACTCCCAGCAGCTGTTGCACTGACTGATGAGGTGACAGGAGCAGTCTATCCAGGTACATGATACATAGAATATTGCTGGTGAAGCCACAGCTTGCTCCAGACACCTGCACACCAAAAAGCCATATACAGCATCTGCCCTACCCATTCTGGAGGTCAGCATGAAGGTGCAAGCACAGGAGGGTTTCTGCTTGGAACCCAAATCTAAGTGGCTGCCCCATATAAGTGATCCTTTTCCCCATGTCTGAGCATCCCTTCACATTTACAGTCTTAGAGATGATGCTTCACCCAGAGGGAAGGTGGTGTCACCCAGCTCAGAAAAGGCAGCTTGAGCAGTTGCACAGTTCTTTCTGGCTTCATCCACCTCACTTCCTTGTATGTTCTTGACCAGAATAACTTGGGAATGGATTTCTCATGTAGTTGTGAGGCTACTTTACCACGCCAGAGTTACTCCTTTCCATGTGTCACTCTGCTATAAAAGTTTATGAGATAATCAGATTAGATTTCAGTATCTAGCTGATATATTTGAGCAAAGCAATGTCTTAGTGGGTCAGCACCTGGCTAGAAAAGTGCTGAAGAAGCCTTTAGGCAAGCATTAGGATCTCAGTTATTAATTTATTTCTTCAGATCCAACATGTTGAAGTATCCTCTTGCAAGGGAGAAGTAAAATGTCTAAATATGTTTTCAGCATCTAAATATCCTATCACTGCTTACAATGTAGGCAACCCTACTTGAAGTTCCTATTAATTTTGCCTTTTGTTCACTGAAATCTTTTCAGTAACTTTGGAGATGATAGTCTGGGCTTCTTGTTCTGCAGATCTGAACACCATTGTTTTGTGTTGCTGGATATTTGTGGTTGTATGTTGAAAGTTAGGAAGCAAAATGGGAAAAAGCACTTCATAAGGGTAAGATGTGTTTTTGTATGACAGTGTGAAAATAAATCAAGAAATGATGGGGGAAAAAAGGATAAACTGAAAAAATCCTAATACTAGAATAACTGTTAAAACTGCAAAAATTTTCACTTATTTTCCCTATGACAATCCAGTTTTCATAAGAATGAAGTGGAAGTTCTCTCTAAAATTTTATTTACTTTTTGTTTGTTTTGTTCTGTTTTGTATTATTTTGTTTTGGTTTTTTGTAGACCTAAGTAAGACTACTCATGGTTTTTGTGTCTGGACACAAGCTGCCACACCCTCTGCATCCATCCCAGTAATTTGGTATGAAGAGATCCCTGGTACTGCAGACTTCTGTCAAAAAGGAGAAAATAATACTTGCCACTGGCAATCTTCCTCTTGCACAAGTTACTTTCAGTGCATTTGGAGTTTCTAAATGACTTTCAAACCTCCTTTCCACTCCTCCTATCAATTTTACTCAGCAGCTCAACTCCTTCACACCCACTCAGAGGGGGCTGTCTCTCAGCAGGCAGTCAAATCAGCCCGTCAATATAAACCAAGGCAAAGTCAGTGTCTGTATTATTGCAAATAAGCCGCTTGTAGTTGAGCAAAAGATCCAGTTAAGTGGTAATTTAGCATTGTTGTCAAAGGCCAGTGGTACCCCTTAAAGATCATTGAGGATTGATTATGTTTTTCAGTATATTATTGTCTCTGATTACTTAGGTTGGTGGTTGAGCTTTTTGTGCAATTTTTTTAAAGGTTGGGACTGACAAACACTTATTTTATAAGTGGAGTTTTACCAGTGTGGAGTTTTGTTGTACTTGATGCTTGGGATTTCTAAACATCAGGAGAAAAAATTGAAAGAAAAATACTCAAGAAAATTTAGCAATGAAGTAACAACTAATAGCATCTACTATTCTGTTAAAGGATTCACTAATAAAATGGCTGGGATGCTTAGGACTTGCAGTGACTATTGAACAGCATGCAGAGTAAGTAATCCCTGTGAATAGTTTTATTATGTGCCTGTCAGTAATGTGTGCTGCTTAAATATGCACTCACAGAATGACTGTGCTGGTGGCTCTGTGCACTCTGCCACTTACTGACCTGGTAAAAGCTCAGTCTTGAAAAAGGAAAGCTGCTTTGCTTTCTACCTAGGCTGGTTTAGAAGTCAAAGAGTAATTTTGCAGAAGTCTTTTTCGTCTTAAGAAAGTGATTCACAAGATGTCTCCATCAGTTTCCTGGAATCGAGATGTTTATTTTGTGCTATGTACAACAGCAACAGTTCTGTAGATTTCATAACGTTAAACATTCAAATTGCAACTTCTACTGAAATTTTCTTTCAGCATGTGTTACCCAGAATGTCACCAGGCAGGAGTCTAAATAACAGCACTAGACAGAAAATAAGTTTGGTATTTCAGTTAAAAACTTTCAGACTGGACATAAAAGTACCAAATAAAAAAAAACCTTCAGAATCTCAGTAGCTACAGTCTTTGAGAACAAATCATCCAGTTCTGTCATTCCCATCCAAGGCAGAACAAAATGAGAACAACTAAGTGTTTGTTCCCCGAATTTCACAGGGCGTTTCTGAGGTGAGCTTTCATATTTCTTTGAGGGATTTTTTTTCCAGTCCTCTGGCCTTGCCACAGAGACATTGTTGAAAGTCATTTAAGAAGATAAAGGCAAACTCCTTTTCTAGCCAGGGTGGTGGTCAGGGTTTTGGTGTGGGCAGCCCTTCCCCTGGGACTGCACAAGTACCACATGAAATGCTGGGAAATGTTGGTGGGGCATCTTTTGTGATCAGTGGGAAGTAGTTTGGGAGCCCACCCTGCCCTGAATACCTTTGTGACTGGCCACAGAGACAACTGTCCAAACACTGTGCTTGGGAAACCTCACCAAAGGCATTGATCCAGGGCCATGTGCTTTTCAAATATAATTTATGGGAATGGAAAGCAGCTTACTACTAGTAATGGTAATTTTTTGACTAGAAGTGTAACACACCTGCCCATCTGTCTGTCAGCCAGTCAGTCTGTCTCCCTGCTCTTTTTTGCTTTTTGTTCCCTTTCTATGCACTGTTATTTTAACTGGCAGCCAAATGTAAAAGAAAGGATGTGTTTAAAAACATGGTACCTAATAATTTAAGTTAAAGAAGAAAGGACTTTAAAATATTCCCATTGCACATTTTCAATCCAGATTTCCTGGTGATTAATCCTGATGCACGCATTTCCACTGTCCTACTGGTGTTGACTGTGGGACTGAGAGACAGAGTGAGTGGTTTATTCATGTAAATTGTACTTGACGGAGGAGAGGTGGGAAAACTAAGGTGTACTTGACCAAAGAGCCACTGGAATTGATGGGAATCGTTCTTTCCATCTCAGTTGGTCAGAGCATGGTGCTGATAACACCAAAGCTGGGGGTTCAATCCCCATTTGAGCCATTCACTTAAGAGCTGGACTCGATGGTTGGGTCCCTTGCAACTCAGAATGTCCTGAGCAGAATGTCTTTGTTATCAGCAGCAATTATTTGTTGTCTTTCCCTGCACCCCATAATTCACATAGCAGTATTTTTGCTTTTCTGATTGAGAGGCTCAAGCATTAATGGCAAACTCCATCTTGTTCAGCTGAACCCTGACCCTACAGTTTCTGCTTTTGAACACAGGGCTTGGTCAGTGACCCATATGGAAGGGATGCAGTTTCCTGAGAGAGGAACTTTTAGAAGATACCAGAAGTGTTGGGGGAGGGCTGGAATAACTCAGCAGAGTAGCTCAGATTTTGTTAGGATGAGAATTTGTCTTCCACTGGCAAAGAGCCTGGTCTCGGGGCAGAGCATTTTCTCTTTGCCATCTGACTGTGCTGCTGGCACAAGGCTGGATGACCAAATGTCTCCCCTGTGAGAGCCGAGGGTCCCTCCCCAGGCTCTGGACCCCACTCATGTTTTCCTGTGCAGTGGTTATATTGAGATCACAGGATCTTGTTTGATCCTCCTCCTGTTGCTGCTACAAAAAGGGTGGGTGGGTTATTATTCCTCCTGTCAAAATCTTTGTCCAAAATCAACAAAGCCACAAATGCGTTCTGGTTCAAGTACTCGTGCAAACATATTTATGCAACTGCTTGTAGGATTTGACTTTCAAATAGAATTCCATGAGCAAAGCTTCAATACAGCTGCTTTCAAAAAACAAATGAGAAGATCCATATGTATCATTGAAGTGTATTTAACTGCGAGTTTGTTCCAATATTCTTCAAGCATATTTTCCATATCGGTCCAGCTGGACTGTTTCCATCTCCAGTGTAATGCTGCTATGATGTGTGGAGTTTATCCCTGTAGCCTAATGCCATGAAAAGAGTGAAAATAAGGGAAGTTATACAAAGCAACCACTGTCTGCATCTGAATAATTACATTAGATGTTAGATGATCAGGAGATTAAATTTTGTTTGTTTTAAAAAAGACAGCTGACAAGCAGAGAAAATTAAGTTGGCAGGACTTAAAACCAGTTTGGGGTAATTCCATTGTCTCAAGTAAGCTTGATTGCATTCTTATTTTTAATTAATTAAACTTAGCTAGTCAGTGCCAGAACAACACTTGCTGTAACAGCATAGATGAGGATCTCCAAGTAGAATTTCTTTTTGTGGAAAATCCTAAATTCAAATGGGAAAAAAAAATATTTTCCCCCAGTAGTTCATATATTAGGTCTAGAGTTTTCCTCAGTAATGAAGGGCTGGTTTGAACTACAGACTGGGACGAGCTGCTGTTTAATATAAGGAATCTGTCAAGCCATTATCTTGTCATAGGTCATAACAATTTCCGTATTTTATTTTAAAAAATAAAGAAAGCAGATGAAACATTTATGGTCAGAGGGGAGTGTGCTTTTGCCACCAGCAAGAGAACTCCATCACAGCCCTTGGCTTCAGAGCTGCTGTCCAGCACCTGCAGGGCTCTGGAGCTGCCAAGATAAACACGCCCCGAGACAGAGGCTGCGTCGTCGTTTCTCATCTCTGTGAAGTGCCAGGTGAATTCTGGAGCAGTAGAGTGGCTCCTGTATAAAAAGACTCTGCTGTGCTCTCCCGGGCTGAATTTCCTCTCCGGGAGTTTGCGTTGTGAGTAAATAGCCGGGAGCCACGGGGCCATGCAGCAGCACTCGGGGCTCCCACACTTTAATGGACTTTTTCTGGCCACGCTGCAGTGCTATTAGCCCCATTTTATAAATACAGCATGCCACTGAGGTCTGCAGGGCACAGAATATTAGTTGTGCTGGTAACTGAATTCCCACAGGAGCCTGGATGCTTGTATTTCATTTTATAACATGACTTGCTGCCACAGTTTATAGGAATTTTTGAATGAACTGAAATGTGACATTTTTATTCCTGTCTTGTGCTCTCTAACCATCTGGCTTGCCTCAGTTTTTAAATGCATTGCTGGAGACAGGGCGAATGGAGAGTCCTCAGCATGTTAACCACAGGTTTCCATTGTAAAACAGCCCCCCTCGCTCCCCAAACAGCAACAAAAAAATCAACCCCAAACCCCAGAAAATAACAGACAAGAAGGACAAGGAACTTCCCTCCTGTTGCTTCCTTCCATTCCTGCAATATTCCCAAATAGGCACCATGAAAAAGAGATCCCTCTCTACATTACTGTACAGGTTTTTGATCAGGCTCTGCAGTTTAAACAGCAATATCCCTGTTTCTTCATCAGAAATGGTCCCCTATTTTCAGTTTCACAAAGAGAAAAATCTGATATGTTTTCCACTGCAAGTACCTGGGTTCCCAGCAAAGTTCACGAAATCCTGACTGCCCATGACATGTCCAGGACTGAAGACCATAGGAAATTAAGAGTAAGAGTAAAAAGGCCTTCAGACATGTTAACATGGCCCATCTTGGGGTTTTACTCTTGAACACAAGGATTATCTTTTGTATTGAAGCGTTTTTATTAGAAATGGAAAACCATCTTTTGTAGAATGCAAGAGCTAATGTTCCAGCTTTCCAGATCATTCTGAAATACAAGAGCAACACAGACACTGTTAATAATGCAATCAAAGCAATTTAAATCCTTTCAAAACATCCACAAAGGATCCTTTGATAAGAAGAAACTTTCATCAGCCTGAAAGACCAGGCAGTTTAGTGTGTGCTGTTTATTAAGTTTATACACAGACAGTGGTAATTCCACTTTTGGCTGGAGAAGAGCAGCAGTAAATTATAAGACATCTTTATAAGCACCAGTGTTAGACTTGCTGGTTTTAAATGAAAAATGTATTTATATTAATATAGCTCTAAATGGGGTTATTCAGTGCTTAAAGATGCAATTTGTTTTCCATTAGTACTCTGAATGGACACAAAATAATTCTGTGAACCTCAAAGGATTTAGTCTTTCTTTTTTTTATAAAAAGAAGGAAATTGCTACAAGTGCACAGTGTATGATGGGCTTTGAAATGGGGGTTTAGTTCAGTTGTGCTGCATATTCTTTATTCTTGCTCTTAGTTCCTGCCTTTGTCCTCCTTCTCGTTGTGTGCCCCTGTAAGGAAACTTACATGAAGAAAGCAAACATGGGCAAAAAAAACCGAAGTGGTTTTATATTTGGGCTGGGCAGGGTTAGGATCTCTTTTAGCAGCATCTCCCTGAGTTTGATTGAGGAGGGAGGTGTGCGATTTTGGGACATCTTTAGCTGAAATTTCCACCCATCTCAGGGATGTTGGGGATCACTTTGACAGGCCCCAGCCCCTTGGAAGAAGAAAGTTTTAATTTTGGTGTGCCAGCAGTCTTAGGAGCTGACTGCTACTCCCAGGGACTGAGGCATTCAAATGCTTTCTTCCATTAATTTGGGGTGCTTCTTGTTTTTGTGGGACAAAGCAGGTGAGAAGAAGAGAGCAGCAGACAAATAATAGACTTGGAACAGCATCTGAATGGTTTTGGTTCACCTTAAATGAGAAATATAGGAAAGGGAAGATGAATTCTGATCTTGGATCACTGAGCATGAGCAGGAAATGAACAATTAAGTGTTCCTACATCCTCTTTGGGGGCTCTAGGTTGGTTTGTTAGTGGGGTTCTATTGTTATTCTTGTTTTGTGGAGGCTTTTTTTAGGCAGCATAATTACTTTGAGTTTGGATCTTACTCATTTTTCATCTGTTTTAATGCCAAGGATAGCAGGGATCCAGAGGTCAAGTCCCAAAGTTCCCATGCAGCAGCATGGTGCATATCTTCTTGGCAATTCTCCATGCATTCCTCTGGAAAATCTGCTCTTGGGATCCCAGTATGCTGGAAAATAAAATGTTACTTAATAGATAGTACATCAATACAATCCTTGGTCACACCAGTAAATGACCAAAAAGCTGAAAAGATGTTCCTGGCTTTTGTAGACTTTAAAAGTAGGATTTAAACTGAGCTCATCCCTCCCCACAGACACCTACAGGAGGAAGCCTCACCAGCTGATTGCAGGGCTTGGATTTGCAGCTCTTCACCACGAGTTGCAGAAGTTGCAACTTTTACAGCAGTCTTACTTAGACACGTGCAGTTGACACTGAATATCATAAAAGACTGATTTTCAGCCCAGAGTTATGATAGAGTTTTTATGATATACTTTTTTAGTTCAGCACTAACCCATCAAAACCTGCAGGTATATGGCAAATGTGAAAGAAAAGGGGGGACCTGGTCTCTCTGCAGACCACTGTTTCTCTCCAAAAGGTGATATTTTGAGCCAGCCAAAAAAAGAAAGGTATTTAAATGGCAAATTCGGACAAACAATCTTCACAATGCATAGGGAGGATTTTATCTAATTGAAATATTAGATTTTTGTCCCCTTTTAATTGAAAGTTGGGGATTTTAACATTAGAAACTCTATTAACTTGTGTTGAGCTTTTCACTTCATCGATGGTATGTTTTGATTGGTATGAAATTTTGTTAATAGTACTATTTTTCTTAGGCATGGGCCCAGGTATTTTTCAGAACCTTACCAGAATATCTGTTTAGGATCAAATTTGGCCATGGGCTTTGAATGGTGACAGCATGACGTGTGCAGGTGCAACTATTTTGGTATGTTCTTTGTGCTGGGTGCTCTTGAAATTAGTATTTCAATACATAAGCTATGAAGTAACGGGAAAAATGAGTCAGTAGAATTATGAATAAACATCATTTATCTTTATTTACCTTATGAATGTTAATTATGGCATTTTATATAATACCTTTTCTATATTAATCTGTGTTGTTGCTCTGTTAGGAAGATGGAGAATTTGCTTGCATGTGTGCCTTGTTTGCCTGTGATATTTTCTACATACAGAGTTTGGCGTCAGTGAGAAGTTTCTGCTTTCCCAAGGCTTTGACCCACCCAGCTTTTCACCCCCGTTTTGGGTGACTTTGCAGGTGTTAAACAGGATGGCGCTGAGGCAGGAGGGTCTGACTACCAAAGATATCACTCTCAGAGCTGTTTTAGTTACACTTCATCATCATAAGCATATGGTTTCACTTCCAAGTGTTTAACATTTCCATTTCCTCAGGAAATCATTCCTTCTATTTTTTAAACTTTTGAAACTGGATGGATATTTTTACTGGCAGGCAGAGCGAGAGCGACACAGGGCTCAGCCCCAGCCCAGGAGAGCCCCTGGCTGTGGTGCCTCCCCATCCCTTCCCTCCTGCAGCAGCTCCTGAACAGCTCAGGGTGCTCCAGCCACATCTCTGGGGTGCAGCACGCTGGTAAAACACTTCTTGCCATAATAAAACCATCCACTCCTTTTTCAGCTTTAGCTGAGGGACGTGTTTTTCTTTCTTAGTCCACTCCAGGTCTGTGCATCCCAAGAATCAGTTGAGTGCAGATTCCTTTAGCTGACTTAGAGAGGCCAACAGCAAGATCAGGGCCTAAGAAAATAGTTTGTGTCACCTACAAGGAATGAAAGCATTTTTGTCGTGTATTTATTGTCTGTGTTGGTATATCCAGCAGCTAAATGCACATGACAGAGGAGTGGATGGCTCCAGGGAACTGCTCTGGCTGTTGTGTTTTCAGGGATTATTTCTGGTATTTCCTTTTTCCTCATTACAAATGGGCCACGCTTCTCACAAGTTGGCCAAGCTCTGTAGAGTAGGAGGAAGTCCGTGCTCATGTTTTATTTATGTTTTGTTTATCCACATATGTCATAGTGTTTAGCTGCTTGTTTTCTGTCCCTGCTCTGCTATGAAGTATAGTTATGGCTGTGCAATTAGCACACTAATTTAGCTGCTCTCACTGGCCCTTTTGGTAAAAGATTATCCTCTGCTACATTGGGTGTCATAACAACTTTGATAAACTAACTTCATTTTGTACAACAAACGTTGTTACTGTCCATCAAATGATGTACAAGAGAAAATATGGGGCAAAGCAGCTGATTATTGTGTTTGTTCCTTTCTGGTTTGCTGTGTTATGAATCCAGGCAGTCTCATTTGGCGTGGGGGGCTTTCTGTGGGTCTGGGCTTCTGGAGGGATTGACACGCCAGGCAGGCTGTGTGCACTGGTATTCGGGGTGTATGTTTTATTCATACCCTCACAAGAGTTCATTAGTCAAGGCAGCAGAAAACAGCATCAGGCAGATGTGGTTAAACCTTCACACCTCCCAGGAGAGCTCACCTGAGCTGCTGAGCCTCTGGGATGTTGTGAGTGCCTGTTCTGATCCACTCTCCTGACTCCTTCCCTTCCCTTAGCACTGCACGTGTCAGCACATCCCTTCAGCAATTACTCACTAAAAATGACACTTGGACAAGCAGCACAAGTTGATCCCACCCACAAGGACACCCCAAGGCTGCTCCCTGTCCCAGTGATCCCTCTGGGTTTCCCACCACGTGTATCAGTGCCATGATGTTCCATGCTGAAGGCTCCAGCTCAGGCAAACAAACCAGTGCCAGGGGGGTGGCTGCTGATAATCAGATTGACTAGAGGTCAGGTTAGGATTTATACAGTGATTTTAATCCAGTTTTACTTGCAAGAGAGCATCAAAACATTGCAGTCATCTCAGCAGATTGAGTGATATCCTGATCCAAAATGGAATGGCAGTGCCAACGAAAAAATGCTGCTGATGATGTGTTGTTCCCAACTGCTTCAGAAGACCAGACCAGAGCAGGACCACAGTGAATTAAAAGCACATTTCAGCTATCCCCAACCCATGATTCCAGTGACCACCCTGGAAGTGCTTCAGCAATCATTTCAGCCAGGTGCAGCACTGGGCAGGCTCCCTCCTTTCTCTTAAAGAGAGGCAGCCTTGGTTGCTCCTGCCCACTGTCACCCTGTCACAGGGCAGTAGTCCAAGAGCTCATACAGCATTTTCAGTTCAGGACAACTGTACCAGAGGGTGCTGAGGCCCTGGCAGAGGTTTCCCAGAGAAGCTGTGGATGTCATTCTTGAACGGGTCAAAGACCAGGTTGGATGAGGCTTGGAGCAACCTGGGATAGTGGAAGGTGTCTCTGCCCATGGCACGGGATATGTAACTAGATAACCTTTAGGATCCCTTCCAACCCAAACCATTCCAGGATTCTTTGACGATTCTGTGAAGTCCTGGTTTTGCAGAACGTGGTCCCCAGGCACAAGTTGAGATGAGCAGCTCCTTCAGCTGGGTGCCCCAATGGCAAAGGGGAGCTCCATCACAGATGTGTGCCTGCATCCATGGAGTGGGAGGAGCTGAAGGACGTGGGGGGCCAAAGCAGAGGGGGAATCAAAGACACTGCAGGAGTGAGCTGCAGGCCCAAGAGAGAAGTAACCGAGGCACTGACAACTTGTGTGGGTTTGGTATGTCTGTTTGCAGTGCTGTGTTATGTGTTTAGAAGCTGGTTGTTTCCATAATAACAGCAAGTGCCATATGGCAGCGAGGAGGGTGGTGAGAAGAATGCCTAAGGAAACACAGTATGTTGTTTGACATGTGTGTACTTGTAGAGGAATAACGTGTCTCAAGCAAGTATTGCTGCTCCAAGCAGGCTGGGGGGATTTTCTGCTCTCACCAGAAAAATATCCAAAGCCCTTGGCATTTGTGCTGGTGCCATGCCAGTTAATGATGCCTGCCCTTCATCCATATTCTCCTGCTGAAAATCCTTGTGATGGGCAAAGGACCTTTTACTTTACTGTGAGTGATGGTTGTGGATACACCCAGCACATGGGAATGGCATTTAAACATGGCTTTTAGGGGGAAATACAGTTCTGTAAGTGTTGTGTGAAACTGAAGTGAGCCAGATGCCATATGCTCTATCCATTCTTTAATGCTCAGCAATTAAATAGCAGAAATTTTAAAAATGTGTAGTTTACTATAATTGTTTAATAGAAAGCAGGCTAAGCATTTCCAGAGATATGGGGCACTTCAGTGAATATCTAGGAAACATCCAGAAAGGACTCCACAAATTCCAGCTTTTTCTACCTTTTAATGTATGACTCATATTTCAAGGACTTGTAATTTGCTCCCCACATTCCCACCAATACTACCAGTCTGAGCTGTACCTTTGCATACATTTCCACTGCAGAAAAATATGAAATTATTTTCTCATAATAGCTGAATGGCTCTTGCTTGACCTTTTCCAACATCAGCCCTACAAAATTCAGCCTCTCTTAATTGAGTCTTAAAACCATTAATTATATTTGTATTTGGATACCTGAAATGTGGTGGCAGGGAGAAGGAGGATGTTTTGATTTGGGGTTGTAGTTCTGCACTCACTTGCAATGCTTTATTTGAGCAACCCAAAAGGCAGAGCTCTTCTCATTTTCATGCTTCTGTTCTTCTCTTTCTTGCCTCTAGAGAGAGATTACTGCAGCATATGTGAAAAGCAGCCCATTGGAAGGCTTCTGTTTCGGCAGTTCTGTGAAACTCGGCCCGAGCTCGAGTGCTGCATTAGGTTCCTTGACTCGGTGGTAAGTCAATTCTTGTGGTATTTTGGGGTGCTTTGCAACATTCTCCTGACAGAGGAGACTCCTCTGACCCCAGGAAATCGCTGTTTCATGGGATTTTGTGTCTGAAGTGCTGGAGCAGGCAGTGGACAGGGCTGGCCCCAGCAGGGGCTGGTGCCAGCCTTGGGGGACATGAGCCACCAGAGAGGGACAAGGACAGTCACCTCACAGTGCTGCTGTGGCCTCCCTTCATGCCAACAGCCGAGCAGCTAAGCTGCTCTGAGTAATGTCTGCTGATGGGCGTGAAGCCTGCTGTGCTGGGAGGCACTGGGAGGAAAGGGAAATTGGGAATGGACTGACAAGAGAGGATGGGGAGTGTAATAATCCTAATATCTCTTACCAAGCCTTTTCATCCACAGAGCTCAGGATGATTTACAAAAGACATCCTGATAATCATGCTGTTTTTTCAAATAGGAGAACAGAGGCACAAGGTACAGAAATAACTTGATTGAGGTCACTGAGAAACAAATCTGCTCCATTTTCCACCCCAGTGAGCCATCAGTTAACCCAGACACTGAGCATCACCCCCAAGCCCTGGGGGACCTGACGCTCTTTCCCAGTCTGGCAGCTCTTGGCCATGTGTCCTGCCAGCTGTTCACACTGGAAAAGTCTCTCAGTCACGTCTCTTGCTGGGAGCCTGTGGAAGGGGAGTGTGTTGATCAACAAAAGGTGAAATGGTACCAGAGGAAGATGAACTTGTCACTTATGAGTGCCTGCAGGGTCTCGGTCCCTGGTTAACACTGGCAGAAGCAAAACAATGCATACCAACAGGAATAAATCTGTTTTGTTTTCACCATGGTGAAGCTAGTCTGAAGTACAGGGAAATGTGAGGATTGCACTGAAGCTGTAAAAGTAACAGTCTGGAGAGGACATGTGGTCTCTTAAGGTTTATGTTACTCCTGCAGTAACAACAGCAAATCTACAGCATCACAAAAAGTGTTAGATAAAGTCAAATCTGAATCAGTTATAGGTGGTCATGACTTCCACCTGTAATTCCTAGCACTGCTTGTGATTTTCTCTGGTGAAAGGTGTACATCGAGGTCCATGAGACATCTGACAAACATCTGTGCAGCTGAGCTCAAGGCCAGCAGGCAGCAGGACACGTTGGGTACCCTGAATGTGTTTGTCCTGCCCTGAACCAGTGAGATGTCTGTCCCTGATGAAATACCACACACCCATCTGGGACGAGGCATCCCTGCAGAAATGCCACATCACCTGTGCACCTGCACCCTGAGCAGACGGGCAGTGGCACCTGCAGAAACCCCTGGCGAAACAGCCACAGAAGAGTGTTTGTGAGTGGCTTTAATTTTGGGCAGAAGCAGAGGCAGAGCCGTGCTCATTTTGGAGGGGCTCAGTTTGCTCTGTTCCATTCTCTCTTCTGTTCCATTCTCTCTCCTCCTCTCAGCTGCAGGAGGCACATTTTGGTTCCGGGGCTGCGGAGGAGCATCCCCCATTGTGCGAGCCCTGCACGCACTCAGGGCATGCCTCTGACAGCGGGAACAACATCTGGGCACCGGGAAACATCTGTGCACCCCAGGGCACCGGGAAGCATCATCTGTGCACCCCAGGGCACCGGGAAGCATCATCTGTGCACCCCAGGGCATCGGGACAACCTGGGCTGCGGCGCTGCCGGAGCCGCTCCCGTCTATCCCGGCTCCGGGAATTGAGGTCACTGTGTCATTCCATCCTCCCCAGCCCTGTGACAAGCACCAGGCTCCGTGTCCTGCCCTCACCCCTGCAGCACAGCCCTGCCAAAGCTCCTGGTGGCACTACCTTGGTTTTAAAGGTCTGTCTCCGAGCAATCCCGAGCTGATATTCCCAAATCCTTTCACAAAGGTGTGCTTGGCACCCACCCTAAGTTGGTTTTGCAGACTGGAGCTGCCCCGTGCACCTTGACTGGGCCAATGGTCTGTTCCCAGTCGGGCTCAGACTGGCACTGTGAGGATTTGATAAACAAAATGCCTGTCTGGGTGGAAGTCTGAATCCTTATCTTCTTTCTAACACTAATTAACAGCAGTCTCCTTTGTTTATTGATTTCAAATTCTGTATAAGCTTGCTCCCAGCCCAAGAAAATCCCTGCATTAGGCGATATTAAGGTCAAGCAACACAGCCCTTTGCCACTGAATTGGATGATTGCTGCCGAAATTTGCCCAGCGGGGTCACACTGTGTTTAGCGAGTAGTGGGATTCAAGCCAAGCCCTATGTTAAGCAAAAAAAAAAAGCCCTATAATGAGACCAGGTCTCTGGTCTTACAGCCCTAATCTGAGACCACCAGGAATGTGAAACCTTTTCAAGACCACCTGCTGTAACAAGTAGGAAAAGCTAAGAGCCTTCATTTTCTTTTTTTCTTCACAGTAATTTTTCTAACACAAGATGCAAAAATTAGCTTTTGTGTAATGTCAAATAAAGGGAAAAGATAAAAGGGGATAATATTTAGCTGTTCATGAGGGACTCACAGAGCTTTTTGCACACTGAAAGGGGGGACCACCTCTCTTTTTCAGAGCCCATCTAAGTGACTTTACCAGGTGACACAATAAGTCACTGGCAGAAGCCAGTACTTGATGCCTCCCAATATTTTATACAGTTTTTCAACTCATGCACTCAACTGTCTGCAAGAAAAGAAATGGCTGGGGCTTCTGGGAGAAAACCAGGAGCTGAGTCAGACATTCAACAATCTACCAACATCCTTATGAGAGACTAAGCTCTCAGACCTTTGCTTCTAAAGGCTGGTAGAATCATCCAGACCTTGCAGACCAAAAAAATCCTCTCTTGACTGGACATTTATGTCAGCTGTTGTGTGAAATAACTAACCTCGTCTGATGTAGTCTCCTGCAAATGTAATTATGGCAGCATTTGGGGATTTTTGCCTGTTAAACAGTTGTTAAGCTGATTTCTGAAGAAAAAGGATTTGTGTCACTAAATTCTGCATGCATGTAGGGGTGTGGCTGTCAGTTCCCTCTGAAACCTGTCAATACCTTGGGCAATTTCAACCAGTAATTGAGATGAAAGTGCTCAGAGGCATAAAAAGTCTGTACATGTTTTCTGAGAGCAGTGTTTGGGCAATTAGTCACAATCGATTGTAGCCCGGCCTAACACGTGGTTTGTAAGCAGTAGGCCCCAGCATTTGATGATAACAGTGATAAGAACAAAGAGACTCAGAGCTCTGCAGCACAGCTCTGGTGGAGCTGTGGGTGTTTGGTTCCCACTGCTGCTGTGGGATCAGAGGGTGCCTGTCACTGTGTCTGTCTGTCTGTCTGTCTGGGAAATGGAGCAACGAGCCCTTGTCCCAGCTGGCACAAAGGGCTGTGAGGACAGAAAACCATCTCTTACTGCAGATATTGTGCAAACAAACTCATGACAGAGGTCCTGATGGCTGAGATAAAATATCCACCCAGCACCCATGTGGCTCTGAAGGCTTTGCGTGCTTATCAGGGTGCATGGAACCACAGAGATCTGCCCTGAATGGCTCAGCAAACCCTGATGGAGCCACTCAGATGGTGGAACTCTGTGAACATAAACTATTATCATTAGATGGAGATGGTTTATGATTAAACAGGCTCCTCTGGAAGCCCTTGCCCCAGGAATCACGCAAAGCCCAGAAGCACACTGTGCTCTGCTTACAAATATTTTAGCAACATCGCTCAACTTTGGAGCTGTTGAAAGAAAGGCATTAAAATAAAGTGTGAGGGGAAATGTTTCCTGTGCTAAAAGGCAGATCAGTGAGCAGGCAAAGTGCTAGCAAGATGTGTTTCCTTCTCCACAGCCAGTGCCTCCAGCAGAAGAAGGTGGCAGTTCAGTTCAGCAGGGACCTCTTGCTGCTGTCCCCTTCTCATCAACACATTCCCGGGGTGGCAGCTCCTGACATTTCCTTCTGCTCTCCTATGTGTCATTAAAATGAAGGCTTTAGCTTCTGGACTCCCTTGCGGCTTCATCTATTCACATTCATTTTTTTTTTCCAAGAGAAGGCTTTTAACAATTTAATATGGACCAGACTTAGGTTGACTGGAAGAGAATGTGGACAGTTTCGGTCATTATTCTCTCTCTAATGTGAACAAGGTTGCTTTTTCTGCACCAAAGTTACACAAAAATACATCCTGTGGATGAAAAGAGCCCTGCTGCCTCTCCAGGTTGTTTCTGCTTGTGATGTCTGGGCTCAGGAGCCGGGGTGAGAGGCACAATCTCCTCACATGGACTTTGCAGCTGAATGCTTCACTAGGCACTGCACTTATCTGGGGTGAAAGGATGAGTGAGCATCCATTTAATGCCATTTGTAAAAACCCTGTCTTGCTGTTAGGGAGATTTCGTTTGGTTAAATCCCTTTTGTGGTATATAAACCATCTGTGTATGTGTGTCTTAAAGCTGTTCAAGGCTTTTCCCATCAGAAATGCCAGTTTGTTGGTATCAACAAACTCATTAACTCAAAACGTGTTTTCAAACAGTTGAAAGGGCTCTTTTTGCCCTGCCTTTAAATATGAAAAATATGGTTTCAAGTTCACTTTTCATTTAGAAATGTGAGTTATTATGAATCCCAGCTGTTTGGGGGTTGCCTTCCAATTTTCAGTCACAGATTTTAAATCTCCAGTGGAGGCAAGTGCAAGGACAAGCATTGAGGACAGAGCAATAACAGGGCAGAGCCTGGAGTGTGAGAAAGGACTGAGCAGAGAGTTATTCTCAGATAACAGAGGAGGGAGCTGAGAAAGTGGAGGTGAAAAATTTGGACTGGAATGCCAGTAGCCTCCTGTAGATGCTCCAGAGGTGATTCCACTGTTCCTGACTTTTGCCAAGAAGCCAAAACTGCTCTGGTGGGAGTATCTGAGCCCATCTCCATCTCCTGGTGGGTACAAGGGGTGATGATTCCCTTGGCCATGCCATGCTGCCACAGACAAACATCAGCTACCTCCAGCATCATCCCAGATCTGCAGAAATATTTTTCCATTTTCACATATTTTTATCCATGCAGTTTCAAGAGCTCAAATAATATTAAGGTGGAAATCAAACACTACATGAATTGATGTGTCAGAATCAATGTGAGCCCCTGTGGGGTCCCTGTGTCATTGCCCTGGTAGCTCCCCATCCATCACAGGCAGCCTCCAGCCACCAACCCTGAGCTGTCACTGAGCCCACAGCCCCATCCCACAGCCAGTCACAGGCTAGATGTTGCTCCCTTTTCCAGCTGAAGAGCATTTTTCCATCGGATCTCTCTCAGCCCATCCTGAGGACAGCTGCTCCAAAGAGAAGGACACTTTCCCCTCCCATTCCTGCATCCAGCCAGGGCTGCTTCTATGGAAGAAGGAGCCACCAATGTAACTACAACCTCCAAAACAGCAGCCAGAAGAAAGGTTAGCAGCAGACAGTGGCCAGCCCACATCCTCTCGCCATTTGGGCTGGAGGATCTGTGCCTGCCCACAGACAGAGCCTTCCCTGCAGCTTGTCCCACGGAGTCAGGGTGATCATAAATCCTCCCCTCATTTCTGGGCTATGAATAGGGCCCTGTCTGACCTAACTAGGGCATGGAGAAGCTATTAGACTTCAGAGCAGGAGCCTTGAAACACATGCCTGGATTCATCAAAGGAATAATGGAAAATATTTTGTTCCACACAGATTTTAAGTAGTGATGTTATTCCTAGCAATTAGGTATTTGCAAACTGTGCTGTGCTTTTGAGTGTTGGGAAAGGGGGGAGGTATCTTGGAATTTAAGCACAAGACCAGGAGTTGAGGACCTTGGTGGCTTCCCAGGCAGGTGGCAGAGAGAGCAAGGGGACATCATCCCTGTCTATGTCCTGTAGTGACAGGTCATGGCTGAAAATGTACCAGGATCTGTTGCTGAATAGCTCAAAAATGCCACTGAAGGGAGAAATAATGAACAAAATGGAACAGGCTTCTAGTGCAGACCTGCAGTGAAATCACAGTTGGAGCTTATGGCTCCTTCTCACATCCTCACTTGTCTGTCACTTCCCACCTTCACCATCACCGTGTCACATTTCCTGGGAATGTCAAATGCAAGTATAAATTAAACTTTCCTTTCTTTCTTTGCAGTCTATCTCGAGGCAGAACGAGATATTCTGTATACGTATAGGTGTGCATTTAGCTCTGCATATGTTGGATCCCATTAGAAATTGCATTTTGAAACATCCAGCTCTTGCTGAGTTTCTGTCTTATGGTCTGTCCTGATTTGTTTCCTGTTGTACAGTTCAGGTGGGATGTAACTGTTACAGGTTATATGTAGCAAAAACGACTTCAAATTTTTCAACAGCTCCCTGGTGCTCTTCAAATAGGAGATGATGACTTATAATCAATTTTTATTTGCTAGGGAGACAATATATTATCAGAGTTTGAAAGCAAATGAAGGAGAGAAGAATCATGGAGAAAAGTGCTGCTAAGATGCTCTAAGCATTTCAGAGTTTCTGTACTTTAAGAGCTGAAATGCCCCAGTTCATTTCAGCTCTTAAAGTAGAGAATATATCTGAACTACTCAGATACCATCTAAAAGGACAGGAAATTAGATAAAAGATTTTTTAAACCCTTGTATTAAGTTTTATGAGAACGTAATCAGTTTCATCCCCAAAATCGCTCAAGAAGAAGTACTGTACTTGCAGATTTTTGGTTTTGGTTTTTTTCCTCATCATTTTTATTTGTGGCCATTATCATATCCCAAAACAAATCAGATCATAATTCCAGATTGTTCAAGCAACCTGCTCTGCCTGTGTGTAAATATTCAGCTCCAGACTTGAGCTGCAATAGCTCCATGAGCACTGGCCAGATAGAAGGGGAATTGCATTATTACTACATTGTGGTTTCCATGTCATTCCTAGGTTTGCTTAGCTGGGGTATCCATTACAGCCAGCCTGCAGATTTATTGCATCCAGCCTGGAGCAGTACATACATCTTCCAGTGGGCAATACTTCTGAAATTTGTTCTTCCAAGTGTTTGCCAGTTCAGTCTGATTTACCTTTTTTATTTTTTTTTTTTTTAGCTTCCTCCTCATTTATCATCACAGACAGCTTGTATTGGACCGGGTTATTTAATTAGTTTGGCAGGATTTTCTGGGATCCTTTTTTTAATACAGTCATGAAAGCTGTTGTCTTCTTCTTTTTTTTTTTCCTTTTTACTTCTGGAAAATATTTTGATCTGAAGGCTAAAGTTTCATATCCAGGCAGTGCCAAGCAGGAATGTCTCTAAGAACTTGTTGTCATTTAGCCACTGGGGTCCCCTGCAGCACGTGTTTACTTCGAATGCCTGCCATGGATCAAAAACTTCAGCTGAAACGATTAATATCTTTGTGGTACACATGTAGTGTTTCTTTTGTTTCTAATGTAAACAAAGCTCATCAAAAGTCAGTAATGCTTCAATACCTAGAATAGGCAGAATTTTAAAATGTAGGTAGACTTTGTGTGTGAGGATGGGGTGCCCCCTTTTTTTAATGCATTAGGGAAGCCAAAGAGAACTGGTGTCTATTCTACACCATTTTGATTATGGTGTCTATTATGGAGTCTATTCCTCTAAATGGTCTCTCTTGTTTCCTCTTGGCCCTAAGAATTCCACCTAAGAAATCAGCATTCTGGAGGGACTGAGCCAAGGATCACTAATAGTGATGGGCAGGTCTCTCTGCTTTGCACGGGTATTGTTAGACCAAGGTTAAGGCATAAATACATAGAAGAAACACATTAAACAAAAAAAAGGAAATATATTGAAGAAGATATATCTATGTGTATATATATATATATTTACCTGGCACTTGAAATACCACTGTGGCAAGGGTTAACATTCACTTTCTCTACTACTCAGAGAAATAATTTTACCTTCTGTGTTCCCCTTCCTTTTGAGCAAAACCAAATAAAGTTGATGTCTCTTGTTACTGAATGCTTTCTGAAGGCTGGCTTTGCAAGGTTATAAAATATAAATTAATTCAATTATCTTAGTGTTAATTAAGAGACAAAGCCCCAGAAGATGCCTCACTAGGGTCTGGTCAAAATATAGTGGAAAGTTTTTAATAAGATTGTGTGTACAGGTTTTACTTCCACCAGAAAATTATATTTGTCCTTCTGATTTTTCATACAGAGTGTTCTGTTAAGGCCACATCCAAAATGAAGTTATAATGGTGAAATATGAGTGCAAATATTGACTTTTATTTTTTATATGTCTGTTCCAGGCAGAATATGAAATTGCTCCAGATGAAAAGCTGGGAGAGAAAGGAAAGGAAATCATGATGAAATACCTCACCCCAGAGGTAAGGGGCAGCCAAAGTGGCATTACTGAAGAAAGGCTGCAAGGCACACCTTTACTAAACAAGGTTGTTACAGGCTTTGTAAGCCAGACTCCTAAAATTTATGGTGGCAATCTCCAGTGAATAAACCTGCAAGTCTTACACAAACAGTCAGAGAGAAAAAAATTATAATGCAATCCAGAAATTGACTTCTAAGGATGAACTTGACTTACCAGGGGCTCGATTCATGCGTGGATGAGCAGAGGGTTTCTCTGGTCTCTCCTCAGTGTACAAAGCTCTGCATTGGGGGTGTAATACAAGAGACTTCAGCTGTTCCCTACAGATACCCCAATTATTTCCTATCCAGCTCAGAAGTGGTGGTGGCATTTCATGTTCTGTTGTGTAGAAAGCACAGGCAAAAATGGTCTTTCGTGGCAGACATTGTATTTTGGTACAGAAATTCCCACTCCTCGCCCAGCACCGTTTTCCCCAGGGTGGGCAGGGACAGGCAGGACTGGCAGGGGACAGTGGGGTTGGGAGTTCAGGGGTGCTGTCACCCATCCTCGTGTCCCCCACGGTGGGTCCTGAGTGTCACCTCCTGTGGAAGGAGAGCAGCTCCTGGCAGGAGCCGTGTCCACAGGGTGGTACTCCAAACAGAGGCACGGATGTGCTGCTGGGATTTGGGACAGGCTGCTCTGGGACTGACCCTTTTGGGGGGGGTCACAATCATTTCCTGACCACATTTCACCTTTGCTACACAAGTCACTGCCAGTAAGCAGTAAACATCCAGCTTCAAACACAAGAGCAGTCCTAGGATTTTTTCTAAGTTGCTTTTGTAAGAGTAATCAAAGACGTTCAATTGCTGCTTCAACTATTTTACAAAAGAAATACATTTGACCTTCAGGAGAATTAATCACATTTTTGGCAGATGTCTTTCTAGAGGGTTTAAATGGTACAATATGTTTTGGAGGTGCAGGGGCAGAGCAGACCACTCTTTTTCCACTCAGTCATTTTCCTACAATAAACTTTGATGCATACTTTCAGTTATCTCAGGCTGCATTTTGGGATCTGGTTTCATTTACTGAGCCTGGCTACTTTCATGTGCAGCCATTGAGCACTGCCAGGATGAGTTCCTGCTGCCCATTCATTAGGGGCATGAAGTTCCACTGCTTTTTCAATCCACCAAAATGACCTTTTGTCTTAATTCCTGTCAACAGAGGCACGAGCGACAAACTCTGAGGGAGAATATTTCCCACTGCTCCAGCACCCATCTGGAAAGGGAGAAAGGCATTTTGCTGATAGCAGAGCTAGTAAAGTGAGGGGAGGATAGCACTGCTTCACTAAAGCCAGTTTTGCTGCAGGTTTCCAAAAGCCCTTCACTGCTGTCCATTGGCTCTCCTGCCATCCATGGTGCAGCCAGAAGCACATAATATATAATAATTATATATGGAATAATTTAGTGAATGTGCAGTGAAGACCAAGCTGAAAACTGTTGCTTCTTCATCAACAAAGAACGGTGGTGTTACAGGAAGGAAAAATACTGGGACTCCAGAGCTGGAGTTTCCATTCTGTGCCATACCCTGTACTTCTTATTTGACCTGTGTACCTGGTTTCTCAGTATGTAAAATTGGCACAGCATATTTACAGTCTGTCTTGAGACTTTTCTGGTATTTGCAAGTTACCTTAACAACTCTGAGCAGAAGGAAACTGGATGACCTCCAGTGGTCCCTTCCAGCATCACCCATTTTGTGATCCTATGAAACCCAGGGCTGCTCTCCTTCACTTGTAATCTAAAACTGCCTCCCTGGTGGTGGTGCTTTAATGTCTGCATTGGCCTTGCTGCACTTTTTTTCCTTAATGAGAAACTTCTGCTTCTTCCCAGAGGGATGTGGAAACCCTGCATAGCAGAAAATGCTTCCTAGAGGCAAGTTGACTGTGCTATAACAATGGGTTGTGTGCTAGACTTTCTAATAGGTGTCCCATACAACAAATACTTAAAAAGCTAGAGCAAGGCCTAGATTGATTTAATTTCATTTTAGATACCTAACTAAGGTAGTCAGGTTAGGAATGCAGATGGCCTACTGTCCTTTCTTGTCAAATAAGTATCTCCAAAGGACACATTTGAAGCCATTAGAAGTCAGTGGTTCAAAGGACTGATGTCTGTAGTCCAAACAGATGAATCTGGACCCAAATGTCCTAATGGAGCATCACCCTAGCCAGCAAAGAAACCTTTTCATTAGAATCAGCATTTCTCTATTTAATTATCAGTCCCTTGAAAGGTACAAACTGCTGCTGTTTCTGGAGTCTTCTGCTTTCAGCTGAAAGCTTCTTTTAAGTAGGTGTGTGTCTGTGCTTCAAAGAACTTGATTGTCTTGATACAAAAATAGCGTGACATACAGCTTGACTGATAGAATAAAAATTACAGGTTTAGTTCTTGGACAGATAATTCAGTCTTATAATGTGAGGAGTGTTTTTCCCAGAGTGCAGGATCAGAAGCACAGTGAAAACAAAAACTAGAGTTCTTGCTCTTTAATATTTATAAATGATTTTTTAGTTCTTGCTTCAGTTTTTAAAGGGCATACATATTTAACATACAACGTGTCAGTATATCACCTCTCCAAAGGGCGTTCATTTGCATAGGGAACATGCACTTTATTTAATAAAACATACACTTCTTGCACAGCAGAAAGGAAGAGAAGGCACTTTGCCAGATGAGCAGACATCCCAGCAGGACTCCCAGCCCCGTGTGACTCACAAAGCCACTGCATGCAAGACATCCACCCCGAGGCCACTAAACAAACCCTGCACTTGCCAGGATGGTACAGCAAGGAGGTGCTTTTTCAAGTGATCCCAGTTCAGGCTCTCCACAGCTTTGGCATCCTGAACAGCCCCTACCTGCTTGTTGGGGAATTGAAATCTTTGTCCTGGTGGACAAGCAGGTCAGGCTTCCACCGTGTCCCTGACCTACAGACAACAGCAGTGACAAATCCTGACAAATCCTGGCACCTGGAAGGTAATATAGATGGTTTAGATGGAAGGAAACGTGGGTGGTTCAGGCCTCTCAAAGAAGAAGCACATAGGAACAACCTCCCTAAGGATGTGGGGAGTCCTCATCACTGGAAGTTTTCAAGATGCTGCTGGGCACTAGGTCATCTCATCTAGGCTCCTTTTCCCATGAAAGGTTGGACGAGATGATCTTCAAAGGTCCCTTCCACGCTGAGCTGTCCCAGGATTCTGTGTCCTCAGGTCCTAGGAAGACAGCAGTATTCCCTAGCATTCCCTCTCTCTTGCCTAAAGTTCACTTAACAGCACAACTCATCCACCAGCCCGTTCTGAACTCTTAGGTGGGAGGGAAATGTCAGGAGCACAAGTGATCTTCACACTAAGAATGCCAAAACACGAGTGTTTTCATGGCTTCTGTAGCAGCTTCACTTGAGGGGTGAGCAGGAGGGCAAAAAACCCACAGGAAAGGTGTCCTGTAGGTGAGGGAAACACTCTCTGAAGAATTATTCCTTCTCCGTGCACAGGAGCAGCACAATGGTTGTCACACCAGCCAGGTCAAGGTTTCTTGACTAGAATCCTGCTTCTTTAAAAAAGGCTTTAACAATTTCCATGAAAAAGGCACTTAAAGCTGCCTTCTTGACTTCATAAGCCCCTAGGGCAGAAGTCCAACCCACAGGAAGTCTGAAATTTCTGAGGTTGTGAAATATGATGGTAAAACTGCTAAAATGAATTGGTCACAAATATTTCTTCCCTGTTTTTTTTCCTAATCTCCACAGCTGAGTGGAAAAGGTTCAGTTTTAGGTCCAGTTCCATCTGTAAATGGCTCCATTGAACTGTTGAGTTAAACTGAACCCAGTCTGGCTTCATTACCAGACTGCTTCTTGTACTGGAAGAGCAAAGAGATATATTTACCTTTGTACTGCTTTTAAATTAGAGTTTTACGTCTCCATGCAGCATTTTTGCCTTCCTGCCTGACAGCTGCCATGCCTTACTCTACTAAATCACTATCCCACTATTTGCTTTTTCACTGTAAATCACCTTGAGAGACTTGGAGAGACGCTATATAAAACTAAATTGATTTGAAATGGCTCTTAAGACAGTCTCCATATGCCATTATAGTTTATATTTGGACTCAGCTGGGTACTAAAAATGTTACTGAACAGGATGTCTAATGTGTATTGTTATCCCCATTATAATACTTCACAGAATATGAAGAACAGCAACAGCATTAATTTTCTTATCTGAATTCCTGTCCAGTACCCTTTCCTCCAGGAAATGCACAGAATAAAGACCATATTTGCACTTTCTTTGCTGCTAGAGGTTAGCTGGGCACAGCAATAACCTCCTCACTCCAGTCTAAGGCTACCAGTGGGGATTTTTGGTAAACAAAACGATGTCTTTGTTTTTATGAACAATTATAGGATAAGGAAGGGAGGATAAAGTCCCTTGAAAGGGACTCTGGCTGATCAGCAGTGCCTGGCAAAAATGTGCCCTTCTCTCAAATCAGTTGTTTATGGAGAAGAAAACATCTCCATAAGATGGGTGAGATGAAATTAAAATTCCAATGAGACCTTCTGCTGGGCCAGGCCATGCAGCTGAGTCAGGCTCCTGCTCACAGACACCTCTCCCATCTCTGTGCACCATCAGAGCAGTTTCCTTTGATCTTGACAGCAAGGACCTTTGCCTCTCTCTTTGAGATTTCTTCCCCTCCTTCCTATTTTGCCCCCAAAATAAATGCGAACTTCAGCATTTGTGCTTCTGAGTGAGTCATCTTTGCTGATCAGTGAAGCCCTTCCATCTCCCAGAAAGGAAGTTTCATCTATCACTTCTTAATGATTCTGCCTGAATCCTGCAGGTCACACCATACCAAGAATTGGATTCAAGTCCTGAGACCTCTTTCTCTAACTGTTCAGTTTTATTAAATGGCTCCTAGGGAACGTGTTATAATTAGCTTTTGGGATGGCCAGAACAAAAGTTGAATGCCACTGTAAGGGAAGCAGTGGAAGATAGAAACATTAAGCTTCTGTAAAGCAATCTGCAGAGTTTAATGTGAGACAGAGGCTCTGTGTTTTGAAAGGTGAGCCTTTAGGGACTGTTTTCTACATTGTTATCTTTCTCCTACAAATTCAGCTTATGTCACTTATATCCAGCAAGTCATCTCTGTCCCCCTGTAAGCTTATTATCTTGCTGATAAAAGGCCAACACAGTGTCTCTTTTCACTGGCTGCAGTGGATAGCCCCTTAAGGCTTGGTCTAAGAGTTATCTCTACAGTTAGTTTTCAAATTTTTCTAAACCCTATGCATTTCATTAATGACCCAATTGAAGTAAGCAATGAATGAAGTGCCTGTCTGTCCACAGTGTGTTCCATGGGCTCGGGATGGGCTGGAATTATTTACTTGCTCAAAGTGTTATTCACTGCATCCTTTGGGCTCCTATTAGGAGACTGTTCAGGATGCTAAATGCTTAAATAGAAATACTGGCATCGCTTGAGCCAGGAGAATTTTGCCATTTAATTAATTACCCTGGGACTTTGCCCTTTGCCTCAATGGATTTCTCATCTCCCCTTTCTATTGACTTCACTACTCTAGGAGCACCATTTTAGCCAGACATGATAGCATTACTTAGGCCTCTGCTTTGCAGCTAGCATAATCAATACATAATCCAGTCTCCAGAGAAATCAATGTATAATTCCTGTTGTTGTTGCAGAGACAGTGCGATCAATATCTCTGCTGATCACTGTGTCTGAGTCCAGGAAGGTACCTTCTCAGTGGGCTTTCTGAAAAAGCTCATCTTTCCAAAGTTCAGTTCTGGGAAAATATCTGAGTGGCAGAACGGCAGCTGTGTTACTCAAATTAATGCTTTCTAGTCAGAAATTATTTTAATAAACATTTGTCTGCCACTGACGCTGAGCTGTAATGTAGGGTATCTGAAAAATCACAGTTTTCTCTTCATTAGGAGTCCCTTTGCTGTGGTCTCAGAAAAAAAGGCTTTTTTCTCATGGTTTGCTTGAGTCCTATTTCCTCATCCTTTACCCACTGTTTATAATACAAATGTTAGTTAACTAAACACTTCCTGAGGGCTTCTGTCTCTTGCAGTGGTGCCAAACCTGCAGGAGAGCCTGTGGAAACAACATGGAGCCTGCCCTGTCCTGATGATGCTGCCCCAGAATGGGTCCTTGGGTGGTCCTGTGTCCTGTCCTTTAGACTCATTTGCAGTGCCTTTGCTCAGACTGGTAGCAGGTCTGGACTGGAGTCATAAACTCCACTGGTTTTGTGCTGCTCAGAGCTATTGAAGCTCTGCTTCTCTTTCCCTGTTTCTCCAGGGAGGTTACACTCCCCAGTGCACATGCCTCGTAACTGTTTGTCATTTTTGGTCAGGAAAAGCATTGGGATGCCTTGGCCATTGGGCAAAAGCTTTCTGGCTTCCCTGTGTTTGCTGGAATTACTCTGACTTGACCCTTTGGAAAATGGAAACTCGTTTCCACTAATGGCTGTCAACCGCACAAGTAAACCTGGCTTACATCTGTGTGTGAGGCAGGGCAGGCCCCCCAGAGAGCAGCCAGCCCATCCAAGAGGACTCTGCAAACAAAGAGCAGGTCTGCTCAGCATTTTCTGGCAACAGGAAGGCTGTATTTGCCTGCCCTTGGCTAATGAATATGCTAATTATCGTTTCCTCCTCCCCCTTTCAGGGGTCATCTTTTCCCTATCCCTTCTGCATGTCCCTCATGATTTATATTTAATTTGTGTGGATTATCCAGTGGCCAGGGAAGTTAATTCTAAAAGATTTTCAGGTCCATTCAGCTTTCCCAGAAACAACTTCTTCTGCCTGAAAATTTTGCTCGCATGGGAAAAAAGGAATCAGCCTTTTCCAGCTGTGTGGAACACTGACTTGCAAAACATCCAGAAATCTGGAGGAGATGGCTTTTGTGTGTTTGCACAGAATGACATTAAAATAGACCTCTGGTGAGTCCAGCCTTTTGCATTGCCAGCACTCAGCCTTGGAGGCGTCTGGATTGGAGAGATGAGATGACTCTTTGTGCCCACTGGCTACAGGGAACCTGGGGAGACTCTGAGTGTCTCAGCTTTTAGATGATTAAAGTCTGATGAGGTGAATTCCGTGCTAGGTGTAATGCAGAATACATTAAATTACCTTGCAGGGCATACCCACACAGGTTTCTGTGCACAATTTCTCAATAGCTCAGGAGACCTTTGAAGACCTGACCTCCACAGAACTTCCATTTGCTGCAACTTTGCTGGTTGGTTCAGTTGGTTCAGTTTCAGATTTCTGAAACTAAAAGCGTAATGGATCAACTAATGTCTCCCTGAGCTCAGGATTCCTTGTTCTAAACTCAGAAGCAATAACAAGCAGCCCCATGCTTGATCCCAGCAAAGAAGAGAATGAAGAGAGGCACATGGTGAGAATGGAAGTTAATCATAGTTTACTCCTCACCTGATTCCCCTGTAATAGGAAATTAAGATTCTGGAAAAACGTCTGGAGACTTCACCATCTGAGTAGCTTCACAAGAATGGGTCAGGGAAATTCTGATGAGATGCCTGAGGCTGACACCTTTGGCTGGGATGATGCAACTAGAAGAATCAGTAAGCTGCTAGAGTGTGCTATTTTAACTTGGAACCAGGAATCACAGGGTTTTAAATTTCACTGAAAAAAATTATATTTAATTTTCTTAAAATATTGCTAGATAAGTATAAAGAGTGAGACTTTTTTAAAGTCCATTTTTTACAAATTTATTTAGAAATAATCAGTATATTTAAGCTATATTTAAGTGATGGATATGTGACACTTCAAGTTATTCCTGTTTAATATTTTACCTCAGTAATCCAACAACACTGAAAAAAGTAATTTATCCTGCTTGCCAAGCTTTAGCTTGTATGCTAATTAATTTTTTATAACCAAGTCAGACTCTGACCTGAGTCAAAAATCAAGCATATAGCAAGTTTACTATCCTTGCACTGATGTTGTTTGTCCAACAAGCAAAAGTGAGGAAGAGGGGAATATGCCACTGCAAACAGTGTGTCATTCCCTACAATAAATGTCTTCTCTCTCAGCTCTTTGCAGATGGCTGTTACCATTTGATTTCTAATGGATTCTGTGATCCAGGTGATGTGGGAATGCCCTGTTTCCAGCAGTGATTTTGTTTTCCTTCTTGGGTGTTTCCAGTCTTTCTGTGAGCCAGCCACTGGTCCCTGCCTGATATTTATTTAATTCGTTTCCTAATTATTTTCAAGACCTTCCCAGACTCTCTTTTGGATTTTCATTTTTCCATTCAAATGAGACCTCAGGATTTTGACCTGCTAATGGAAAAAGATGAAGGCAAATTCTATGATCTAGAATTCCCCCTGCAAGTGATGGCAAAACAGCTCTCGAGTGGAGCTCAGTGTGGATCAGGCTTCAGCTTGCAAGGGAAGGGTTACTCCTGTTTACAGCCTTGTGTCTCAGGAGTGACTTCAAGCAGGGATCTGTTTGTTATCCTGCAAGAAAGCCATTCACTAACGTTTAGGTTGTAAATGAGTGTTTATATGTTTAGGGGTTGTTGGGTTTTTTTTAGATTTTTTTTAATGGAAAAAATGACATCTGGTTTACCAGAGGAAGCCAAGCTATGAGTATTGCAACATAAGGTTGCTTGCTAATGTTTAGGCCATCCATCAGTGCAGGAGGATGTTAAAAGGTAGGAAGGTCCTGATAAGAGGCTGGACACTGGATGTTATCCAAACCTATTAAGCACATGTGACAAGAGAAAAACACTTCCTGGGAAAAGAAGCTTTCAGAATTGTCCTGTCATGTTTGCTGCTAGTAAGAGTGGGAATACATTGTTCTCCTGTATCAAATATCTGGCTGCTTGTAGCAATGCTCTGTAGCCATGGCTCCATTGGGGTGCCAACAAAAGTGGTTCTGTGACACTCCAGAGGATTGTGAGCAGCCTCACTGTGGGGTGGACAGAAAATCCTGCTTGATGTAAACCTTCTCTTCTGTGTTCCTTGAGCTGCCCTCCTCATCCTGCTGACAGCTACAGGTACAGATTATTTCATCTGTTTTCATCCTTTAATCTGGGTGCAAAATGCTTTTAAGGCAGAAAAAGGGCAACAACAAATAAAACAAAACTTTCCCTTCCCCTGCTTTAAAAGCAAGTTTATTTAAAACAATTTCAGCTGTCTGGTTTATGAGCACCCCTCCACCAATAAACCTATTGTCTACAGAAAGGAGGAAAAATGTGTTTCTCTGGTGAGAAACCTCTATGAGCATGTTTCTAAAGAATCGTTTTAAAGTATGGGTTACTTTAAAAGGGAAGGACTAGGGTTTGAAGATCCAGAAAAATATCCTGCCAAGCACTTCTTGTGAGGCCAAATTTCTCACTAATTGAAGTCAAAAGCATATCTTCTATGCTGACCAGTTTAGATTCTTAAAATAAGCTGTACCAAAAACCCTGTAGCTGGTTGAGCTGTGGTGAGTGTTTCTGTTTAATTGAAGAGTATGAAGTCTGCAGCTGATTCACTGGACTTGCAAAAGGAGATGATGAAGCAACTACATCTTGTCTCATGGGACAATTTGTTATTTCCAAATTACTTTCTATGGGGCTTTGGGTGTTTAAGGTCTGGTCAACGACAGGAGCCAGGAAGAATTTTCTCTTTCTTGAGCCCAGGCAGCCTTTTCCTTTGTTGCTCCAAAACTCCTGTTGTGGTTATGCCCCCAGATTTCTCTGAATCAAATAAGTCAACATTCCAAGGAAACCACACTGGACTGAAAAGCTTTATGTAGGAAACACGTTGACTCACACCATTTGCATGGCAGTTGCTTGTTTGCCACCACTGGGAGCAGAAATGCGATTTTGAGAAAGGAGCAGCTACAAAAATGTCTGCTGAGAAGAGGAAAAACAGGGTACAGCCAGATAGCAGGCCCTGTTGCTGACTTACAGGAGAGCCAAAAAATAATTCATACCCTTCCTATGCACTGGTCAGAAAGGGAACCTCAGAGGCTGCTGTTTCTCCAAGGAAGGGCACAGTTCTAGACTACAGCTTGTATCCCAGCACCAAAGACAAAGGATGCTGGAAAGCCAGGGGGAAACTCGTCCATTTGCTGCTGCTGGCCTTGCTGAGGCACAAGAGGTACCCCGAGGAGTCCAGGGCAGGGAGCCTGAAGCTGCTTCAGCTCTACCAGCAGAACTGAGGTGGTAGCGTGGCCCATTGTGTAGTATGAGTACAACCCCTCCAGGCTAGAACATGCTCAGCTGCTTGCTGAGGGCTCTGCTGTCTCCAGTCGTTGTATTTTTCTGTGTGTCAACATGTGTTTTGATAGTTTAGTAGCATATGAGGGAAAACAGATTTGTCATGACTCCAGATCAGCTTGCAGCTACAAAACAAACCCCACAGCTGACAGACACTGATTATCTGTTTCACTCAAGGTACAGCAAGTGATCCTGCCCTAGGTATTGGGATTGGGCTCAATATTTTCCCTGCCATTGACCCTCTCTGTAATCCTGGATGAGGTATTTCATATCTATGGCCCCTGCTCCCACTCCCAGGGCTGGTGAGATTGGTTTGCTTTGGAAGCTCTGGCTCTCACGACATGTCTATGGTATCCCATTCTTAGGTGTCATGTCTACACACTGTTGTAATAGATAAATTGCTACTAATAACACAGCTGCCTTCCATGCTCCCCGTCCACCTCACTGCCAGCTACTACATCTGTCATCTCAAAGCAAATATCCTGGAATTATGGAGCCTTTTGCTTTACTGGTTCACCTCATACAGACCCAAATGACTGTGGCAGGGGGGGAAAAAAAAAAGTTAAAAAGAAAATGCAGAAGTTGATTAGTTAAAGTGTTGCAGCTGCTCCTGATGTAGAATTGGCTGCTTACTACACACAGAGCTCAAGCTGAGCAGATAAGATCAGACACAGGGAAAGGCAAAGGAATGTTCCAACATTTCTGTAACACCACGAGGCATCAGGAGACTGCGTGTGCTGTGACAGTGCTGGGCTCCTTTCCCTCACCAGGAATGCCCAGCCTTGAATTCCCAACACCCAAATACAACCAAGACATTCCATCTCCTCATCCTCTGCTCGCCTCTGCATTTCCTGATGGGACACAGTGATCTTAAAAGTCTTTCCCAACCTACAGGATTTCGGATTCCCCCTGCCAGCCCCTTCACACTTTCCCTCAGTCAGTCCCTGGCTACATGGTTGGAACTTCCCTGGCTGCAGTTTAGACTGCTGGTTGAAGCCAGAATTTCCAGGATTTTGTGTATGAACTCTTCTTGTCTGATCATGCCTCATCTCACACAAAAAGTTCATTTTAGCCTGTTTCTGTCATAGTTTTGAGGTCTCTACTAGTAGCAAATCTGTGTGGAGATTTTCAAACAGATTATATGTGGAACATTGCTGTCAACATCTGAAAATACACATATCATGAAGACAAATGCTTGGAAGCAGAGGCAGCTCAAGAAAAGTTACAGCTTGAACTTTTGTCCATTGACTGAAACATTTTTAATTGTTTTAAGCCAGTTTGTTGTGGAATGTTTTCATAACCTGAAACATAACATATGCTGCACGTTATTTATTTTACACAAGTGACTTTGAAAATAACTCATCGTGTTTCAGTATCAGCTGCATGCCTGAAACTTGCCAGGAAAGCAGTTGTGTTTGTGACAGAAGTTTGCATGAGGTCTATTCAGTCTGAGGAGTGTGGAATCTTTCTGGTTCATATAGTTTCTGTAGTGATGAAGAGTTGTGCTGTAAGACACACTGATGACTCACATCCACTGGCAGGAGCTGGTATGAAATGGAAGCCTGTACTTCTAGGTTTCTATTCTTTATTCACTAATTGCAAGAGACAATTGGACTGATTTGAGGAATCTGAGCATCTCTAGCTTTCATTTATCTCAGTGCAACTTCTTTGATTTCAGTCACAGGTGATGATCAAATCTTCTGCAAAACACATCTCTTAACCTCCTGTTCACTGTTCTGTAAAATACTGTGAGATTGCCACCTAGCTCATGAAGACTTAATCCTGCAATGAAGCTTTAAAATTTTGAGGCTCTTAGATGAAAGTCATTGTGTAAGGATGAAGAATTACCTCCAAACTACGGACCTGCTCTGTTTTTTACAAAGTCAGTCTGGCCAAACTCAATGCTTTCCCTTTTTCTGGTCTGAAGTTTGGGGATCTGCAAGCCATGTCATTTATTTTTTTAGGAGACAGTGATGATTGAGACAAGGCTTTGAAGCAGGGCTGTTAATTTGCAAAGAAGATTCTTATTCCTTTACTCAGAGCTACAGGTTTCCTTTGCTGAGCACTCAGCAAACAAACTCCCTTCCTCATCTGTTCTCATGGCCATGCCATGTGCCTGTGCTTTATGAAGCCCAGTGTTTTTCAAAATCATTGGTACAAAGGACTGGGAAAAGGCTCAAGAGCCTCTTGCATTGAACAGAGATCAAATACACTTAGATGATCAACAGATGTCTGAGTGCCCTTGGAGGTCTTTCAGACCTCTGAGAACAGATTCCACAATATTCATAGGCCTGTTCTTCTGCTTCCCTGTGTGAAAAATTAGAATAAAAAGCCTTCATGTCCAATTAAGTGGATTTCTTCACATCATTCCCCCAGAGCAGAGCAGAATATGCAGAATAATTGATCCCTGCCCTCTTTATTAAAAACATTTCTATATTAAAAGACCTTTATCAAGTTTCACTTATGCTTTTCCAGACTAAACAGATCTAGTTCCTCAGTGCTTTCCTCTGGGCTTTTTTTCCTAAGCATGTTTCCCAACACTCCAGGCACTTGGTGCTCTTGTCAGCTGTCTATAGGTTTCTCAAATGGTGGTGACCCCAGCTGGATACATCTTTAGCTGGAGCCTCAACACATCCCTCTCCGTCCACTTCATCATTTGGGCACTTTTCCCATGGAAACAGCAGCATTGAATACAATGAACCAGCTCTACCCATGCAGGTTTTGTGTTGTGTTTGTCTGCTCTGGGCTCTGGGAATAACTGGGGACCCCTGCTTCTCACCTCACCCCATTCCAGAAGTGTGAACCCCAGCTGCTGGGCTGCCAGGAAAAAGCTTCTGTTCCTTGGAAGTGCCAATCTCTGCTTGCTGGCCGCCTGCTTTCACTCCCACAGGCTTGGAGGCAGCACCTGTAGCACACCACGTCTTGTCTGAGCACAGTAAAGTTTGGAAGTTATCTCCCAAGAAAAGGCGGAACAAATAACACATCTTCATGAAAATGTAAAAGAGAAGGTCTTCTGAATGCCTCCCTTTGTGCTGCCAGCACTTCAGCTGGTTTTATAAAGAATTTGATTTGCTGATAGATCAACAAAAGGTCGGATGTCCCCCAGACAGCCGCAGGGGAAACGCTGAGAGATGCTGTGAGTCCCATGGCAAACACATAGAGATGGCTTTAGGAGAAGACTTTTTTGATGGCTGTCCTGTTCAGTGAACTCAGCAAAGACTGGGTCTGGAAGGTCTGAGTGAAATAGCCTGTAGCAAAACTTAGAGAGCTGTCAGAAAAGGAGAGGCCACATTTTAAAGTGTAGCGATGCAACATGGCATCGAAAATGACAGATAATGGGGAGTCACACAGCCTGGAAGCCTCATCTGATCTGAATCAGGCTTTGCTGCTCTTCAGTGCTTCACTGGGTGCCAGGCCATGGGCAGCACCAGGGACTGCTGCTGGACAGGACTCTGCTGGCATCCAGACTTTTTGTGGACATGAACACAACTAACCCTGAGCAAGTGTGAGACATATCAGCTGTTCTCATGCCATTTACAGAAAGAGAAGAGCATCTGAGAGGAACTCTTTTGTTTTATAAAGACAGAAAAAATAACATTTAGAAGTGGAGACTTTTCTCAGGGTGGACTAATGGCACTCAGAAGGAACTGAATATCCATTCCTTGTTTCTCAAATAACCACTAACACAATTCCTAGTTGCATTCTTTTCTTAAAAATTAAATGGGAGAGTATCATAAAACTGAGGTATTGATATACCAGCAAAATATTTGTACAGAGGTTTTCAGTTTCTGGCCATAAAAGAGAAGGTACAGGAGGTAGGAGAATTTGATTAAAACCTGGTAAAAGTAGTGTGGACTTTTGGACTACTATTAAAACGTCTGATCAATAAGGATAATGTGATGAGAGAAATTTTTTTTTGTAGGACCAACTTAAGCACATCTTGTGCTGCCATGAATCTGGTTTCAGTTCCATCAGCTTTGCCCTAGTGTTAATCAGTAGATTTGACTGGCATAATTTCTGATTACATTATTGTGAGATCGAGAATCTCTTTCTTTGCCTTCAGGAAACAGAATAGCCATTAGGGGAAATATGGAACTATACTTGTTATAACTCCCCAGTGTTTTGTTTTGAATGCAAGAAAGTGTAACTGGTTTCTGCAGGTGTTTCTGAAGAGTTAGCAGAATATTCTTTGTCACAAGCTCAGATGTAACGGTCTTAATCACAGTGTATGGCTCTCCTAGCTGCCACAGGACATTTAATATGTTGGAAAAGGTGTCTCTGTTCCCTTGTAAAAGCCAAATTTGCTTTTACAGCCATTGCCCATAATGCAGCAGGAGAATGGTGTTAATAACCATTTCATTGTGGCTGCAGAAATCTTCTGCACGCCTCCAGGGAACTTTTTCATCTGTAAATGGCCAAAGTGTTACCTTTGGAAACTTTCCCTCTTGGGATCCAAATGCTTCCTTGCACGCATAACCTGTGCTACCTAATTGTTCTCCAGGGCAGCAAAAGTAGGTTGGTGGGTTGGGTTTTGGCTTGTAATTGTTTCTGGCTTTGTTTGAGCTTCTGAAGGCTGTGGGTATGCACGGTATTCACACAGGGAAAGTGGCAGCCACGGCTGTTGAATGGGAGCAGTGGGAGCTGTGGGGTCTGGAGGAGATTCTCAGGAAGGATCATGCAAAGGCTCCCTGGAACTGTAGGCAGAGTTGGAAAGGCTTGGGGATGTTCCTCCCAGGCATGTGGTGCCCTGAGCTCTGTGAAGGGCTGTAGAATGACATAAAATGTTTTGCTGGGTCTACAGATCATTTGGAAATGATCAGCCTTGGGGGAAAAAAACAACTCTATTCCTTGTTCTAGAAAATGGAGTGGTGTAGGGAGGTGTTTGCACTGCACTCTAAGGCTTTAGTCCATGCACGGGATTTCAGTGTGTTCATGTCTTTGCCTACCTTGATATTGCTGCCTTGCTCTCAGTTTGTGCAGAGGAAGTAAAGACTCAGGGGTCAGCAATGAGTGGTTTTGAAAAACCAAGTGGTGACTGTATATCTCCCACAAACTTAGAGAGAGGAATCACAGTTTGTGTCATTTTAAAATACTTCTCACATTGTACTAATTGCTATTTCTTTTGCTCATTCTTCCCCCCTTTCACTGCAAGAATTTAATTTCTTCTTTATGAATAAGAGTTAGCTGATGGTTATAATTTATTTTTGTAAGTGTACTTTGATCTCAGACAAAGTTTGATGGAATTAGTACTCTAGTAAGGTGTCATGGGCATGATCTTCAACACTAACCTCAAGGCACTTTACCTTCCTCTGGGAAATTAATTCCCAATGGGAGATGAAGTTGCCTGGCATGAATAAGAATCAGGTCACTTGGTCTAAATGACTAATTATGCAGTTTAGTACTTAGCTTTTGGATTCCAGTTTTGACCTCTAAATGCAGAACAAGTTCCAGATGTAGTCAGTAGTAACTTCAGCAAGAGGCCCCAGTATGGATTTTACTGAAGTGCTGCTCCATTCACATCAAAAGACACTCCTGGTCCACAGCAGTGCCAAAACTGTGGAGTTCAGGGGTGTTTCTGTTCTCTGTAAATCAGAGAGATGACCATCTAGAACCAGGGCTTGGACCACTGGATTCACACACCACCTACCAACTTTGGGCTACCAGTGGACATTTGTGTGCAAACGTGTATCCACTAAGTACATAAATTGTAAATTAAAGGTATTCATTCACCTCTTTTCTAGCCAAAATCAGCTGAATTACTGCTAATAATTAGGCTTTTGTTCAATCTGAATATTGCTTTAAAAGCCTTTGGTTTAATCAGCTTCCCTGTCTTTTCCCCCAGTAGTTTCAGTGCTGTAGGACTGGAAAACAGAACTTCTGAGTTTTTTTTGTAGTTCTTTCATTGCTTCCCTCTTGCATCTACTTACTCTCTTGAACCAAAACTGGGACTTAGATTTCATTGTGGGCAGGTATTGTTACCTCAGTGGTCAATCAAGCTGAGAAAATCTGGCTTAGTCTCTTTTAAATGATAACATGAGGGGTTTATCTACCTCACAAGAAACCATGAGACTTCTTAATTATTAGTAATCTACTCTGTCTGTGATTAAAAGTGGATGTTCCCTAGATATCTTTTGCTGAGGAAATGGAGGAATATACTGAGGAGATGAGGAAACATTTCAGGGAGGTCCAAGGTGTCCCCAGCACGTTCTGCAGATTGTCTGTCAAGGCTGAGCAGTGAGAGTGCATTGCACAGCATGCACAGACAGTTCTGTAAACCATGTTCCTATTTAAAAACATTCAAGTGGAACGAACTTACTTTTTCATGTCACGACTAGGATCATATTCACATTTCAGCAGTGGGAAGGAAAAGATAAAAGACTTAATTCAGCTTTCAACATGCTGGAGATTTTCTATGGCTCCACCTCTGCCCCTTCCTCTGTCCTCATTCCCAGTGTTTTTGAACTCTGCCTGCAATGCATATCAGTGCTTGCCAAGATATGTCTAACTAGGGGTGAGTTAATGAGAACATCTGGCCAGGAACGAGGGATGATGCTCTGTGACCCACCCACTCAACACATCTGGTTGTGGGCATGGACAGGGAACCTTACTGAGCATTAAGGCTTCTGCAAGGAAAGAGAATTTTATCATCTCTGGCTGGGTTTATTGAAAATACCCAAATCCAACTGGTTATATAAAGGGACGTTCATGTACATGGGAGAAATGCCTGTAAATAGGTGCATGAACACACAAATATATACTTTGTAATGTAATTACAGTACACAGTAATGAGTAAGAATGTGGACTGCCTAAAAAGCTGTCTTTTTAGATAATTAGTCCCAAAAGTCCTAAACTGGTTAACCATCAAGGCATATTGCGAGACCTCTCTGGTAAGGGCTTTTTGCAAGGTTGAATTTACATTCTCTCCAAAGGGAGGAGAGGATGAAAAGAGTTTATGTGGTTGGTTGGCAAAGTTCCTTTTTGAAATTATTATTTTAAAGCTGCTGAATTATTTCTGTCTTTCTAAGGATGAACTAAGGTGTCCAGATACTTTTGTGAACTTCTTTTTATATATATAGATAGATGTAGATCTATGTCAATAAGTACCAATGCTCTGCTCCTATTTTGCTTTACTGGTTAAGGAAAAAAAAAAAAAAGAAAAATAAGATGGATTTTTCAGACAGCACAATGAATCACCCATGAAGTGAAAACACTGGGCAAATTCTCTTTTTTTTAATAGAATGGCCTGTACACAGTTCAGGCCAGCACATTTTTCATGGGATGCAAGGGAGCAGTTCAAAGAATTGGCAAGGAGTGGGTCCTGCATATTCATGAGGCTGGGCAAGGAGGTGAAGGTACAGGAGAAGGCAGAAAAGCAATGTGAGGATAGAGTGGAATGTGGAGCGAGTTGCCACGGTATCCTATTTTACTGCTCTTTGACGTAAAGCTCCTTTGCTTTTGCACAACCGCTGGAATTGAATGGAAGCAGCTCAGGGGCATAAATAATGAATGTTCCTCTCGCACGTTGAGAGGGGAGAACCTGCACCTCGTCAGAGAGTTAATGTGCCTCTCTCTTCTCTCCCCAGTCTCCAGCCTATGTTCCCGAAGTCAGTCAAGAACTTATCCAGCAGACAGAGGAGAAACTCGAAAACAGCCCCTGCAAAGAGCTGTTCTCTCCCTGCACAAAGTAAGTATAACACGACACCCGAAAATCACGGCTCAGCTTGTCGGGAATGTGCCAGGTAGAGAGAGAAATTTCAGTCTGAACCTGAGGCAGGTATCTTTGCTCACAATCCTAGAGGCAGAGCTGACCAGCGGTGAAGTCATTTCATCTAATATAATAAATATTTCCATGCCATTATATACGCTGCACACAGGCACTTACTGTTTCAGGTATTTGACAGAGTGTCCTAGCCAAGCAAACCAGCCGTGGATTTCATGCTGTGTGAAAAGAGCTACAATGATAATGTATCCAAAGAAAACATCTCTGTTTCAAAGTGAATAAAAATTAAGTGGCTATACAGTCCATTTAGACAGAGGAATGTGCAAACTTGCTCCGCATGGCTTTTCCAGAAAATCTTCACCAGGAGAACGGCGGGTTTTTTTATGCTTTCTGTCTGCCTGTGCTGCTCAAACGAACGTGCATTATTCCACCCTTTGTCTGGGAAAAGGCTTATCAGTTTCTGCAGCGATTTGTGCCATTATGTGCTAAAGCTCCAGGTATGCAATCTGCATTTGCAAACCCTGCCCCGTGCCCGTCCACACCAGGAGATCATAAACCAATAAAAATATGAAAAGGAGGGATCATGGCACGCGGGCCCATGTGGTTCCTGGCTGAGCACGGCTTCTTTTCCCTGGGTGATGTAATGGGGATTTGTAAAATTTGCTCCGCTGTCATTCATTGTTTTGACTCATTTCATTGACCTTTTCTGGTTCCAGTTATTCTTTGCGTTGGTAGGAGCTGTGGGTTATTTCTGGCCTCTCTTATGGCACAGGCAGTTTCCTTGCACTGGCCTGGTGTCCTGTAGAGATGCTCTGTGACTCGCACCAGTTGTGGGTGCCAGTCCCAGTGACAAAGGCAGAGCTGTGCTCCACACAAACCCCCCTGGTGCCTGTTTCCAGCTCTCAAATTGGTTTGAAAGCTGACAGTTCCCTCTAAAATGCACTTTGTTGTTGCCAAAGAGGGGAACTAAAAAGCAAACAACTGCTGAAAGGCAGCTATTGTTCTTTTAAAATACGTGCAGCTTTTAATTAACTGAATGGAAAGGGCGAGCATTGGACACCACTTAATGCAGGCTCCTTCCTTCATCCCAGCTGAAACTCAGGAGTGAGCCAGGTTTGAGACCTTGTTAATAAATATGCTGATCATTTCACATGGAATAAAATGAGGTCAAAAGGAAGTTTTAAGAACTTGCTGTTGGTATTTACTGGTACTGAATGATGTTAATTTTGGAAGGGTTCACAGTCAGACCAGAAAAGGGGAGACATACATGCAAATATGAAGGCTGCTGTCCTGGAGGAACAGGGATGGGATGAGTTTCATTCACGTCTTCATAGATGAAAAACAGTCTGCAAGAAAAATATATGCATAAGTTAACTTCTGCTTTTACCTTTAACATTTTGACTGTCTGCTCCTGCCTTCCTCCAGCTTCACCTAGAATTCTGATGTTGAATTTAGGCATTTGTTAAAGCAAATTAAGAACTTACTTCTAATGTTATTTTGTAATCTTTAATCCATTAAGGGAAACTGCTATGATCTGTGTCCAGTCAAAGCTAATGAAGACAGGAACAATTAGACTTGTGCATACTGAACATGTGCAATTACCTGCCTTCTCCAAACTGATGGTGCAAGAAGTGAAAAAAAAAATAAAGTACAAAACCAAAAAGTAAATGCTACCTTATGATCAGGAAGGAACTAAACTGAGGAGAGACACATTACTGATGGTGACTTGTTTGCTCAGAGAACTGCCCGAGGGTAAGACATGGACTATCCATCCCCAGACTAGAGCAATTATTCAGAGAGGATTTCCTCCTTCCAGCAAGATCTGGAAATGTGTCTGTACACCCTCAGACATGGACACAAACGAGTCTGTGTACACCCAGACAGAAATGCTCATTGCTTTGGGCACTTTTCACCCAAACCCAGTTCTGTCCTGCCAACGCTGCCAGCAGAGGTGGGTGCAGGAGCCCCAGTAAGCAAAGCAAGAACCAACACCAGGAGCTGTTAAACAACATGACCACCTTCATTTTAGACAGCTCCCAGCTCAGCCCATGTTTTCTTAGTTCCAAACCTTTGGCCTTTCAGACGGGATGCCTGATGCTCTCTGGCTGTTTGCTGCCAGCCACAAGCAACAGATTTCTTCTCACATTTGCAGACTGACTTTTTTACTCCTTTATTCCTTCCATTATGCGAAAGACTGCAACCACTGCATGAGCCCCAAAATTCTTTTCTTGATCCAAAAGCAAATCCACATCCTTGTTCAGACTTTTCTTTCCTCAGTTTTACTCTACAAAGCACACAGCTGTTAGGAAATCCCCTTTGACTTTAGTCACATGTACTAATTCTTCTATATAGCAGGAATAGAAACTGGTCTTTTTGCTCAAAATGGTGCCTCTGATGGTCTCTCTTTGATAGAAATAGGCTCCAGCCAGAAATTTTCCACCCAGATGTAAACATCCCTCAAAGTTTAGGAGCTCAGTTCCTGAGGATGTTGTTTCAGTTTACTAACAGAAGCAAAGGCATTCACTGTCTGGTGGCTAACAACCTCTGTAAAAGCCCACTAAAGCCAATGGGAGTTCCCTGATAATTTTCAGCAAATGTCACCAGTATTCAGCTTGTATGAGGCCTCCTGTTATGAAATATATCAAGCACATAATTTAATCTCTATATTGAAACAATGAGCAAAATAAAGTACAAAATAAAGTATAAATAATATAATCCTAATGTAAAAGAAGTCTGGATTTTTCTCCTCTTGTTTTGTTTCTATTTTGCTCAAAGTTCAGGATTATAAAATGCTTATATATCTTTTTCATCTGAGATAGATCTGTCCTTGACCACCTCAGTGGGGAACCATTCCAAGAGTACCTAAACAGCATGTACTTCGACAGGTTTCTCCAGTGGAAGTGGTTGGAAAGGTAAGTGTCACAAGATTATTTTTTTTTAATAAAAATAAATAAAAAGGTTTATTTTTATTCCATGCAAAGTCTGTAGAATATGCCCAAAATCTGAATGTTGAGATAATGTTTGCTTCTACAGCTCAAGTGTTCAACCATGTAATGGCCTTAGGTACATTAAACATATTGGGTATGATTAATGTACATTCAACAACTTCAGCTGTCTTTGTGTTTAGCTACCCTCTGAATGTGGTGACTTTTTGTCTGGACCAGTTGTCACTGTTATTAAATCACTCTAAAACAGAGAAAAAATGTGGCATGTAGCTCCTCTCACTGTATTTATTGGCTGGACATTCCTGAGCACATTTAATAACCAGGCAGCCTTAGTGGGTATTAATTTGCAAGGAAAGGGGCTTATGCCTTCCCCTTGTCAGGGAGAGCTGCAGCAGACGGTCACTGCTGGGTGACAGTGACCTTGGGCTGAGAGAAGCCCCATTTTCCACAAATGGAATTAATTACGGCAGATCCACGAGCGGTGAGTGTCAGCAGGACGCCTCCAGATCAAAGGAGCTGTGCCAGTTCCTCTCCCTGGAAAGCTGCAAAGCTGCTGCTCCAGAGGGGTGGGCAGAGGGAAGAGCCATTTCATGCCAAGACATGCTCCACATGCCATCTACACTGAGCCCAGCATTTACTCTTCTATTTCAATTAAAAAACATGGGGTGATTCATCTCTAGCCAGGCTATTTCCTATCTGTTTTCACATTAGGGATAAGGAATTTTCTGCAATGCTTTGAGGATTTTTTTTTCCATTCCCCCAACAAGAGCGACAAGCTTTTGGATATGCCTGGCTTAAGAAGCTGGGAGAATGGTTTTTAAGATTAGCACAGAGATGTTAGTAGTATGGAGTGATCAACAGCTCCTTCTGACAGCCTGCTGGCTCCAAAGGAGCAGTCAGAAAGTCCATTTATTCCGGGGACATTGCTGAATATGTAGTTATCACTACTAATTGTTGCTTTTAACCCCAAAAGCATTTGCTCGTGGAATACTGAAAATAGCATCTTTTCCTCTTCTACTTTTTACTGTCTGCATACTATTCTTCTTCCACTTTGGATAACAATAATGGGCATTAATAAAAGGATTTTACTTCAGCATTTATTCTTCATTGTCATCAACCTCATCATGCCTGTGGTGGGAACAGCCACGTTACTGTGCTCCCTCTGCAGGCTGGCTGCCAGCCAGAGGGGAGCAAGGATAGCAGGAATATTCACATCCACCGCTGGGATCCTTGGAAAACCCTGGTGCTGAAAACAAAATGGGATCTTGCTGAGGCTAGAATTCTTCTTCTGCCATGTTATAAAACTTTTACAGTGGCAAAGTAAAAGTTGGATGTAGAGTTGGAGCCATTCTGGTGGAGCAGATTTTATAGGAAACCTGGGAGATTGTGTGGGGATCATGTCAAGTGATAGGGAGCACTCTGCCCTCAGGGACAGACTTATTTAACCTTAATTTAGCTCTTGCTCCCTTCTTGCCCGTGATGCTCCCCCAGGAAGAGGTAGCCCAGAGGGAATGGGCTGGCTTGGATCTTGTCCTCCTGCTCTCCCAGCCTGTAAATGTCACATAAATCCACCTGTCCTGCTCTCAGGATTGTTTCTGCCTTTGATTCGTATAAGCTGCATGTCTTGTTTAACACAACAGGAGTATTTTCTGGTGGTTTGAATTTTGGGTCTCTTTTTCTCACCTTGCTGGCCAAGCAAGGCAATGTGTTAGCCCATCCTATATGTCATGGGAATTAATACCTTACTGGAAGATCTCAGGCTTCCTCTTGGCTTATCAAAGGCCAAAGCTGTATAATGGAGATTCAGAACCCTCCTTGGTCCTAAGATGTTAGCAGAAATTATACTGATGACTCACTAATGTGTTGTATTTTATTACAGCTTAATATGTTGGAATTGAAAAGTTCAAGCCATACATAGTATTGAAGTAATGTAATTACATAATTATGTATTATATTATATAATACAATTACCTTGGAATAATGGGATTATATAATATTTATCTATTTTGCTTCTCAAAAGTATGCTCTGAAATAAATAAATCACTGAGAGTGCATTAAACATAGTGTGGTGGGGGTTTTATTTATTTATTTATTTCCTTTTCTTCCAGGCAACCAGTAACAAAAAACACATTTCGGCAGTACAGGGTACTGGGGAAAGGCGGCTTTGGGGAGGTGAGTAATTCTGAAACTTTCTGTAAAGTGTGTTTTTTACTTTTTGAAAGTGCAGGTACAGGAGCCTGATGTGACAGAGGCTGATTTTCATTAATTGCTGACAGTTCTACTTAACCCCTCACGACCCTGCAATCTCTAAAGGACACTTCTGAGAGTTATTTTGCGTTCAGCTGTTGCATCCGCAGTGGAATTGGGGGTCACACCCGTGTTTGTATTTTCGTGGTGTCTGGAAGTGGCAGCAGAGGCAGGGGAGGTGCGGGCTCAGAAATCACAATCCGCACTAAAGACAAAAGGAGGTGGGAGAGGAAGCGGGCGGAGGAAAGCGCAGTAATTAAACCAATATTCCACAGCAGGTTTGGAAACAGTAGTCAGTCCCCCCGCTGCCCCGCCTAAGCCTGGCTCGCTAAGCCGCCGTCTCTCGCCTTAAAAGGACTAAACCCGAGGAGATGCTGAGGAGTAAAGCGCAGCCCAGACACGGCAGCGCTTGCTTCGAATTACCCGGCAATTGTTGTGCTCAATTCGCAGGTCTGCGCCTGCCAAGTGCGAGCCACGGGGAAGATGTACGCCTGCAAGAGATTAGAGAAGAAGAGGATAAAGAAGAGGAAAGGCGAATCCATGGCACTCAATGAGAAGCAGATTTTAGAAAAAGTCAATAGTCAGTTTGTAGTGAGTATTGAACTCCGTGGTTCCCCGCTCACCTGCTGGGCGCTGTTCTGGTTGAATCCGGTTCCTCCTCCATCTCCTGCTCCTGGAAAAGCTGAATCCCTTTGTTTTGCACCTTAGCCCTGCTCCAGGTACCTCTGCCGAGTCTCACTTTAGTCTCTGGTCCGTGAGAAATGCAGCAGTCAAGGGGCCTGTGCCTGTAAAGCATGATGTGTTTTGCAGCCTTGGCTTGCATCACAGCTGCATCAGGATGAGCTGTTTTATCCAGAGTCATTACCTGAATTCCCAGGGTCTGGGAGAGAGGTGCTTGGAGGAGACTGAAGGAGATTCAACCCAAATAGATCAGATGAGATTGGCTTGCAGAAACATCTAAGCAATGAGGTGGAGCTGGTCAGCCTGATGGAGGGCTCTCCTGAGTCACACCAGCTCGTGTGCCTCCTTTAAAACTTGCCTTAGATTTAATAAAATAAAAAAAGAAAAAGAAGAAAAAAAAAAAGTGTTATCTCAGCATCTGCCGTGTTCTTTATACTTATTTCAGGAAATACTGTGTATACAACACATGTGTTTGCTCACATGTTTACTTGCTTCTGCCAGAGGGTGGCACATATTTAAAAGTGATGGGTGGGTTTTAGCTGGTCTGATTTTTCCTTGGGCACCCACCAGAGCTGCCCAGGGATGATACTGACCTTCACATCTCTGTGATGGTCCATTTGATCACCCCAGGAATGGGATATATGGGCCTTCCAGAGAACTCACTGAGATGCAAAATGGTGCAGCAGGAGGTGTAGATTCCCTTGATTCCTAAGATTTCTCATACATGGGAAAATATGCCTGGAATTAGTATGTTTGTCCAGCCTCTGAAGCCATCTGAGCCTTGAGGGTTTCTGGTGATAAATAGGCTGGATTCCACAAATTGATCTGTAGAATCCTAACATCTGATTTTTCTGTACTTTTAAAATATATGTTTGCCATTGTAAGAAAGCCCATAGCAAATTCAGTCAATGTATTTTTTTTCTTTTTCTGGAGAAAATCTTTAATGAAAAGCTAGCACTTCCTTCTTAGCAGCCATCTGAGCTGTCACTACTGTGCTGCAAATGTTTTTCTAGGTCAATTTAGCCTATGCCTATGAAACAAAGGATGCACTGTGTTTAGTTCTGACCATAATGAACGGAGGTGACCTGAAGTTCCATATCTACAACATGGGAAACCCAGGCTTTGAGGAGGAAAGAGCTTTGTTTTATGCAGCAGAGATTCTCTGTGGCTTGGAAGACCTACACAGAGAAAATACTGTGTACAGGTAAGCACTCTCTAGAGTCTCAGGATGTCTTTTCTGGGTAGGAAAAGAATTGTCTGCTTCCTCCTTTGTTATTGTGGTGCTGTACAGCTGAGATGCTTTGGCTGAAATTTCGCAGAGCCCTGTATAAATACAACATGATACAGTAATCATGGAAGGAAGCAGTTGCTTCCCTAAATACATCCTGTCTAAATTATCCAGAACTAGCACAAAGCTCCCCAAACCCTACCTCAGCGTGCACTGGGCGACATAAGAAAATGATGGAAGTTCCTTTAAAGGGATTTCATTGAGAAATCGAGCTCCTAGTTTGGATGAAATGGAGATCATTCCATCCAAGCCTCTATTTCAATTAGTTAGGTTATATTGCATGAGGAGCTGCAGCACGTCAGATGTGGCAAAACTTCTGTTGCAGAGGGCGTGCGATCCCAAGGGGGTGTCTGAGACAGGGAGCATGCATTTCCATTGGTGTGAGTGTGATTAGCTGGATAAGATCATGGTGGTCCTGGCGTGCCAGCCATGGAAGGGGGCCCATTCCCAGCCACACAACAGAGGCATCCTGCTGGCAGCATCCCACCATCCATGGGTGCAGCCAGCGGGCACGGCGCTGCCCGGCGCCACTTCCACCAGGGCACATCCCAAGTTCTCAGCTTCCAGTTTGGCTTGCAGCTCTGCACAAGCACTTTTCCAGGGTAGGCTGGATAAGCAAGCAGATTGCAGACAGCGTTCTTGTGACTCCACGAGGATTTATTTTTTTTAATCAGCAGCCACTGTAGTTGTAAACAACGGTTCATGTTTGTCTTCATCATCCCCGCTTGTGAAATCATTGTTGCTGGCATTCACAGCAGAAGAGGGCCTGTAAATTGATGAAAGAACTTCCAAGGACAATGATTAATAGACAATAAGATGCTATTTTTAAAAGCCAAGCCACGCTTTAAATCATTTGATATGCCTGTGTGTAATACATAGGGTGCATGTGCTTGTATGTGTAGAAATTGCAATATTGTTGTTCCTTGGAGATCTCTAACAAAGTGACACTTGGTTGCCTTGCATCTTGCTAGCTGGCACACAGAGGGCAGACAGATAACATGCTGATTTAGTTGGTGCTCACCCAAGAAGGAGGTTTTTTCTTTCCCCAAGGAGCAAAATGGTACTAAGTGTTTAACGTCAATTGAAAAATCAAATTGTAAGTGAAGTGTCTGGCTTCCTTTTCCCTTAGAAAACCTCCTACCACATTTTCAAACATTTTAGGAGGTAGTATAGTGTTTCACAATCATATTCCATTGAAAAAAAATTGACTGGTGCATTCATAACATGGCTGGTAAAATGCCTTACTAATGCCATTTTCTAATAGAACAAATCAGATCTGGCCACCTAAAACTGTGCATGGCTCTGAGAGAAACGGCACCTACTTCCTTAAGCAGGAGTTTTCATGCTACTCTTAAAAGAGCTGCTACTTTACACCTCAGATGGCACATTCATTTTGGTGATGAATGATACCACATCCTTGTAGGTGATATTTTCTAGCAGTATTTCAGGAGCCTCTGCAGAGACTCCTCATTTGTAATAGCGCAGCACGGTGTGGGACCCGTGAGAAGTGCTATATAGGTCAATAAAATACAGCAGCTAAATGCTACCGCCTTCTTAAGGCGAATAATTCATCACAAAACACTTATTCTTCAGACTTAATTTCATTTTCTATAAACAAAATGCTCCTGAGTAAATCACAGAGTTGGAAAATGCATGCCCATCTCCTGGGCTGCTGCTGACGCACGCTGCAGACGTGACCCGGGAGAACAACCAGGCTCAGAGTCAGATTTATCTCATTCAGAATTCCCTTGTCAAACATGGCACTTGTGTAGCTTTTCTCAACTGCCTCGTGTTAGTAAAGGTCAATGGGTTGGTTGTTCACGGAAAGCAAATGTAAAAAGCTGCTGGTTCTCCTCAAATTATTTATGTATATATTATATTTTCATGTTACATTATTTATATTATGTATATATATGTTTATTTTATGTTTTATATGTTTATTTATATATAACTTGTTTTATAGAAATATTTATAACGTATGTAATTTTTTAAAATTTATACTATAGCCATGCCTGGAAGCTCCAGTCAGCATCAAGTCCACATTGTCCCAGGCATTGCACAAATACATGGTAAAGCCTTGTCCACAGTGATTAATTGAGTTGTTTAGGCTGTCCAGCACAGCCAAACAACTGCCTTTTGAGCATGGGCACAGTGCCAGCAGTTGATGTTTCAGTATGTTTGGGCAAGGCTCCTTTACAAATGGGAAGCTGAGCCTTTGGGAAGTAGCTTTACATGTCAGTGTATCCACCAGGGAGTTTAATTCCTCCTGGACATTTCAGTCATGACCCCTTGGACGTTCTGGCCATGCAAAGGAAGCCAGCCTTGATCCTGAGGAGCCAGAAGTCTGAAAACAGGAATGACAACTGATGTCTGAGAGGGGAGGAAAGCTTCCTCTAATTGCCCTGAATCACAGTGGACTGTAAGGACTGAGCTGGTGTTCTCAGAGTCCTTGTGGAGTCTCTCATTTTCTCATTCAAAGACAACATTTCCCAAATTGCATGTAAGATTCTTATCATTGGCCCCCAGTTACAGTTTTAAGTGGGACTAATAACTGCTGAGCAGAAGATGAACTGATGAAGGCTGAGTTCTTCAAGGAAATGATTCTTACAGGATTTAGAAAACATTTTCAAAAATAAATAGATGATGCACTTGACCGTGCTGCTCCAGCATTGGAAACCTTCTGCTGGTAGGCAGGGAAAACCCACAGTGGTATGGTAAACAAAATCACTGCTTCTCCTCAGTGTTCAACTGCCCTTCACATATTTCAGCATTGTTTATTTGAAAAGTAGGCTTAGTACCTCTGGGCACTGAGTGAGGTTTATTTTGGAGGTCAAGAAGGTCTGAAGCAAGAAGAGATTACTCATAGCACGCTGTGTTTTGCTTGAAATCATAAATAAAAACAAGGCAAGTTTCAAAATTTCAGTCTTGGCATTGTCAAAACTATAAAATATCCCTCTCCATGCACAGGAAAATTCATGATACTGGAGTGGTCCAGCTTAAGAGGTGGGGTAGGCTCCTGCACAGGCTCTGTGCTCTGCCCTGTTCCCTGGTGCAAGGGTTTCTCTTGTACACGCCCTCTCTTTGCTCTTTGCACAGAAATGCCTCTTGCTGGGAAGTTAACAGAACCAAGCTGGTTCACAGATGCAAGGAGACCTTACAAAAAGAAGAGGCCAAGCAGTGCTTGGATTTGCACCAGGCTAAGCACTGTCTCTAGATAAAAGCCAGGGCATGATGTGGAGAATTGAAGCAAAGCTGTTTTCCCTGCCTCACCCAGCTGCTGGTGCCTCATCCAGGCTCCTGAGCCTGCACAGCCCAGTCCTGGGACACTTCTGGGACATTCCCTGCCCAGCATGGCCATCTCTCCCCTCTGACACCTCTGCTCCCATCTCCTGGGCTGGCTTCATTCCCACTCTGCACAGGCAGCATGGGAAGGATCCTGCCTGCTCCCACCTCAACAGCAGCCCAGGAATGGCAGCAGCTGCAGAGTGGAAAGGTTTGGAAAGGTTTGGAAAACAGCCTTGGTCAAGGAGGGGACAGCGTGGCTGGGCTGGGAAGCATCTCAAAGCAGCAGCTGGTGGAGCAAGTTTTGTGCAGACAAACTTTTCAGAAGAATGATCTGCCAAGGCTCTGTTAAATATATGAAAACTGAGATTATTTACTTCTGAAGTTTATACCTTGCACAGATTTGGGGATTTTTTTCTTTTTTTCAGGAACAGTAAAAGGCACATCTTTGACATCAGACTGACCACCTTGCCAATTTTCATGGCATTGCTCCAAACTACACAGACACTAGAGTTTCACAAATGTTTGTAAGAAGAATCTTAATCTGGGCACAGCATTCACCCCTCTGCCCTGCATTTTCCAAACTCAACAAAATTATTGCACATGTGTGCAAGTGCATGGACACACATTCACATATTTGGTCTGACTCAGATGCCAGACATAGAAAATTTGAGCCCAACAGATTGCTATTTCCATTTTCACATGTAAATAAAGTGTTTTAAAATGTAATTTTTAATTTTTTTTTTACCATAAGATTTTATAACAGAAAATATTACAGAGATTTTACAACACACAGGACTATAGGGGTTCATTTACAGAGCTTACAGGACTAGATGGATGAGTCCATTATAGGGTAGATTAGGAACTAAAAGCTTGGCTTAGTGAAAAATTGCAACTGCAGTTTAGAAAAAGACATATGGTTTCAGTCTATCTGTGAAGTGAGTTGTAAAAGGTTGTATTGGTTTCAGGAGTTCCTTGCTGTTTGAGTTGACACTCAACTGGTTTATTACAAGTAATAAATGCCCTCATGCAGTTGTATGGTTCTGTTATCAAAACCAGCTTCCTACCCATAACTGCTATCTTTCATTTCCAGAGATCTGAAGCCAGAAAATATCCTGCTGGATGATTATGGTAAGTCTCAGAGGTTTACAGAGGCGCTTTCCCAGTAAAGTAGATTAAGTTAGTTTTTGGATATATATTGCACAAAGGCAAACAATGTTCTGCAGTGATTAAGGGGCTGAGCCTAGACTGGAATTCCTGTCTTGGGGTGGGTGAGCTGCTGGAGCTCGGTGCACAGATGGAAGGAAGCAGCCGTGCCCTCAGCAGGGGATGTTCTCGAGAGCTCAGCGTTGCTGGGGCCCTCTGCCTTCCCTTGCTGTTTTTCCATCCTTGTTGCAAGGCTGATGCAACACAAAGGGAGCTCTAATTTCTAAAGCTGTGCTTCCCTCTCCGTTTCTGGAAGTACTTTCATCCTCTGCTGAGCCCAGTCTGGCTTTATGCAAACTCAGGTACCCATTTGTTCTGAAGGCAGTGATAATCAAATCTCATGCTGACTTGCAGACCAGATGTAGCCTCTTCAGCCATCAGAGTTACAGAATTGTGTCAGCCCATCCATCCTCTGTGATCAGTTCAAGATACTTCCCCACAGCATGCTTCTCTCTGCATTTTTTCATGGGTTTTAAAATACCTAATACAATCCACTGCAGTCCACAGCCTCACTGTTAACATTTATTTCACTGTGTTATAGTGCCCTTAATAACTCCTCTTTTCCATACCAATGAAACTGCTCCAATTCAGTGATTCAGAACACTCTTTCCTTAAAATGTCTGAGCAGTAAATTGCAGAAGTATTTCAGCAATGACCACAGTTGTGGGTTTTGGACGAATTTGGGTCAGGTTATTATATCTGCTTTGTGTTGTTTTGTTTCTTTTTTCCTTCCAGGCCATATTAGAATATCTGATTTGGGTCTGGCTGTTAAAATCCCCGAGGGTGAATCAATCCGTGGAAGAGTAGGAACAGTAGGGTATATGGGTAAGTCTTCCACAGCCTGTCTTTTTAAAAACTTGCTGAGATTACTTGAGTTTTAGAGAGATTTCTGCCAAGAAAGAAAAAATAAAAAATATTTACATTCATCTGGGTCCAGTTCCATGCACCAACTCCCACAGAAATCCTGACAGTGAAAATCAGGAGAGGGTGAAAGGATGGATCTCTAAAGCTCTCAGTGAGGCTGGTCTGTAACCTTAAATCAGCAAGGAAAATTGAAAGGGGAGACAACAACTGGGATTCTAGTGCTTTTATCTTAGGAGGATTATGTGCCAAAATAAAGGTTTCTTTCTAGTTGCTGCTTTGGATAGGAGCTACAATGTATTTGTATGGTTATGATAAAATGGATGAGTCCACACCTATGCTCATCTTGAGCTTTCCTCTATGTGCAGGGGAGGCTGCACAAAAGATAAGTAGGGCTAGATCTGTTTTCTAAACTCAATGTAATTATTTTCATGCATTCTCTGGGTGGGCATATTTCTTGGAGTAAAAATTGCTTGTGCTTATTTGACTGAATAGAAACTAGCTGATGTGAGCCACTGTTGCACCATATGGAGACTTTAATGAAAGCAAGCAAATCAGTTGTCATGTCTAAATTTTGTTATCCCAGTGTAAGTTTGCATGCACACTAAGGCTCTGTGCTCGTGAGCTTGTGCTGATGTGTGTTTGTACCCATGCATGGAGGTGAGGGTGCCTGCTATCTTCCCAAAAAGCATTGTCTGTGGTTGCAACACAAAATTAATGGATTGGAGTTTCTTTAGAGGGGGAAAAAGAAAAGCTGTGAATTGACCAAAGAGACGGAATTTGCTTTTGAAGAAATGTCACGGCTGTTTACAGGATGTGTGTTTGCATTTCATTTCTTCCTAAATGGAGAAATCTGGACGAACTCTTAAAATTAGGTTTCTGCTTAACATTTTGATCCAACTTCTTTCATTTTTTTTTAATTGGACTGAGTTGATAGAGAAGTCAGAAGACAGCATGCACAAGGCATGTGGCATGTAGAGAGAACACCATGGCATGTAGCATGCTGCATTTCCTGCAATGCCCTCAGCTGCAATCAGGAGGTGTTTCTGTATTTTACCCACCCTTCTCTGTGCATGTCTATTCAGTCACCAAAACGAAACTTCTAGGCATTTGAGTGCTTTGCCTATGTGAATAGCAATCATTTCCACAAGGCATCTCACTCTCCTCCACAGCTCCAGAGGTGCTGAACAACCAGAGATACACACTCAGCCCTGACTACTGGGGGCTAGGCTGTCTCATTTATGAAATGATTGCTGGGCAATCGCCGTTCCGTGGAAGGAAAGAGAAGGTGAAGAGGGAAGAAGTGGACAGAAGAGTGCTGGAGACAGAGGAGGTGTACTCCCATAAGTTCTCTGAGGAGGCCAAGTCCATCTGTAAAATGGTAAGGGGCTGGAAAGCCCAGTGGGGCAGCTTCACTAACGAGCTGTGTCTGACACACGGTGCCATGGAGGGCTGCAGAAACAAGGACTAACCAAGCTCATCTGTGGATGGGATGATTGCACTCTCTATTCATTCAAACTGTGTTTATTTGGGCTTGTTTCTCCATGAGATTCATCAGGTCATCCTGAGCCCTCTCCAAAGTTTTATGGCCAAGGGAGCGGTATCTATTCTCATGAGACTTTGAATGTTAGTTTGCAGTCAAGAATGCATTTCTGTCTTTTATAAGCTTGTAGAAAAAAATAAAAAGGACTTGATGATGCAAGAATCTGATTGTCTCCTGCAAGGAACTGCAAACCCCACTCTTCCATTGTCTTTGGTGAGAGCTGGGGGTAAGCAGGACAAAGATTATGCAATGAAATATTGTGACACTCAAATGTTGTCCCAGCCCATCTCACTAACTTTGTTAGCAGCTTTTCCCCCGGGGTGCCAGGGTATCCAGCTTTTCTTAATACTGTTGAGCTGTTCTTCAAAATGTTTTCTCACTCCTTCAGCTGGGAGTCATTTTCCTAGCACAATAGCCATGTCTGACAATGGAAATCCTCAAATCCTCTGAGAAATCTCAAAGCTGCGTCTGAATTCATCAATGTCTTGTTGACATCCATCTTTAGAAGGCTGAATTGTAATTTGGAAAAGGATGTGGCCTTTTTCTGGATGTTGTTTGTTAACGAGTGAAGACTCTTTTGGAGACAATGACCTATTCTGTGTTTGCTGGTAGAGGGAGAAGGAAAGGGAGGAAAGGTCAACAAATAGGTAGGGAGAGTTCCACCAATGTCTTGTGCAACAGGCAATCAAAGAGCACATCCACAGCACTCTGGTTGGCTGGCTGCATGAAGAGACACTGAAGTCTCCTTGCAAAATAACAATGGTAGCACTGCCAAGTATCATGCCTGGAAGTCATTAGCTCACAGTGCACCAAGTCATTCCTGAATCCTCGAGGTGGTAATTAGCTGACATCACTCTTGATAGATGCTCCGGGCCATTCGCTGCCCTTAATTGGTGATGCAGAGCCCCCAGTGAAGCTGACACAGGAGGATCTGGGCTCTCACAGACCATCCCATGTGCCCCAGCAGGCTGCCTTCTCTCCTCAGGGAGCATCTCAGCTCTCACCAGGTGAGCAGCAGTGTCTGCTGGAGTGGCAGAGAATTCTTGCATGTCCTGCTGTTAATCTGAAATGGAGATGTGGGGTAAACATTTTACCTTGCTGCTTGAGGCACAGAATCAGGATTGCTTGGGACCTTTAAAGGTCACATAGTCCAACCTCCCTTTTCTGGCTGACATACCTGTAGAAGCCCTTCTTGTTACTCTTTAAGTCCCTTGCATAACAGAATGAATATATGCTTTGAAAATAACGATGAGAACTTAAAGCTGAGAAGAAATCAATGTAGCATTGATGGGATAGGGCTGTAGATAACCTACCACACTCCCAGGGAGCAGACAGTCATCACATTGCAGTGGCCATTTTCATCTTCCTGCCATGGAGACTCTGGTTTCACGGAGTCATGACCTCAGGAGATCATCCAGTTCTGTCTCTTGCCTCAGGGAAGTTTGGACTATATATAAATTATTCCTGAAAACTTCATCACTACTGCTTCCCTGTCCAATCACGTGGCATGGTTATTGAGGTGGTTTGTGCAAGCTATTAATAGATCCAAAGACAACCTTTCCCTTTCTGAGCATTAATATCTTGAGGCAGGAAGAGTCTGTGTCCTGATACTGAGTGTGATGGCATTTGTGGTTTCCCATCCAAAAGTAATTTATTTTATCAAGTGATGTTTTTAAAAAAATCCATTATTCAGTCATATTTTCTCAAATTCTTTTTGCTTTTTATATTGAAAGCCAGAACTTTGTTGCTTTGCATCAGCATCTTACCAAGGAAACAAAGGAATAATAAAGTACCCATCATATCTGCAAAATGAAGCAAAACATTGCAATACATAAATGAAACTTGAGCCTTCTGGAAGATCCAACACAAAAGGCTTTCCCATAGTGGACTCTTCAGGGCAGGAGTGAGGAAATGTTTCCCACCATGTTGCCCAGCTTTCTCTTCAGAGCTTCCTTCATGAGCTAAGAGCATCATTGCCTTTATTAATTTCCTCATAGGAAAACCCTCTAGTGTCACCCCACGTCAACCTTCCCCTCCTGCGTGTTTGTGCCCTTTTGCATTTTTGCAGGCACATATCATTGCTCCCATTAATCATCATCCATCCCATATTTCCATGTTTCATTTTGTAAGTAATTTCCCATAAATCAGACCTCATTTTGGACTGAAACAGAGATGAATAGCAAATAATTAGGAACAGGGGCAGCTGACTTTCTGGGAAACTCCCCAACCCATAGTTCCCATATAACATAGCTGCTCCTGGTGTGTTTTTTCTGTGAAAAACTCCAGTCTTTCTAGGAAATGCTCTGTGTTTGTTGTTGTTGTGCCTCGTACTTCATTGATGTACATGCATGTTTTCCCTGACAAGTGCAGTCATGCATCCAAAGATGTGACTTGAAGTTCATTCAAGTCAGCAGTGTTGGATGGGCCCACATTGCTGTGCTCCTCTGTCACTCTGTCAGTGCCCTGCTTGTCTGCATTTCCCACAGACTCATCTTCCCTGGTGCCTTTTATCGCTGCAGCTCCTGTTTTACCCTCCACAAGGGATCTCTGATGGGAGGCTGTAAAGGAGACAGAGCCAAACTCTTGGTTTGGTGTCCCCCAACAGGACAGGAAGGAAGGGAAACAAACTGAGGTACAGGAGCAGTTCAGTTCCCTCTGAACACAAGGAAGGATTTTTCCATGGTGAGGGTAGCCAAATAGTGGAACAGGTTGCCCAGAGAGGCTGCCTAGTCTCCACACTTGGAGATACACAAAGCCCAACTGGACAAGGTCTGGAACAACCTGCTCTAGGAAACTCTGCTTTGAGCAGAGAGATTGGACTAGACCATGTCCAGATGTGGCTTCCAGCCTCAGCTGTTCCATGTTTCTGATCTCCATTCCCTTTTCAAAGTTCCCCCCCAACCAACTAAAAGATAATGGGTTCTGTTTTCCTTAAAAGCAATTTTTTCCTGTTCCTCACTTGCCATCAGGAGCTCTGTCGTCATACAGCTACTCCTGCCTGCTGCCATCCCTCCTTTCTGCTTTCACCCCATGGAAATCAGCATTATGACACCTTAAAGGTTATCATATAAAGTTTATCAATCCCAAAGGGTTATTGCTCTTTCATCTCTCTTCTCTCATTTAGTAATTGACCATAGTATTGCTTTCCTATTGTCTAAAAATTGCTTAAAATAATATATTTACTTCAGTGTCAGGACTGAACTTCATCCAGGTGATTCCTTAAACTGCTTGATCAGCTGGGTCAATGGAAATGGTTTTAGCATTCCCCTTGTCTCCTTTCATGTGTGGCAATTTTTCGTTTTCCTTACTCCTATAATTTTAGGACTAACATCTTAAAACTTGGAATTATTTATTACATAGTATGATCTGAACTGACTGATCACATGAAGATGAAACAGTGCTTTGGGGACTTTGGGCTTTTTTTAGCAGTCCTCACAACAGTTGTTTCTTTTTGTAAAGGAAACAAAACAAAGTCATGGAAAAAAAGTCTCAGACATTGCAGAGTTTGAATCCCCAGGGGGGATCAAATGAGTGATATGAAAGTATCAGAAAGCTCTTTATACCAAGATCTTGATGGAACTTCACTGCTGCTACTCAGGACTCCCTTTGAAAGTCTTGTTCTAGTCATGCTTTGCCCATGAATTCTGTAGACTAAACCCTAAAAATGTCCAGTGTCAACTGTGGCCTTTTTTACCAGAGCACACAGCTCTGCTGTTTGGCATTAACTTCATGCATGGTTGAGTGGACCAGGCCATCTCCAGGTTTGAAACTCCGTGAATTATCTGCAGGCTCCACTGCAGAATTACATTTAAATTATGTTAAAAGGGGTCTCTTGCACTTCTGTCCCAGGAGAGCTTCTCATCAGCCTGATGGAGTTGCTTTTGCTCTGCTCTCTATTCATATTAAATAAACCCTTTGAAGCTGAATTAAACAAAAGTGTACAGATGACTTATAACATACTGTTGTTATCTCCATTTTCTTTTCCATGTCAGATTCCCAAATGGGATGCATATTTCAGGCTCTTGCATGGGTTTACTATTGCAGAAAGCTTCTGGGGCTGCAGGAAATGGTAAAAGACTCATTATTCCATGGTGAAAGAAAAGATTATCCCTTCTGGAAAATATTCTAATCCATGCTATGTCTTGATGTCCACTACAGAAGCCAGGAAGAATGTCTAGTTTCACCTGTTGCCATCTCTAGAGCTGGCTGCATCTACAGCTTTTCAAATTCCATTTATTTCTTACATTTTTCTCTATTGTGACTCTCCTGGGACTCTCAAGAGACTGGCAGCTGCTCCTCTGCAGCAGGGTTTGCAGGAGAATCCTCTCCTTTCTGTGTTCTTTCAGTCCCAGCCTATTCCCAGTGGCCTGTTCCCTTTTGTGTCTTTCAGCCAGCAGTGGCCAGCCACCCACAACCAACTGCATTCATGCTCCTTCTTGCATCTGAAGTTACTGAATACTCCCTTGTTTGTCATGGAGGAGCCCAGGAATCCCCAGGCAGCCTTTTTCTGTCCTCAGCTACCCTTTTCTCTGACCGCACACTCCAAACATCTTACAGCCTGACAAGGGCAAATTCACAGATCAGCTTGGTCTCCCCACTTAGCCCAGAATCCAGGCTGCAGAGATGGCAAATAACCCCCTTTTCATCCCGTCAGAGCTGACTGGGGGGCAAAGACTGCAGAGGTCTCCTGTATCATCTCCAGCCAGGTCCAAATCTATCCCTTCCTACCACCACTCACACCTCAGCTGTTCCTGAAAGGTCCAATGTGTCATTTCCAAAAGTATATCTGATCCACAGGTACTAAAAATGGTCTTTCTGCTTTCAGATTCTTTTTTCCAACTTCCAGGAAAGTCCTATTGACATGAGAATAAAAGATTAAAAGAACATTTGATTTCTTTGCCCATCCAGAATAGAGCAGGCCCAAGTCTGACTGGAAATTCCAAAGTGACGTCTTCAAATAGGCTAGAGCATAAAACTGTTGGGATAAAAAAACAAAACAAAACAAAAAAATATAACCCTCACAACAGAAATCTCAGTTTCAAGACCATGAGAATTCAAAGTCTAATGCAATTATTTGAAAGCAAAACATCCCTCTTTCCTTCTATCAGGGAAAGCAAAGTCCAGATATGTGCTCTGAGACAGATCTTTTGCAGTGAGCCAGATGGATGTGGTACAGTATCATGTGAATCTCTGCTCAGAGAATGGCAAGGCATACAGATGTTTCCTAAAGTCATTTTACATTTATGGATCAGCCACTTGTGATCTGTCAGCCCAGATGTCACCACCTAGACAGCATCAGAGGCAGAGGAAAGTGTGAGGAAGAAAGGGCTGTTGCTATTTGGAAGCTGAAAGTTGCTACTGTGCCAGCACCAGTGGCTTTAAACCTGTTCCTCCAACCATTCAGTCTCCTGCTATTGCTGCTGCTGCTGCTGAGGCAGAAAGACCTGAGCAGAAAACTCTTACGTCTCCAAACCCCTTCACCACCGTTTCTGGCTTGGCTGCTGCCACTGCAGCTTGCCCAGGCCTGGCTGGAGGGTGGCCCCTGTGCCATGGGGCACACAGATTGCCAAAGCCATTTGCCATCTCAGGTTGGAAATGAGCCCCCGGCAGCACAGCAGCAGGACTGAGGTGGCTGCTGGAAGTCAGATAAGAAAACCACCAATGCCCAGGTGGTAGAAATGCCCAGTGGCAGCAGAGTGTTCAGAGAAGCCTAAAGAGCTGTGGCACTGTAAATCCCTGATAAGGACAGGAAACCCCAGCTCTAGCCAGGCACCAGAGGAAAGAGCACAAGATGACATGAGCAACAAACAATTTCCAAGTTCCCCCTCAGTGGGATGAGACAGCTTGAGCTGGGCTGCTGCCTCCATGGCTGGGACAGCAGCCCAGGCAGAAGGTGCTGGGGCACACAAACCCTGAGCTGGGCACACAAACCCTGAGCTGGGCACACAAACACTGGGCACACAAACCCTGAGCTGGGCACACAAACACTGAGCTGGGCACACAAAAGCTGGGCACACAAGCCTTGAACCAGGCACACAAACCCTGAGCTGGGCACACAAACCCTGAGCTGGGCACACAAGCAGCATCTCCAGGCAGCCTTTCCCCAGGTGGACCCCACCTGGCTCCCGGTCCTGTTCCTCCAGCGCTGCCCCCGAGAGCACGGGGCTCCTCCACAGCCTTCCCAAACGTGTTTGCATCCATCACCCGCAGCTGGCCCGGTGCCGGGACTGTCCCAGGGCTGCTCTGCCCGGGCTCAGAGACCCGAACCCAGCCGTGCCCCGCCCGGTTCCGAGCCCCCCGTGGGTTCGCTGATGCGCTCGGTGCCATTGCCGTGCACAGCCCACCCGGGCCGGTCTGGGACAGAGGCGGAGGAGCGGCAGGAGCCTTGCTCCGTGTCCTGTGCCCCGGGAAAAGCCCCCAGCCCTGCTCCCAGCCCCGCTCCCCGGGCAGCGCTGCCCTTTCCTCTGCTGCCTCCCGGCGGCACCGCCCGGGCTGCTCAGCATCACCGTAAGGTTTGTGTCGAAGGGACCTGAAACACCGCCCAGTGCAGCCCTCTGCCATGGCAGGGACACCTTCCACTGGCCCAGCTTGCTCCAGGTTCAACCTGGAGTTGGGCAGCTCCAGGGATCCGGGGGCAGCCACAGCTCTGGGCAACCTGTGCCCAGATCCCATCACCCTTGGGGAGGAATTTCTTACTGATATCCCACCTAGACCTGCCCTCCTTCAGTTTAAAGCCACTTGTCTATTTGTGACATGCCCTTATCCAAGGTCCCTCTCCAGCTCTCTTGCACTGGAAGGTGCTGTAGAGTCTCCCCTGTAAATAACACAGTGTTTCTGTTCAGGGACTTGCTTATCTGGTAGACCAAAGATGCTGAGTTCAGCTGGTAGGCATTGCTCCATTATGGGACCCAGGAAACAGGCAGGACTTGCTGTAGCAGGTAGAGGTTGTGCACTGCCCTTCTCTGAAAACAAACAAAGAAGAACTGAGGATAATTATTGGGCACTGGCTCCATGCATGGGACTCCCCTTGAGCTCAGCAGAGAGATAAGCCCATGACTGAAAAGGGTTGGTTCAATGTGTCCTGTGATGCACTGGGATGTAGTGTAGTGGGTGAGGGAAATATAATTTGGTATTTTTTATTTTTCCTAAGCACCTGTCCTTCTGAGGGAAAATTATTCTTACAAACATAAAAAACAGAAACAAAAGAGCTGAGACAAAGCCCATGGAACTTATAAATGTGCATCTTTATATGTTACTAGGGTATGTCAGACCTCCTCTTGAAAGTGTTCACTGAAAGCAGGCAAAAGAAGTGGTCTCTATTTTGACTGTAAATACTTTACAGGAGGTGACTTTCTGAGGATTTCACCAGCATGTAGAACAGTGCAGTCCTAATCCATTTAAATCCAGCTTTTAAGTAACAGCAGTTGCAACTCTTCTCTGTACTTCCCTATGGGCACATTCAAAAACAAGTGGAGATAAAAATATCTTTGTGGAGCTCTTGCTTTTCGGACACCCTCACCATTCCTGTTGGCACGTTTCAGCTCCTCACCAAAGACGTGAAGCAGCGGCTGGGATGTCAAGGGGAAGGTGCAGCAGAAGTGAAGAGACATCCCTTCTTCAAGAGCATGAACTTCAAGCGGTTAGAAGCAGGAATGCTGGATCCTCCCTTTGTGCCTGATGTAAGTACAATAGCAAGAACCTCCAGTGGCCTCTTTTAAGAGGTTTGTTTCTAAAATAGCCTCTCTCTCCCAGGGCTCTCATTGCTCTGTGCATGGGTAGCTACCCTAGGAAGGTGTGATAAGTGGCAGGGCTGGAGTGGGGAGGCTGGGAGGAAGAGGAGAGAGGGCTCTGTGGGCATGTGGATGCAGGCTGGTAATCTGGGGCTTGATCCACTCCCACTCCACAGTCTTCATGTATGACACTGGAGGCACTGGGAGCCTTTGTATTCCCTTATCCACGTTATTTCTGTGAAAATAAGTGTGCTCAGAACCAGGTGGTGCTTGGGACAATCAGCAGTAAAAGCCACATGTGTGCACACAGGTTTATAGAGGTGAAACCAGAAATAGAAAGTCCAGAGCTCTGTGGAACTGGATCATCATGAGATCATGAGAACAGTAGTTTGCTGCAGTAGTTTGAGCCAGGCTCAGCTATCAAGTGTCACCTCAAACAGAGAAGGTGACTTGGACCTGAGAGAGCGTTTGGAGCTTTTTTGGTGTTCATGGGGCTTGGAACCCAACACTGAGTCCTTACTCAGATTTACACACCAGGCTCACACATACTGAAAGTCTTTGTTGCATTGGCAACAACAAAACTTTTTCCACCCTTTTGTGGTATGGGTTTCTAGCCCAGTGCACAGAGTTATCTGATTATTTCCCTCCTGCAGGGCTCTCTTTCTGGCTGGAACTTCTATCCTTAAAGTCCCCATATGGTTCTAAGTAAACACTGCTATTTTAACATATTAAGGAAAGTAACATCTTGGCAGCTCCCATATCCATTGCTGCAAGCTCAACCAAACCAAAGTGGTTTGAAAGCTACAAAAGTTTACTTTAGTTGCTCTGGTTTTGCTTTACATTTTACTATGTGGCCTAGTTATTCCTGCCAATTAGCCCGTGGTGTTACAACCTGCTTTAGTGGGAAGAAATAGGAGACAAGCTACTATTTCTTTCTGATGTAGAAAATTATAGAATTCTGGGCTCAAATTTGGGATCCGCCAGACTGCAAAAAAACTGTAAGGCCTAGAAGGCATCTCTTAGAGACATAATTGCAAAAGCAAAGGCACATAAATTTTTATGACTATTTATGGGGAGCTCAAGAACTGCCCCTAATTTAATTTGTTTTGCACTTCATCCATAGATCTCCCAGTCTTTACTGAAGTCAGCTGAATCACCCAAAGCTATATAGCCAATGGCAGAGGTTGTTATCCAAACCATGTCTCTCCATCCTCTTCTGCATTACTCCATCTCCACAAAAATGTTGTGGATTGCAGCTGTCAGGAATGCAGAGGGATACAGCCTTCAGCAAATAGGACTTCTGTCAGGAATTAGGTCAGTTTGTTTGGTCACAGTGCTCAGAGCTAGATAAATGAGATACTGCACAGTTGGACCCCTGGGCTGTGCAGTCCTGGTGCAGACCATGGATAGACAGAAGGATTCCACACGTGCTGGGTCAGGCTGGTCCCACAAACCACCCCTCAATTATCCCTGAACACCAAAGGGTGGCTGTGCCCTTGATAGGAAATCTCTGGGCACACACACTGCCTGTGGCAGGTAGCCACTGATGACTCTAGGTAGCCACTGATGACCCTTTCTGCTCCGTGGGGCTGGCTGCTGGAATACAAGCTGAAAGTTGCGTCACTGCATAGAGTTTTGTCTCTGTCATCCCAGAAAATTAAGTTGTTCAAAAAGGCTAAGCCATTTGACTTTCTTTGAAGAAATGCAGCCAAGTTAAAAGAGTTAAGAGAGGTGATTCTGGGCAGCTTCCAGCAGCTGAGCTATTAATAAAAACAATGGAAAAATGCCAAACCTCCTCTGTTTTCTTTAGCAATTAGGATACATTCCTTTAAACTTTAAAGCTGCAAACTCCACAGCTATCTGGGCAGGAGGGCTCTTCTATCTGAGGCCTCTGTTCAGAGCTCTCTCCAGTGTGTCACTCGTAAACATTCTGGTTTTCTGTTGTTCCCCCTCTAAATGAAAAGACTACTGAAGGGTTACATTTTTCTTTTCTGGCTCTTTCTGTCCTTTTCCTCTCACTTCTTAACCAGATAGCACATGGATGACTAAAACCTGCTTTGACTGATGCTTTGAGGACTTCAGAATAGGAAGCTTAATGTGCTTAAAGTGAAGTCAGCCTTTGATGATAAACATGCAGGAAGAGCAAGTCTGGAGAAGGAGGATGCAGACACACACTTGTTAGATATTCTCACTTGACTGAATCTGTGAATGAAAGCACATGGTCCGACTCAGAAATATTTTTCCTCTTGTCATTTCTCCTTTTTTTTTTCCTGCTGAACATAGCCCAGAGCAGTGTACTGCAAGGATGTGTTAGATATTGAGCAGTTCTCCACAGTGAAAGGAGTTAACCTGGACCAAACAGATGATGATTTCTATTCCAAGTTTTCCACAGGATCAGTGTCTATTCCATGGCAAAATGAGGTAAGGATGTATCATAGCAAAATTACTGCAATAAACCTCATAACACAGATGGTTTAAGAGGAGCTCTATGTTTCCAGTAATATATAGCTACTGGATAACTTGCCAGACTCTAATGCTTTCATGAGTTACAAATGGCCTCTTTCAAGATCTGTAATGTACCACAGATGTCAGGTTCAGGTGACTGTATCTGTTGGCTCTGTGTGTTTGTGTAAATTGGCAAGGATCCTACTGTACTTCCTCCTCCTGGATTTCTACAGAGGTGTTTCAGCAGCTCTCAGCACCTTCTGTGGTACAGTTGGAAATCCTTAACAGAAGGATCCTGCACTGGTGACCCTGCTCTCACCCATTGTCTGCAGTCAGCCCCAGCTGCAGCAGTTCACTCTGGACCCTGAACTCCTCCAGAATTTCCATATCTGGGTCTTTGTTTCTGTTTGATATCAAAACAAGTCAACAGTGGACTTCAGAATCCAGCTCTGCATCAAACAGCAGATCCACTCAGGCAGAGGGGTGCTAAGAAATAACTGGGATTTTGTAAGTGTGCCTGTGTTTGCCTGATATTCTCTATAGTGCTAAAGGAAAGAACAGAAAGTCTTGTGGGGCAGCTTTTGACAAGTCTGATGTGCAAACACACAGAGCAGACTCATCCTCTGTTTTTCATACACTCGACTTACCCTCTACAGACACCAGCAGGAATCCAACTGTTCACTCTCCTCACACACCGCTGACTTTGAAGAAACTGGCTCTATTTAGTGCAGATGAATAATTCCTTTTTTTCCCCTCTCTCTCACTATATTCCACTAGATGATAGAAACAGAGTGCTTCAAGGAGCTGAATGTATTTGGACCAAATGGTACTATTTCACCAGACCTAAACAAAAGCTACCCCCCAGAGCCACCTAAGAAAGGATTGCTACAGAGAATATTTAAGCGACAGGTGAGATCTTTTGTGACTAAGACCAGGAAACTCCTGCAGATGCCTGGTTTCACAGCCCTGTTCTGGTGATATTTCTGCTAGGAGAAAGGCAGTGCATCTTAAACAGGGCTGGCTCTCACATATCCCAACTTTTTCATCTACTTTGTGTGATTTTTTTTTTTTTGCCACCAGCAGTTCCAGTGTTGTTCGTGACTTTTGTTCCCAGCAGTTGAAAACTTCTTACCCAACCTACCTTTTAGTGGTATGCTGAAATGCCTTTTGAAACTGTTCTATGGTTTTAAGAAGTTTCTTGTGAAAATCCTTGATTTATGCATTAAAAAAAAAAAAAAAAAAAAGGACATTTTGAGGGAGGTAGTCATGGCAGGAAACCAAGACAATAAAGAAGAGAGCAACCCAGATAAAATATGATGTGCAACTTTCATGAGGCACCATGGCACCACTTGCAAGTGTCAATAACATTTTTAGACTGGTCTCTTTCTGAAGGGTTAAAGCCATGCCTGGGCATTGGCAGGTATGCTCTGTATTAGTCAGATTTAGCAGACACTGACATTTTACAGTTAATTGTTTGGCTCCTGGAGCTCAAGTGAGTCTTCTTTGCTGCATTCCTCAAGAACTGCCATGGTTCTGCTGACCTAGAGAGACTACAGGTAAGGAAGTGAAGAATATTTTGCATCCAAAGATCTTCAAACAAGAATCTTGTAGCCCAGTCAGTACCATGAAAGGAATAATGTTGGATTAAAAATAAAACCATAGCATATTATGGAAATCTAATTGTCATTTTCTTTCTCTTCCTACAGCATCAGAACAATTCAAAGAGTTCTCCAAATTCAAAGGCCAGTTTAAATCATCACATAAATTCAAATCATGTAAGTTCAAACTCCACTGGAAGCAGCTAGTTCCAACTCAGTCCTATGAAATAACATATTGCATCCTTCCACTATAATCTCTGGAGCTTCTGTGGATGAGAGAGCCTCCACCATTGAGTGAAAAAAAGAAAATCTGGATCTCCCAAAATGGAGATTTTCTATCCATTCCTTCCAGTGGAGCCTCACATTTTAAGAAGAAATTTCCACTCAGGTCTGTTTTTGGAGGTGGCACTCAAGACTGTGTGAATCAAATTTGTCTCTTTAGAACATTGCAATAGAAATTCAATGAACATGACTACTTGCACGTATTTAAATAGCATCATACTAGAACTGAATTTTGTCTTTATTATTTTTAAAGAAAAGTTTTGTAAATTTCTCTATTGTCTCAGTTTACATTTTGTACATTTGTATTTAAATGAAAGTCAGACTTTGGAGGTGTATATTTTCCAAGCAGCAGCTGTAAAGCCATGTGTTTTAAGACATTTTTTTAAAAGAAACAAAATGTGACTCAAGACTTCCAGAGCCTCAAACGAGAAATCATTCTTTTTAGCAATTCTAGAAAATTCTTCATAAATCACTTTATCAGACGGGGGTTTATTGACATGCATTTTTATGGAACAGTTTCTTCTTAATTATTTTACATCTGTATATTTGGTTTACAGCAACACTGCATACATTTCTCCTCTTCATTAGTTTGTAATGTCTCGCATTAAATGCTAAAAGACAAGATTTTGATGCATTCAAGAATGCTACTTGCTATGCTGAAGGTTTGTGATGTCTTGGGACCAGCACAGCTGAGATTTGCACTTATGTTTTTATTCCATCAAAGGCTTTTTAGTTAGAAAGGGAGCCCTGTTTTAAGCTCTTTTCCTTCAGTAGTGTTTGTGCTGTTTCTAACGACAGATAGAACAAAGCTGAGGGAGAGGTGACCAGGAAAGCAAATATCCATTTATTCTTCTAGGACTTCAAACCTGCACCTGCTGAAATGAGAGCAAGACTCAAAGTATTCCCCATGCTGCAGTCAAAAGCCCAAGGTCTTTCCACAGCTGCCCATATCAAAGAGGCAGCAGGAGAGAAGTCCAGCAGTCTGGTTTGTGCCAACCATGAGATTTGTGACAGCTTTGTAGAGCTGGGCTGTGGAGGGTCAGAGCAGGATCTGAGCTGCTTTTGGGCAGCAGCAGAACCCACAGGCTGTGCCTGCACTGAAAATAATTCCATGTGCCATGCAAACACACATCCCCTCAGTTAGATCCTCAACTGAATGAAATGCCAGTATGAAATAATAACTCCCACTTCCAGCTCCATCATTCTTTGTTCAGGATCCTTTAACCATTGGCAAAAACTCTGTCCCCGCTAGGATGAGCAGGATCAGGCAGGATCAGTAGCAGTACCTCAGGCATCAGAATCATGCTCTTCTCAAGTATTTCACTATTCTTAAGAACACCAGATGAAAAATATGGTTACTTCCCTTCCACAGGAATTGGAAAACCTTTGTGCCCCCAGCTGCAGGCAGGATTTCTACAGTCCAAAGTGTTCTGTAGAGTGTGTTGGTTCCTCATACCCTTTACAATGTTGGCTAGACTATACTGATTTTTTAAACCTTTAGGTCTTCAGGAACATCTGAAAGCCACCCTGGTGTGTCTAAAATCCTGTTAGGCAGTGGTGGAGCTACCCCAGGGTCCAAGGAAGTGATGTTCCATGGGAGTCTTAATAGCCAAAATTCATTAAACTGCACTGTGTATGTTCTGTGTGGCCAGTGCTGAGGGGGAAAAGGATGAAGGTTAGTAGTGGCAAATCCCTGAGTAAGAAACACACAGGAATTGCATAGTAGAGCAGCTTGAAGATGTGAGACAGAGAGGCAGAACAGGGACTTGCATAGAGCAGCTGACAGAGAAAAGTCAAGACAAGGAGATGAGGCTTCAGTCATTCTACCATGGTGAAGATGGTGGTATTGCAGATCTTACAGAAGAGGCAGAATTTTAGAGATTTTGCTAATTTGGCATGTGAAGACTAAAATTTTCATTTTTCACCTTCTCCCAGTATTGAGAAATACCAGCAAATCCCTTAGTGAAAGCTGGTGAACAAATTGCAAATGTTGACTATAGGTGGTCTTATACCTTTTAGATGGTACCAGCCCTAACTGGTGGTGGATGACGTTTTAGGGACAGCAGGGAATGGCAGCATTTGTGCCTTGTCCTGCTCTCCTCTCAGCCAGGACATCCTCACTCAGCAGCTCTAGGACTCTGGCAGTGGGGACTGAGGGACAGTGCAAAGTCCTGGAAGGATGAGAGCATGCATTCCCCCTTGGAGGGGGACACTTGGAGGATGTGATTCTGGGGTTGGATATCCTGCATTCTCAAGGTGCCATGGAAGAAGGATGCTTATGTGCACCTGAAGGCATCAAGCCTGGGATGGAGCCCCTCTGAATCCCTCCTCCTTGGAGCGGGGAGAGAGGAAGGGCAGAGACAGAAATCACCACAGGCACAGGGAGAATTCACGCCATATCCATTGAGTGTCCTGCCTGACAAACTACAAACAGCATTACCATGCTGGGACAGCAGAACTTTTCAGCACCCAGCCCTGGAACACTTAAAATCCATCAGAAGTGCTAATGACCAGTCCTAGAGATTTTCTTGTCGTGGTTTGCCCACAACAACAAAACCTGCAGGATTTCTTTTTTATTGCTTCTTATTTTTGTTGGGATCTTTTTAAAAATTTTTGTCGACTTACCAGCACTCAGAGCTGGAGTAGGAGCACAGTCCTTGCACTTCCATTGTGTAACCAGGTGCAATCTGGACCCAGAACCCAGGGCTGAGGCCCTGTCAAGGCAGTGCCCTGCACAGCCAGGCTTCCACAGGCATTTGGCCATTGGCTCCATGGAGTCAAATTTAAAAACCACTGGGAACTCTGAAAAAAAAAACCTTACCATTTTGTCATACAACCTTGGAGAGCATTTGCAATGAGATTTTTAGCATTTTGATTCCAGATGAATTTTGAGAGGGGTTTGCATGTAACAAATAAGTAGAAAGGAGTCGTTCTGTAATACCTTTCCAGATTGATTAATTCTCTTTATCTCCTCTTCAATTACCAAAAAAATGCATATTCTCAGATCTGGTTGCTTGTTTTAAATAGACAGATGAGCAAACTTAGCTGTTTTTAAGAATCAGAAATATTTTGCAATCTGATCCTGAATTATGCAAGTGTACCTTTTATTTTTAAATCCTTGTCGAGTAGTCTGATGAACACTAATTAGTTGACAGACTTTCATGAGTCAGGTGTTTGCTTTTCATTTTCTACAGAGTCTCAAGGTTCACTTGAGTCTTGTAGCATTTTTTCCCACTATTGGATGAGAGGCTTTTTTTAAACAAAGGAATAATGAAGGAAAAAAAATAATGGGCACTCTTGACCTGGATTATCTAAAAAGAGGTTTTTCACAAGAATGGCCATGACTCAGATGTTGTTTCTGAACAAAAACCTGCTTGTGAAGCTGGGAAAGGTGTGAAGATAATCAAACCAAACAGGTAGTGCAGATCAAACTGAGCGTTAGGGAGCTGCAGAATTCAATATCGCAGCGTTCAGCTGGCCCTGCTGATTAGAGACTCCTGATTCCTGCCAGCTCAGAGACATAACAGCTCTCCATAAACACAGCTTGAGACCACCTCAATTTGCAGCCACCCCAGAAACTATGGCTGAGAGTGCCATCAGCAGAAGGAATCAAACTCGGCTGATCCAGTAAAGCAGCTGATTTGAAGACACTGATTCTTAAGGTCATTCACCCAGACCTCAGGATCCAGCTTGAATTCTTTGCTCACATTTCAAATCCAGTTGATCTTTTTCAGTGGCCATGCCTCAACTGAAAAATCCAACAGGGAATCACCCTGCAATAGTGGTAAAACCACAGGCAGCATGAGGAGGGCACACGAGCTGTGAGCTCTGGGGGACAGTGTGTGATGTCCCATGGTGTGTGAATCCTCAGCAAGGGTGCAGTGGCAGCTGCTCCCACCCTGCTGCACATTCTGCCTTGGGCTCATCCCGTGTTGGTCAGAGTTTCTGCAGTGACCTGGGAATTGCACACACAAGGGTCTGGCCCATGGAATGCTGTCCCTCTGAGGGAACAGCTGGGTGAGGCAAGCAGGAATCCCCCAGCCTGCATGGACAGCATCACCCAGGTCTGTGTATCCCAGCCTCAGGCAGGAGCTCCCTGCACAGGCTTTTCTGGAAGAGCAATAAATGCACAACCCTACAGCACAGCTGCTTCTCACCAAAGTCCCTGGAACAGGTGGCTGCAGGAACTGGCTCCATTGTGAACAAGATGTGGGTGTTTTCACCCCTGCTCCACAATTAGTGGTGATCATTGCTTTGTTCAGTTAATATTTGTCATATTCACTTCGGTCACTGAGTGCAGAGGAGATCATTTGTCAGGCATTTCTCATGCAATCTTTGGAAAGAATGGATTTTTCTTTGGAAGAGCATCCTTTCTGTCTCTTGGCATGTGAACCATCTCCCATCATGTGGAAGCCTGCAGGAGCTCTAGAAGTCCATAATTGAAGGCTCTCCTGCCCGAGGACGGTCCCAGTCTGTCTCAGGCTGCAGGGAGGTTCATGTGGCAGTGAATTTTGTAAGAATCAATCTGTTCAGTGGCTCCATGGAAATCAGGAGATTCCAGAGTTGTGTCTATCTCAAGCCTTTCACAAATATGTCGTTTAACTTAAAATACTACTGAAGATTTAGAGTAAGGAGAATAATTATTAACACCCTCATGCTAAAGTTAAGAGAAAGTCTGCAGTTTAAAACATCTCTTTTGTGTGCTGGGCAGGACACACTTCCTTTTATGCTAAATAATATTGGAGTGCTGGCTGGTAATAATTGTCTTTCCTTAAATGCAAAAACCGAAAAGATAAAGAAATTGGTTCAGAGAATTTTTAAATTATTTCCTTTAGGGAAAATAAAAAATTTCATCAAAGAAGGTGAAAGCCAACAATATGCTACAGTATTATGGGCTGACCTCCCCCAAATGTCTCTGTGATAATACAAATACAATCTGCTGCAGTTGGATCAGCTAAGCTGCTGTACTGACAAATGGGCTTTATGAAAGAAACAATTTTAAACAGATTGCTGCCTATTCATTAACATGAATATTACTGCTGGCACATATGTATTCTCCTTGCTTTATGTACTGGAGCCAGGAGTGATGGTTTATATTCCTATTCTGACTGTGTTTTTCCTCACTGCCCTGGGCAAACCTCTGTGCAATTTTGTTTTCCCATTCCCAAATATGGAGGGATACTCTGTCTGTCAATGAAAAACACTTTGGAGTCTGTGCATAAACCAGATCAGTATCAACTCTTTGTATTATTATTTAAATGAAATAGGCTTAGTGTAGCTGCTCTTTATTTACATGACTAGTGAGACGGCTCTCCTAAATTAGGACTCTTTTTATTATTGGTTTGTCTTAGTTCCTTAGAGATACTGAAACAGAACAAACTGCACTTCTGTAAGACATCTCCAGCAGACAAAGAGGTGACAGTGCAAATGTTTAAGTATTCATTTCTTGCTGAAGAGCTGGCCAGTAATTGTGGCACTCACATGAAAACACTTCCTCTGCTTTTAGAATGGAGGTAAATAGTTATGAGGAAGGGAACAAAATAACATTCATTGGTTCAACTTTTTTGGCCAAGCCTGCAAAGGATTCCCCAGGTACCCACTGAGGGAGGTGCTGTGTGAAGTCCCAGAGGTGGATCTGTGGCAGAATGGGTCTGGAAGCAAAAGAGGCAACAAGCCTGGGATCAGTGGGCTCCAGAGGGGAACTCCAGGTTTTCTGGAGCAGTCCTGTAGAGAAGATTCACTCCCAGAGAAGAAACATCTCAGGTAGTGGCTGGATAGCAAATGTGTTTTCCTTTCCCATCACCCCACATGCAGCTGTTAGATATGTTAATTAGCAAGCTCTAACGAGTTGTTTCATGTGTATTGAATGCGGTCTCCCTTAATTGCATTTATTTTGAACACTGGACACTCTTCTAAAAGACTGAACATTTTAGCCTTTTGAAGCTGAAAGCTGTAAAAACTTTATTTTGTGTTTCTGAGCAATGTAGATAGACCTAAAGATTTCATGAACTATCATGTGGTTGCCCATATCTGACTAATAATTAAATTGTAAAATTGCAGTTTCATATTAGGGTTAGTCTTTTCACCTGCTTTAAAAATTAAAAATCATATTTGGTATATAAACACACACAGAATATCCTTCTGATTGAATTTCAAGAGCATATCCAGGAGTAAATGTTTTTAAGCACTTCTAATACTGTAGTCTATAAGAAGAGCAGACACTTCTAAAGCAATGTTAAAAGTTGTCTTTCATAACTGAGTCAACAGATCATTTTTGTAATAAATTAAAGCAAGTGTTCTCAATTAGAAGAGCTAGTGGCTGTTGATATTGTACAAAAAAAAGTCATTCTAATATCCAAAGGGTTAGGGGGGGAGGGTCTGTTTGGTTTTGTTTCTCTTTCCAGGGAGATCTTAAACATTGTTTGATGAAGCTAGTTTCATTTTGAGATTGTTACTGAAGATAAAGGCTTCTGTGTTCTATGGCTGCTTGGATTCTTCGTACATAATGTCCTAGTAATGTCACAGTGCTGCTGTATTTAGATCAAACCACTGTTTTGATTGGGTTTTTTGGCTTTTTTTTTTTTTTTAATAAATTCCTTAATTTAAATACATGAAAACTGTATGTGTTGCTTTGATGAGGCACCTAATCAAGCAGAGATTCCTCAGGCCCTTGGGTTGCAGTGAGAGTGGGGTGCAGCCCATCTCCTCCTGGATGCCTTTGTGGCTTCGTGTGGTTTGTGTTTTCTGTCCCACCACATCTCCAGAGGGGCTGAGGGAAGCACAGAGCAGCCTGAGGTTGTGCCTCACTTCGTGCAGGTTCTGGTTCTCATCACCTGAGACCTCCTCACCTCCCCTGGCTCCCTCTGCACCATCAGCCAGCACCATTTCTGCAGCCTTCAGGGAGAGGGTGACAAAATCTCAGCAGCTTCAGAAGGCATGAGCTCTGCTTGTAGGTGAAGTGAGCACTGCCTGATTTATATTTACTTTGCCTAAGCTCCAGCCAGACAGGGAGAATATATTTACAGAAGGGAAACAACAACCAGCCAAGAGTGCTGTTCAGTGTTCCACACGGGAAGATCTAAAACAGAGATGAAGAGTGGCTGCAAAATCACCAGCAGGAAAGTGATGATGCACTGCTTTTTCTTTAAGAGGAGAGAGAAGAATTTTTCAAAGAGGCATAAAGAATATTTTTATGAGACTACTGATGGCAAGCACTGTCTGCATCAAGTTTCACAAAAGAACATTGAGAAAACAGATTATCTGCATGAAAGAAGCAGCTACATCCAACAGCTAAACTCAATAAAACCCAAGGTAATAGACTATATAAATTCAGGTCATGCATATTATCACTTTCCAAACAAACCCAAGCCATTTTTTCACAAGGTTTTAACAATCTGAGAGGCTGTGAGATGAAATTTTATTTCTTCTCCTAACAGCTCTTGGTGTTTTGTTTTTTGGTTTTTGATTTTTTGGTTGTTTTTTTTCTCTGTAACTTCATGTCTTTTCTGTACAGCAACATCTAGAAGTTCCCTCCTGGGAGATCTAATCTTCTGAGACTTTTCCACTATCTCTGACATGGGATGTGCAGCTTCTCAGAGGAAAGTCATGACACTATTTTGAAGGAAATCCAATTTAAAAGGCACATCAAGTTTTTTAATTCCTCGGGGTGCTTTACAGATGAAAAATACCATAAATGGGCCTGACTGTGAAATTTCAAATCTATGGGGTCCTTCTGGGGGAGGAAATACTACAAGTTTCTGCCAAGTCAGAGCCTACTTTTTGAAGTTTTGAAATTCTGTTTCACATTTGGTATTCAGTAAAAGTAAAAAATATAATTTAAATATGGACAGTTAAAGACTGATTCTCTGAATTGTCTTGAGTGGAGAAGAGGAACTGCCCAGAGACTGAGAAGCTTGAATAGCCCCTTTGCAGATGCTTGGGTAAATCACAGAACCATAGAATCATTAAGGTTGGAAAAGACTTCCAAGATCATCAGGTCAAACCTTTGACCAAACACCACGTTGTCCACTAAACCATAGCATTAAGTCATTTCTGGAACACCTCCAGGGACTCCACCACCCTCCCTGGGCAACCCATTCCAATGCCTCACCACTCTTTCAGCAAAGAAAATACCTGGTTTTCTGGTTTTTAATTACAGTTTATTGCTGCTAATTTTTTTCTTAAGGAAGCTTTGTTTTCCTTTGCTGCCAGCAAATGTCAGTCACACCCTAACAGTGCAAGTGTCCACATACCTCTGTTAATTTAAATGGCAGAGGTCTGCAGAGAGGCTCAGGATGCTCCAGATCTGCTCATCTGGGGTTATTGCAGTGTGACAGTCATTAAAATATCAGGAGCAAAAAGGCAGTTTCCCTTTTCTGAAAAGCTTGTAGATCGGAAATGATCTTGCAAAACCAGACTTCAAAAGGACACATCCAAGTGTGGAAAGCCACATGTTTAAGAAATGAAAGAATTAAGGTTGCCTGTGTCCCATTAATACTGTTCCTTTCCCCTCATGCACTGTTATTATTATGCCCTCACATAATACCATGTTATTATAATGCATTCACTCCTAGAGGAGAAACTAACCTCTGGCAAACTCACAATGAAAAACAGATGCATCCCTTCAATGGCATCTACTAACACATTATGAGTTTCAGACTTTCATTTAAATCTTTAAAAAAAAAATGAAAATAAAAATATTTTCCTGCAGGGAAAATCTCACCTAATTGTCTGCTCCCTCCATTTGCAGCAGGAAGGCAATTGGGTATTCAGAAAAATTCGTTTGAACTAAATATTTAGTGCTTTCTCCCACACACAAAGGACTGAGAGTTGTCAGTATCCCACCTCAGTTTCTTTAGATTATCTTGATCCTGGGATGGGAAAAAGGATGTGGAATGAGTCTTATATGTTTCCCTTCCCTTTTTTGGGGGGGAGAAACTCTTGGTTGTTTCCTGAGAAAAGTGTCAGAGGGATGTGAGAAGTTCCTTAATCTGCCCTCCCCTTTCCTCTTATCTTCACAGTCTGAAAAACAGAAATATGAAGCCCAAGAGCTGAGGAGGCAATGCAGAATAAATATTTCTGCAAATAGGTGTTGTGAAGCAGGGAAATGTGACCTGCAGAAGGGACAAGACACACCTTGGGGCAGTTTTCACCAGGGCTGAAGAAATGGGAGGAACAAGGAGGGAAAAGTGATGGGGAGGAGCCAGCACTGGAAGGGATTTGTTGTAGCCAGGGGCATGGTTTATTTATTAACTCACATTAAAATAAGTCTGAAAGCAGAGAGAGAAACATGAATTCAAACCACAACTGTAATGAGGAATTTATTGCTGATGATACCACAGGCAGTAATAGATCTTTCTGGAAGCTTAAAATCATTGCCTCGTTTTGGGTCTGATATTCACTGTGGAATTAAACATTGACATTTCCCATAGTAAAAAGACTCAGCTGCAGCTGACATTTTATACTTACATGACCAGGATAAACATTAAAATACAATAAACAATTTGAAGTTCAGATTACATTAGGAATTCACTATGTGGTTCTTGTATTTACAGTAGGAAAGAGGGATGGAGCCTTCTTTCATACTTAATTCCATCATTCTAACTTAAATCTAGCATTTTTTCCTCTTTGCCCTTGTGGTGGTTTTTGAATCAAGAAGTTTTGAGTCTGCAAATGAAACCATAATGGCTGATCATATTTAAAAGTAGATCTTATGTCTGTGTTTGCTTCTTCATGCATCAGATGCTTGCAGTGATCCACCTGGTGATTACATGTGGCAATGAGTGAAAATCAGTCACTTCTCATAAACTATTTGCATCTGTGTCAGAAATAAGTCACAGTAAGAACATAAATTAGTTGGGCCACAGTGGCATGATAAAAGCAAGAGGCTTAAAACAAGGAAAATAACAAGGCAGAATACAACAGTCTTTCTTCAGATTAATTAACACAAATTGCACAGCAGGAAACAAGCTGCTCCTCTGACACTAATCACCTTTTTTGAAGGTAACTTAAGTATTCTAGTAATACATGCATGTATTCAGAACACTGCTATAAGCTGCACCTATGGCTCAATCATGCTGATTCTTTCCAGGAAATAACTAAAGACAAATATATGCAACACCAATCAAGAGCAATCCCAAAACAAGGACCTTTCTGCACCAGAGGGGACTGATATAAATGAGCTAAAATCAGAATGGTGCTGAACAGGAACAACTCTTCCTGAGTTCTAGGACTGCATGAAAATCTGTAACCAGCTCCAGCATCACTTCTTTTGCACAAATACTTCTAGAGGAGCAGTGATGTGCATTGTCAGAAGGTCCAAGTCACCAGTGTAGAGCTTTAGGACGTTCTGGATGTCCTTTTGAGCCTGGCACTGGATCCTCCTCTTGCTGTGCTGCTGTGCTGGGCTGCAGGGCTGCTCTCCCTCCTTGCCATGTGCCACCAGGAGCACAGAGCTGCAGCTGCTCCTGTGCCAGGGCCCTCTGAGAGCCAGGAATGGGCTCTGGCTCTTCTCTGCAAACCCCTTTGTTCTCCTGCTGGACCTATCGTGGCTCCCCAGCTCCTTCAGCCTCTCGTTGAAATACTCCTGCACAGGTTTGTCCTGGAAGCCAGGGCTGCAGGTCTGGTGGCCTTTCAAGCATCCTCCTGAGGAGTGTCCCAGGCAAAGGGGTAAGGAGCCTCTCCTTGGGAAATTACTGAGTTGTGGTGAGGAGTTCTTCCCTCTTTCCAGGTCCTGGAAAATTTGCTTGAAGGCAGGGTTTCCCAAATAACTTCTTGATAACTGTTTTAAATAGAGGGGGAGGGAGAGGCAGGGTTGGGGACAGAAGGAAGAAGGAAATCTGAATTAAAATACGTTGGCTTAAATAGAAATAGGATCTGAGGTATAAGGTTCTATTCAATAAACAGCTGTTAGACAGTGTTTGAGATTCTTAATCCAAATTGACTGAAGACCAAGCAGTTTGGTACCAATCCCTCTCTGGAACAGGAGTCCAGTGGGCTGAGGTTAATGCTGAGCACTTTTACTTCCAGCTGACTGTGACATACTGCTACAATTTTGTGTTGTTGTTTTGTGTTGTGAAAATCTAACTTTTTGAAACAATTTCTCACTTGTCTGTATTAATAGAACTTCAGCTTTATCCTTTCCAAATCCCATTTGCCTGTTGCTGCTGTTTCCCAAGGCAAAACTTGATCTTACTTCTAAGAGATTCATTCCCCCCCCCTTCTTTAATCCCAGGTAACTGCTGAAATCAGTGTATTTTTACAAGAATTGCAATTTTCACATTCAATATATCTCTACATCTTAAAACTACGAAGTTGGTTTTTATTATTATCATCATCATAATCATCATTGATGACATCATCATCATTTTCTCCTCCTTTCCCATTGCAGGATGCCTTTCTCCTTTCTAACCAGCCAAATTAATACTCAAATTATTTAAATAGTAGAGAAAGTCGTGGTCCAGTCCCCATTAATACACTTCAGGTTGATTTCAGGAGAACATCCATGTGGTGAGTCCTTTATTGACTGGGAGATAAAATTTTGGCAGGAACTCACCATGTGAAAGGTTGCCTTTCCACTGCTTAGTGTCCTCTGGGTTTTCCAAGTCCCTGCTCTGCCATTTCCACCTTTCCCACGGGTACTCAAGGAGACCCTGGCCTGTCTCAAGCTACCAGGAGCAACAGCTGGTTTCTGTACAGAAAGCTGGGACAGACCATGGCTTTTTCTCTGAAAAACCTTAGCAGTTTGGCTTGAGAGAAGAACTGTTTTATATTATATTACTGTTTCTAATCAATAAAAAGAAAGACTATACTGTATGTAGATGACAGCCACAGAGGGGTCGTGGAACATTTTGCAATCATTTATTACGCCTGACAATGCCTTTGGTATAAAAGAAAAAGCCATCACTCATGCAGTTTTTGACAATCTCTAATTAAGTCTAGATCCTCACTAAGGGTCCAGCCACAAATCTGGTTTGAGAGCCCAGCAATGTCTCAGTAGGGCACTCCATCATCAGCCCCTGGCACGCTGCCTGCTCGTAATGAATGAGCAACATTGAGCTCAAATGAGGAATAGTGGGTTGGACATGCCATGTAAACTGAAAAGCAATCAAGTTTTTGATCTCCCTCTATTCCATCACACTTCATTCTGGAGGGGACCCAGCAAATCTGATGTCCCTGCCTAGAGTGGTTGTGCTTTTGGAATAAGTTAGGTAATTGAACACTTAAACCTGACCAAAGCAGTCTTCCCAACTCAAACCTTTAAAAATGGTTTAAAAAACAAAATCATCCTAAAAATAATAATCAGCTTTTAAAATGTAGCAGAATAAAAGCCTTTCAAGTGAAGTTTTTCTGCACCCAACCACAGCTCAGACTTTATTATCATATCAAACATCAGCTTTCCAGAACATAAGGGAACTATTCATCCTGCAGAAGAATAGGTACCAGTCACCATATATTGCAAAGAGAGTTTTGGCATGCAAACCTTGACATCCTGGAAGCCTGGATACTCTGGGATGATGGGCAGGGCACACTTGCTGGCACTGTTTGACCACTTTTGTTTCATAATCCTTCGAGAGCAGCTGCAGCTCCTGGAGAGAAGGGGTTGCCCCAGCCCGGGTGGATTTGCAGTGATGCCCAGAGGTTTGCAGTGCTTTATGTAGCAAGTTGTCAGGCACAGGGTCGAGGCAGGTTCTTCCATTCCAGCAGGCTCCAGAGGAGTTTGGAAGCAGTGTGTATCCCAGAATAATATTCCAGAATAACTCTCTCTCCCAGCTCTGCTCTAATGCATAATCTGGTCCCGGGCACAACCTGAGCAGCACAAACAGCTCCCAGCAGGACCACAGGCAGGGGCTGAGCTCTGAGACCCTCCAACCATTAATGCTGCTTTTATCCTCTGGAAGCTCTTCACAGAAGGTTGGCAAATCTGAAGCAAGAACGCAAAGGGCTCAGGTGAGAGGGGAATTTGCAGGGATTACAGAGTCTCGCCCGTCATTCAGACAGCCTGGTGTGGCTGCTGACGCGGCAGCAATTACAGAAGATCAGCAGCCACACGCAGGAGTCGTCACTCAGCCTATTTGGGGCAGGCAGATCACTGCCCTTGTGACTGACCAGGGATCCCTGACACCAAAGCATTCAGGAAGGCAAAAGGTGAATTAAGTCAACACAATGAACAAACAGTTTAGGAAAGACAGTGTAGGAAGCTGCAATAAGAAATTCCTCCCAAGAAATCCTATTCCTCTTGGCTTCCTCAGAGTGGTTGGAGAGGGGTTCCAACCCTGGAGACCCGAGGAGATCCAAACTGCCTCTGTTTGTCTCAGGAGAGGGATGCCCTGCCTCCAAACAGCCCAGCACCAGGGCAAGTTTGGCAAGAGACCGTGGAGACAGCAGGATTCCTTTCAGCCAAAGCTGAGCAAATGTTCCCAGCAAGAATCCACGGCTGCCCTGAACACTCACAGCCCACACATGGCAGAGCCAGGGCAGCCAGGGGAGCAGCTCCACAGTTTGGGTTTGGAGATGCTTTGGTGCTGTCATCTGCTGGAAACATAAATGCATGTAGTTGGCACATCATCAGCTCTGGCAGCACAGGGCTCCTTTTTGTCCCCAGTGACAAGGGACAGCTCCTGCCACTGGGAGAGCAGCGCCTCCATTCACTGCCCCACTGGGGCCAGTGTGCATGCAGAGCTTTGGCACTGAGGGGTGAATTGCCTCTCTCCATCACACACTGTGGAGTAATTACTGTGCTCACTGGTGCTTGTGGAGGGAATACAGAGGGGATTTGCAATCCTCTCATCCTCCAAGGCTTCTCACTCATTCGAGGTATTCATAACATTTGCCCACTCTGAATACATTCATGCAAATATTTGTGGGTGCCCTGTATAAGCCAAGATCTCGACCAACCCAGGGTGTCCATAAACACTTGCATGCACGTATTCAGAGCCCTGAGTGTGATCTAAGAGCTTTGATGTGATCCATGAGACCGTCAGCTGGATCCAGGTTGGTGCTTTAGGCTCTCTGGTGGATGGCAGCAGGGCAGGCTCAGGGCAGGACCCTCAACACCAACATCCCCCTGGCTGCTGGACCAGCAGGGCAGGAGAGGGACAGGAGTCCATGTAAACACTTCCACCCAGCCCTTCACTGCCCAGCTGCAAAGGTGCAACACTCCTTTTTTTATCTGCTCTGCCATTTTTCATTCGAGAGTAAATTCTCAGGCAGAGAACAAAGCTGTGTGAGTGGCCATTGCAGCTGCACCCCCACCAGCCCTCACAGGTCAGGGTCTGTGTCCACAGCTCACAAATTCAAATATGAGGCTGACAGCAACAAACTGCATGTGGAGATGTCTCGATGCTCACAAAGTAATGGAACTGTGAGTCATCCCTGCTGCAGCCCTGATTGTTTGCAGTGCTGTTGTATACATAACAATACCTTCATATAGAAATACAATGTGGCCTTGCTAGGAGTACCTGAGAAAAATTTTTTAAGCATCAAAAAGATTTCCTAGCTAAGAATTTTCCCCTAAAAGGCTTTCCTTGTTTCATTTGGCAGGAAAAAAATATTTTTTTTTACTACTCATCCTTCCAAATTTTTTCAGATACTCCCTGAGCCACAGTTGTTTTGGGGATATGTTCCAGGCACACCTGGATCAGTGAGTCCCTGGGGACAAAGAAGAGGTGGGTTTTGTCTGAGAGTCTTCAGGTCACTGCCTCCAGCTCTAAATGCCTTGAGGCTGTAGGGACAGATCAATCTGCACTGCAGAACCCTTACCCTGCCAAGGGGGAGAGAAAACAGCGGCAGCAGGAGCCCAGGTGATTTCACTGGGGCACGGAGTTCCTTTGTTTCACAGAACAAGGTTCTCGTGGTTCTGCCCACATTATCACCCTGCTCAGACAAATGAGAACTGTGTGAAATTGCTGCTGCTGGCCACACCGAAGAGTTCCCTCTTTCCATTCAAACCTAAAACCTCTCATTATCAAAACCCTGCTGGCCCCTGAAAGCTTTCCCTGGTTCGAGTGAGACACCAGCAGCTTTTCTCTTGTAATTGCGCATTGTGCCTAATGAAAGTGCGAGTGCTGCACACAGTGGGTGACTCCGTGGAGCTGGGAAAATCCAGTCCCATGTTCCTGCTCTGATGGGAGGTTCTGATTCTATTCCCGCAGTCTGAAACTGGAGTTCACGGAGTTCTGTTCTTTTTCGTGCTCCTTCCTGTGCCACATCATTTCTGCACACAGTGGGGCCAAGGCAGCTCTCCCTTCAGCAAAACTCTCCATCCTGTTTAACACACAACTTTGCATTACCCTGTGATCCTCCAGTGAAAGGAAACATGATTTTCAGTAATGTGTAGACTCCGCTAGTTACCCACCTTATCTATCAGCATTTAGATTCTTTTTTAAAGAATTTTTGGATATTTTACGGGACAGTCACACCCCTCGTGTCAGATGAGGCGCTCAGGATATGCACAGCCTGCATCAAAATCCAGAAAATGCTCTCCTGTAAGACTGAGTGCATGAGCAAACGAGAGCAAACATTCACAGCAAGAACAAAGTGAATTGCATAGCAAATCTCTTCCTCAGTGCTCTTCAAGGGATGTCACTGCTCCAGCACACTGTCCTGTGCTGGAAACAGTCCAGAGTCTGCCAGGACACAGTGACACTCCTGCTACAGCACCCAGAGCTCAGCAAATCCTCCCTGAGCTGCCTCAGTGCCTACAGAGCAGGCTTCCCTCCAGCCAGACATCCTGGACCAGTTGTGATGTAAAGCTTTTAAACTGAGTGAGGAGTTTTTGTGAAACTGGGATAAGAGCTGGCTGGTAACACCTAACAACAGAGACAGAGGAGTCAGTCCCAAATCCCTGATGAGGCAGAGCCAGGGGGGATTGCAGGGGAGCCAAGCAGAGCTGGAGTTGCTCTGGCAGCCCAGGGGTCTGAAACAGCCCAGCAGTGGGAAAGATGAGAGTGAACACACCAACCCCATCGCTGCTGACCACGGGAGCAGAGCGTGTCATGAAAAGAGAAGCAATGAGCTGTTCCTGGCACTGAACACGACCCTGGTGCCTGTGCCAGCGGTGGGGGGTGCGAGCAGAAGTAGAATTGCAAAGAGCTGAGTCAAAATTTTGTCTCCTGTTGTTACTCAGTTCCTCATTTAGAAAAGGCCCTAAAAAGAAGTCTGGGCTGTATGGCTGCCTGTGCATCCCAAGTTCCCCCAAATCTGGAGGCGTGACTTCATGTCACTTGCAATTATCTCCCCTCCACTCGCCAAGAAGAGCTCTGTGTGTGAAAGGGGCGAATCTATCCCCCATTTTACTTTGCGATCAGAAACCCCTGATCTCACTCACACTCTCTTGACCTCAGACCAAGTTTCATGCATCTCTTTTCCTTTCTTAGACAGTTAATACTCTTAAAAGGAGAAACAGATGGCACCCGTTTGCAGATGTCAAACACTTGCCTCACGTGGCGTGTTTACTATGGGATTTTCAGCAGAGGCTCGTGGCCCAGATAGCGAGATTTTAGTCATAATCACCAGCTTGAAATGTGAAGCAAACACTCCCTGAGGTCTGGCCACAGTTACATCTCTCACTGCTTCTTTTTTATATCGTTTGTAGATTGGAGCACAGAAAAGGGATTAAATGCCTGAAGTGCAGGAAGAAGAATATTGGAATGCTAAATAGAAGAATACTGGGTGCTAAAGAAGAGACAGGAAAAGAATAAAAGAATGTAACTGCTGCACTTGTAGGAGGGAAGGGGCAGAGCTACAGGAGGTCGAGACCCTCATTTCTCAGTACGTGGGAAGTTGACTTGGGAGCAATGCTGTGTTTTTGTGATGAATACTCTGATTTACACCCTGATTTACACCCTGATTTACACTCAGCTGTCCTTCCAGGCAAACTTCCCCGGGTGAGCAGTGGAGCAGGCAGGTGTGACCCTTCTTGTCACAGAACCAAGCAGCTGTGAAGTTTGCTGCTGCATCCCCCAGAACAGGGCTCTGGGGCTTTTGTTTCTTTGTCTCTTTTCCTGTTTTTGAGCCCAGGTTTCTGAGCTTCCTGCGGGGAGGCTGAAAACACAGGGACAGAGAGCAGTGGTGGTGTCTTGGTCTCTGCTTGCAGCTGCTCCACGTCAGGAATTAATCCTGAGCCCTGGGGCAGTTTTGTGGCACTTCAACAGCATTGCACATCTCCAAGAAAAGTGCTCCATAAGGTACAGAAGCAGCCTTCTCCCTCTCAGTCCTGGAAACTAAAGGGGAGCACATTCACAGTGCTGACACAGCCACGCCTTGGACACGTTAAGCCACTGTGGTTATTCCAGAAGCCCAAAGTGCCTCATCTACCCACCTTCATCCCATGGCAGCTTCAAAAGCACAGGGAGGCATCAGCAAATCCACAAGAAAGCATCCAAGGTGCAGGAAAAATACAGCAAAATTCAAATTAAATGTCATAAACAAGGTGGCTGCTTGTCAGGTACGGAAATGATCTGGTTCACTCCACCAGATACATTCATTTTGTCAGTGCTCAGTACCTGGGCTGTGCTGAGCTGCAAACTGTGCAGGTGAGCCCCACTGGAGCACAGAGTCAGCCAGGGAGCTTCCCGTGCTCCTTCTGGTACCCCAGCAGGATCAGGAGTACATTCCTCCACTAATGGCACATCTCCACTAATCAGGACACTGTTTGCAAGTCTATGGAAAGCACATCCATGATATCAGCTCTTCTCAGTGCTACCAAAAATGTCACAGGCAGAGAATCAGGTGATGAGCACGATTAGAAAGTCCAGGTAATTTTCACTGGGACTGCTGCCTTGGTGGCCACAAAATATGTCATATCTGTGCCACCACAACTCTTTCCTCCTGGGGGAGGAAGGAACGGGTTTTGTTTGCTTTGTTTGAGAGTTATGGGGCCCTGGCACAGGCTGCCCAGAGAAGCTGTGGCTGCTCCTGGATCTCTGGAAGAGTCCAAGGCCAGGCTGGACGGGGCTTGGAGCAACCTGGGATAGTGGAAGTGTCCCTAAATCCCAAATAAAACACTGAGATCTTCTAAACCCCAAATAAAACACAGAGACCCTCTAAACCCCAAATAAAACACAGAGACCCCTAAACCCCAAATAAAACACAGAGACCCCTAAACCCCAAATAACACACAGAGACCCCTAAACCCCAAATAACACACAGGGACCCCTAAACCCCAAATAAAACACTGAGATCCTCTAAACCCCAAATAACACACAGGGACCCCTAAACCCCAAATAAAACACTGAGATCCTCTAAACCCCAAATAACACACAGGGACACCTAAACCCCAAATAAAACACTGAGATCCTCTAAACCCCAAATAACACACAGAGACCCCTAAACCCCATATAACACACAGAGACCCCTAAATCCCAAATACCGCCCCCAAAATCCGCCGCGGCCCCAGCGCGCCCTCTGCCGGTGCTTCGGGGCCCGGCAGGGGCCGGGGGTGCCCGGGCGGTGATGCGGATTTTGGGGGTTCTGGGGCTGCCATGGGGATTTGGAGTCCTGGGCTGTGATGGGGATTTGGGGGTGATGAGGCTGCAGTGGAGATTTGGGGTCCTGGGGCCACCATGGGGATTTGGGGATCCTGGGGTCGTGATGGGGATTTGGGCATCCTGGAGCTGCGATGGGGGTCCCGGGGCTGTGATGGGAGTTTGGGGATCCTGGAGCTATGACGGGGATTTGGGGGTCCTGGGGCTGCCATGAGGGTTTGAGGTCCCAGCTCTGTCGTGTCCCCCTGGCACGGGGCTCACCAGGAGCAGAGCTTCACATCCTCACAGGGAAGAATTCCTTCCCAATATCCCATCTCACCCCGCCCTGTGTCCTGTCCCTCCATCCCTTGTCCCCAGTCCCTCTCCAGCTCTCCTGGAGCCCCTTTAGGGGCTCTGAGCTCTCCCTGGAGTCTCTTCTGGACAACCACCCGCAGTCCCCAGAGCCTTTCCTCACAGCAGAGGGGATCCAGCCCCTGAGCATCTCCAGCCTCCTGCACCCTGTGCTGAGGACACCAGAGCTCCATCCCGCAGCACGGCAAGGAGAACGTTCAGCGGAATGTTACCCCCGGCTCCAGCTGCAGTTTTAGGCGCTGTTTAAGCCTCTGGAAATCCCAGCATTAATGCAATGGTGGAGGTTGTATCTCTGGCTTCTATCAGCTCAAACAGGCATCTCAGACAGGACCCCAAAAAGCAGATCTATTAAATGGTGTTAATTCAATGAACCTGCAGCAGATGCAAAAGCTGTCACATGATTAAATCACATTTAAATTAGCGCTGTTATCTGTAGAAATAAAAGATGGGGTTGCAGCTTTGGTGGAACACGTGTTTGCAAATCCTCCTGAGCCAAAGGAGCCAGGGCAGTGCCAACCTGTGGCATCTCCAGGCTCCCAGAAAGGATTCCCTGCAAGGCACAGCCAGAGGTAGCTCTGCCACAGCTCCATCCACATCAGCACAGCTGCAGCAGCAGCAAACTGAAACCTCAGCTTCTGGTCTCATAGGCAAAAAATAAAACAAACAAAAAAAATACCCCCAAGCAAAACCCTTTTCTTTGTTTTTAGAGCAGAGGTGCACCAGAACTGTGTAGTACAGCCCAGTGTTAGGGGAAAAAAATAATTATGGGACAGGTTACATGGAAAACAGTGATGCTCACCACCCTGTGAGCTGTGATTTTTCCTTTTATCAGCTCAGTAACAATTACTTCTCTTTCCTATCACTATCTTTTTTTCCTGTGTTGAAAATTGGTGGTTTTTATAAGGCATTTAGGAGGGTTTGTGGTTCAGAGGTACAACCACTCCTGCCCACTGTCTTTATAAGCTTTAAAGGAGAATATGAAGGGGGGGGGAGTAATAATCGTGGTATGTGTTATGCCTGTGCAAAATGGAAGGGTGAAGGAGCAGGGTGGAGACCACAAAGACCAAAGAGAGGGTGGGTGTGATGTCTGCACATCCTCTGGGAAGTGGGTGCCTTGTTCTGCTCTACTCCAGATGCTCATAAATCTCCATCCTGGTGAAGCAAGACGTGCCTTGAAGCCAAATGCTGATTAATAGAAGATTGCTGCCACATCAATAAAATTAAAGTTGTCAGGACATACCCATATCATGATTTTGGAGATCTTAGCTCCCAGCTGCACCCACCCAGAGGCAAATTAAGAAACAACAGTGAGGTAAATAATGTTTTTCAGGGTACAGCTCCCCTGCTCTCCCAGTCTTGGTCCCATCAGTCATTTCACAAAAGACCAAAACTGGAACTTGGCTGAATGCAGACTTTTTCTTTGTCTAAGTCACTTTGGTCACTACTATACCTTTCTCCGTTTTATTTAGCACACCACAAAGACCTTTTACAACTAATAAATATAAAAATATAAACTGATTTTCCCCCTCCTTTTTCTGTGCAGTTTGAGAGCTCTGTTGGGACATCAGTTGTGTACACAAGGACAGCAGACCCTTAGCACTGTAAGCTTGAAAAGAATCTACCCAGCCCTGCAGCTTTCCCTTTCCATCCACTCCCATCCCTCCAGGGGTCAGTTGCATCTTTGGTCATCTCTCTTTGAAAATGCTGAGCCCTGAAAAGGCTCAGCACTTCCCAGTTCTGTTTTCCTAACTTGTAGCCTCTCTTTTTCAAAAATAAAAGAAGAAAAAAAGACTGATTCAGGTTTTGGCAGCTCTCCTCTCACAGAAGAATATTCCACGCTTGCACACAAAAGGGAATTTTTAGCCAACCAGAGAAAAGAGTCAAAATAACAAACACAAACAATTACAAAAAAAAAAATTGCCACACTCAGTAGTTTTTCTGACTGCTGCTACTGGCTCAGTGAGAGGCTGGTTCATTGCCTAATCTTGAGCTCAGAAAAAGACAGATCATCTTTAAGTTTACAGTACTGTTGGCCCAACTACAGAGGATAGGATTTCCCTCAAGCCTTTGCCCAAGCCCCAGTGATGACTCCAAAAACAACAACTCGCCTTGAGGTTGGAAATTTTGCTTCAGAGAGATTTTGTTCCGTAAATGATACACAAATATTCATCTGAGTGGATGGAAAATTCTTAAAAGCTGCATAACATAGTGAATGAGACCAGCCCCGAGATGGAAATAATTTCCTTAATTCCTTACAGCACTGCTGTCACTTCCAGCCATCTGTTAGCTGGGAAGTCACTGATAATCCACGGAGCAGCTTGGGCAATGAAACCCCCTGAAAGCAGAGATCACAAAGAGTTCACTTATTTCTCTACAGTAGAAAAGGAAGTGGGTGGGGAAAAGGAATTAAAGGATGAAACACACAGCTCGTACCCTCCTGGCTTCAGGATAAAAGATTTGCTTTCAAAAAACCCTAGTAATTTCATACTTCCTTAAGAAATGGTGGCCAAAATGTGGAGTGAGCAGCAGTCAGAGGCAGAGTTCTGTGAGCCCAATTATCTTCATTATGGGGTTAGATGGCAATTTTAATCCCACAGGTTTTCCCTGGGCCTGGGGATTTTTCCAAGCAGCCTGGTCAGGATGTTGAGAACAGCTTTTAACAGTGGCTGGTTGAACACTGCAAGAAAAGCAGCAGAGACAGGTTCCCCATTCATTCAGGGAATGACTTGCAGCAAAACTCTGCCCCTGAGGTCTCACCATGTGCTGAGGTTCTCGTTCTCAGTGATATCTGTGGCAGTGTTGCCTTTTCTCCTTCATGTTTTGGGGTTTCATATTGTTTGGTAGCTTTTTACAGACTAAGAGGGGCATGAGAACCTCTTCTATGCTCTTTGCTGTCAGATCCATCTCTGTGGCACTTCAGGAATGTAAAACGGATATGTTTATGCTGTGTGTAGTGCAGAGGTGTAAAAAATGTCTAAAAATTCAAACCATGGAAAAAATATGAAATCAGTAAATACAGAACAGGAACTAAGAAAAAATTATGTTCAGCTGTTCCTCTGGAGTGCAGCTTGAAAAAGAACCTGAAAGGGTTCAATTTATCACCAAGTCAGTGTATTTTTTGGTAGCTCTGGGAGAGCTTCAGTGCTGCAATTGTTAGCCTAACTTGGTCAAGTATTTCAAGTTATTACCTCCTGTTAGTCACAACATGGAAAAACACTTGAAATCTATCTAATCAAAAGGTTCACCAGCTGAGATAGGCCTGATAAAAACCACATTTGTTAGTGCAGATACAGCTTAAGCTCAGCTCCTGCCAGCTGAAGTGCAGCCTGGCTTGTCACCCTGCCCAAGCCACAGTGACCACCACGATCCCCGTGGGCTGAGGGGTCTGGCCAGGCTGACCTGGGGGAAAACCTGCAACCAGGGGCTGCCCTGCTCCAGCAAGGGACAAACCGACAGTTCTGCTTGAAATGTAGATGGCAAAGAAAGCAGAAGCGTGTCTGGACATGCCTCTGACAGCAGTTTTGGTGCTTGCCCAAGACACGGAGCAGTGGATAATCCCCATCCCCAGCCCTGCTCTTCCCAGCCAGCCTTTCCTGCTGGTCTGCAGAATTTTGTGCCAAGTGAAACGAGTAACACGGGGGTGCAGGCAGGCACTGGGCTGAATTTTGGGTGCATGGAAAGGCTGGAGGGTGGCAGGAAGAGGGGTGAGAGCACCCACGCCCCAGGCTGCAGCATTCAGCACTCTGGGCACTGCTCCTGTAGGGAATGTCCTGGCTTTGGGTCACCCAGATGGGCACAGGAGCAGCAGGAGGAAGGGACAGCTGCTCTCTATTTATCTGCATTATCTGCTCTCTAATGCCAACTTCCAAAGCAATTTTCATCTTATGCACGGGGATCCCCCAAGATTTGATCCGAGTGACATCAGCTGCCTTTAGTGACAACCAAAGCCACTTCAGCATTTCAGCAGAGTGCTTGAGCTGAGCTGCATTTACTGCTGGCAGAAAGGCCACCAGAAAACAGATCTGGTTAAATAAGGGAGTGTCGTTTTGGGGTTTTTTTTAACCAATGTACAAATCCCTACTTGTCTTTTGTGCAGCCTCCCCTGCACATAGAGGAAAGCTCAAGATGAGCATAGGTGTGGACTCATCCATTTTATCATAACCATACAAATATATTGTAACTCCTATCCAAAGCAGCAACTAGAAAGAAACCTTTATTTTGGCACATAATCCTCCTAAGATAAATCTACACTAAAAGCACTAGAATCCAAATTGCTGTCTCCCCTTTCAATTTTCCTTGCTGATTTAAGGTTACAGACCAGCCTCACTGAGAGCTGTAGAGATCCATCCTTTCACCCTCTCCTGATTTTCACTGTCAGGATTTCTGTGGGAGTTGGTGCATGGAACTGGACCCAGCTGAATGTAAATATTTTTTATTCTTTTTCTTAAGCTTACTTGGCAGAAATCTCTCTAAAAACTCAAGTGATCTCAGCAAGTTTTTAAAAAGACAGGCTGTGGAAGACTTACCCATATACCCTACTGTTCCTACTCTTCCACGGATTGATTCACCCTCGGGGATTTTAACAGCCAGACCCAAATCAGATATTCTAAAGTGACCTGGAAGGAACAAGCAGCTGTGACCTTTCCCTGCCCAGACTCTCACTCCAAACCAAAATCCCCACGAGTTATTCAGCCGGGAGCCAGGAGAGGGTGCTGCTAATTTTGGCAATGGTCCCATTCCTTTGGGATGCTTTTCCCTGGTTCTGCTCCCGCCACCCCAAGCCCCTTGGAACGGGGCTCTTTTTAACTCCTGGCTGCCGTGGATTTGCACAATGAGCAGCCAGGATATAACAGCCCTGATGAAAAGCATCCTTCGCTCAATTACAGCCGAGCTGGAGCCATGGGAGCTGCAGCTGCTGAGCACTTGTACGGCAGCACAGCAAAGTCACAGAAATGCTCGGGATAAAGGATGCCCCACTGCTCGCTTTGAGCCGTGGCTCTGCCAAAAGCTCTGGGACAGGATCTGTGCTGGATGCAGAACAAGAGGAACTGCCTCTGGCACGGGGAAATGAGCACTGTCATGTAAACAGGGCTTCTGCTTTGTCAGGGACAGACATCTGGCAAAAAATGGGTGACTTTGTTAGGCTTGCTGCTCTGTTTTAGGATGAAGAGAGTTATAAACAATTTACAAAAGGGAGTATGCACCACTTTTCAGCTTTGGACCAGTCACAGAATTATATAGGACCTCCCTGCATCACAATAAATTAGTTTTTAACCCAGGCACAGATGCTACCCACTTGAAATGTCTGAATCTTCAGTAAAAAAAAAAAATCAAGCACGGTGTAAGCTGTTACCCAAGGAGGAATATTAAAATCTTTTTCTCTCCCCCACTCTGATTTTTCAAACCCTCCTTCTCCATACCAATGGGCTGGCAAGTGCAAAGAAATAAATGCAGCAGGAAGAAAAGAAATAGGAGATGAGCAGGTACAAGAAGCATCTTCTCCTGTTCAAGTGACTTACTGCAATTTGTTCAGACCACAGCCCAGGCAGAAGCGAGCCCCACTGTGCCATTCCTTCTTCCAAGAAAAAAACTCAACATTAGGGCAGAGTGTAAACTGTGTTAGCAAGGACTGAGAGCTGAAAATGGGATAACTTTGGGACATGAAGCCATCTCAGCCCAAACTCTGTGCAGAACATGAAAGAGTTGCCAGCACACAGATTTGGTGTATTTGTAGAATATTTTTATTTTTTAGCAGAGAAACACAAAATTGGGTAGAGTTTAAGGCATGCAATTTCTCTTGCTTGTTTTGTGTGCTCATACCTTCAGTGGAAGTTCTATGAAGAGGAGTAGATCCTATCTTTAATCTCTACATAAAGCAACTCTGAGCACCCACTTACAGCCTGAGGTTGGATGCAATGTTTAGTTGTTCCTGGAATGAAGGATTTACTCCCAGGGAAACATTTCTTTTTCCGTGTGATTTGTTCTGTGGCACGTGGAGCAAGTGTCACCTACTCCCAGAAGCAAGTTTGTAATAATACCAACTTTCCCCACATCTACACAAATTGCAGTTACAGACATCTGCTTGCATGGTTTTAATTTGATTGCCCTTTTACTGAAAAATACAGATAATCTAATGAATAGGAAAAACATCTTTGCTTTCTGCACATTGTTGGTGTTGTAGAGAAATGAAACAAACCCAGACACCACAAAGAGAATGGTGCAATCAACTTTTTACCTCTGAGGTAAAAGAGCAACTCAAAGATTAAGAATTCTGTGGGTTAAGGTACATTAGGTTAATTTCATTACCTATTATGTTTCTAACATCATAGGATTAGAGATGCTGCTAAAACATACATTGCCATTTCATTAATTTTTGTCTCGTGGCAGTGTAAAGCACCTTTGTGCCTACTCATGTGGGGCATTTGCTCTGAGTAAGCAAAGACAGAACCTGATAGGGAACATATTGCCAAGGAGAGTGTTGTTCATAAGCAGCTACAAGCTTATTTTCTCTCTTTAACACACTACCTTTGTTCATAAGGCTCCTGGTTTTATTTTCTATTGTTATAATTTTAAAACATGATAGTCAAAGACTCTTCTCCCTTGCTCATGCATTTTTAAAATCAATATGATTAAAAATGAAACTGCTGTGCATCCATGTGATGAATGTGGTAAGAGCTCATTCTGCATTTTTCCCGTGAATGTCCCCATGCTGAATTTTTCAACATCACTAAACTAATGCAGCAAACATTGGGGAAAATACAAATCCCAAGTCCTAAATGGGTTAAGCTGCCCACTCCCAAGGGCTTCAATGCTATCAGAAGTTCTGTCCTCTGCTGTGGCAGGCATTAAGAGTTTGTTATTACAGTGGATTTTCAAAAGAGGTAATCCTGAGATTACAAATAGTTGGCAAGTCCAGAACTGGATGGTCTCATTTCCTAGACCCCATCAGAGAAAAAAACAAAAAAAGAGATTCATGCACATGTTTAGTTCATTCTTATTCAGTAGAACATTGAAATACAGCTTAAGCATGAGGTCAAATACCACTGAAAGTGCCTGAAGTAATATGACTTCACCACTAAATCTTTTGAGAGCATAAAAAGAACATTAACTCAGTGCATGAGAATTACACCTTACAACATGCATATGGAGGCACTGACCTCTTCTTTGTTTTCCTAAAAATGAGCAGAGCATGGAGCTCTAGGGGAAGAATCAGAACTTCTAGCCCCACTTTTAACTAGGGAAAAGCCCATGGAAACAATTTTCTTTACACAACACCTGCAAGAGTGGCTCAGAGTTAAAAGAAGTAATCAAGTCTACCAAGTGAGTTTGCATTCTAAAAATGACAAACTAGACTTAGATTTTAAACATTGATGGTGACAGCAATGTATGAAACATATCTGGCCTTTCTGATAAAAAAAATAATAAGTACAAAATGTTCAAAAGCTAACTGTGCATTTAGATTAGCCAGCACATAAACAAAAGTTCAAGACAAGCAGTGCAAAAAATGGAAGAGTAAATAATGAGAGAGTGGGAAACAGCCAGACTACAGCTGCAAAGCTTGTAAATAGAGCAAGTAGCTAATACACTTTCCCAGCTTAAACTGCAATTTAGTAACACTGCAGTGTATTAATCAAAAAATATATGAACACACGAAAAACTCCGTGCCAAAATGTGCTTTGCAGTGCTGACACATTCCCATGGAATGCTCACTGGGAATGTCTTTCTCTACCAACCTTTGATTGCTCAGGGCAGAAATAAATTCCCCTTGCTCTCAAGCTTGATTTGAGAGTGGCTGAACCCCAAAACCAACTCCCTGCTCCACTGCAGCTCTCCAAAATCACAAGTAGGAAACCCTGAAATATTTGAGTGGGGCAAACAAAACTCAGCAGGGTGATTTGAGCAGAAAAAAATTGAGTAAAACAAAACCAGATTCGGTTTGTTGGTCCTTTGCCAAAGCACTGTTGCTGCACAGAGCAGGATTGTTCAGGAGACCTGGGAGAGACCAGATGCTTCCTGATAGCAGCATCTGATGTCACACTGGTATGAGGGACAAAGCCAAGCTTTGCTGAGACCAGTGTGCCCTGAGAGGGATATTTACTTTTTTTTCTGTCACATTTCCTAATGGCATTTAGGAGTTCTTCAGAGATTCTCTTTTAGAGCCTTTGTTCCCAAGGGAATAGAGGTTATCTCATCCTCTGAAAAAGGTGATTGTCTACTGCAAAAAAAAAATAAAATAAAGGGGGACGTTTAGGAGATACAAAAATGAAAATCATGACTAGGGAAGTGTTTTGATTCAGCAATAAAGGCAAAGCAAAACAGACATCACCCTGAAAGAACAAAGTCACACAGGAAGGAATTGGATTCTACTGAGCTTAACCCTGAAAGATGCTGTCCCTTTATGATTAAATTTGCTATGAATGACTCACCCACAAACTAATGTGAAATGCACTCCTCAACTGCTTCTCCCAGCAGTTCAGGATGTAAAAGCTAGTCCCAAATAAAAATGACAATGCAAAAATAAAAACCCAACCACACTATCTCCCATTTCTTATCATCAAGATGCCTCACAAAAGAAAATACAAGAATTGAGAGCATTTTAACTTGTGAAATATGAAAGGCAATTCATGCTATGGAGGAATAGCTCAGCCTTTTAGCTGGGAAACAGTCCTTCCATGGGTGCTTGCTGAATAGCTATCATGCAAAAACAATTAGTCATTCAAGCAATTAAGAAGGTAAGTATCTCCTAAAAAGGTTTTGAGCTTTCCAAGCCCTAAATGCAACTGCTATAAATCTAGACTGTTCCTGAGTGTAATTTCCTTATTGTATTGCCTCTCCTGAAGAGATCCATTGTGTCTCATGTGTTGTAAATTCTTGATGCTCTTTTAGCTGCAGTCTGAGCCTCTGGTGAGTTCTCCTCTTGCTCCTCACTCTTCTTCTGATTTAGGAATATGTCTGACTTCAGGAAGCGGCTGTAGCTGTCATATTTCATGAGATTGAATATCTGGGAAAAGGGGGAAAGGAATAGAAAGCAAATGACTCAGGAAAATGAGAAGGATGCATTAATTCCAATGTACTTTCGTTCCGTTTGGACTAGAGCATTATTACAGAACAGGACATTTTAAAATAAAACAAACTTCCAACTCTCCAAGGGGCAGCATGTTGCAAACAATGTTGTGGGTTCCTTGGTCACTGCTTGGCAATAACCTCCACATTAGTTTAAAAACCAAATTACAGTTTTCACAGTAGCCAACTTTGCACAGCTAATACTGAAGGTGAGAGGTGCCATGCCTTGGTCAGTGAGGAGGATGATCAGATCCTCCTGGCAGGGTGTCTGGAAGGCATTCAGAGGGACAAAGCAGAGCTTTGAGGAAAGAGAGGGACCTTTCATGCACCTTTCTGACTGCACTGACTGCTGGATGCTGCAGAGTAACTCATGCAGAGCACTGGATAACTAAGGAAAGCCTCTGAGTAATTTACACAAATACTGAAATAACTGGTTTAGCCAATGCTCCTTAAACCTATGCCAATCTTCCCATCCTTTTTAGACCAAATGCCAAGACTGGTCTTAGGCCAGACAAGAAACGCTGCAGGAACCTGCCACAAAGAGCTGACCTGGTACAGATGTGTTTTGCCAGTTAAAATGTGGGTTTAAATTGCTGGTGGATTAAATTTGTGTAATTACACTTTTCACTAGGCCAAGAGCTTCTCACAGCCAGCATGGAAACATGAAGTCAGCCCCAAGAACAGCTTTTTTCTCCCAGGGCTTGAGTTCAGGCTCATCCCTCAGCATAACTGCTGCTCTTCTATTTATACCCACTGCAGACAAAAGAAAAAACAAACCTACAACTCCTTTGGAGTTTTCTGAAAACAAAAGGGTTGGGAGAGGAGCCTGGAATCTGTTCAGGTGTCAAGGTCAGGACTATATTTTGCTTGGTCTTGAAACAGAGGGGAAGGGAAAAAAAGTAAACTTTAAAACTATAATTGAGGCAAAACCAAAGCCAGCCTCACCCTCAGTCTATTATTTCACTGGTGGAGACTCTCTGAGTCACGTTTCAGGACTGATTATTTTCTTATGATACTCAATAACTGAATTTCCAAGACAAATTTCAGGATTCTGACTTGCAGATGTGGCTACTCCATGTGTGGATAACTCATCTTTACCTTTACAGGCCTCACTTCTAGCTGATTGTACAATCAGGTAACACAACTCTTTGCTAGGAGGAAAAAAAATAAAAACAACAATCTCAAACTGCTTTTTCATTTCACATTTTCAAGGAACCTGGACAGATACAGGCAATACCTAAAACTTGACTGTTCTTGTCTGCATTTGCTGAAATAGCTCCCTTACAAGTAGATTACATGGTGGATTTTACTAACCACTATTTGTTTATATATTTAAATATTTAAGTTCATGTCTAAAACTGTGAAAATACTCTTCTTTATGCTACATATTGGAATATGAAAAAAAATCCCACAACACCTGCTCTGTGTAGAGCATGATCTTCAGGGTCTGAACTCCTCCTGAGTTATGCAAAGTCAAATTTTACCTCCTGGCACTGGCTAACTACAATAGAATTAAATTTATCCAACCAGCTCAAGGGGAAAAAATTGTAAGGCAGACATTTCCTGTTAAAACATGACGCCTGTGTTAAGAACTTAGAGCCCCCCTTGTTCCTGGTATCACTCAAAGCATCTCCCAGAGAGAAAGAGCACAGAAGATCAAGATCTTCTGCAGTCTGGTCAGCCAAATAGACAGAGCAGAGCTCTTCATCACGTGGAGAGCAGAACCCTCTTCCCCCTCCCTCCCTTCCTCTCTCCCAGCCTTTGTGGAACAGGAACATTTACCCCACAAGTGTTCTGAAGCACAAGGATTTCTATGAACCACTCCAACACCACTTCATTCAGCACAAATAAACATCCTGGGGGCCACCCCATGAGCACCAGCCCACAGCCCACCAGTGTCCCCAGTTAAATCAGCAGCTCCCTGGAGAACTGAAGCTCCTGTTGCCAGCCCTGTGGCCTTCCAGCTCTGCCTTTTTCTGCTTCAGACCCACAGTGCCAGCAGTGGTTAACACTGCTCTTCAGAGAACAAATTACACCACTCTTCATAACTTTATAAGGATTGAAAACTGGAGAAGACCATAACTCTTCTGAGCCATTATCTAACAGCAATAAACAGTAGCTTCAAGCACTGGAAACTTGCAATGACCCATAAATGCTCTGCATTTGTTTTTAAAAGCTCACAGATTTTCTTCCCACACTAGTGGGATTCCTCTACCACTAGTCCAGTGTGTTTCCAGTTCAGGTATTTCTAATCGTTGGCTCTCCCTGTGCATGTCATTGATAAAATAACAAACATTTTAACTTCAATATTCCTTCCAGCTTCACTCACCCTGAACTGCAGTGCTTAGATCCACCAGAACATTTCCTTCCCTTCCCCCAAGTCAGAACTTTTTCCATCAAAAACTGTTTCTTCACATGGAAATTGGATTTCAGGTATTTCCACTGCTAATGTCTTGGAATCTTCCTGAAAAACAGCAGAGCCTTTGCTCCTCAGACCCCTCCAAGTGACCCAGCCAATGCATGCAATACCTGATTGAAATGGGCTGAAAACACTCTTTAAATCACTGTGCTGTTTCTCCACATAAGGAAAGAGCCAAATGGAAAATACAGGTAGTCCTGAGGATGGTACAGGAATTAAAAATAGTACTGCAAGTGCTGGAAAGCTGCAGATAAGAATGACTCACTTCATAACTTATGCTTTGAAATTAGCTAAATATCAAGAAAATTTACCACCTAAAGACATGCCTGCAAAATTTCTACCAGACCTCCCAAGTTCTTTAGGGAAAGGCAAAGCAGAGACCAACTCCTCTAAGTCTTGCATGTTACAGAAGAGGAGGGTTTTCAGAAAATTTTGTTATATTCATATCAATATAAATATCAAAGCAAAGTAAAACGAAGAAATTTGAGCCCTCAAGGAAACCAGTGGCAACTACAGAAACAAACATCAGCAATGACTCAGAACAAGTGAATACACAGGAAAACAAAGGCACTGAGTTAGTCAGGGTGATTCTCAAGCTACCCACGCAGGAACCCAGGAGAAAACTCCATCCAGTTTTCCAGGAAAGCCCTGAGCTGGAATTAGAACGACGGTATTGAGTCTCTTCATTAACTGGTTGTAGTGAGATGGGGCCAAGAACCTGGAATATCTCAGAGCAGCTGCATTGATATCCCCAACACGGAAGCTGTGCTTACCTGTTCAATCCATGCCATGGCTAGAAAGAAGAGTTCACTAAAACCACACCAAAATGAATGAAAACTGTGTTGTTGAAGTCAATAACTTTACCTGGTCCTGGAGCTTCTGAAACATGAGAGGGTGAGGTGTCTCCAGGATGGTCTCACTCAAACGGGACTGCCCTTCAACATTGACTTGGGAGGAAGCTTTACTGGACAGGAAAGTCATGTAAATCTCTTTAGCTTTTTCCTGCATCTGCAAAAGGACATTTATTTAAAGAATTATTTGCTGTGGAAATGCTCTCTGTGTCAGGTTCATCTTACTTGTGTATGGTCATTTGTACTGGAAGAGGAACACCCCTGCAAGCCAAAAGCTACACTGACATCAGTGAAAGCTGCCAGAATTCAGCTCGTAGGTCACAGCAGCTTGGGATGTTTGAATCTCAGCAGCCAGTGCAAAACTGCTCAGCACCATCAACTACATCTTGTCTCTGCTTTTGAGACAAATGTTTTTCCAGACATCAGTATAGGCAAGGAACCCAGAGGAAGAAAAACTGGGAACTTACTAGAGGGAAAATTAAGTGAAGCTAATGTATAGCCCATGCTACTGCCACATGTCACACCACACTTTGTCTTAACCATTACATCAGGGCACCAACTCCATGATTAAAGAAAACACCAACAACTTGGCTAATTGGCAAAGATAAGACTCTCAATAGCCTCTGAGAGTTGATAAATAAGGGTGTGATCTGCACAAAGCTGTTTGTTGGTATTTGCCCTGATTTCAGAGCTCTTCCCTTGTTAAACCAGTAACAGCAATAACATCTTAACCTCATCAGCATCTTTAAGCTTCAAAGCATTGAGCAGCCACAATCCCCTGAAGTTCAAGGAAAGGCCCCTTAACCAGATGGTTGGATAAGAAGAAGCCAGAGAGGGAGAAGAGAACCAAGCCAGGCAAGAGCCAAGCCCCCTGCTGCAATCTGAATTCTGCATGCTGAGAGCAGCCCAGCAGCAGCTGCTCTGGGCCATCCCCAGCCCTGGGCACTCTCCAGTGTCCCCAGGGTACCTCTAATGAGCAACCACAGCTCCAGAGAGCACCAGCTAAAGGGCTGTGCCTTTGATGGGAACAGGGCTTGAAGAAGGAAGCATTTAAACCCTGCCCATGAAGGAGTCTAAAAATTACTTCCATGTTTTACAGCTGAGGTACATTTACACTTGGGGGTAATCAGAGGAAAAGCTGCATGTGTCTGAGGTCTAAAGAGCTGGGGCTCTCTCACTGCTGAAGGGGGCACCCATTCTCTAGTATTCCTTTTTAAAAATCGTGATTCATCTGGTGGGTAGAACATTAAGTGTCAGGTGCATTAGGTCACAATGAACTGTTTTTAACAATTTCCAACTTGTTTCACAGCTCAGGGAGGACTGGGTCAGTCACTTCTGTTCTAAATGAGCAATTAATCCAAGGGATCAAAGGTGTGACTGCTACAAGTGGCAAAGTTAATGTCCTAATGCAGGCTCAGTAAAGGGGCCTTCAGCTATTATTGTATGAGCAATTGTATTGCCAGTCCCACCTAAATGACTTTTGAACCTCCTGTCCAATTTCAACCATACTTGAGAGAGGGGCAAAGGACTGAGAAAAAAAAAATTACCCTCCTGCTGAGTCAATGGAAAATCAGCAAGAGAAAAGAAAGAGGAAAAGCAGCACACACACAAAAAGAAAAGCTGCAGTATGTGCTCAAAAGTTATCTGCCCTGCTTGAACTGCCAGGATGTTCTTTGCTGCTGGCTACTCAAGGCAGGAGGAGCTCCTCACCAGCCCCAGCACAAGGTGCTGCTTGCCCAAGGACACAGGAGCAAGCTGAGCACTACAGAGAAAGGGCAGAGAGAGGCTTGAGAGGAAACACAAAACTAGAAGTAAGTGTGAGGAAGTTTAAAGAGCATGGAGAGGAACAACAGGACTGTGGGAGGCTGGTGAAACAAGGAGGCTCTTTGGATTTTGTGAGGAAGAATTACAAAGAAAGGAAGTGAAAGAGCTGTGGCAGGGAGAGGAGGCCATTGCAGAGAGAGGACCTGTCTTTACAGCAGTGGGGGAAAATGGAAATGCACAGCTGAATGTTACAGGTTCTGCTGCAAATAGAACTGTTCTATGTCTTTGCTTCAGTAGTACAGCAGCTGATTAACTACAGCTTATAATTTGCTTTAAAAAGAAAGAACAGTCAAAGCTGCCAGTGTGTTCCTACACCCCCCAAATGTCACTCAGGCAGAGCCAGGTTCAGGTGGAGGAGGCAGAGATTGTCCCTGCTCACTCCTGGCATTCTCTGCTCTGCATCAGCCTGCAAATAAAGCCTCAGCACAGGGGACTGCCCCGGAGCTGGAACAGCTCTTCAGCTGGGATCTTGTTCACAGGTGGTTATTAGAGGATTTCTGGCAGTCCTCAGCTCCATCTGTGTGCTCTCCCCAGTGTCTGTGCCAGATTCCCATTTGGAGTACAAAGTTCTGCCTACAGAGCCCCCCTCGCTATTTCAAGTGGATACAATATTCCTTCCCACTTCCTCTCCTAAGGTCAGGCTCAGCTCCCAGATGAGGTGGCTGGGAGCCCCAGATGCTCATCAGCCCATCACCAGCACTCCAGCTGTGCAGCATCACCCAGCCCTGCTAAACCCTCACCACATTCCACACGGGAAGCAGCAGAGGAAACTCCTGAATGTGCAGGACTTTGTTCTGGAATCATTCACTACAAAACTTCAACATGGACATTTTGGTGGCTTTTAGCAATAGCTGAAAATATTCCCCGTTGTTGGAAGCATTTATTACAATCTGTAATTTATTTTTGAAGCTTAGCTGCAAGAGGAGAAACATTTAAACGCTGGGAAGCAGCACGACTGACATGTTGTTTATTTCGTTAACAGTCACAAATGCAACAACATATGACTAACTTCAACAAAATATTTAAAGTTAAATTTTATTCCCTTATCCCCACCACTCCCATTTCAGTAATTAAATACACAAGGCCCACATGGGTGGCAGCAGGGCTCACTGTTACAAGTGGACTTGACCCAATTGCTTTTTAAATCTTCACTAAAGGTTAAATTTGTATTTTAATTTCAATTTTAAAGGAATATCCTTTTCTGTTTTTTTTGTTTGATTTTTTTTTTCCAGCTACAGAGATGTGTCTAGAGCTGAGGAGGAAGTTTTTCCCTCCCTGCTAGAAGAAGATGGGCTGAACCCAGTCCATCTAAAACCTGTCAGTGCAGTCTGCCTGCTGCCTCTTCTGCAGCTGCCAAAATTCTCCCCTGCTCCCTGGATCATCCACTCTGATGGAACAGCAGCCTGTACAAAACCAAACACTGCCCCAGGCTGGCAGAGAAAGGATAAAAATGACGATAAATATCCCTGGCACAATGGATGCTCAACCCACTGCTCATGTGGTGACCTTTGGGCAAATTTAAACTGAACAAGGAGAGTCCCATGGCAGCGCTCTCAGGTCAAGTAATGAAAAGTTTATCTCATCCTTTAAAAACAGGGGGGAAAAAAACCCCATTCATGGAATCATGGAACGGTTAGGATTTGAGAGTACTTTAAAGATCAGCTACTTCCAACCCCCTGCAGGGAACATCTTCAACTAGATCAGATTGCTCAGAGTCCCATCCAGCCTGGCACTGAATGTTTTCAAGGATGGGGCACTGATCACTTCTCTGGGAAATCGGTTCCAGTGTGTCACCATCCTCATAGCAAAGAATTTCTTCCTTACACCTCATCTAAACTTCCCCTCTGCCAGTTTGAAGCAGTTTCCCCTGTCCTGTCACTCCATTCCCTTGTCCAAGTCCCTCTCCAGCTCTCTTGGAGCCCCTTTAGGCACTGGAAAGTCTCCCTCTCTTCTGTTCCCCAGGCTGAACACCCCCAGCTCTCCCAGCCTGGCTCCAGAGCAGAGCTGCTTCAGCCCTTGGAGCATCTCCGTGGCCTCCTCTGGACTCACTCCAACCTGGGTTAAATTCATATCAGCTCATCTGACCAAGAGTCCCAGTGTCTATGAGCTAATCTGTGTGGGAAACCAGTTTTAAGGAGAAGCAAATTACAAAACAAGTAAAAAACTGCTTTTAGAATACTCTGTGCACAATAGAGAGATGCAAAGGGATTTCTGCAAGAGTCACTTTCAGAAGAAAAATCCACGCTTCATGCTACCATAAACACTGGAAAGATTTCTATTTTTAGTGCTTTTCCTAGCTTTGTAAATTATCTAAACAAAACCACCCATAAGCAGTAGCTACAAAAACTTACTGTAAGTCTGTGTCATTCTAAAGCACATTTATTCAATTATAATAATTTGGGCAACACCAGACTCCAGGCTGACCATACTATGGAATGACTGGTACAGAACAATTAGCCTAAATAGAACCTGGTTAGGTCTCTGTCCATTCATTTGGCAATGCATTGAAGGATTCACCAAGCTCCTATCCCTGTACATGACTTCAATATTTTCTGTACTGGCATCCTAAATTAGCAATCCTAAATCAGCTAAGAATATGGAAATTATTTAGCAAGGGAAAATATTATTATTATCCCACTGAAAGTGTGGGACTTTACAGAAAAGTCGACTGACTGGTTGTTCTTTCCTCAAGACTTTCTGTATTCATGGACCTTAACAAGTGAGGGAAGCAGCTGAATACACAAAACTGGAATTACTAAATGTTACAAAGTTCACAGACAAATTGAACATTTTCCTCTTCTTGCAAAAAATAGAATTGTTGAATTTTCATGCATTTATCAATATCCAAAAAATACTCACAGCTAAACCCAGCAAATTGTTTTGAGGGGAATTTTTTTTTCAGTGCAAAACTCAGGATATTTACAGGACATAGACTCCCCTACCCAAAATACATTGTTTGGAAAGACAGGAAAATTTTTGTAGTTGTTGTTGAAAATCTGCTGGGAAACTGTTTTAGCTGACAATATTTGACTGACCTTAAGAGAGGAATCCTGCAGTCTGGACACAGTCCTCTTACACCTGCACTTGATAACACCTCTCCTAGCCCAGCTCTGCCACCTGATTGCTATTCCTTGGCATTTCTGACGTTCCTCCAAGCACAAATAATCCCACAGCATTCCCTGGAGAAGCTGTCAGCCCATGGCTTGGACAGGAGCACTCTTTGCTGGGTTAAGAGCTGGCTGGATGGCCAGAGAGGGCTGGTGAACAGTGCTGTATCCAGCTGGGGACAGTCACCAGTGGTGTCCCCCAGTGTCTGTGCTGGGGCCAGTGCTGTTTAATATTTTTATTGATGACATGGACGAGGGTGTTGAGTCTTTCATCAGTAAATTTGCAGACACTAAGCTGGGAGTGTGTGTTCATCTGCTGGAAGGGAGGAGGGCTCTGCAGAGAGACCTGGAGAGGTTGGATGGATGGGCAGAGTCTTATAAGATGAAGTTTATTAAGTCCAAGTGCCAAGTCCTGCATTTTGGCCACAGTAACCCCCTGCAACATTATGGGCTGGGGATGGTGTGGCTGGACAGTGCCCAGGCAGAAAGGGACCTGGGGACACTGATGGACAGCAGCTGGACACGAGCCAGCAGTGTGCCCTGGTGGCCAAAGGCCAATGGCCAGGATCAGGAATGGTGTGGCCAGCAGGAGCAGGGAGGTCATTCTTGCCCTGGACTCAGCACTGGTGAGGCCACACCTTGAGTGCTGTGTCCAGTTCTGTCCCCTCAGTTTAGGGAGGACCTTGAGTGTGTCCAGAGGAGGTGACAAGGCTGGTGAGGGGAACACAAACCCTGTGAGGAATGGCTGAGGGAGCTGGGATTATTCAGCCTGGAGAAAAGGAGACTCAGGGGTGACCTTATCACTCTGTACAGCTCCTGAAAGGTGGCTGTGCTCAGGTGGGGTTGATCTCCTTCTCCAGGCAGCACTGACAGAATGAGAGGACACAGCCTCAAGCTACACTAAGGGAAGTTTAGTCTGGATATTAGGAAAAAGTTTTTTATGGAAAGAATAATAAAATACTGGAATGGTCTGCCCAGGGAGGTGGTGGAGTCACTATCCCTGAATTTGTTCACAAAAAGGCTGGATGTGGCACTCGGTGCCATGGTTTAGTTGAGGTGTCAGGGCATGGGTTGGACTCGATGATCTTGAAGGTCTCTTCCAACCTGATGATTCTGTGATTCACCTGGAAGAGGTTTAAAGGGCATTTTCCCACTCTCACCTCTTCATGGTACTAAAATGTGCCCTGTGGCAACAAGAGCTGCACTCAGGTAAAAAGTATAAAAGTGGGATTTCAAAAAAAAAAAGAGCTTTAGGAGTCTGACTCTCAAGGACAGGGACACTCACTTAGAGTTTTGAAACTACTTAACTTCATACTCACAGACTGAGCTCTCAAAGAGCAGATAAAATTGAAATTTCTCAAGAAAACAAACAAAAAACAGACACAAACAAACAAAACATGACACATATTTTAGGCCTGACTCTGTGTGCTTCAAAGTCTAAATATGAAAGTGGATCCTGTGTTCCTGGTAGATCTAAATGTAAGCCAAGATCCAAGCAGTGGAAAAAAAAAACTTATTGGAGGTGCCTGGTTGAAAATTTTTCCAATAGAATATTTCCTACTAGAAAGTTAGAGCTGTAGTCAAAATGAAGAGGCTCTGCAGGTATACATCAATTTGGATAAATATTTAAGCAAAAAAGTTTAAACAGAGCCCTTTTGCTTTGTAACTTGTAATTTGATAAGGCAAAATGTTTCATTTTGGTGCTGTAAAATATTTTTGTTTGGGCCATTTGTTATTTTTATGTTTCGTTATGATATCACAGTGGTGTAAATTTCCATGTAATAGCTGCTATGCTCTAAAAAAGTTCTGAATGAAATATCTTTATATTTCCAAACAAGATGATGCAACAGCACTGAATTAATAAAACTTTTGCTACTCCCTAGAAACTACAAAAAGTTCCGTTTCCAAAACATGGGAAATTTGACAATTTCAGTACTTTGTTTTGATTTGAAATAGAACCAATTTGTTTCCAAACAATTCCACCAGGATGATTTTAGTGCAATTTCTTCAAATATATTTATTTGCATTCACTCAAAGCACATTATGCAACAGAGATGTTTTAGCTCCAGCTCTGCTAAGTAAACTTTGTTGACAAGTAGAATTTATTTAGGAAACATACCTGCTTTTTTCCCTGTGTTTTCTTAAATTCTTCACATGCTAACCAGAACAAAACGTTTTCTTCACTAAATTCTTTCTTTAAAAATTCCTAGGAAAGAGGAAAACAAACACACAAAGGTTAGGATCCAATTTCTCTGTTGTTTTTCCCTCTTCCTACTGCAGCTGTTAGAACTAGGAGCTGCCTACAATTCAGTTTCCCATGAGTTTACCCAACCCAGTGTCACAGAACCACTGCATTTATTGCATCTGCAGAATTGCTATTGAGCACTCTGATGCACTTTGAAAGCACATTCCAGGAGGAGGATGGGCTATGTCTAATCTCAGACCATACCAGGAACCAACAGGAATAGTTTCTTCGGGTTCCCTTAAATAACTCGAGCACTTTTACAGCCACTGCTCAAAGAGAAATCCAAAAATATATGAATTCATTACCAGGTGAGTAAAATGAACTATTTTAATGACAGTCACAAATCACTTGGGATTTTCATGTAGTATCTTTCTGACTTTTGTAATGAGTAAAATCTCTACAAATAAAAGTGTTTCTAAACGTGATCATCAGTGGCAATAAATCCATTTAAACAAACTGAAGCAGAAGATGTAGCTGTGTTCTCCATGCTGCTTAAACACAGCACATTCCTCCAAAAGTGAGGCATGCTTTAAAAGGGGAAAAAAAATATAACGCTTGAAACTTTTATAGCTCTGAGATCATCAGTTTTCTCTTTCAAGTGTTAGAAAGTAGAGACTAAATAATGCCAGGAATTAAACAGCACCAAGATTACTTTTTTTTCTTTTTAAGAATTTAAAATCAGCATTTTGCAATTCTTGTTAACCTCGCTTTTCAAACCAGTCTGGCAGGAAACCATTTTATCCCAGTGCATTTTATCAGTATGGGATGGCAAAGGCACTTTCAAGTAGGCAGTTCCTATTCTTACATCTAATATGGCAAGAAGGCCTTGAAACACCAACTCACCACCCTCACCTAATTAAACTTCAAGCCATTTTGAGCTGCACCAGCCCACACTTTGTAGTAAACTGAAAGGGAATATTTTCAGTAGAGCTGCAAAACACAGAGCAAGAGCCACAGAGTCATCAGATTGCTCCTGGCAGCTCACTGCTTAAGGACAGTGTGTGAGAACGGAGAGCCCAGGAGCTCAGTGAGAAATAATGCTTGGCAGGAGGGAGCAGTGGCTCAGGGACTGCAGTTTGTCCAACAGGAACTTGTTAATCCTTGCAAGAGAGGGTAGATCCCATCAGGAAGGTGCAGCCAAAAGTCCTGACCATGCCCTTTGAGCACAGGCTGCAGTGGCAGGGGGCAAAAGGTGCCACCTCAGAAGCTCTGCCAGTGGCACAGCTCCAGCTCTGCCATATCTAGAGGGATGTGTGCCTCTGTTCACAGTGCTGGCACACATCATGCTGGGGCTCATTCTGCACCCTTCATGCTGAGGCTCATTCTGCTTTAAAACCTCATTTCTGCTCTATGTAAATATCCATATTTAATATATCGACCCTAAACCGTTTCACTCCCTCTGGGTCTTCGAGGAGGTTCTCCAGGGATGTGGCCCATTTCGAGGTTCCTTTCAAGGTTTGGTGGCTGCTGCTTGGGTGGCCCTCACCATCATTTATCTCTGGAAGAAAAAGAAAATGAAAAAAACAGGATCTTCTTTAGAAAAGACAAGTATCAGTCGCATGGATGTCTCCCCCCTTTCCCCCTGCACTCTTGACTTCAGCTGCTCTCTTTAAAGGAAACACCATGAAACTGAAAATAAAAACACACACATAAAGACACTTGGATTCTGCTTTGCCTGTAAGAAGGCAAAAATTCCTTACAGTCACATAATTCATGAGCATGTAAGGAGGCACTGTCACTGTTTTATAGGAGCTCAAGCACCTTCTGCCAGGGGAACACAATAACCACAGTCCATATTCTGCTCTGGCAATGTCAACAATGTTGGCTTCTCTAAAGGAACTTCTGGTCAGTCACACTTGAAATTTATTTTTAAGAAGAGAATCATCACTGGAAGCTGAATGCTCAGTAAAAGCAGGGAGAGAAAGAAAAATAATGGTTTGTTTAGCAGGAGAACCAGTCCAAGATATTAACCCAGTCCAACGGGAGGAAAGACACCCAGCAGAAGAGCTCACTCCAGCTGAGTCTAGTTTTGGGCAAGAGGATGATTTTGCTGTTTGTTTCCATGCCCTGAAATTCTCCTTTTATGAGGTGCACTGGAGTGTGCCCACATCTGATGTGCCAGCCAGCCTTCTCACAGACAGGAAAGATGGAATACAATTTCTATTTTCTCTGTCCCAGGAACAAGTGCATTTCATTCGAGGCTGGTGATGGCAAAAAAACCCTGTTTGCTGGCTACTCTTCAGAAAACCTATTACTTGGAAAAACTCCAGGAATGCTATTGCTCATGTGAAAAACTCTAACACGGACATAAAGTGCTCAGCCTCCTCTCCTCTAACACACAAAATGCCCTGGGAACACAGGAGGGAAGTCTGAAGGGTAAGAGCTGCACTTCAGGTCACTATGCACTGGCGAGATGCACAAAACTCTTACTGTAACAACTAGATCTTCTATTTGTAACTCCTTCATTTCTCCTTACCAACTTACTGGAAATCTGGATCTGGCTTAAACTCTGCTTTTAAAAACCTTTCTTTCACCATGAAAGTTAATCTTCACTAAGTATCTCAAAAAATTCTCTATGCAGAAATACATACATAGATACATATATATAAATACACATTAGCAGATGCCCTTTCCAGTTGGTGACTGGAAATAATGCTGAGGTTAAAGCCCTACAGAATGCTGGCATGACAGCAGAGCCTCCTGAGCCATGGTTGGTAGGGACCTGTGGAGTCTGTTTGTTTTACAAACTGCTCTAAATGAATGAACATCTCTTCTGCCTTGATAGGAGAGGGGATTTTGTTCCAGAAACACTCTGCTAGCTTAAAGGTCAGGAGCCAGAACCTAAGGATTGTCTCCAAACCACAGCTGCAGCCTTCACATGTGACAAGAGCACAGAGAGTTAACACCTCCTCAGTTTGCCCCCCTTCATGCAAAAGGATGTGGTTCTTGATTAGCACTTGAAAAATTTATTTTAGAAACCTGACTCAAAGTATTTGGGCATCTAATCTCAGTGAAATCTGTGAGATTTGAGTGGGAATGGCCAAGTGTATTGCAGCAGAACACGAAGCCCTCTGGGGAGCTGGGATGTGTTGTGATGCTCACGCTCACCTTGGGGCAGGGTGGCAGCTCTGGGTGTGCAGCTGCTCATGGCCTGCAGAACCGGCCCATTCCCCCTCTGAGCAAAGGATTTAGCACACAACATAAGGGGAGAACATTTAATTTCCAGTGTTTCTTTTCCAGCCAAATCTGAAGTGGACACGAATGATTACTTTGAAAAGCATGTGTTTCAATGAGCCAATGCAGACCCAGGCCCTTGAGAACCGAAAAAAAAATTCTGGTGAGGAAAGGCCAGAATAAGTCCTTCCACAAACCCAAGATACATCAATCTGCTTCTCTTTTGCTGCTTTGACTGGCCATTTTCTACCCTCCCTGAGCGTTTTCCCCATCCTCCTCTCACTTCCAGCCTACCCAGCACAGCCCAACTCTGCCCCTCCATTTATGTTCTGCCCCCTCTCCTTCTTGTCAGCCTCCAATCCCTGCTCCCTCTACTCCTCTTTTCCCTGAATTCTCCCCCTACAGCCTTAATAGAACAAAATTTGGTTTTGAAGGGAGGACCTACATGTCCATTCAGTTGAGCCTTGTACAGGACCCTGTGCTCAGTTTATTTCCTCACTTAACCAGCTCCCCTCGACCCAAAAAATGCTGTGGTACAGAGACAAGGGTTGTCTGTCCATTGCAACCCTTCCATCTACCCCTTGCCTCATTTATTCAATTTATTCCTTGCCTCATTTATTCAATTTATTCCATGTATCCCTTGCCTCACTTATGTCCCCAGAGCAGAGGCTGTGAGGTGTCTCAGGCTCTGGGTGCCACCAAAGGTGCAATCTCAGCTCAGCCCAGGCTGCAGCTCCCAGCATTGCCCACCCCAAGGCTGGGGACAGACACCAGGCTGAGCCCCATCAATCCTTATGTCCAATGTTCCTCTGCCACCACCATAAAACAGCAACATTCCCCTTCAGCACAAACATAAATAGGCTGCACACGATGGAAGGAAACACCCTGAAATTTTACAAGGCTATTAAAACTGCTGGGTATTTTTATTATATCCCGTTAAATATGCCATCACCAACATTTATTCTAATACAAAAGTGACCCAACATCCCCCCAGTCAGGATCATAACTTTTCACTCCACATGCTGGTTTTATGTAGCAGATTTAATATGTGATTTTCAGAAGTTTTTAAAGAGTTTAAAAGACAAGAAAGAGGCTTTCCCCACAAATGACTCCAGAAGTTGATCCCCAAATCCATCCCTATTACTAAATTACCTTAAAAATTATACTTTCACTGGAGTGCAAATTAGTGAATCTGAAACAATTCAATGGAGGAGGCAATACAGCAGTGTAGTTACATGAATGATCCTCCTGACACCCATTTATCTCTGATGTTTATATAAAGATAACTTTCTCATGTTAAAATAATCTACTGACAAAGTTAAGTAATATAGCCTTGGAAACAACAAGCTTGATCCCATTGTTTAACAAGAACCAAAATGTACATACATTTGTCTGATCATTTAAATGAGGAAGGCAGACATTTGCTGTTACTAAAAGCTGGGAGATAATTTTGTGCATCACAAAGGGCACTACAAAATGGCAGTTCTCCCACCAATATTTCTGTAAAAGTAACACACAGAATATGCATCAGATAGTAAATAGGTTGACTACATTTCCTACATTATGGTACGTTCATTACATTATAATGTGCTAATTAAATTCCAGAGCAGAGCTTGCTGTCTTTTACACGGGTTAGAAAGCCAGAGGCAGAGAAAGACACGCACAGCAGAGCACAGTTGTAAGAGTTTCTGCTGAAGCAAACTTTCCACTGAGTTGGAAATGTGCTTCAGAGACACCACGGCTCACACAATGTGCAGGGAGCAGCCAGCTGCTCCTACCAAGGCAGCAAATGATTAAGTGCTTCTTTTAACAGCACCATTCTTCAGAGAACTCCTTGCTAAGCCAGCAAACAGGCAGTTGCATTATCTGGAGCATTATTTTAGAGGAAAACCTCGCAGGAGCTGCCTTCCCATCACACAATGGCACTGCAGCAGCAGGCTGTGGATAAAGGCTCTTTGTGCACAGCAGAACGGTAAGTGCAGCACTAATAACGCCGTAATTATCAGCTGAAGAGTGCTATCAAAAATGCCAAATATTTGCATCCTCCAAACAGGAACTTGGACTGCAATCCCAGGAAGTATCAATACCATTAATATATACAACTTTGCAGGTCAGAACTCACAGTCGTGGCCCTTGTTTTTGACAAGCACGAAGAGAAAAAACCTATGGGAGTCCATGAAACGGAGTGATTCAGACACGGCTAATTGAGTTAGACATGCTGATCACTCTGCCTTCCCGAAGCTTTCCCAAGCTGCTGCCACTCTCCAGCTGTTGATACCGTGGCCTTTGTGGCACCATATCGAGCAGCACAGACCCACACCCTTCGCAGAATCCTGCTGAACACGTCCCTTCGCAGCCGCCTGTGCTGCCCATCTCCTTCCCGCACACACCTTCTGCATCCCCAACAAACAACTGCCACACAAAAACACTCGCGATGACAAAAGCACCGTGCAAACAGCACATTCCTTACTCTATATTGAAGCATACACGTACAACAAGAAATGTTGCTTCTATTTCTTTTTGAAGAACTTCTGACCAGACATCCCTTCATCCACCTGGATCATAAATCTGCAAGCCATGAGCCTTTATTATTACTTTTAAAGCATTTTCAATACCTTATCGTGTCCTACAGTCACCAGAATGCCTACCCAGCAACAATCACTAGTATGAAATTAATAAATCCAAGGTATGAAGCAGTGGGAAACTTCATAAGCAAGCAGCTGAAAAGGGAAAATTCCCTTACTTTCCATGTATCCAAGCATCAGCGGATGAATCCTCGTACAACAATTCTTTCCTAGTAGCAGCTGAATTTTAGACCTTTTTGCTCCAGCAGAGCTGTCCTTCACATGTGTGGGGTATTCAGAGCATGAGGCTCAACATCCTCTTTTGACTGTCTCTAGCAACAGATGGCTACTGGATTCCACTTTTAACCATAAGGAAGGAAACTAAAGGGACGTTCCTCTTTTGTAGCATCTCTGGAAGTGTTCAGCAGACATATAGCCTTTAAAAAACCCCCTCCCCGCCTGCCCCCCTCCCCCGCCCCCCCCAAGAAAAAAAACTCAACCCAAAAAAAACCCCAGAAAACCCAAACAACTCTAGACAAAGATCTCATTTGGCTTTTCTTAGAAAGACTGCACCTTCTTCCTGCACATCACAAAACACAGTGTTATTTTCTAGGATTTGGAGATTGCAAGTGTTGCCCCAAATATCTCAGCAGTGACAGACACCAAACCTCACCCCTTGGAACCGACAGACTCGCAGCATCGGGGATACAAAACACAAAAACGCGTTACAGCGCCTGTCTACAGAGGATCCCTGCTGTCCTACATTATTATTCCTCGGAAATCTCCACTCCAGCTCGAAACGCTCGCTCCAAAGGCAAACTCCTCAAAGTGAGTGAGAGTTGGAACAGCCACGCTCTGATGGGCTAAGGACTGTCTCGGCCCGCTAAGAGCAGCAGTTCCGACCCAACCCGGGCTGCAGGAGCCGGTTCCCGGTTCCGCGCTCAGCGGGAAGCGCCGCGCTGCTCCCCGGGCACGGCGCACCCCCGCGGGCTCGCTGAGGGCCGGAGGAGCCACGGAGCAGCCCCGGCCGGGGCCCCGAGAACCGGCGGGGCCCAGGGAGCGCCGTGAGCCCCGCGCTTCCCCCGGCGGGGCCGCGGGCTCCCGGAGCGCGGCTCCCCTCGGCGGCAGCGGCCGCGGGCTCGCCCGGGGGTCGCCGCCCCGTCCCCGTTACCTGAGGGCGGCCGCTTCCTGCTGAGCCGGCTCACGGCCCGGTTGAACATCCCGGGCGCCGCTCGGCCCCGCTGCCGAGCCCGAGGGCGGCCGCGCTGCCCCGCCCCGCCCGCCCCGCCCCGGGGAGCGGCGCCAGCCCCGCACCTGCCCGGCCCCGCCGCGCCCGGCAGCGACATCCCACGGACCCCCGGGGACCTCCCGTGCGACGTGGCACCGGCGGGGATTCAGCCCCTCGCGGCTTTCCCCTCCTCAGCCCGAGCCGCGCCGCCTCCGCTCTCACAGCCCCGCTATTTCCGTGCGCCCACAGCCTGCTCGTCCATCCCTCCTCTGACTCTTCCCAGCTCAAGCCCCCAGCTCCTCATTCTGCTCCTGTCATCGTGCTCCTGGACACGGGAGAGCAGTGTCCCTATCTAATCCATCGATAGATGGCATTAGCCACCAGCCACCCTCCTGTCTTTGCTTTAGCCACCTTGGAGCAGTGCAAGAAGCAAAAAGCGCTTCCCCAAGACTGGCACCCTCATGAAATTAAGTCCTGTCTTACCAAAACAGACACATCAAGCTTTTTGTGTTGGAGTGACTCCTTTGTTGTTCCAACAATTATTTCTGAACAGAAAAGCGTAATTACGATTTTAACAAAGGTACTTTCACTTTCAGAAATAACGTTTTTATCAACGTATTTGTTCAAAAATCCAGCACGTGAGAAGTTTGTGTAATTCTGACAAAGCTGCAAGCCATCAAACAGACAATTACCTCAGCAAAACAGTAGTGGGAGGCAATGGGAGCACTTAAATCCCACTGGAAATATCACCAATACACAAAAAAATCACAGAATCCACTGCTAGCAGACAAGTCAACAGTTGTTTTATTTCCACCTCAGCCAAATCCCATCCTGAACGCACAGTAACACATTGCTAAGAAGCTCATTTCACAGAGGGAACTTGGATGGGCTCCCCATCTCACTGAAAATTATGGATATTTTCCACTTATATGCACAAGGCCAAGATCTCATTCCTGGGAACTGGTGACACCAGAAGACTGAACACAAGAATCAATTGCATCTGTGCTTCCAAAATAAACAACAGCACAATACCTTCCAGCTGAAGGGATTTGGACTGCACCCCCTGGACCTCTGCCTTCAGCACCGGGGCCAAAAGCTGTTAGCTGGTTAAGATTTCTTCCCTTTTAGGGTGGATTAAAAAAATATGAAAGTTTGCTGCTCTGCTGAGGGAACTGCTCAGCAGCTGCACGTGGCGCTTCCAGGCAGATGTGTGAGACAGGCACAACATTTGGGACACAACTGGAAATTCCGTGCAAGCATCAGAAGAGCAGGGTGTCACACCCAGGCAGCAGCAGGGCCCCGAGGGCACAGCTGGGAGAGGTAAAGCACGTGGAGAGGCACATGGGAAAGGAGCAGCGGGCAGGGTGGGAGAAGACAGCTTGGACATGCACTTCCCAAAGCTTTTTTTAGTCATAGCCACTAGTGCCAGGTATTCCAGGCAGAACATTTACACTGAAGCAGTACAGACATCACCAGATTTTATTTTTCTTTCAGAATCAGGTCACAAAGCCCAAAGTTTCTATTTTAAGTCTTAGGAACTCATACTCCTAGGACAATTACACCCTCTTCAAGCCAGTGTACTGACAAGTTAACTGCATTAGCTTTAAGACTTAATGTCAAGGATTTGGGGCAGAGGGAGTACCTAAGGACTGTGAGAATGGTTGGAGGCCAGACTGTGCTGGTAGGACAGCACATCTCCAACAGACCCAAGAGAGCCCAGCTCCTTGTCCATTCATATAACAGGAAAATTACAGACCTGCCACAAATTGACCTCTAGAATCCAAGACATTCTCAGTTCCTTTTCCCCCGTTGATACAAATGTTTCCAAGATTTGTTTCTGCCCCCTTTCCTTGAAAATACTCCTGCAGAGGCAGCATCCCAGGTGGGCACATTGGTGCCTGCTTTCTCAGTGTCATGCTCCTGATGCTGCTCTGTGTTTCCTGCTCTCATGTTCAAGACCCAGTGCATCATCAGACAAAATGACTTCAGGAAATTTTCCTTCCAGGTGAATTCAGCAGAGATTTTCAGGCACGGTTCATTTGCTGGTGTTTTTTTCATATCTTTCCACAAATAAACTGTAATACCCCTATATGCCAAATTATGATTTAATTCGAACTGTGCCAGTGTCCTCATGCCACATCTCTTAAGTTTTTGCATTGATTTTTAGACCTTGCATCACAGCTTTTACTTAATTTCACAAGGCAAAATTTTCCTTAAAAATGAACCAACACATGTGTTTCATAAACTCTGGCTGCAACCCCAGCAATAGAGAGGATGGTGTGCTCTGAGTACTTACCACATCATTGCACTCACACCTAAGGAACTGGGTACCATTAAAACTGAGATCTGTTCAAATAGTCAAATACCATTAAAAGTGACCCTGAAAACTTTTGTGAGCCTCCTCCTGCTCCATTCTGCACATGCATGACTTGTTAGCACACGGTGTGAGAGCAAGCCTTGGGCTGCTCATCATCCCAAACCAGGGCAGCTTTGAATTTGGATAAAGTTCTGCAAATTTCTCACTGACACCGGTAGGAACAGGTGTGAGTGTGTGTAGGGGGAAAGAGAATGTGCAAGACACCCAAAAAGGCAGACACACGCTTGATAATGTGATTTCAGACAAAGATTCTATTTTAAAATTTGACTTGTATTCTGAAGAGTAATTTTACTTAAGTTTAAATAGCTGGATTTGAAAAGAAATGAAATGAGTTGTGCTTAGCTGTTGCCATTGCAAAAATCTATTCTGGAACATGCTGAGCTATGAATAACACCACAGAAAATTCATAAAATGCACAGCTCATTTCAACGCCAAATTGCAGTTGAAAGACTCAAAATTAATCAACAGACTATGAGAACCCCAACTCATGATTTAAACCTGATTTCATTTACATCAACATAAGGCAACTGATTTCAGTAGAGGTGGAACTTACTTATGTGATTATATGAACTTAAAATTAGAAATGTTAACAATGAGGGGAGGAGGCCTTCAAACTAGGAAACTCTTTTCTCTGAAAAAAATCCCAGCTCTTTAAAATCATTATTTTAGACTTTAAAAGGTTAAGAGCAGAAAGTAAGACTAGATACTGCACTGCAAACTGAACCCTGGCCAGAAACGAGGTATTTTAATTAAGAATTCCTGCTCAAAAATCCTAGACTGTTCCGAGTATCACAGGTTCAATAAAAGCAGGTTTCAAACTTCATCAATGTTCATCTTAACATCTTGATATTCATGATGGGCTGGCAAACACGGCTTGAAAGCTTTTCCTTCCACATCAGCCAATGCTGAAATGCAGAGTATCACGAACCTGCAGGGACTCAGATTTATGGGGTTTTAACCTAAATGCTTCAGCACAGACATTTTCAGTTTCGCCACAAAGCAATGAGTGACCAGCTGCTAGAACACAGCACAGGGTGGTTAACCTTGGTCCTTTCAGAGGAAGCAATGGGACTGGATGCTGAGATCTGGGGTGGTTTTTCACAGTTCAAAGCCAAGAATCACTTCTGAGTTTTATTAACCTTAAACCAACAAACTATTTTTAGTTTCAAACCAAGGCTTGTAAGTCTTAGCTAAATGAAGTTACTGCCTGAAGATTCAGATACCAGAGTAAAAGAGCAGATAACAAAAGGTTTTAATCTTTTAGTAAGATACATACAGAGTAAATCTAAACATAACCTTCCTTAAAGGTCCACAGCATAAAACAGCCTTGAAAAGAATTCTTGTAGAAAATTATATTCTATTTCAGGCTTGCCTAAATAAATCAGGGGAATTTGTCCAGCACTCCTCACTTTGAACTCACAGAAAGCTCTGACTCACTCCTTTGTAATACTTTCTAGTATAAGGAGGTTCACGGGGTCAACTTTAATCCCTAATCTTGTGGAACATTCCTCAGTACCTCCAACTCCAGCAGCTTTTTGCATGCCAAAATACAGACTGCAAAATTCTGGCAGCGAATTCAAACATGCAGAAACTGAATTACAGGCTGAGTAACTCCAGTAGTGCTCCTACCTTGCATTACTTACACCTATATCTCTTAATAAATTGCACTCAGAAAAAAAACAAGACAAAGTTTTTCAAAGCTTGAAATTTAAGTGTGATTGTCATTTTTTTAGTTTTATGCTCTTTGCATCTGACAGGGAAGAGAACGTTTCATTAGATTAGTATTAAATGTGTATTTAAGTTTCATAACAACCTTACTGCTAAACCACTCATTTTTTCTTCAACTTTGTTCTATAAAGAAGAAAGAATCGTATTTTCCTTTCATATTGCCTTTAAATTTCAAATGCAAACACCTTGTGTTTTTTTAACCTACAGTACTAAAACGCAGCTTTCAGGAAAATAAAGCAGCACCATTAATTAAGTCATGTGATGAAGAAATACAGTTTTCAATAAGCAATTTCACAGCAATAAAAACTTCGACCTGGTAAAATATTCATATATTCAACTAGAAATGAAATTATAAATCATCATCAAAATCCTAAAAGCATTCTAAGGCCTTCTGGACTACCCACAGGTAGGACTGACTGGGGAGTGCAGTAAAGAAAACCCAGCTTTTGTGAAATGTTCAGTCTGGTATGAACCTGAAGATAAAAAAAAAAAAAAAAAAAAAAGATACTTAGCACATGCTTTCAACACCCATCTATAAATATTGAAACAGATATAGACAACAGAAATCAAAGATTTTTGCATTACAGGGGAATATTAAAAACGATACCTGAGGTCAGTGTGTTTCTGCTAAGAACCAGATCCAAATACAACAGACTTGTCTCCTGGTGCATGAAAAGTAAGTACAGCTCTGTTGACCAGAAACATAATTAAACATAAATAAAGTGAGAGACACAGCAAAACATGGTGTGGAAAATGAGCGATGCATGCCCCTGACAACAACTGAATCAGAACTCACAATTCAAGTATCCATAGGCATTTTTTACAGTGAAAAAATTACAAAGGAATGCCTGTTTCTACAGCCCCTGTAAACTCAAGACATACCTGGATCCCTCTAAAAAGTATCTTGCATCTTGTCTTCATTTTACTCAGAAGGCACATAAGGAGAAACTCCAGAAACACCTTTCAGTAAGGATTTGCTGTAGAAGCATTCCAAGGAAACATCAACTTCTAACTCATGCAGCTTGTCAGACACTTGGCACTACACACTGTGACCTTGGAACATGAATTCAAATTAAAATGTCACATACCTTGGTAAATTTCTATGCATACATCTTGTAGGAAAGTTCCTGCGTTCTTCCATAAAAACCCACAGAACAAAAAGGTGCTGGAAGGAACTCTTTCAGAAGTCAATATGAGCACAGCATCACACTGTGTATTGGCTTTAAGTCTTCAAAATGCAGCATACATTGAGCAATATCTGTTGGTCCTCAGACCTCAGGTATTGACCATTTCAAAATGTATCAGCAATACATGTGAACAGCTGTTACACTTCTGGAACAAAATCTTGTTATATGCACACTGCAAGTTTATATAGGTTTGTTCCCATATGAAAATATCCATTGTAAGTGATTTGAGAGATGCTTTTGGACCTTCTTATCCTTGTTCCATAGAATGCATAAATCCAAGTAGGAGGCAAGATTCACCTAGGAATAGTATCCTAGAAACATTCACATTTTATTTTTCTTAGCCTGAAATCAATTTCTAGATAACGTCACAAACACAAATTCCTCCTACAAAACCACAGCATGTACCTGTAAATGAAAAAGCCCAAATTTCACACCAAGATAGCAAGAGTTCAGAAAACATTGCACCTCAGCTTTCTCTGAGTATTTGCAAATATACAGAACAGATTTATTCTGTAGAGAACACAATTTACCAAAGCAAGGAGCAAGGCATAAATATTTCCAGCCTTTGACTGTACAAGATCTGGCGCAGTAGCTGTAGGATGGAACAGCAGCTCGAAGCAGTTGAGTCCAAGGTGTATTTGTGTAGACTCCTTGTGCTTTCTGGTGCAAGTAAAACTCAAGTAGAAATGGCTCTACAAAGGTATATTGCAAAATTAAATAGTCCTTTTAATAACTAAGAGGGTAATTTCCCCCCCAGTCAGTACCTGAGTTGGAAGATTTGCAATAAGCAATAAATTGTATCAATTGGTCTTTCCCATCACACTTGATAACCCAGCATTAAAGGAAACAAGTAATTTGTGGAGTGAAGAACATCTGCCCCATTGAAAAGAACAAAAAACCCATGAACATTTTTCATGGAACAGCAGCCCAGTAATAATTTCCCATTTATTAAGGTCAAAGAACTAGCTACTCAAATGAGGACAGCAGCTTTTCATCATCCCTGTGATATTTTTACTTCTACAGAGTTGGCTCTGGTAAGTCAATTTCCATCCAGGAAATGTGAGCATTATCCAGGGTTTTATGTGGTAGACCTACAATTCCTATTCAGTTCTTATCCATCCCTGTTCCAGAAGTTGTCAAGCATGGGACTATGTTCAACAAGCAGCTGTGCATACCTGAAACTACTTCAATTCTATAAACAAAAAGGTCAGTATAGACACACAACAGAATGCCAAGCTAAGAGGTCCACATTAAACAAAAGTCTACAAATTCAGATGCTTAAAGCAATTTGCTCCTTTATTTGTTTAGCCACCTTCAGTGTTCTAGGTTGGCTGTTTAATATGCATCTACTTTCTGAGGAACTAAAGAGGTTATGTGGTTTCTACTTCTGTAATTTTAAAGCCACATTATTTTAAGCAAGCAGATAAAGCCAGTTTGTGTCTGAATGGTCACAACCCTGGGGGCACTGCTGCAGTGTCTGTGTAAACCTGCTGTGATCTTAAATGTGTCTGACAGTCTGCCTTGGCACTGCTGCTGCTGCACCAGGCACACTGGGCTGCACCACCTATTCTCATCATCTTTCCCCTTCCTCCTCCTCTTCCCTTCCACACCAGCAGCTGGGAAAGACAGCTGCTGAAAATCTGGGATTTGTGAGAGCCAGGTTCATACAAGAATGGTAACTGAGCCACTGTTTTAGAAGGGAAACATTGAAATACCATCACCCATCAGTACAGAAAAGTCAGTCTACACTGAATTCCCTGATAACACCATTAAGTGTTTTTATTCTAAACAAAAAACAGTCTGTGCAACTCTGATGCCTTACTGACAGCTTCGACACTAAGATACAAGGCAAAGCCATGTTTCTTTCCAGAGCATATCAAGAATACTTTAATAACCAGCAAGATTCAGATCAGCTTCAATCAAAGCACAGGGAGCTGTGTATTTAGGCAAGAATAACTTGTATTCAAATAATCATTACTGATGTCAAATTAACGTTCTGAGTCATTATCCCTTAAATGTCAGTGAGCAGAGCATGTCATTCACACATCCATGATCTACATCAGCACACAGCCTCAAAAGGACAATACAATCAGTGTTCACTTGTCAACGTGAAGTCCTGTTTCTTTTTCAAGTAAAACATTCAGTAAACACTTCAGCATTTTCTTTGATTTGAAATTATAGTACAGCAGGATGGGATTTTATCCATGTGATACTGTAAAGCACAACTTTTAAGGGTTTTTTTTAAACAATTAACTGGATTCATAGAAGTCAGCTGAAATGAAACACGACAAAGACGTTCCCAGAAGCTACTGCCTTCCAGTTGCCTTTTTATGAACAGAAACTTCATTACCCTTACATTTATCAATGTGGGACATGCACCACATGTGATAATAACAAATGAATTCTCACTGACTTTCAGTAGAACTTTCTTTTGCTCTTACAGCTGCAATCCAGACCCCAGATTATATCTATATATGAAAATTCAAGCTGGAACAAGGCAGTTCTTCACAAACCCCATCCATTTTTTGGAAGTATACTGAACAAAAGATTGCCTGTGTCTTGCAATGTAAGAACAGTGCAACAAAATCTTTTATTGCTGACCAGGAAACAGTTTCACGTGATTAAAACAAACACTTGTGCCCTTGTTCAAAAACAGTCAGATAATTAAGAAGTATCAGACACTAATCATGTCCATACAGTTTAAGTCTGCTTCCTTGTGTACAAACACAAGAAAAACAAATCACTATTTTTCTGCAAAACTAAGCCTTATTCACTGTGAGACTTTAAGTGAAATGAAGGCAATGGTTCTGGTACAGTGAATCGCTTCTCATGAAGTTATCTTAGTAAGAAGAAGGTTCTGCAGGAAGAGTATGACTAAAAACTGTTAGCAAATATACACAAGGAGGCAGGACTGATGAGAAGCTACACGTAACCTTAGATTTACAGCCTTACTACTGCAACTCCACAAAGTACAAAACGATTTTGTATGAAATTTTTTTTAAATAAAACATCTTTTACATGATTGCAAGTGCATAGTTTACAAGTTCAGCCTTGTCTGCCTGTTGTCAGTTTTACAGCAAAGAGGGACAATGCTTTGACAGATGACAAATACAGGATAAGCCCTTTATCATGTTCCACTTTTATTGAACATTTTCTGCAAATGCAGATTACAACCTTGGTTTAGGTTGCACGCATCAACTTAAGCCATAATAAATCAGTGTTTCTGAAATCCAAATCCTAGTGGCAAGGGTTAGGTAGTGGTCGATTTCTGTAGTTAGAGAAATTACAACAGTGTAAGTGTCACTCATAAAAGCAGTATGGTGCAAGAGGCTCTTTGGTGCCAAAAAATTGTCAGTGATGCATTTATGAATGCTACTGAGTAAAAAGCAATCTAATTTACAACTCTTCCTCGCAGTGCTAGAGAAACATTAAAGGACTGGAGACCCCCACACCTTGAGCAGTCTGCGAAGAAATATCACCATTACAGAAAAGCTGTATAAAAATCAATGACAAAAAACTTAAATCAGAAGGTATATCCTATCTTTCATCCTGAAATACAGGTCAGGTACGGCCCAGCTCTACAGCAGGCATATTAAATAATCAGATTTAAAGTGATCTACATATTGAGACCTGAAAGATCACTGCCTTAATCTCACACCCATTTATATGGGCATTTATGTGGCAATGTACTTGCATCATCTAAATCTTCAGTAGCGCCTAAAGAACAAACTGCCTCCACACCAGCATGCACCCAGAACAGCCATATGGCAAACACCTAGAAGGATGTAGAAACCCCAGATTTCAAGTGAAGTCTAAGAAATCCTACAGGAACTCACAGTTCATCTCTCTGCTGACTCGTGACTTTTTAAACCGGCTGAGTGTACCAAAAACACAGACTTACTTGTGAGGTTTTTCCAAACTACAATGTATAGGCCGATCCTCGCGTAGATATACACATATGTACAAAATGTATAGAAAACCAGGAGTCCTGCAGACAAGATTCCTATCTTGAGTGGAAAGACACTACAGATACCATAAAGGAGAAAAGGAGATAAAGGGCCAATTCTGCCAGCATGAGCACTCGTGGTTCCACACTAACTTCAGTCATTATTGCATGCATTAGAAGCCCAGAGTCACAAGTACCTCTGGTGCAGCTGAGCCAACTGACTAAACTGCTCTTCCAGTACATCTCACTTTCAACCTGATCTAAAAGTCAAGGTACTACTTCACACATCAATAAAAGAGGAGGAAAGAAAACCCTCATGTGATTTGCTACAGCAATAAGTGTAGTTATTTGCACAACCTGGCTGGGTTTAACACAACTGCAAATCTCCATTTCAAAACAGGCTATTCTACCTCGCAACACCTGCATGGTCAGAAACAGAGAAGAGAAAAGATACAGCTTCTCAGACACTCACTCAGAACTACCATCTCTAAAAACCAAACTTTCTGTTTCTTTTAAAATGCAAGTTTGCTTCACTGAACTACCACTGCAAATCCTACTCTTTCCCTTCCAACCGTGCCTGCCTCAGCATTCCAGATTACAGCTGAGGCATTTGCACCCTCTAGCTGTCACAGGGAGGACACATTACTTATATCTAACTTACATTCATTTTCAACTTCAAATTTATTGAGGCAGTTTATATCAAGGTATCCATAAAATAATTCAGAAATAACCCAAGTATACCATTTAAACATCTTCATGATTTATCCATTTACACACTCAGTACACAAACAACCCAGCCTCTGTACAAGTTCATCACATGCAAACCACCCATAAAGACAAAAACTTTAATTAAAAATAAGTCACAACTCAGTGTACTGTTTCAACTGCATCTCCATTTACCAAATGGCACATTGAATATTCTCTAAAATAAGATGTTTTTAACAATCTTGTTAAAAAATTCTTGGGCAAAATATTTCTAGACTTAAAAAACATCGAGATTTTTCAAAACACTCAAGATACTATACAACTTATAATAACCTTGAAATAGGTTTACAAGGTTGTTAACCAAGGTATTTACATACCAAATAATGTAAAGCAAAAAATTTGTATTTCTAACGACAAAAAGGTGATGCATTAAAGATTTATGAAATTAAAATTAAGGCTCTTTGTTATAGTTCTTTATGTAACTTTACATAATAGCCAACTTTGGAAATGTCAGTCTTGCACATTCTTGTCAATCTACTGCATTTAAAGCAGTAGGGTATATTAAGTATTACTTTGAATAATTACATTGCTACTTCTATGTTTGAGCATGCTTTTGAAACACTGTAATTATGAAATATTTACAATGTGTAGCCTTCAAACTTTATGTAAAAGCCCAAGTATGACTGTCTGATTTGAATACAAACAACATACTTGTAAAAACACTTTTGCTTCTCAAAATTAAATGTAAACTACAGTTTTAACAAGCAAACCAGCTCTGAAAAGTTTCAACGTATGCCTGAATGTGGACAGTAAAAGTTATGTGAAATTTCTCAGACAGTACTGTTTTCCATTTCAGACTGAGCTATTCATTGTATCAGCTGTTTTCTGTAAGCATGTAAAAAAATTAAATATTTTTTTAAAAAATTATTCCAAGACCTACATATACTTTGAGCTATGTCCATAGGTTTCTTGAAAACTCAATACTGTCTCGCAGGTTGTAGTGATTGGTCCACAGTTTATTTCAGGTTCTGTGTTCAACTAAAACCAACTCGCTGTTTTTCAACGATATTTCTCTTAAAAGCACAATGATATAAAACACTGAAGACAAAACAAAAAAAAAAAAAAAAAAAGGAATGGTAACCTAAAGATCAAATTCATTAGCCATTTCTCCTACTATATCAAAATTTGTAGTCAGAATTGTCTTTATTGACTTTATTTTTAATTTTTGTACACAAAGAAAAACATGTTCATATCCATCATGAACAAAAACTTAAAAAGGCAGAACTAGAAGACATTTGTGTCCTTCACCAAAGCAAAGCTGTGCTAAAGGTTCCAAACATTTCCATTTTTAAAATAAATATTTTCTTTTTTTTTTTTTTTCATTGTCTACATTCCAGTCTTCAGAATGTCACTGGAAACTGCAGCCTATCATGAAATACACACTTTTAAACAGAGTCCCAGCTCACTGTGTTTGGTAGCTTGCCATACCATATCCAGCTTGGTTAGGTATTACAGGAGCACCTTGTCCCTGGGCAGGTTGAGCACCAAATCCACCCATCCAGGCAGCAGATGGAGATTGGCTTAAAAAGAAACAGAATGGTTAAAAAAGTGGGGAAAAGCAACTTAAAAAAACAAAACAAAACATAAAAACATACTTCCTACACAACTACTTGTATCAAAATAGAACAATTTCTTCTTTTTAATGAGTAATTCAGGTTAAGCTGTACAACATGTGACTCCTGAAAATATTATGAGCTTTTTAAGAACAAAGGAGAAAAAACCCCACAAACCTTGGGTACCAGTTGGATATAGCACCTGCCTCCAAAGGCTGGAACTCAACATCAGTGATGCAGAAATGCAAGAAATACCCAATACCTCATGGGCATGAACACCAGTGATAGGTTTATCAGGGCTTAAAATGTTTAACTGGCACCAGATAATGAAGAACTAGGCAAACTATTTATTTCAAAATTATATTAAAACAAAGAGGTCTTGTGGAGACTTCAGTCTTCAAGAGACACATTACTAAAAGCCCACCCAAATTCTGAAACTGCACAAAGTAAAGTGTCTGTGTGTAGTTCCTTCTCCTCCTGTAGGCAAATATCCGGGCTCCTGGCTCAGACTGACCACCTCAAGGCAGAATCCAGGATATATTTAGATACCAGACATGACCACCACCCAAAACTTTACCACACTGGGTGGTCTTTGTGCCTCCAACACACACAAAATGTGCCATCAGGTACAAGTCGGAGCCACTCACCCCAATATCTGCCCATGGCAAGCATTGAACATAAGCTTTAAGCACACAGGAGTCCCCCTAAAGTTTGAACCCTTGTGTAATCCTTCACCCAATTGAAACTGAAACTTAAGATACAGCAATCTTGGAATATTCTAAAAATTAAATATAATTACTCACTCTACTCCAAAACCCTGTTGATTCCATGCTTGGCCATACATTCCATACGATGGTACTTGCCACCCATTAGCCATATATTGCCCATACTGTTGTGGATTTCCATATACTTGGCTCCATTGTCCCCACTGACTGTAATCCACCTGCAGAAAGAATAACCCATCGTACTTCAGGTTCTAGAGATGGTTTATATTGCATTTGTGCTGCTGAAGGCAAAGTTTTGGCTATATCAATCAGAGAGCTAAAACAAGCAATAATGAGATCTGAAAAATAAGATGTCACTATGACTTAATTAGATCCTTGCACTGAAAAATATATTTGTGTATGCTTGAAACCCCAAAGACTATTTGGTTGGACAGCCACCTAATCTGCAGTTAGCAAAACAGCAAGAATTTAGAATTACCTCAAAGTTTCTCCCTATCTTGGATCATATCCAGAAGACAGTAACAGATATTCCATCAAAATCACTAGCCCAATTTGATGAACTGGAACATAACTGAGACAGAACATGGAATTTCATAAGAACTCCACCACAAAATTTAGCCATTATAACTGGGAAGTCATTACAGGTATAAACACAATTGCTTTTGTAATACAAAGAAAAGGTTAAGTACAGTTACCTGTTGGAAGTTTTTCGTCATATCAGGGGATTCTTTACCCCAATAACATTTAACAACATGTCCTTCAATTGTGGTTCCATTAACTGAAACAATAGCATGTGCTGCACTTTCATGGGTAGAAAACCTAAAAAATGTAAAAACGAACTAATGTTATGTTTTACAGTACTTCCACCTGATTACTTAGAAAACAGTTACTCCATACATACAGGAAATCCAGGGAAAAACATCTGCTTTCACAAACATTCATCTTCTCAGGTAAAAATGCTGATGGCCCTTTTTACAAGTTCCTAATTATTCTATGAATATATGGTCACAGCTTTTGTTATATCAGGACAAGTTCAATCAAGTGAAGTTACAGAGAGATGAAGCATTACTACATACACAGAGACCCAGAGATTTTGCCCTCTCTGTCCATACCTGACAAATGAGTAACCTTTTTCTGGAAACACCCTTATTTCCATAATCTGTCCAAACGGTGAAAAAGTCTGTCTCATAAGTTGATCTACAACGTAAGATGTTTTTGAATTAGTAATCATGCTGGTGTCCAAGAAGTTTCAATAATAAAAAATAAGAGAACATTTCATACCTGTTAGCCCCGAGGCAATCCCTCCACAGTACACAGTACAATTTTTTGGACTTGACTGATTTACTACATCTTCAAATCTCAACTGTTTTGTATTATCTATAAAGAGAGAAGGCTGGTTTTCAGCAGTGGGCTGACAGTAACCCAGACACTTACCTCATACACAAGCATGAATTTCACATTCAACAAACACATTCAATATTTTATGACAGACCAGCAGTGCCAGCACTATGTTGATACAACATACCAAAAAAATATAATCAAGATCTGGAAGGCAAGCTAATATGTGATTTAATGACATGATTTTGGCTTATGTTTTACACCCTCACTGAACAGTGAAAAGATAGCAAACACAACACAGCAGGACATAAAGCTCTTACTTTCTTGTGTACTTTTGGGGGCTGGTGGTTTCCTTGTTGCCCAGTTAGTTCTGATCTGGCGGCCTCCCAGCCACTGACCTCCCATGTGTACAATAGCATTTTCTGCATCCTGAAGAGATTAAAACAGAGATTGTAGCACTTCCAAACAAGAGCCATGTACAAATCTACTGGTTATCAGTTAATTCCACTGTTACACCAGTAACAGTACTAAGAAGAGTATGAAATTCTGATCATAGCAAGCAGACAAACATTAATTAACATGAAGGCAACTGTTTACAAGACAAGGCCCTCAGAAGTCATTTTGTAAAAACTTCTTCTCACTCATTTTCTACATAGGTTAGAAGCCAACTGCCATTATATATATATACTACCTGTATATATGCCATATACATACACACACACATTTATACATATACCATACAAACACTGCACTAGAATGTTCAAAAGCTACCCAAAAAAGTGGGAAGGTCACACAGATCCAATCACTGAAATAAAACAACTATCATTAAATGTTTCTTTTGCTTCCTGGAGGTGTGCAACAGATGCTTTCTAAGTTCTCTACATGTTAAAGTCATTGTATGAACACACGCGAAAACCCATGGTCCACATTTTATCTTGAACACGAAATTGAAGACAATCTTTGAGTTCACAGTGTAAGCAGAAACATCTGGTAAGCAAGGGTAAGTTTGCTAACAGCTGCAAGAAGCAATTTGTCTCTCAATTTCTTTGGAAGAAGACAGGCAGAACACATAGTTAGTGCACATTTGAAATGCTTTTGCAAGGGCACAAAGCTTAAGGAAAAAACTGCCAAGCACAAGGGACAAAGAAAATGTGGACAAGGTAAAGGTGAGCTGCTCCCAGCTAGAATTCTCTTCTCACACTCAGGACCCTTGATCTTTCTAGGTTTTAATTATATTGAGTACAATACAAAAATGAAATTACAAAAGATGACTAATAAGAAAAGAAAAACCCAATCTAAAAGACAAAACGAAACCACCAGACAATGAAATGCCCCACTTGATTCAAGCACCCTTGGTTCCTAAAACACGGTGAATACAAAATGAACTGACTAGGAAAGGAAACACTCTCTGATGAATCTTGCTGCTATCCTGCTTGAGGATCACAGCTGAAACAAAAATGGAGCAGAGCCCAAGCCATAACTCATCCAGTCCAATGCAGCAGCTCCAATTTTCTCTTAACTGTGTTATGCATCAAGAGCTCAGGCTGGAGTACCTGTCTGGGAGCATATCCCACTTGCCCAAATCTAGCAGAATGATATATTCTGAATAACAGATCTTAAAGTACCAGCTCAGAACAATCACACTATAACCCTACAGGTGCAGCTGCTGTGAGAATGAACAGCAATCAGGACATAAAATTTAGTGTACTTTGCAGTACTATGTTTAGAATTCATCCATTAGTTTTGTAGAACGAATACAAATTTGAAATTGGAGTTTTTATGGCCCAGTCTGAAAAGAATCCAGTAACTTGAATTCCAGGACTGTTACACTTCCCCTCTGGTCACAGGAACCAAACAGAACTGTATGGTAAGGGAAGAGGGGTACAAGGAAATAACAGCTATTCCTTGCTTTTTCAGCTGTAACACAGAACAAAGGAAGTGTAACTGGAAAGATACTGCAATTGAATGCCTTGATTTAGTGTATCTTATGGCATTGGCAAAACTGAAAAAATTAAAATCTTTTCTCTGGTTATGACAGCTCCAGGTAACTGTTATAGAACATCAAAAGAGATCTGACATGTAGGACTTCTGACCACAGAAATAGGTTTTATATACCTAAACTTCTGAAACTGTGTATTTTTCCTATGCAAAATATTTAAGGAAAATGATTCACAGTTTTCCCACATTGTCCTAAACATACATACAGCTCCTGTACATGTAAATTTGTTTCCCTGGGTGAAGTCTAATAAACAGCGAATACATAAACAGGCAAAACTAAAAATGGAAAATAGGAACTATTTTAAACCTGCATTGTGATTACTCACCAGTTTGTTATAAAAAGATACAAAACCATAGCCTTTTGACTTTCCAGTTGCCATATCTTTAACTACCCGTGCATCCCTGTGAAAAGAAGCACAGCTATATGAGGGTAGTATTGATAACCTGCAAAATAAAAACTAAAAGGAACCACACACACTGTATTGTGAGCATAATTTTTTCTTATAAATTCAGTTAGCCCTAAAACTACAGTCATTCCTGAACTCTCCCTATTGCTTCTTTACCTGTTAGAAAAAAGCAGTAGGACAAAAAAAATAACATGTAATAAACATGCAACCTATGCACATAACCTATACTGGCTATAACTAGAATGTTCAAATTTGAAGTATAAGAGAAACAAAGTTTCCTTTTCTAATATTCTATTGGCTAGGGTCCTCTAAGGTTCACTGTTCTATAAATTACTGTAACAATTCTATCTAATTTACCATGCATTTTCTAAATAGTTAAATGTCTTCTGCCTAGTGATACAAAATATATGAAATATTAAAAAAATCGAAAAAGAGGAAAAAATAGGAATTAAAAGGCATACATGGCCTGTTAACAGATTTCTTTATTTTTCTTGGTCAATTCTCTACCATCATTTTGGAGTTTGGGTAGCTGTAAATTTTGAAAAATTGACATTTTCAGAAATTTAAGAAAGGAGAATAAAACTAACAACAATGCTAAGCACACCAGTACGAAAACAACAAATTTACACAGAAATTTTAGTGAGTAAGTTAAAATGATTGGAAATATAGAACTGCACTGAATATAGAATGTTAAAATGTAAATACTAAAATATGTATATATAAATAATGTATAATAAGAATAAATAGAAATGAGAAAAAATCTACAACTGAGTTCCAGTGTGCACAGTTCCTTGCAGTTAGCCTTCAAGATCCTGTCCATTCTTATGAGCAATTCTGCAAAATAACCAGAATGCTATTACTTTTAATTGTGACTTGGACTTTAGAAAAACTGCAGGTCTCAGGTATAAATATAGATTGAGAAACAGAAACCTGAATTATTCTTTTTAAATTGATTTTTAAAACAGTACTACTTACCACATTAAGAGACAAAAAGCAAAGTAAACAAAACAGCAGAGGTAAGAAATAAGATTTATGATTCATTTAAAAATATGCGTACAGAACAAGAGAAAAATAAGAATTTTGTTCTTAGAAATATATTCCTGTAAAGTTGTACAAAAACGTTCATGTGCAACTTTGATTTTTATAAAGATAAACTGATAAAAGATTAACAGACTTTTTAGTTGCAGTACTCTTTAGGACATATATACTTTAGCACTCTCAAGGATTTTATAATGTTAAATAAATTCAATTAAAACATCAGGTGATTTAGTATCACCTGAATTGTTCATGAGAAGTTTAAAGAAACATTCTCTTAACTGGCAGAAATGTGCACATATTGTAAAGCCACCATTCTTTCATTTAAGATAATTGTAATTCATCCCATTATCATAAAAAAACCCCAGATTTCATTCTCATAAGTATTAGCCTTTTTCAAACCATTCCCAAGTTATTAACTAGCTGCTTTATAGAATTATATTCCAATTGCCCAGTTTTTCACATTGTCTATGAAATGCAGTAAAAATGCACATAAAACACACCCAGGATACAAGAGATACCAGTTGTCAAATCACTAGTCTGTACACATTCTCAACACCAAAAAAACCACACTTAGAGCAGTAATTAAATTTTAATAAAAAGTTGAAGGACATTAGCATATAAATTAGGTTAAAAGCACATTGCTTTCAGCAAACCAGAGCACAATCACATTACTGTATTTACATTGTGAAACACACTGAGATACAACCCCTCTTTACTACCCATCCACCCACCACAAGGAAATGAACAGCAGAAAAATCATCTCAATAGATAAGAAATAACATTTCAACTTAGAAACAAACATTTTCACTATAACATTTTCTGACTGATAATGGAAATGTTTATGATGATACTTACGATATTTTGCCAAAAGGAGCAAATGCTGACTTGATGTCTTCTGTTGTTATTTCTGGACTTAAATCCCCAACGAACACATGGAAGTGATCTGAAAATAAATAATTTACTAATCAAATATTTAACTGCTATCTAAAGTTTCAACTCCTGAGAAAGTGATGCTCTGCACACAGCACTGGGAACCAGGAACGTTCAGGATTCCATGTGAAGAGCAGCAGCAATTTAATCTGTCCACTCCGGTTTCCCCAGTTGTAAAGCAGAAACAGAAGAATTAGTTTGCCAAATTCTATTAAACACTAGATGGGAAGGAGAGAAGTTATGTTTAAATGCATTTATGATCAATTATTACCACTTTGTGAAGTATTTGTGTAGAAGTGATACTGTGGCATTACATTACTTACTGGATGTATCTTTTTTCTGGCTACTTGGTGTTGTTGCCCAGTTTACTTTGACTTCCTGAAAACAAGTATAAGACTTAGTATAAATTCACAAAATTCTTACATTTTTTAAGTTCATTCAAGGGTAGGTTACAACTGTCAACATTTACTTATCATCATTTAATATAAAACACCATCATAAACAGAACATCACAAATAATACATTTCCTAAACAAGACTTACTTTTTTTTATATCAATACTTCAAAAAGATTATTCTATCAATATTTAATCTTGATAAAACATCTTCAACGGTTTCATTAATATTTTCACACAAATCTATACTCTTTATATCTAAGATTACCATGTCAGCAACTTACCTTTCCCAAAATTTTTCTCCCATTCATAGCAGCTAATGCAGCAGCTGCATCTCTGTGTTCATAAAATTCCACAAAGCAATAAGGGTCATTGCTTGTATGCTGCAAAACAGAAAATCCAACAGAAGAGTTGACCCTTCTGCTATCGGGTTGCTGAGAAGAAAATCCAGGAAAATATATTACTTATAGCTAGAAACTTTGAGAATGATTTGCATCAGATTTATGAAATAGCCTTTGACATTACACTTAAATGCAAGAATTATTAAGATGGACTTTTTATTAAAGGTCTAGCAGGTTCTGAAGGATAGCTTGCTTTGAATGAGGACTGAAGTTTACTGAACTAAAAATAACTGATCAGAAAAGTGATCTGCAAACTGGATGAAAAGGAGGGGGAAAAGGGGGAGGATGGAGAGAAGAACAAAACTGCCTCATGCATATACTCAAAGCCAGAAAGGTTTATTCCCCAGACACATTTTCAGCAGTTTTCTCTTGCCCTACTTAAGAAGTCTTTCCTTTTATTTGACTGAAAACCACCAGCAGGCAGCAACCTGGAAGCTGCAGTGTCAGTCTCAAGTGAAAAATGCCATAGCAAACAGCTGGGAAATAACCTTTTAAAAGAACTCCAAATGGTTTGACTGGGGGAAAAGGGTATTAATCAATTGACTGTTAACTCTGTTAAACCTTGAGTACAACCTATTTTTGTAGGATGACCTATCAAATCACCTTTAAAAGTACTCAGTGACAGAGGCCGCTGAAGTAATAAATGCACCAGAGTATAAAGTGCAAAGAACAGAAGAGTTTTCTGAAAAGCTGATCAAGTGGAAAGGATGTCGAGAATGCCAACCTGAACACTGGATTTGATCTCCTCCAAGATGTAATGAGTACAAAAACTCTAACCAAAACATTTCCATTAACTATCCAGCAAGTGCACAGACCAAAAGACAATAACACTAACATGACCCTAAACAAGTGATTTCTCACATGGACAGGGAAGGGTCTAGCACACAGGAACTGTTCTGGCATCAGTATTCTCACCTGCCAACCTCCCCCAGGGCCAGGTAGAACACAGCTGTAACACAAGTTAAGAGAAGCCTTTTCCAGCATTCCTTTTAACTTCTGACAACTCATACACACTTACTGATGAACAATTCTAATCCTTCCCCCTAAAGCTGGCTTGTACAGCTTCAAACATAGTCCTGTCTACTTCTGAAGCTGTTGAGATGCAACAGTTGAACGGATCACAAGGCCTTTCTACACCTCAAACAGTCATGGAGTGTGAAGTCATCCTCCTGAATACTGTCAGTACTTGGGGCCTCTAACTGATGCACAATGAACAGATGAAAGAAAATGTACCTGAGATCATAAAAAAAGTTTCAGTCACAAAGTTCTCTACAAGCACACTCACCTCAGATGCCCCAAAAAAGAAGGCCTTAATCCACCCCTCCTCCCACACTTCTTTGGGAAATCCATTTAAGGCTTCTTTAGGAAATTTGGTGTAGTTTATGCTTCAGCTGAAGTGCAGCCTTACTTTTAGATTGCAGGGAGATCTTCTTTAGCACTGAGAACTTGTCTGAACATGAGAAAAATCTCTTTTGCAGACACTCAGATCTTTAGGTGCTCAAACTATCTACAAATACTGTGCCACCAGCCTGAGTATTATATACCCCCAGAAGAAACACTTGGAACGTTTCAACACTTGATGTGTTCATGTCACATACTCTACAAAAGAAAAAGAATTATTTGATACAACCTGCTAAAATGGAAAAATCACAGGTTTTTAAAAGGTGATGGTGGTACTAACAATGGTAAGAACCACCTAATCATGATTCAGTTCCTAGGACAGGTTTACCACACATCGTAGAAGGATGGACACCATGCACAAGTGCTGTGACAGCTGCAGGCCAGTGCCAGTCTAGAAGCCAATCTGCATTTCTGTGACTGCTTATTGGCAGCTGCTGAGGTCAGCTCAGTGCAGTCACCTCTGTGTGACTGAATACAGCTGCAGATTTTGTTTATCTACTTATTTCATAAAGATGTCTCACTTATGGGAAGATCTTAAAACCACGAAGTCTCAATCAAGGTAAAAATGTTGGAATTTCTCATCTGATCCTGAAGAAACCCAACTGATGCTAACAGCTCTCACCCAGCCAAAGGTGGGAGCAGCAGCACCTTATGTCTGCAGAGCACCTGACAATCAAAACTGTTTCTTCTGAGAAAAACTAACAACAGTGATCTGTCATCCTTCTGTTATTTTTCTCCAATAAACTTAAAGCAAATGCAGCAGAGAAAAGTGTCACATGGGAAATTATTAGTCCAGACAAAGATGAGTCTGATTAAACAAGCAGTAAGCTGATGATAGGGTAAAAACAAAGAAACAAACAAATTGTGTGACACACTCTAAGAAAGAAAGAAGCCCACAGGGGAGTTTCTGCTAGCATTCCTAAAGAAGTCTGGTCACAAGACTTGCCTTTTAATACTCTCATTAACAATCTTGAAAAAAACTAATGTAACTGTCCTCAAGAAATCTGTAATTACAAGTTAGTATGAAGTACAAGATGTAGTAAAGTATGAAGAGTATACAGAAACCAGAGATGAAGAACCAAAGCTTAAACCTGGCAGAAACTCAGATTAGTGCCTGCCTGCTCAAAGCTTACCAGTTATAAACACAAAAAGAAAGAAAACTACCAGGGAGAGAGAAGTTTTGTAGGATGTGTCAAAAAGCTCACAGAAATGGCTGCCAACCATAAAGGTTCCAGAGTATTTACAGTGGAGATAAGAAAGCATTAATACTTACCAACACTCTGTGCAAAAGACTTTATCTGCAATACTATGGAAATTTTGTCACTTTGTTTCAAGGGAAAAATAATTTAAGGACAGACAGGTGCAGACAATAGCTATTTGTACTGGTGCAGACAAGAGCTATTTGAACTAGTGTAGAAAAAGCTGAGGAAGACTCAAACTTATTTTGAAGGATTTCTTACTTTTCAGCCTTAGCAAAGAACAATTTATTCAAGAGGAACAAGAATTACTGAGGCTCATGTTCAAATAAAGTGAAAAGTGTACAAAACAGCCGTGAGTAACACTTGAAATAAGGTTTCTGATCATCAGAACAATGTGATTCTGCAAAGAGGGGGGTAACAATCTTTTAAATAAAGTGGCATCTCATCATCAGCTGATAAAAGTCATGTCAGGACTACAGGCAAAAGCACAGGATTGCACATCCCAGGGTCTCTCCTGCAAAGAGTTACCCCCAAAGCCAAACACTGTCAACCCAAAGAAACCCACTGCCAGTAATGCCAAAAGAAGCCCCCAACTTCATTTTTTTTGACAACTTAGGATAAAGTTACATTACATTTGCTACCCCCCCCAGATGAGGAAGACCTTACCTCTGTTATCATTTTACAGCTTTTGCATGGTCCAATCTGGCTGAATAACTGAAGTATGAGAACCTCAGTCACATCTCTGGAGAGGTTTCCTACATAGCTACACAAGGGAAAAAAACAAAAGACCAAGATTTTAAACCAGAAATCATCATCTTTTAAAATGTAATTATAGGCTTAAAATCTTAAAACAACTATAAAGAACCTTCCTTTAAAACATCTCAGGTATCTTACAGACAATACTTACAAATTATTTCATCGTTTTAATGCAGTACTCATGTGGTTTCTAAATTATGACACTGGCCACACAACTGGGACGTGAAGTTCAATTCAGACAACACTGGACACCAAGACCCAGTGCCAATCATTTCCTTGGCACAGAGACGTCAAAAGCACGAAAACATTGCTCAAGAATGTTGTGCAGAACAAGCAACCAACTGGGCAATGATATTTTAAGTTTCACTTCCCACTGAGTATCTCATCAAGAATACTTCTGAATTTGGGTACAAACACACATCTAACTCCCATAAGCTCAGGAGCAGCCCTCGGACAAATTGTGCTGCCTTGCAAGCAACCAACTCAACTTTTCTGTTTTCCTGAACATTTGGAAAGCCAGCCCACTCACCAACAGACAAGGCAATTTATGCAGCATTCTGCCATAGGAATGCACTGTACAGCATCCATCTCAACAGCTCCCACCTTTGTAATACCCCCAAAATTCTGGCAGTGTTATTTTAATATCATCCAGACTTCTTGATTTTTGTTAGTTTGTAAATCTTGAGAAATAATTTCAAGTTTTGAAATACTGATCAAGTTTAGGTAAGAGTCCTAGATTTACCAGGTGACAATAATGGCTGAGAAAGTCAGGAATGCAAAACTAAATTCTTTTTAACAATGTGACTAATTTGTAATCAAATTGTAAACAAAGTGATCAGTTAAGAGAAAGGCTTGTCACAGTAACAGATGTCAAAAGCCATCAGCAGAGGGACATTCATCATCTTTACAAGTAAGTCAAGGCACAAAGAATTCAAGGGCAACCATTAAGATGAGCAGAACCTTCTGTGATTAGATATTGAAAGAATATACATTTTACTCTGGTCAGTTACAGAACATCATAAAATTGCAAACGAAAGTCAGCCTGACCTCTTAATAGAGTGAACATAAACGTGAACAAGCGTTTCTTATTGCCCACAAAGTTATTTTGAGTTAATAAAGGTGTGCTGTGAAATTGCACCGAGAGGCAGCCCTTGAAAAGTTTTGAAAAGCAAATTCTGTGCTTAACAGCTGGACTTTCATCTGGATCAGCAAAATAAAAACGGACACTGTTTGTTTTCATCAGAACACCACACAATGTTATCAACAGATGTTTGTTTATGTCCTTCTTTCAGCATCTATGGGGCAATTCTGCACTTTCTCAGCAGGACTTCAATGCTACAAGATCCATACTGACTTTCTGAAGTATCACCTGAATACAGAACATCCACTAAAATCCTTCATGTGCTCATTAGTTTCTTATTAAATACGTATGAATTAACACAAGTCATTAACAGAAGCCTGTATTGTTATGAAGCTTTTCAGTAGAGAAGTTAAAAACTGCAGAACTCCAAGACCCCTTACAGGACAAACTGTCCATCTCAGTGACTTTTAGTTCTATCCGCAAAACTTAGTAGTTAAACATTTATCCATACCTCCTTTCTGAAATATTAACTAAATTTTTTGTTAATCATTCACCAAAAATAAATTGTAAATCACTAATAGTTTTCAGTGGAAGTATTAACCTTTGCAGATACTGCTAAAATCAGACAGAAAATGTATATTCCAGTAGGAATTCCAACATAAAGGGTCAGTGGTGCTGTGAACTTATTGCTAGTACTGGTTTCCTCTGTATGCTGCAGAATAGGATTCATTAATACTGAGCCTTCACAGCACACTGATACACTAACACTGATATGAAATTAAGTACAGTGAAGTCTCATTAACATCAGTTCTACTGCAAATCAGATACAGTAAGGAGTACAATTAACACAAACAAAAAACCAAATATTATCCTCTCCTGCATAATATTAACGTGTATTTCGGAAACACAAGAAGTCTGAAAATCAAGCTGGAAAATTCCTCTTGGTCTGACAAAAGTTTTTAGAAGGCCAGGGAAAGCCATTCCTCAGCAATTTATTCAACTGAAGTAAGAAAACTTACACTAACTGCTGGAAGATATCAGATCTACTAGGTGCTTTTTTGATACCACCATTTTGATATCAGCAAGGTAGTTGTGAGAATGTTGCATCATAAACCTCAGCTAAGAAACAAGCTGCCTTTTCATAAAAATCGGGACCACCTTGACTGCTAGATTCAGATGGGATGTGAAATCCTACTGGTCCATTAATTCCCTAAATGATAAATACTGCCTTGGTGCATATTTTTCCATTAGTCAGAGGCATTCCCACCCTTCCCGAGTTGCTAAAACTCAAACTTCAGTAATGTACACACTGGGAATACTGAACAGTAAAGGTTCATGTAGCAAGGACAACACCCAGAGACCCAAATGTCTCAAAGTGAATGTAAAATATGGGAATACAAACCTTTACAAATTTGAAACAGTAAGTTAAAAAGTAAGACTTGATGTTTACTTTCATGTCTTTAAGCAGAATGCAGTAACATCACCTCCTTCAGTACAGCAGAGATGACTTTAACAAAAACATACAAGCAAAAATCCTCAGTGTGAATGTCTGAATACTACAAAACTAAAGAAAGAAATATATTCACCACATTAGGAACAGACACCTTTCCTTTCTGGAAACACAAAATTTGGCTCAGCTGATGCTAATCACACATGGCCAGCCTGTGGTCAGCTTTCCCCTTTCTAGCTCCATTTACACGTGATGTAACAGAGCAGCATCTTCTATTCTACTTCACGAAGTCAAAATTATCAGAACCACACCTCAAGAAACCAGAAGACTCCTAACATGCTATTGTACAGTATTTCAACCTTTTTGGACTGATACTTTCTAGAGGATATATTATGCAAACTTTTTAAAAATTATAAAATCCAGCAGGGCAGAAGCACTTACTAAACTTTTATAGATGGTCTTGGATGATGTGGCAGGGTAGCAAAAATTGTGGCTTTTTGCACACAGGCAATAGTGTTTGCTCCCTTCTGCAAGCCTGAAGCATTTAAATACCAATTAATAAGCAGCTACAAAAAAACCCCAAAAAACAATCCAACAACCTATAGACAGATGTCCTGACATAATTTTTTGTCTATTACTCTTTTGAATCCTGCCGACAACACAAAGAATAATAAACTACTTGAAATTCAGAGATGTTGTAGAACTATCTAAAGAACACAAGAGGCACGTATCAGTCCACAGTGAGTTTTGGAACTCAATTCTTTGGCTGAAAAACTCTCTTTTTGAAGGTAAACAGGTTTGTATTGCATTCTAGACAGGGAGGTAAGAAAGGGACATTTACAGCCATTACTTTTAGGTCCACAAAACTCCCTTACATCCTTTTTTGAGGAAAGATAGTAAATCTGATTTCTCTCTCACACAGGCAACATGCAAGAAATGGCAGTTTCCATATGTACAAGAGAAAATGATGATAAGCAATAAGATAACTGATGTACTCAAGAGCCCATGGAAATTCTAGCAACTCTGCTTAGTGGTTGTGAGCTACTAGAAATAAAATGATACCAAGAATAATCCACTCTGTAGCCTCCTCCAGGAGACATTCCTGTACAAGAGCTGAACTGAAAGGAAGTTCAAGAGGAGTGAATCCGGGTGAAGCTTCACTCCTGCACCTCATCCACATTCCTGGAATACAGCATGGCAAGGCTGATGAGATAACAGCTGTAGGTATGCAGTGACTTCAGAGCAGTCACTGAATGCCTACAAACCACACAAAACATTTCTAAAAGCATGAACGAGAATATAACTTTGGAACTTTTCTGGTTGTCTGTGAGAGCTGGTAGCATTAAAACACATTAAGTTCCTGATAGTTTAGTAGTAGAAACAGGACTTTGATACAGCCTGGGAAATCTAACAGTATTCACACAAAACACAGCTTTTAAGTGTTCTATTAAAACAAAACAAAAATAAATCAGAAGCTCACAGCTCATTTTAGGACCAGCTAAAAAATTCCATGTGACAAATCACACAAAAAGGCCCCCATTCCTGGAGAGTTTTTGGGCAGAAAGTATCTAAGGCTATTCTTCACATTTCTATAAAGTTAAGAAATATAACAAATAAAAATGCAAATGGTGTCAGGTTTCTGTATTAAGCCTCAGAAAATACTCAGAATTCTTAGAGGTCCATGACTGACCTATCATGACTGGAAACAACATAACAGCCCTGTAAGTACTGCAAATTGAAACAATCCTTATTCCGCAGCTGTTTAAGATGGGCATAAACGTTGAGTGAACAGTGGTTAGGTAGGTTTGCTTTTTATAAGTAAAAAAAAAAAAAAGACTTACAACTGTTAAAAAAAGAAAATTCCTTCCTAATTTAGAGATTTTGGATTTCATTTATTCCTTGAGGAGTGAAAAAACTAAGACATTCATAAAGTACTGCTTACACTATCAATCAAGTGCTTTTGCACATGGTCAAACAGCTACTGAAACAATTTGTTCTCCACTTTTTCCCCCTCTCCAAATAAACCAAATAATGAAAACTTGTAAGTTCAACTAACAATATTTTTATTTGTTGTTCTTGGGGGACAGTGAGTTTTATTTATGACATCACAACTGCTCTATATGAAAAGTGGTGCTCAGGATAATAACCTTTAACACACGACTTGCTATCCTAAATTTAAAGACATTTCAGATAAAAAGTATGGACAAGAAAGTAAAACGTAGAAAGTGCTACAGCAAAATGTTTGTCTTCCATGCAAAAAGCCTACAAATAATTACAGGATTGTGGTTACTACAGAACTACTAGGAAATTAATGTGCATGCTGTTTATTAGTTTAACAAATGAAACAGTCACACATGTGCAATAAACCATTTGGGGCAGCTGTAGAGATGCTATTTCAGACAGCAAGGTACAAATTTATTTTTTTCTTGTTAGTAACTAAGTGGGCTAAGTCAGATCCTTGATGGATGTGTTACTGGGAAGGACCCATGGCCAATGTGGTACCCAAACTTGTTAGCACTAAAAGAACATTTTAAACCTCAGTGGGAATATAGCAGTTCTTAAAAAAAAAAAGAAAAAGAGCCAATAATGAGGAAAGGAGCCTTGAAAATAAAACTGAATAAAACACTGTGTGACTCTGCTCTTTTCCCTCCTCCTATGCTAAAACAACACTCAAACCTAGGTCAGTTCTGAGGGCCAAGCAAACTCAGATCATTTGGATAATCAACACAAAAAACATTTCAGATATTCTTATTTAAATTACGCATCTCAGGGAGCAAGGACTGAGTACTTATACTACACTACAAACGAGTGAAAAGAACTTTTGCCTAGAAAGGAGAAAAAACAAATTGCCTTGAGCCTTAAATGCCAAGTCATCATTTTGGTAGTATGAACAGAACTACGGAACATTTTACTCTGTTTCAGTAGTTTCTTTAGAGCGGCTTTCAGTCCAGACTATCTCGGAGAGCTTTTCTGAAAGCTACTGTCCTGAAAGCTAAATAGACAAAGATTTCATTTGCACTGTCCTGAGCTGTGTTTGTCATCTGGGCAGCCCGAGCATGAGCCTGCCTTTCTCCCAGGGACAGCCCGAACGCTGCACCGCTCACAGAGCCCGAAACATCCTCTGGCAGCTGCACTGGGAATCTGGGAACTGGTTAAAATCAGCAGCAGCACAGAATCCCTGCTCTCCAGTGCCCAACCACAAGTGCGAGCCTCCCTCGTTTAAGCTAACAGGACAAAGAAAATTTATCAAACCCTTATCTGCAAAGCTGAAAAGAACTCAACAGCATCCCCAAAATGCTCAAATTTGTATTTTTAAACAGAAAACTGATGACAGCCGCCAAGCGACTAAACAGCCCGGAGAGACACGGCCAACACACAGTTATTTCTTTCTGCTGGGCCCGATACGCTGTTATTGAACCACACCGTGACACGCTGGAGGGAAAAGCGATCCCTGCCGGTCTCCCGACGCTCCCATCCCACCCACCGCCGGGAGAGCACAAAGAACTTTCCCAGCGCCGGGACCACCGTGCAGGGGGGACCCGGGGGCGGCCTGTGCCCCCCGGGGAAGGCTTGGGACCCCTGCCTGCACCCCCAAACCTCCGGGGACAGACCCCGGAGCTCCGGGGATGGACCCCGTTACAGCCAGGGTGCAGCTGCGGTGTTTTCCTTGGATGGGTGCAGCGCAATGTCCGTGCGGCAGCCGCGCTCCTCTCCCGCTCCCCATGCCCAGACCCCGCTCCCGGCCCTGCCGCACACGCTCTGTCCCGCTCAACCCCCTCCGCTCCCCCGGCACCCCTCGAGGCCCCGGCCCCGCTCCCCGGGAGCGCATCCCTGCCCCCGCCCCGCTCCGGGCCCGCTGCCCACCCTGCCGCCCCCTCCCCACTCACAGGGTCCTGGGCTGCCCGTCGTCTTCCATGATGGTGGGCGAGCGCCGCTCTCCGCAGCCGCGCCCGGGGGCAGCGCCGGAGGGGCTCGGCGGCGCACGGAGGCGAAGGGAAGGTGAGGAGGGTGCGGGCGGCCCCGGCTCCCCCCGCTCCGCGTCGCCCCCGCGCCAGGTCCCGCGGCCGCAGATCCCGAGCGGGAGAGGGAAGCGGCACCACAAAATGGCGGCCGCCACCAGACGCTCAGGAAGCCGCGCTCTGCGCAGACGCCGCCCCGCGCGCTCCCGGACCCGCTTCTTCTTCCAGGCCCCGCGGGGCGCGATGGGGATCGTAGGCACGGCCGGGAACGGCGCGGCGGAGCCTCGTAGCCTACTGGGAGTTGTAGTTCATCTCGCCGCGCGCAGAACGGTGGTAATGGAGAGAGAGAACTACAGCTCCCGGCATGCCCGGCGGCAGCGGAGCCGCGGGGGTGCGCCCGAGCGGCCGCGATTGGCCGCCCGCAGCCCGGGAAGATTCGCTTAGTCCCGGTCCCAGTCCCAGTCCCGGTCCCGGCCCTAATGCCAGCTCCAGCCTCGGGCCCAGCGCTCCCCTACGAAGCGGGACGGAGCTGCCAAGGCTGCGCTGGAGCGCGGTGTCACCGTGTGCGGAGCACAAACGCCGCGACCCGCTGTGCCCCGAGGCTCATCCCGGCCCTTCCACATGGCCTGCGCCATGGAGCGGCTGGGCTACGCCGGCATGTGGCAGCGCCAGCTCTGGAGAAGGATGGGGCTGGATGGGGCTTGCAGCAAGCTGGCCTGCTGGAAGCTGCCCCTGTGTGTGGCAGGGAGTTGGGACCAGATGTTTTCTAAGGTCCCTTCCAGCCCGAACCGCTCTGATCCTGTGATTCCCAAAAATTCTGATTTCATGTGCCACGTTCACGTGTATGTACCACCACAGCCTGGCTGTGCATAAACACCACATCAGTTCATTGGGAAGATTAAGAGATGTGTGATGCTCAGGGGGCCCACCGAGAGAAGCCAAGGTAGGAATTGTCAGGGAGGAAATGGATCAGGATAGCTCGGCAGAGGATGAGCATCCTCACGGACAGCTCCTGCAGAATAATCATAGCACTCTCTCTCTGGAAAAAAAAAACCAATTTGTACAGATATTGAATATTCAAGCACTCTTAAATACACCCTCCCCCCCTCCAAAATAGTAATATCACAGAGAAAACTGCTTATATAATTATCAAACTCGATATTTTCATGCCTGCTGCTCTCACAGTAGTGTTTTCCTCTCTTTAATTTAAACATGCAAGACTGTTGCCAAGCACACATTTCTTGTAGAAGTTGTTCTAACACATGGATGCAGAGAGAGGTGGATTAAGTAACTCTTAAAAATGTGTTAAAAGCACAGCCGTTTGCATATGTAAGGAATTCATGGGGTACTCTAAGCTTGGATTTTGAAAAGCCAGAGATCTGCAGGTAAGGAATCTCCGTGTCCAGCAGGGATCAAAGACTTTTTTGTTTATTTCACACATTTGGTCTACAGGCACTAAGTCCCAGGAATTCTGTGAGTGTTGTGACATTTTCCAGTGCCTGCAGCTCCAGGAGATGATGCAGCAGGACTGGTGCACCCAGCACTGACCAGCATCAGTATGTGCAGCACTGCCTGAACTGCCAAGTCTGGCAATGTGTTTTTGTCTAATGCAGCAATAAACAAAATAATATAAGGTTTGTTTCAGGGATAGTCAAATTCCCTGCAATAAGCGGGTATAAATTGAATTACAGCAACATCCAAGGAGTGAAGCCCTTTATAAGGCAATTAGACACTGACTGAATCTTCTCCGAGTGTGTATTGAGGGTGAAATTTTTCTACTGGGTTTAAGATTTGCAGTGTTCAGTGTTGGATAGCACTGATCCCAGGAGAAATTCTCGGGAAAAAAAACCTCCACTGTGCAACTATGTTTTCCCATTAACATTTTGAGATTTGTTAATGGGGGGATCAGACCCAGCCAACGTGAGTTTAGGAAAAGGCAAAACCTGCTTGACCAACCTGATCTCCTTCTACGAGAGGGAGACCCACCTGGTGGATGAGGAAAGGCTGTGGATGTGTCTATCTGGACTTTAATAAAGAGTTTAACACCATTTCCCACAGCATCCTCGAGGAGAAACTGGCTGTCCATGGCTTGGACAGGGGCTCTGTTTGGTGGGTAAAAATCTGGCTGGATGGCTGAGCCCAGAGATTTGCCCAGATGCTACAACAACATTTCAGTTTTCACTGAGTATTCACTCTAGCAAAGGAATTGTTTTGGACTTGCCTCTTGATTTATCTCTTTGTCAGAGCAGCTTATCTACTGGAAATTGGTAGCTTGTATACCTTAACCTTAATTCCAAGACTGGCAGCTCTGCTGTGGCAGTGAAATCTTGCAGAGGTGGTTTGCTGACCAGTCTCTACCTCAGCTCTAAAATCAGAGCACTTTTAACTTTTTTTCCCCACAGAACCCACATTTTACAGATTTATGAAGAAAATCAAGACACAAGAAAAGTTTGAGTTCTTAATCATTACCTCAGGATACTGTAGGCCCACCTGAGAGATAGCACAAGCTGTCTTAGGAGGGCAATGTGGAATTAGGAGCAGGGATGCCCTGGGAGGCAGAAGCCAGTGCTGCCTCTGCCACTCCTGCTTTTCCAGGAAAGAGGAGGAAGGTTTGGAGCAGGAGGAGAGGAAGCTGGGAGAGCATCTTTGAGGAGCTGTTCTCAGCCAGCACAGCCCAGAGCAGCAGAGATGCTGTAAGATGTGGGACAGTGAGGGCAGAGCTCTGATGGGAAGCAGGCAGAAGGAAACTAGACTTAAATACAATCTTTTCTTGCTCTTCATCATCTTTATTTCAATAACAAGAAGGTTAGTCTCCAGCCTCTTTTAAATCTAATTACTTTGATTTTTTTCTTTCTTTTCAGATCAAATTATCCTTCTGAAGAGCAGCAGGTGTGGTGAGACTTAAAATAACTCTTCAAATATGGATGCTTTCAGATGTGTAACAGAAATACTTGGGGCAAAATTTGGAGGTCTCCTCACAACTGCTACCCAGTCCTTGGTCAGACTGGTCAGATTCCTGTGAGGTAACTGGGAAGTAGCACAGAATTATGGAATATAACCAGGCTGAATTTAAACCATGTCCTGAAAACATTCTTTCCACTTGATTTTGTTATTTATTTTATATGTTTGTTCTCCCCAAAAATAAATGCTTCATCTAAATGGAATGTACTTAGTTTTACCTGGCTTAGCTGGAGGGTTGACATTTAACAAGAAGACAGGGCTAACAGTCTGAGCTCTTTGAATTTTGCAGTACAGACACAGTCAAAACTCTTCCCCCACAGCAAACAGGTAGGAAACCAGACCTAGGTCAGGATGGGAGCAGAGCAAAGTAAACTAATTAAATAATAATTCATAAGTAAACAGAAAAGAAATAGTCAAATAACTAAAACTTCTGAAAATGAGAAAACATGAAAAAGGATCAGTTTTCTGCATCAAAATGCTCTTTTATTTTGATATCAGTTACCTTTTACTAAGAGGAAGAAATCTTACCTGTAGGTCAAAACCAGAAGAGTAATTTCTCTTTTTTTCATGGTTCATAAGCCCATCAACTCTTCCAACAATCTGGTTGTAATAACTGACAGCAACTTAAAAAAAAAAAAAAGAAAAAAAGAAAAAGCAAATTTCATTACAGTTTTATGTTTCAGGGGAACACCCTTTTTCTTAAAATTTCACCTAATTCCTCTGAGCTGAAAGTTTCTCATGTGGAAGTATAACTTAATCAGAAAGCATCTAGAGCCTTTACACATGGAAAGGTCATTCCACCAAAAATAAACATAAAGGCGCTGCCAGTCTACTGGAAGTTTAGTTCAAATGCCATCCAGAATTTGTCATCTGTCAGCTTCCTTGTTTGCAGCAAGAAAACACACATGTATTCCAAAATACAAGAAAACTTTCTGTTATGTCACACTGCTCCTATTTGATCATGGTCTAAACTCTGAAAAAGCATTGGATGGGATCCCAGAGAGCCAACAGCAGCAAAATGTGTCCGGCAAAATCAGGGAGTTAAATACACAAACAAACTGATGCAGTGTTGCTTTCCTGAGGTTCACAAAAAGAAACTTTGAAGGCTGTACCACCTCTGTCTTAACTGGAGCTGCTTCAAAAAGCCACAAACTTCACAGCATCTTTATTTCTGTTTTGAAACTGAATAAAAATATTCCAAGAGAATTTGACTCCCTGAACATCTTAACAGGAGACATCTGCTTATCCCAGTTACCCCAAACTTTGATCCTTGCAGCTCAAGAGTTTGTTATACCAAACCCATGAAGCAGAACTGTGTAAGACATGTCTTTATTTGACTGCTCAGAACCAAAAGAGATGTTATTCCACACCTATTTGTTTATAAAATGTATTTCTGCCCATTATGCATACTTCATAATCACTCAACATCTTTGTTTAATTATGCTAAATAATGATGAACAAGAACATTCTCGTTGATTATACATTACAACATAATTTACTGAGACATAAATGCACCATATTGCGAATGCACAACCTTGCACAATCTCTTACAAAGATTTTGTTTCTAAGACTTTAGCCCTGGAACAAGCAAAAAAGGGGAACTCTGTGGACAGATATATTTCTATTGTAAGAACAGGGTGGGGATTTTGTGCAAAAGTCACCTGGATATTCTTTGACTAGTGAGGCTGTAAACCTGCAACCTGAAATTCTCTTAATGTATTTTCTTTTGGGAAACTTCTGGCTGTATTTGTGTTAGAGAGGAAATAAAGTTATGGGGGATATTGCTGTCTAGACACCATTAGATCACAGCATCCCACACTGTGTGTTCAGCACAAGGGCTCAGTCATGCAAGATTCTTTCTTTTAATCTGTTTATTGCTCTGCTGAGTCTTGCTGCCTGCTTGATGTTGCTGCAGACTGCTCAGCTCCCTCTCTGACAAGGTCTTCCTGGATGTTCAGACTTGGCATTGATCCCAGTGAAGATGTGGAGGTGAAAAACCCGTGGTGAAACACAGAGAACTTCAATCCCAGAACTGGGTTCTGCTCCTGTTGATTAAAGCAGAGGAGGGTAAAGGGTTAAAACAGAACTCTCAAAGCAAAAATTTGTACTTAATGTAGGATGTAATTCAGGAAACACAGATATGGAGCCAATAAAATTATCAGACAAAAGACAAAAAAACCCCACATGCAGTGATCTTGTGGTATGGAGTTGAACTGGGCTGCAAGAAATAAAGGTTAAAGGCTCTGAAAGAGCCACAAGACTTGAACCGCAATCCAGCGCCTGCCCTAAGCATGGGATTCTTCTGGGATAATATTTTAATTTTTCTACACAAAGGCACAAAAAGTGAAGGTTTTTCCTTCTCAGTGAAGATCACTGACAATAAAAAAATCTCCAAAGGTTTTTGTGGGATGGAAGAAGAAACCAGGGCAGCACTTTGCTGCTTCTCAAACTGCTCTGGCTCTCTCACCTTGCCAAGGCAGACTATTTTGGCAACTCAGGATGTGCTGAAGGGTGGAAGTGATCTGCTCCAGTTAACTGCCAGGCCACATTCCCAGCACCAGGGAACACAAGGAGGGCTGTGCTGTCCCAAAGCTTAGCAAGGATCTTTCCATGCCAGTATAACCCTCTGGAAATCAGATCCACTCTTTTTGTGTTTTGCACCATCTGTACTTTTTTTTTTTTTCCTAATAGACTTGATATTTAAACCACAGACTAGATGATGTTCAGACAAAAAAGAAAATAAAACAAAATATGAGACTTCAGAAAGATATGAAAAAATTTGCAATATGCACTTAGAAACAAAAATCTAGTTTTCCAATGCCCTGGACTATTTAGAAATATAAACAACGGGAAAGGAAAACAGCTTTGTTCTGGGTAAAATCAGCCAAAGATTGAAAAAAATCCTTTTCGCTACTACAGACCAAAATTGCAGTTCTGTAAATGCAGATAAGCATCACCTAATCTTCTGTTTCAGCAAATTGATTAAATTTGGAAAGTATTTCCCTACAGCTGCTCTGAACTCCAGCTTTTATGCATTATCCAGGCTTGTCTTCCTCTGGGTCTCTGGAGATGCAGTCGTGACTCAGCCCCTGGAGCAGAAGTGGAATCTCCAGTTTCCTGCCCCTTTGCCCTATCAGGTGACCCTCGAGCAAGGACAGCAGAAGATAAAATGTGATCAGGAGCTGCAGATTACAGTTTTCAGTTCTAATTTAAGAAGGAAGTTAGTGGCAGTTCAGTTTGACCTGCAGGTGTTCCCTCTGTGGCTCTGCTGCAGGAGCCCCTGAGCCATCCAACATGAACCATCCCCTGAACACCAGTCAGAGCCACTGCTAGAGATGGGATTTTTACTCAGCTCTGTTAGCAAGGAAATTAGAGGAAAATTATTATAATAATAGCATCTTATAAATGCCTCCTCTGGCTACTGTTTTGTTTTTATCAGGAGTATGCAGACTAAGATTTTCCAATTGGATTTCTTTACTGCTGAAGTCTGTATTAAAATTCACCACGGCAAAACTCACTTTTGTATGAGGATACCTGCAAGCATGGTTTTGTTTATAACTCCATCTCCTGAAGGTTATTGTGCAAGTGAAGATTTTTGCTGACTTCTTGGCTGGTTCAAATTTCAGCAGAGGCACAGTCATCCTCCCCATTAAAGGAACATGTGGGTTCTGTGCCACCAAAGAGTTTTCGTTTAGATTTAGTTTTTAGTTTTCCTGAGTCGGTTGAGTGGATGTGTAAATGCCTCCACGGATCAATAGCTGATCCACTGAGGAGTAACACTGTCCAGAAACCCTCCCCTCACATCTGCCCATCCTGCTGATCCAGCTGTCCTGTATGATGGATTTCCTAGGTAGGCAAAGAGCTATTTTGGCACTGCAGCTGTGGGATATCTTTGGAGGGGGCCTGGGGTGAGAGCTCAGCAGGAAACAGCTCCAGGAGAAAGGAGGGGAGGCTCTAATGCTTCTTCCAACCCTTGTCACTGCTCTTATCAGCCAGCCAGCCTTGAGCAGCCAACTACACTCTTGAGAAGTGGAGGGGTTGCATTCCTGGCACAGACCCAAAGAGCTCTTTGTATGGCTAGGAAATACTAGCACTTCCAAAGCTGAATTCCCAGGCAGACGCTGCTCCAAGGAGAGCCAGAAGGAGCAGAGAATAAAGGACATGCATTTGTTTCTTTCTTTTCAGGCTATTGCCTCCTTTGAGACTCCACTGTGCCAGGGAGAGAGCCAGAGATGCTATCAGCTCTGCATCTGTTCTTCGATTCAAGGGAATAAAAATACTTGGAAGGGATTATTAGGGACAGAGCACCAATATAATTAAATAAGCTGCAGTACCCACAGACACTGGAAAAATACTTCTGCCTCCCCGTGTGCCACATTCTGCTCATAAAACGATCGATTAGCTCATGAAAGCGGGTTTTTAAACTCCCTTTTCAGTTGTTTTTTCCAAACTCTGTACTGTGCCTGCTATTGGGCACCCTCAGGTCTGGAAATGATTCTGTTTTGGACCAAGATTTGCCAGCAAACTTTGGAAAAATAACCTAGATGTTCCAAAGCACATTTGAACCATGGCAGCCCGGAGTACAGCAGGGCAGATTATCCACTAGGTGGGAGCCTCTCAATTCTAATGGGTGCGGGCCACTGTGGCATTTAAAGCACCGGCTCAGACTGACTCTCCATCCTCCTCATTTCTAAGGAAGACAAAATTCTGCTCCCTGGGTAGGCTCAGACACTCCTAAACCAAAGAGCTGCCTCCATAGGCTTCTGTCTGTCTGACACGGGAAGAACGGGGAATGAGCAGCCAATAATTCCTATTCTGGAAATATTAATTTACCTTACATATTCCACTCATGACATGTTAAGAGAGTGAGTAGCTCTAAACATTCAAGTTGTCTTCTGCTGCTTATGTTCGGAATTGAATTTTGCTTTTGCTGCACAGGGGTCATAGAAATTAAAGCTGGTTTTGCTGTATTCACAACCAGATTTGCTCCCTGATTTACAACAAATTGCATTCCAGGTGGAAATAAAAAGGGAAAAGAAAGTAAAAATTATGCTGGAATTAGCTCCTGCAATCGTTTTCAAAAAATCTGAAATTTTGAAATCTGAGTATATGCTTTGAATTCCCAGCTTTAGGGTAGTTGCAGCGTGATTGCAACATGTACATTTAAAAAGCTTTTCTCCATTTAAACAGTACAATTAGCACTCTAATTTCTTATTAATATTTTGAATTTTCAGTTAAAGTTCATAGGCAATATATTTATCTATCAAATGACTTGCCAGTTACTGTGACTCCAATAAGCAGATGGCATGCTCAAGCTCTAAGAGCCAAGCAATGTCTGCAGCATGCAGCAGTCAGAGTGAGATCAGACCATTTGTGGATGACTTCATCCACCCACTTCTGCCCTCCACTTCACCACCAGTTACACTGAATTGTGTACCTAACCCTGGAAATGAAGTCTGAAGTGGTCTGTAGCAGAAGTGGCAGAATAGTACAGGATTATCAATCACTTTGCATTTTTAATTTTCTGAAAGGCAGACCCCAATATGATCATGGCCCAACAAACAGTTCCATGATTCTGAACAAACCACTAACATTTGTACAGCTCTGGTTATAGTAATTCATAGGTGAGACCTTTTTTGCTTTTATCTGAGATGGTTCATACACCTGGAGCAGGATATTCAAAATACAATCAGTGAAGACCTGGGTTATTCAGTGATACTCTGGATGAAACATCAGGTGATGGAAATCATGCAGGTCAAATTCATCATGTGTCTTGAATCTCAAGATTGAGAAAGTCTTTGCTGGATTTGAGATTGATTGATTTTGAGATTTGGATTGAGAAAGTGTTTGTTGGATTTATTAAGAGTGTTCATATGACTCAAACGCATCCAGCAGAGAACTTGGACTGGAGCCTGCTTCAGAACTCAGCACTCGACACGTGCCAGGCACATCACTCACCCAGGTTCATCAATGGCAGCTCTCTGCAATACCTGATCCAGAACAGACATTTGTGAACTCCCAGTCCTGGTTAACAGAGCCTTTTCTGCTCAGGTGACCTGTGAAAGTGCTGCAGGTACTCAGGAGGTAGAAAGCTGATTTAGATCTCACTGCAAGATGTGTTGTTTCCTGACACACCAGAGATATGTGCTTGATTAATACAGTGAATAACAATTCCATTACAACAGTGCTGTGCTGTGCAAGCTGAGCTAGAGCTGCTGTGCAGCTGGGAGGGAGCTCTCTGCAGCCCATGTTCAAGAAAAGGAAACATGGAAGACCCCGTGGAGTGTATGAAGTCTGGGTAGCTACAATTACACTGTTTCTAGCTGTGGTGGAACACCCTGGAGCAAATGTTTAGTTTGGTACTCCCGGGTGTGTGAAGCACTGTGCAGATAGGAACCTGGACAAGTCAGGAATGCTGTGTTTGCACTTACAAAAGAAGAACACAAAAAGTAGCAAATCTTTCTTGAGTGTTTTCCCCTCTGAAATATAACATATAGACCTTGAGCCTGGAGTCTCATCTGAGATTAGCCAGACAGTACAGACACTCACTTATCTTAATAACAGATTTTCCTGAAGCCAAAATTTTTGCTTGGCACTGTTCCCTACATGAACATTTTCATAAATCATTCTGATCTGAAGGATGGCTAATGACAATATGAACTAGAAGCCGCATCGCCTCAGGGTCACAGCTATGGCCCAGTGACACCAGAGAGCAAACCGTGCATCTCTGTGCAGATATCCTGTGTAACCTGCCTGGCTGGCAGTGCTTTCACCTGCACAAGAAACCAGGCGAAATCCTACCTGTCAGGAAAGACCATTTAATTAACAGAAAAAACATGATGTCTTGCCAACTAAATTCAATCACTAAAAGGCTTTTCCTTGTCAGCCCAGACTGTTCTCTTTCCAGCTGGATGCTTGTTGACCCTGCAGCAGCTCAAGTGAATGTTGAATCGTTAGCCCATGATAATTTCTGTGAAATGCAGCCCCCTCTGTTTCTTAGCAGGGTATGCCCCCACGAAAATGTTTAACTTAAGTTAGATATCCCTTTGAAATTTCCTTTCATTAATTTTTCGCCTACTTGCTGACCATATTCATTAGCTCTGCTGAGTATTTGGTTAGCTGCCAGCTGCAGCAAAATAAAAGACCCCCCATTCTTCATGCCTTTGTTTACATTCTCTCGGCTACAATCCCCATCTGTATCACTTCCTCAACTTACTAGAGTAATTTTCCTGCAGGACCTTTTTAACATCTGTGTCCCCTGTGTCTGAATCAGCTGCTTTTGTTGATTTGGAAGAGACTCTGGCATATGCTACAGGGAACATATGGTCTAAGTTTGCCTTTCTGTTGCAAAATTGAGAGTGAAATTCCTCTGTAGATTAGAAGCAGAATAAATTGCTGATATGCCTTTTGAGGCTACTGCTGACATTGGTGAGGCTGAGCAGAGGTTTTATACCAGAGAGCATGAGAGGCAGCAGAGGTAGGAAACACAGCCAGGGAGAGGCACCACAGTCCAGGACTGTGAGATGAGCAAAGCTTGGGATTTGTTGCTTGGAAATTAGGTGAATCAGAAAAGGTGATGGCAACACCGAAATCTGCAAGTGAATACTCTGGGGAAAAATGATCCATTTACAATACTTAGGAGTCAAAGGGATAGAAAAATGGGTCTGTGATGGGGCAGTGTGGATCTGACAGTAAGGGATACACAGGATGGAAGAGGTGCAGGAATGAAGAAGCAAGTGTCAGCAATTATTTGTTTTGTCAGTGTGATAAACAAAACCCCGTCAAAAGATGAATGACCACCAGTGGCAAGCAGTATCAGGAGATCTTTGATCCTGCCTCGAGCAGGAGCAGATTCTGGCTGTGCTCAGGGGTGTGAAGAGGCAGGGCTCTTTCTGAAATAAGAGATACTTCAGGACTAAGCATCTACCTTCGAGGGATTCATACCTTGAATTCCTCTAAGCAAACAGCTTTGCAGAAGGAAACTTCTGCGTTTGAGGGACACTGCGCATTCACACTTCTGCTTAGAGTAACTCTCAACAGGCACCTGTGGCTGCTCCTGTGACTGTCAGATGACTGCAAGTGGTGTAATTGTGAAGCACAGTTACCTCAAACCAAACTCACCGAGTGCATGTCGTACTGATAGAGCACCCACCAGAAAGCCTCTGTTTTAAACCTCACAGTCACACTCTTTGCCTTCAGGTGCATTTCGAAGTGAGACTGAGGACCGAGACACGCATTTACAAAGCGCTGAGAAAGTTCAAGCCAGTTGAGTCTGAACAACAACGCCTGCCCACACCCTCACTTGAGAAGCATTATTTTTGCTGTTTATCAACCACAACCTGGAATTATCAGTCACGGGGCAAGGCGTTTTGGGGAGGAGCTTTGATCTTTGGCTCTCTGCACGGGGCAGTGGGTCGGAGCTGCCTTGCGAGAGTGCCGGAGGGGCTGCGGGCTCCCCAAGGACGGGCTCCGGGACCAGCTGGAGCAGGAGGGCAGCCCCGGCTGGTGCATTCACCCCGCGGTGCCCGTGGCGAGCAGCCCTGCCCTCCCTGCACTCAGAGCCGGCCACGCCGTCCCGCGGCTCCCGGGGCGTTCCCAGCGAGCCCTTCCCGGTACCCCGGGGGTCCGCCGAGCCGCGCCGGACACAGCCAGAAGTTTCCAGCCGGCGATTCCTCCACCGTCCCCCGCCTTCCTCCTCCTCCTCCGCGTCCCGCCCCTCGTCCCTCCCCCGCCGCCGCCGTTTCCAGACAGTTCCAGCCCCGCGCCCCCGCCCCCGGCCCGCGTTGGATAAAGCGGCGGGCGCGGCCCCCCCCGGCACTGCCCCGCCATGAGCGCCGCCGCGCAGAGCCCGCCGCCGCCGCAGATGGAGGGCAGCGCCGAGCCGCTGCCCCCCGGCTGGGAGATCAAGATCGACCCGCAGACCGGCTGGCCCTTCTTCGTGGATCACAACAGCCGCACCACGACCTGGAGCGACCCGCGCCTGCGGGCAGCGCCGCAGGTAGGGCGGCCGGGGGTGCCCGGGCCGGGGGGGTCCGAGGGGCCGCGCTCCCTCCGCGCGTGGCGATGCAGTGAGGGCAGGAGCTGCCTTTTGTCTCTGACGCACTGCAGTCCCTTTTTTGTGCATTCCATCATCTGATACCTCGGCCTTGTAATGTTTATTTAAAGTTGGTTAAGTCCGCCCGGCCTGCCAGGGGAGAGGTGAACCTGATTTATTTTTCAGCTGTGAGCTGCCCGAGCGTTGGATGACTTTAAAAAAGGAGAGATCCGGCTCGGACTCCTTTTCTATTCTATTTTCTTTCTCCGTCTTCTTTTCCCTGGTCGCAAACTCTGCCGGCAGCTGCCGCTCCGGTTTGTTCCGAAGCACGCTCGGGGAAAAGCCGCATCTCAGTCCAAATATGTCCATGGAAGGAGAGCGGCCGGGGTTCTGCCGGGGCCCGGAGCAGTGACCCTTTCGGGACAGGTTCTGCGGCTTTTGGGGAATACAGCCCGTTCCTGGGGGGAGCACAGCCCTCTGACCCGACAGCGCGGCCGCTGTGGGCAGAAAGTGCTGGAAACTTGAGCCAAGTAGGATTTGCCTGGTGGGAAAGCGATTCCCCGGGGTCTCTGCTCGGAACATCGCCTAACCCCGGGCACGCCGAGCTGCCCGGCTCCCCCGCGCTCCCGGGGTGTCCCTCCCGGCCAGGGGCTCGGGCACGGAGCTCGGCGGGGCTGGACCGGAGCCCGGGACCGGCGGCCGCCGGGGAGGGGCCGCGCCGGGGAGCGGCGGGGACGAGGCTGGGGGAGCCCCGGTGAGCCGGGGAATGGAGCCGGGGGACAGCAGCTATGACCCGGGGGAGCCCCGGTGAGCCGGGGAATGGAGCCGGAGGACAGCGGGGAAGAGGCCGCCGGTTGCGGGATGCGGCTGCACCCGGCCTCTGTTGGAAGTTTTTCCTCCCCTTGCCTTAAGTACAACGTGAGGAGCGAAGCGCTCAAGAAGTGTTAATTATTCTATGAAGTTACCGTTTCTTAAAATAGTAATTGCCCGGTTTGCGAGGGCAGACCGTGACTGAAAGCTCGGTGTGAGAGCAGCTGGCCTTGAAAAGGAAAGGACGCACTTCTCTATCACAAATTAACCCCCTTTGCAGCTCTTTACGTGCTGGTTCGTTTGATCTATGAATAAATTCTAGTAATAATACACAGAGGTCTTAGAAAAATGTAACTTGATAATAAGAATACTGAGACTAGCATAGGGAAAAGTATTTTCTCTCCTTTTTGGAGGCACCTGCTAATACTAGCTGTTACGGCAGTAAAAATAAAAATAATGTGGTTTTTATAGCCATACAATGTACTTGAGAAGAAAAGTATGTTGTTTACTCTAAGGCTTTTGTTCCAGGAATACCACTTGAGATTAACTCATTTAGCAGAACAGGCAGATTCAAGCTGCTTTCAGTAATTATGTGAGGAGAGTTGGAAGTTGTCTGATGGATCAGCCCTCTGATTGAGTGGGTGCCTGAAACAAAACAAATTTTCACCCCTATCTCGTGTGAAATCTGTGGTGATGAAAAGTGTCTCTATGCCTCTTCTGCCAATTGCAAGGGCTGTGGCAGGTACAAAAAGCTGCATCAGCTTTTGTGGGATACAGTCTTTTCCAAACAGGAAAATCTGTTACTCCTGGCTGTAAGCAGAAATGTGTGCTTTGAGTTTCTTCACTGGGAGACAGAGAAATGCCTCTAGAGATGAACTGGTGATTTTTGGGACTTCCTATCTAAAGAAAGTCCTCCAGTTTATGGTGGTAGAAGTTGTGTGTAACTGCTCTCGCAGAGCCATTTATCAGAGCCTTGAGTTAAATGTGTGTGCTGGAATTTGTGGACAGCTGCTGAAATCATCAGTTTGAGTACCAGAGTGTTTCACTGGACAGGTACTAGTTAGCAAAAGAATCTTAGAATCAGGCCCAAGGAAAATATGTCTTTTCCTAAATATTCTCCTAGCTAGGCAATGCCAAGGAAGGCAAATTGCCCACTGACATTGAATTTCAAATCCTGCAGGAATTTTTGGAGATGCCAGACTTTTGTTAATACCTAAACAGGTAGGAAGGACGTAACTACAAATGAAAGGAAAAAAGGAGATTTGATGGGGAGAGCTTTCTGATTTCCTTCATTCTCAGCCTAGCTCAAATGAGGACTTGGGGCTTTTAGAAGAGATCTGAGAATTACAAAAGCTGACTGCACGTGTCAGACTTCGTGCACCTTTTCAAGGATGTTTCTACAAAGATCAGACTTGTGCTGACTCTGTCACTGCATTGCTTTTGCTGAAATATGACAGTGAAATTAGCAAATTTTTACCACCTTTGAGGTGGTCTTGCACTTTATCCACCAATATTCTGTCTGTGGATGTTTGTCCCTTTTACATGGTAAGTGGGCAATGGCTGGAGATCTAGGACTAACTGAGCTTTTCTAGCTAAGTAAGAATATAGCTGAGACCGTGTCATAATAAAGTCCTGTTGTTCCCAAGTGCTTGATCTTGGTCTTCTCACTTACCCTAGGCTTAACATCAGTGTAGCCATGCTGACTGCAGTCATCTGTGCCAGATATATAATCAGGTAAAAGTTGAAGTGGCTCTTCTGAAATTTTAACCCATGGCAAAGCCATTTTAAAGCAACGAGACCAGACCTTGGTTTTGCAGTTAACCCTGTATTTTAGGTGCAATTGTGAATTCAGATGGTTCTCTGCTATTTCCTCATTCAGTCTGGCCCTTTTTATTTTTAATCACATGAAGGATGGGTATTCTGCATGTTTGTTTCTGTTACATGTAAGAAATCACTGCAGCATAAGGATGGATTGGGGAGCCCTTCATGAGAAAGAGGGGAAAAAAATCTCAGAGAGAAATTAGGGATGACTTGCCAAATGACAGAAAAATATTTATTAACGAAGCTTCTTGATAGACTAATGATTTTCTTTCAAGGATCTGATTAGTTAACTGTAAGACATTTAAAGAGTAAGGTACAATCAATACTGTGAAGATGTATATACATCTAGTAAAAATGTGTTTACTAGCAGTGTCACTCTTCCTTTTTTCTTTAATAGAATTACTCATTTCCTATGCTTACTTGTTTTTTGTGCTAGCTTAGAGCATCACAGTTCTGCATGCTTCCTGCAGGATTGTCTTATGACATTCAATTGGTAACATGGTGTTCCCCAAAGTGTTGATAAATATAGATTACATATAAAGAAGAAAACAAAAAAGGTTTGTCTAGGTATTTATCAATGCCCCTTCTATGTGTTGTTTCCCCGTTATTCCCTGGGAAATAATGCAGCTAAAAATAAACCCAAGGAATTGACTGTGCTGAGCTTCACTGATGGATATTGAAGTGATCAATAGCTCACTGGTGCCTTGGGTTTGTGATAAGAGCTGCAGCAGCCAGGCACGAGTCAGGGAGCAGCCATAAAAGTGATCTATGATCAGACTGGCTGCAGCAATGACTGCACAGCCCTAAACAAAGGAAGAAGAAGCCATCTCACCCTGCTGCTGATGCTTCATTGGGGAACAACTGACTACACCTAAGTTTCCATCCTCTCCCTTCATGGCTGTTGCATCTCTTTTTCTCTCTGCTTCCCCAAATAAGTCTGAAGTCACTCAATTCGCATCTCTTTAGCAGTGGGCTTATTTTTGAGCACTGACTTCTCATGGTCAAGTTGACTGAAAAATCCTTGGTAGACCAAATTAGAAATTGCATTGAGAGGTCAGAACAGCCTCTCTGAAGCTGTCCCTCTTGTAGTGGTTCTCCTCAGGGGAAGGGAATATGAGGTCAGCTTAGTTACAATTCAAGTCTCTTCCACCTGCAGTGTTTTTACATTCCTAATGCTGATGTGCATTCTGTCAGGCTAATCAAGTTCATTACTGGATTAAAAAGGTATTGCACAGAAAAAGCCTAATAGGTAGCAGTGGTAAAATTATCAGTAGGGGATTTTTTGGAGGGTTGTGTCCTGGCTTTGCCCAAATTCCCTGCAGCTGTTTAGTGTAGTTATTTAAAGCCTCCCGACAGAACATGGTGAGCAGGGAGTTAACTTATGGGATATCAATTAACCTGAAAACAAGGGGTGGGTCTAATCGGAAATAAGAGACAGGAACATGAAGAAATGATACTGGAGATAATGCAAGAGGAAAAGCAGAGAAGGTGTTGCAGGGTTCTGTGTAACTCCTGGCACCGAGTGCCTCTTACCTAAAGGACAAAGGAAAAATACTTGTGCCAGGTGGCAGCATTCTTACCTAGGAACTGTATTTTTAACACTTGTATGCACAGGCCGGACTTTTCCATGACTACATGGCAAAAATAGAATTGTTCCCACTTGAGCCATGATAAGGCAGGTAACAATCCAATATGCTTTGGGGTGTGCAGACAGTATCACTGTAGGTAAGCCGTGTTTCTCTTCATGCCAAGGTAAAGGTAAAATGTAAGTTAGAAGAAATGCCTTGTTCACACAGATCACATTACTTAATTACAGGCAAAAAGAAAAATGCTGTATCTTAAATATGTTGCAGAAGCTGTTGGTTTGATTAGTTTTCCTTCTTGGTTTTACAGACAGGAGAATCAGGCATGGAGTGGGAAGAGGCTTTTCTGGTATCACCCAGTGGACTGGGTAGCACGAAAGTGTTTTTTATGGCTGATGGCAAAGCCTTATAATTAATAAATGGGGTGCAATGTAGCAAGTGCTTTTATAGTGTTGGAAAATTGCCCTTTAAGGAAGTGAAGTCAGAAAACTGCTGTATACAAAATGAAATTTTAGATTAAAATGTGGAGCCTGACTATAAACTGAAATTCATAGCCCACTCTTCAACCATTATCTGCTTATTCCTTTTCTTTTTTCCTTTTTGAGGCATTGTTTTTCTAATTTTGAAGCTTTTGCTTTCTGTTGTATTTCAGATTCCTAGGTCATAACTAATAGGAAAGCAGTCGTTTGACCACCTGCTTCTTAGGTAATGAAGCAGTGAACAAAAATAACTGAATAAAGTGTAATTCTCATCACTCTTGACAGGGATATTTGTGTTAGTGCTCTAAAGGGCTTTTCTCTAACTCCATCCACTAAAGCTGGCAGGGTGGGTGGTGATCCCAGCTCTCTAAGAGCACTCTGCTCCTTGGAGCAGTCATTGTTTCTTTCTCAGACATGTTCAGTTTGGCCCATTGGGTGCTTTCAGTGCCAACTTCCACTCATGGGCACACAGGGCAGGTGTTGTCATGTTTTGCCAAGGCCTTTTAGCTTAAAGAATCCTCCTAGTCATTAAAAGAGGACAGGCTTTGTTCCTGCAACAAGATTGATCTGCAAGATAGCAAACATATTTGTTCCAGTAAGGCTCTCTGTTCTGAAAAGCTTAGGATTAGTTTTCTCCTTCAGTTTTTAATAGTGTTTATTTATTTCTAATGGCATCGGTTAGAGCAAATGTTAATGTAATGCTTGTATAATATAAGTTGATAATTACAAGAGAGAACAAAAGGCCTGTTTGCCTACACATGTGTATGTTGGGAAATAAAACTCAGCATTCAGCAAGTAGAACATCAAAAGCAGCTTGGCCTGTAATTGGGTTACATGATGCGACTGACACGAAGGTCTACTGAGACAGCTCATGCAACTAAGCTTATTCATGGTTTCCTTCAGTCATTAGCTAATGATATCTTGCTCAAATGTCTGTGTGCTCAGTCTGTATATTTAAGCACAAATTGTGAGTAAAAGGGTGAGAATGCAAATGTCTGCAGCAGCTGAGGCAGGGCTGTAAGAAGTTTGGAGTCAGCACTGCGAGTAAATCACTGGGTACCTTCCAGCTTGTGTACTTCTCTGGCAAGTGTTGGTAAAACCCAGCTCATGCTGATGTTGTGCTATTAATATGTTCTAACACACAGCACCAGTGAGGAACTTCTTAGAAATACTTGGGATATGTTGATTTCCATTGGTAGCAAAGGTAGTGTAGTACTTTTGTAGTTTATGTGACAGATAAGGAAAGAAGATCAGGCCAGAAGTAAAGTACAAGTGCATGTGGAATCTAATTCCAATGGTTAAAATTTTGCCTTTCTATGACAAAAATGCTATTTTCTCTAATAAATGAAATAGTTACTTCATTCTTAATTTGAATACTGGGTACCACTGGCTTTTTTGGTTATTCGTGGAAGTTTCTGATAAAACACAGGTTTGAGCAAGTGTGTGAACAAAACTTGGTTATGTCATTCATTTTGGTTATATTGCTATATTTGATAGTGAAAGAACAGAATCATGCTATTCCCTTCTTCCTAAATATATAGGATTTGGGTTTAAGGTTATGAAAGGTGTGTTCTCAAGTAAGATTTTTGTCAGGTACTGGTATTTTCTCAGTCATTTGAGAAGAATTGTTTGCATGGTACTCTATAGCAGCAGCTTACAAGTTGAGAATGACACTGGAGTCAGTGGACCATCTGTTTGCATATAGAAAAGTTGTGTAACTTCTTGGCAGTGCTGGTAAATTTTGTTTTCCCCTGCTAGATAATATTTACAAAACAAGTACAATTTAAATACTTGCACTGCAAGAGCTACAGGAGTGCTACATGTGTGAATAACTTGCTTTAGAGACTGAATTGACTGTACTGCAAATAACATTAGTACAGGTTAAGAAAAATGCAAAATTGTGATGGAAGCAAAGGAGGTTTTTAGACTTTATTCTGTAGACTATTGTAGTATTAGAGAAATGACAATTGTGTTATGTAAGGAGTCTCAAAAGGGAGATTCTGAATTTGATAGAACTATTCAAATCATTTAACATGAATGCAGAATATTTGGACAAACATAAGTCGAATGGTAGAGCCATCTGGAAAACTCCAGTGGCAGTTTGCTGGCATCAGCAATGAGTGGATTTGCAAGTTGGTGTTTGAGTCTGGAATAACACTTGAGCAGACTTGGGGCACACTAGGAGTTATCCATTATCCACTCCAGATAGCACAGCTGTACTGGGAATCCTGGTGCAAGGTTGTGCTTTTGCTCTTGCTGTCGCTTTTTTCATTCCAGTGGCTCAGGGCTTCAGAGCTCACTTAAAATGGGAGCAAGCTGAAGGATTTTAGTGTCAGTCCTGACAGTGCCCTTCCCACGGGAAGCCAGCAGTAGGATGTGGGGGTATGAAGTGTTTTTTCCAGTTGCACAACTCGTGCTGGCTGCACCTTTATTTATCCTGGTGATGGCCTCACAACAGAAACGCTCGTCCGGAGAGGGTGAGCGCTGTGGCTGCCCCGAGCAGAGCTGTCCCTCCTGCAGCTGGGCCAGACCTCTGGTTTGGGATGTGATGGCTTACCTCAGCACCTCCTGAGCTGCTGGATCAGGCTGCAGTCCTGAGGGTATTTCAGGCTTCCTGAAATGTCTGCTAGAACTTTGCATTTCTGTGCTTCCTCCTTTTGAGGGACTCTCTCTCTTCAAGGTGAATTAAGTGTGTGATCACAGCTGGGGTTGCTGATGGTCAGTCCTGTACTTACTGAAATTAGTTGATACTCTGCTGCTTGTACTACTTCTCTCAATTTTAAGGAACTTCTTGTCTTAGATGAGGGCAGGAGAAATTTGTTTCCATTTGTTTTAAAGCAGAAATCTGAGTTGGGTTCCTGTTTTTTATACTTAAACCAGGAAGGATGATGCACTAAGACTTGTCATTCATTTGTTGGTAATTTCTCTTTGTGCAGATTGGAGTTAAATGTGAGCTCTGGACTTTTTCCAGGTAACAGGTTTGTTAATGTAACGAGCAAGAACTATGTGATAGAAGGCAAATAAAACAAAAAAAAAGGCTACTTTTTGATGTGCTGGCTGTGCTGTGGAATTAAAACATTAGGAGGAAATCTGTGAATTTCTTTAACATAGTGTTGAGTTTTCCAGAGCTTGATTCCATTCTTCCCCATTGCCACTGTGTCCCCAGGCACACCTGAGCTTCTCCTGAAGTCTCTTCCAGAACCTGTTTGCCCAGGCTGGAGACACAGGCTCTCCTGCACAAAACAGAACTGCTTTGGCCAGAAGTTTGGAGACAGGAACATTGGGATCTGCACGCACTCGCTGCTGTGTCAGATTGTCGCTAAATACAGACCTGAACCACTGGCAGCATCTCCCTGAACCGGGGCCTCCTTGGTGGTGCCATTCCCCAGTGATGGGAGTTTCAGAATACCTGGCTTGTCCATGTTTGTGATTGTTGGACAGTGGGAAGAAAAGAAACAGGGAAGAAAGAATGTTAAAGATGTGGTGATACAAAGTGGCTAATGTAGACAACTGTTTGTAGAGTTAAGCATTAATTAAGTGTTGAAGGGGACAGTGTAGACCAGGAAGTGCAATCGTGATGAGAGCACCTTTCCTAAACCTGATCTGTGCCTCGGGGCCACTGATGCTGGGAAAAACAAGACGCTGTGTTTGTTATTTAACCAAGGGCTGTTCCAGTATGACTGCACAGTTGAGGCCTCTGTGGTTAGACCTGACTACAGGGGAAAAAAGCCTGTGACAAAGGACTAGTTTGAAATGCTAGCTTTCCACAAGAGCAGCACAGGTTGTCTGAAGCTGTAAGAATATGTGAGAAATTATGGAAGTATAGTCTATTAAAAAAACAGAAAACAACAAAACAAAAACCCCCAAAGTACTGACAGAAGCTTTACTTCATTTATAAACTGTATGCTTTGAAAAAGCAGTCCAACCTGCTTTTTTCCTTGAGTTTGGGCTGCCTCTTTTGTATCTGCTAGCAGGGCTTAAGTTGCAGTGGTGGATTTCTCAGATTGCTAAGAAGGTTCAAAATAAGGGCAGCCTCGCAGGTCTGGGCATGAAAACAAGGGAGGGGAAGCCCATGGCTGGACTCTTGGGGGGGGTTCGTGGAGGATGGGGGAAGTGGGACACTGTCCATGTTGAATGATTTATCATTGTGGGTTACTCCAGAAAACTGGAGGTCTTATCCCCAGATGGAGCCATTAAAGACAATGCAGACCCCAAAGCAAGAACTCCTTTCGGCAGTGCTGTACAGCCAGGTGGGGCGGAGCAGCTTTGGCTGACAGCCTTCTCCTGCCAGAGCACCTGTAGGTGCTGCTGGCCCACCCAGCTCCTAAAACCCTTCCCGCAGAGCCGCTGGAAGTGAGGGAATCTCCTTTTTATAGCGGCGGGGCCGTGGCTGTAGGTGGGGTGGCCGCTCGGGTTACTGCGGCGGGGACAGTGCGGAGCAGCTGCGTGTGCAGAATGCCCGGAGTCAGCGCACACCGAGGAGCTGCTTCCCGCTGGGAATCATCGGCCCCGACACACGCCCGGCCCCGCATTGTTGTCAGCTGAGCACACCTCGGGTTTATTCTCCGGTAAATGCAGTTTGCTGACATAACAGCGCACCCCTCGGAATCCTGGCAGAGCTCTGGGGCCAGGCCGGTGGAAGAGAAGCGCTGTTGGTGCGTGGGGTTCTGAAAGCCCCCGGACAGTCGGCGTGGAGCAGAGCAGTGTGGTTTCCTGGTAGGGTGGATTTAAAATGACTCATCCGTGGATCCCGGTGCAGACGTTGGCATGAGATCATCCTTGTTCTGCAGCTGGGAAAGCCAACTTCAGATTGCTTCTCTCTGCGAACTTTCTAGGCCTGGCTCCCCTCTGTGCCTCTTCTAGAGTTCTTCCTTTGTGGAGGATTTTTTTTTTTTTTTAATGAGTAAAAGGAAATGGAACAGTGGGACTCAGACTTTGAACTTGTTCCTGTCTGTGTTTTTTGTCTTCGTTAGTTTACGTAAATAACAGCCTCTATTCTCTGCAGTTTTATTGCTAAGAGGAATTCTCAGAAATCACTTTTTAAGGGGATACTCTCATTTAGGAAGAACACTGATAATCTGGTTGGTAAAATAGTGAATTCCTGATGAATTAGTATGTTAACGAGTACAGGAGCAACATGAAATATTTTTGCAGCTTAAACACCCCTTTAAAAATAGGGTTTCCAACACTTGCACCATATGTCGCCTTATTAAATTCTCCTCTTACTGAATAATGACATTACCCTCTGAATGACAGAGGTGCTTGTTATATGATCTGACTTAGAGATACATCTGGAACTTGGCCCTCGCAGGGTCTCAAAATAGAATGACCGATGCAGGAAGAACTTACTAGAGGACTTGTGAGGGCTCTTAGTACAAACCACTTCCACCCTTGCCAGAGCTTTGACATTGTCCAGTGAGTGTTCTCAGACAGCACAGGGATTTTTAAATCTTGCTTTTCCGTGTTTTCCTCTTTAAGTTATCCTGTCTTCCCCTTTCCTCTCCCTCAATATTTACTGAACCAGATCCTACTTAGCTGGAAGTGAATACATTTTTAGTGTGCAGAACTAGTATCTCTTCAAAGAGCCAGTGGGAAGAACAATACCAACAAAATTTGTGCTTCTGTTGCGATTAGTCTTCCTTGCAAGTGTCTTTTCATATGTAGCACAGATGTGTTCAGAGAGGTGCTGAGGAAATGTCTTTGGTCCCATTGGTACCAGCTTGAATTGGATGAGCTCCCTCTGAAGAGGGTGGGCTGACAGCTAAGTGCTAGTGATGCATGATAAATAAGAAATCCAGGGGGAATTAGGCAGGTATTTCAGTGAATGCTTACGAGAAGTGGGGGTGAAAGTCTCACACATAAGCAGATTTTCAGCTTCCTCCCCTTGCCTGCAGTGTTGGCACCTGCTGTTGGCTGCCGTGCACAGAGAGGCTCTGAGCTCCTCATACCCAGCTGATGCCGCTTTTAGGACAGACCTTTAGGGCACCTTTCCCTTACCAACAAGTGCTCTGTGCTGTTCTGTCTTGCAGGAAGGCCAGTCCTCAGCAAATGGCCCATCTCGAGAGAGCCCCAAGCAGCCGGCGGCCCGAGAAGGACACGTGGGCTACCCCAAGCTGCGGGCGGGCTACATCCCCATTCCTGTCATCCACGAGGGCATCGACGGCCGGCAGCAGCACCCCTGCTTCTCCTCCCCGCAGCCGGCGCCGCACAGGTACAAGACAGAGGCCGTGCCCGCCCCGGGGCAGGCTCAGCCACCCCTCAGGGGTGCCTATGGTGGCCCCGAGTCGCCGGCCAGGGGCCCGGCCGAGGCCGTGGTGGCCGATAAACAATGTGGACAGACACCGGCAGCTGCGGCGGCCCCGGCGCCGGCCACGCACGGACCCGAGGTGAGTGTCAGCACTGCTGGGCTCTGCTTGCTGTGGTCTTTGCAGCATTTATGGCCTGAATGTCACACGGGGGGAGCTTAGCTCTCAGACAGCCCAACTCGCCACAGGATTGTGTTTTCCCAACACTTCCAGAGTACTGAAAGTGCACAGTCACGGCAGCATAAATATGTATGGGTTTTTTCTAGCGTCACCCACTTCTGTTCTGGAATGATTCTGCAGAGAGAAATGCAGAGCTGAGCAGGCCCTGTGGCAGGGGAGGGTTTTTTAGGGTTTGTACGAGTTCCCCCACAAGTGGAGGATGCAGACAAGCCTCTTGTGTTCTGCACCATGAGTCAGACTGGGTGAACAAAGTGAGAGAGACAAGTGTCCGGTCACCTAACAACCCAGGCCACTTCAGAAGATCTTTGGTTCCTAATTGCAAATTTCAGTTGTATGAAATGGATTTACACATAGACAGATGTAAAAGTGAATTGTAAAGTATTTTTGTTCTTCACTGGCATGTGAAAATATTTTCAGACTATGAACTTATTTGAAAAAACGTCACCCTGCTTGTTTTGTGTTTCAGAAGGTGAGATTTTTGGCTTGCTCTCTGTAGAGAATTAGCAAATTGGCATTCTTGTAATATATGGAAATATAAGCCTCATTTTTATTCAAAGTAAGATGAGCAGGAAATTCAGCTTTCACCAAGCTGAAAACATATCAGGTCTGTAATTCAACAGTGGTGGCATCTTCTCTGAAACCCATTTGGAGTTTGAAGAATGTAATTAAAATCCTGTTGGCAGGTTTCTCAGCTGTCTTGACTAACCATGCCTGTCCATGCAGTACCTGGACAAGAGGCTCAGCTTTTCCTTCTCCCAACTCTGGACAGCTTTGCCTTGTCTGCAGTGTTGGTGACTCTAAACTGCACATCAGCAGTGCCAGTGATGGGTGCTGTAGTGCAAACTATCATTTACTTATTCAAGTTCCTGCTGTTCCATGGGCAGCTGAGCAGTTTATCAGCACCAAAAGAGGGGTCTTGTTCCCCTTCTCTCCTGCTTTGCCAGCCCTCTCCTCTCGCAGCTCCAGTCTGGCCTTTCACAGGAAAGGAGGCAAAGAGGAATTAACCATATCTGCATTACCAAATTAATGACATAAAAAAACCCCTAACAAAACATACAAAATCTGTTTGTGTGGCCAGCATCAGAAGTCAGTGTTGTGTGCTCTTAGGGGGTGGGGTTTGTGTCCAGCACGTAATTTGTTTGCTTAGCTTTAGTTTACCTCAAATTTAGCAGGTTTAGACAGGAACAGCCATGCAAAAGCAGCAAACATTCTGACTGAGCATCCACTCCCTGCTCATTTCAGGGCTGGGAATGCTGTAGCTCAGGTTCCTACTTGTTATAATGATGCTCTCACAACTTATGTGGTTTGTCTAGTGAGGCTCTTGGCCAAAAATCCAGGGAAATGGAGTCCACGCATGCCGGAAACACGAGTTCAGTTTCTATGATGATTGCCCCCTTTTCTCTTTAGGAATGAAAAGTATTGTGAGCACACCGTGGTTAACATTTTATAATGGATTTTTGTTTTCATGGCAGCCTCAACCTCCTGGAGCATCTGACCCCCCAACAGTTTCCCCTCAGACCTCTGGCAGACCCAACACGGGGAGCCATCCGCTTCCTCGCGGTTATATTCCAATCCCTGTGATCCATGAAAATATGCCACGCCAGCCAGCACAAACCTACCACCAGGCACAGAAGACCCACTACCCTGCCCAGCAGAGCGAGTTCCAAGCCCACCAGCCGGTGTTCCACAAAATCCAGCCGGAGGAGAGGGAGCCCAAGGCGGCGCGAGCGCAGTCTCCGTTCAGAGTGGCTCAGAGAGGCTCCTCCAGCCGGGAGAGTTCCCCGGCCAGAGTGAGCACCCAGATGCAGCCCCCAGCTCCCATCCGAGTGCAGACAGTAGTAGACAGACCCCAGGTATGTAGAATGGGGAAGTGATTCTCCTGCCAGGGACCTGAGGGTGGCTAGAGCTGAAAAATGAGCTTGTACTAACACATACATGAAAGCACATAAAGCAATCTCCACTGCTGGATTTAAACAGACTGGGAGATCCTGAGATAAGCAGCAAGTTGCCTTTCTACCCGTCAGGACTGTGGTGGATCACTGAAATATGGTTTAACACACGATTTAATCTTCTCTTGTCAGAGTATAATTTGGTGTAATTACACTGAGGTAACTGGTGTTGCATTATGTTTATGAGAAGAAAACCAGGTCTGTGGGATTTGGGACATCTATGTAAATATACTTCGCTGATGTCTCAGAACCATTTAGGGGATAGCATCAGATGCACAAAGTAATTTTTGCTGTGAAGGAAGAGGATAAGCAAGATCCAGAGCTTTTTATTCTTCTGACTTGAAGCATGTTCTTGGTCACAGAACCTGCTGTTTATTGAATGTTTTTTCCATGTTAGAATTCTTACTAAAGCTACAATTGAAAGGTTACTGGGAATTAGACAACTGTGAGTGTGTGGAAGGGGGTATGTACAGAAACAACCCTTCATTTCTTCTCTGGAGATTTTTCACATTAAAAATGACAGGAGCAGAATTAGGTTACTAGTTTTGAAAACCCAGGCTAGGACAAAACAAGGAAGACTCAAGATTTAATGGCATATTCTAGGTCAGTGCTGATTTATTTTTGTGGGTGAGAGTTTGCACTCCCTAAGCAAATATTATATTTAACAGATAAAGCAGTAACAGACTTTCAGCACAGGCCATATATGTACTTGTTTCAAATAAAATACAGATACTTTACTCCAGCCATTTAAATCCATAAGAGCTGGATTTATTATTTTTCAAAATCACTGTTTATGTGCCCAAGTAAGTAAAGGGGGTGTCAGGGGGAGGAAAATACAGATATCATAAATTTCAGTTTTCTGCTGAGATTTCAAAACTAATCTCAATTTCAAGGGATTTCTGATTTGGTGATTTAAAACTGGAGTAATCCCAAGGATAGTCTCTAATCACTACAGTGTAATAAGATTGACACAGTAACCTCTGCATGTAAATAGGTTAAAGATTAAGAATAAGCATTAACAAAAAAAGGAATGTCCTGAAAACAGGAATAGGATGAGAATAGCCCAAAAATGTGATTAAAACTCAGCAAAGTAGTTGGCTTTTCAGGAAAGGTGAGCCCTTAATTAGTGAAACAGGGAATGAAATATTGGTTGTGTTAGTCAGCTGCAAGTAATCTCACTGACTTGTTAGGTGAAGGCTTTGCTCAAAAGTCCTGTCTTTCAAACCTGCTTAGGGGGCTGATTTTGAGCATGAGCAGGATTTGGTGGATTGAAATTCAATGTTTGAGAGAGTTGATTGGTGACAATAATAGTTGCTCAGCACAGTGCAATTTTTCAGTTTAAAACAGTAAAATGCAGCAATGCTCAGGGAAGATTCATCATCTGGTATATGAAAATTGCACTGCTAGGAGTACAGAAAATTAGATGTTAGATTACTCGTTCTTTAGAGGGAAATAAGGAGTGCTGTGTCTCAACACAAAACTTGCCTTGCTCACCAGGTTTCTCAGCAGCAAGTGCCAGCTCAGGAGCCACCAAGACCAGCCCCTCCTCCTGAAATCAAGCCTGAAAACAAGGCAGCCCCACCACCCGAAACAGAGGCACCCTCCACATACATCCCAATCCAGGTCACCCACCAAGAACCAGATCCTAAACTACCACCCCAGAAGGCTCCAGCCATGGCAGAGAAAGCTGACAAAAAGGCTCCTTCCCCAGCTAAGGCTGCTCCCCCCCAGGAAAGGCCTCCTCCTGAAGAAGCAGCACCGCCGAAGACGATGGAAACGGGAGAACCTCAAAAGCATCCTGGCGTTTTGAAAGTAGAAGCAATTCTAGAGAAAGTACAAATGCTTGAGCAGGCAGTCGACTCCTTTGAAGGCAAGAAAACTGACAAAAAGTACTTGATGATTGAAGAGTATTTGACCAAAGAGTTGCTAGCCTTAGACTCAGTGGACCCTGAGGGTCGTGCAGATGTGCGCCAGGCCAGGAGAGATGGTGTGAGGAAGGTCCAGACCATTTTGGAAAAACTTGAACAGAAAGCAGAAGATGTCCCAGAACCTGTTCAAGTTGATGGACTTCAGCCAAATTTGCCAGAGCCGAAGCCACCACAGGAAATCATGGAGATTGAACCTGTGGTAGTCAAGAGCAAGGGAGATAGCAGTGATAAAAATGCTCAAGAGGAAACCAAAATGGAAAGACATCAGCCTGAAACTAAGGAAGAAGTGTTTACCAATCTCGCCACCACGACGAACACATCCAATAACCCAACTGAACCATAGCCACGTGCTGAAGTTGAAATCTCTCAGACTTTATAACTTAAAGTGTGTTTAAGTGAATTTTTAAGTTGCATGCATTTCCGGAGCTCTTTTCAACTGGTTTTAATCAACCTAGCAGCTTGGGACACAGTAAACACTTTGTGGGGAAAGGAGGGAGCTAGAAAGAAAGTGATGCATTTATTCTTTATTCTTACACTATGTAAAAGACATGTTTCAAAAATAAACCCTGTACATCAATTGCTTCTAGATCAGCTGAATGGAAAAGAAAAATGACTTCAGGGTTAATATTGATGCGTGTTGTTTAAGGTGTATTCTTTTGCAGGTGATTTTTGTAAAATCAGTGGCCTGCATTATCAGAATACCAGTCCTACAAGTATAGCCACTCTTAACAGTAATGTTTTTACTTTTAATGTTCACAGTTGGGCACTTTAAGTAATGATGGATAGAAAGTGTGTAAGAAACTGTAGGGATATTTATATGTGTGCAGGACTTCAATGCTATATTTTAAGAGGGAAATAAAATAATATGGAAGCTTAATTTAGTCTCGTGATTTTATAAGCTGGAACTGTAAAGGCAGTAATTGGTTTTAAATACACTCTTCTGAACACAGATTTGTTAGTGCAGCATTATAGTTGAAGTCTGACAGCTGTTTTCTCATCAAGGCCAAAACATGCCTTTCTCTAATCATGTCCTCCCTTCTGATGTTGCTGTGTCACATCTATGGATTGAGAAAGGAATTCGGCTGCCCCCTCACCCTAGAAGTCACCATTGAACAGAAATATTTATAACATGGAGATCTGTGGTTGTCTTACAGAAATTTCCATCTTCATTTAACATCTTCTGCAAAGTCATTATTATTTTATGAACAACTCTGGAATTTTGTATGCAGAAGTGCACTTTTTTTTGTATTTAGAAATATATCTTGTATCCATAGAATCAGGAGGATTCCTCTCACTTTGTGAACAGTTTTAAGCAATGCTTTGTTGAAAGAGATTAGAAATTAAGCAAGGAAGATGAACCATTTTTCAGCTACATCCATGTGAAATGAAAGCAGCAGGGGAGGAAGGGGTCCTATACTTGACTTGTTAATTTTACAAATGCAAATTTTCTTTTACCTGACAGCATGTTTGTGGCATAGAACCCCAAATTTATGAGTACCAAAACAGATCTGCTCAAGGCAATTGATCATGTACTGAACTACACTTGGAATCATGAGAGTGGATTTGAAATAAGGTTTAAACCCATCTGAAAATCTCCAGTTTTTAACAGGGAGGTTGAGAGTGGTCATTGAGAACTGTCACTCTTTATTTTTAAGTAACAATATAGCATGTAAATTATACTGCAGTATGTGTAGCATTTGGGCTGTGAACTGTCTGCTTAGTTGTAGGTAGAAGGTTGATGCATCTTTTAGTTTCATTTTCAGCCAGCTGCACCATATGAGAATACACAATGTCTTGTAACCTTTTGGCTGCTCCAGCTTTGGGAGCAGCATTTGAGGCATTCTAGAAGAAGAGGTGTGAAAGTTCAGCTGCCTGCATAATTCCTGCATGAACTCACTTCAGTGGCACATTGCTCATGCAGGGTTACATTTCAGCTGAGGACATCTTATCTGACATCATGTAACAAAAATATTTAAATTGAGAAAAACCAGGCTGAGGAATTTTAGATCTAAGCTCTCTAAGCAAAGTCTGTGGGAGATATAAGGCCCTATCTCTTAATGGTTTCCCTTAGCAGACTACTGAAATAATCCAGATCAAAACCACCTCATTAACTGAGGTGACACAGTATAAATTAGGATTATAGTCTTAAAAATGTAGTATTTACAGGAAGTTAAACAGGTGCTAGATTTTTAATACGTGTCATCTGCTGCTAATGGAGCCTGATTCATGTTTTACTATTCAGTGTTGGTCAGAGTAGGTGGAGTCAAATTCAATTACAACTGATGGGGTTCTTTTAAGAAGCAAAGCTGGAGGGAGAGCTCCACTCTGCCAAGTGCTGCTTTAGAAGTTAATTCTTAAAGTCAGTGCTACTACTGCAGAATTAGGTACAGTTTAAAACAAAGTGAGGTTTCATGATGTAGCCTAATAAGGGAAAGTGCATTTGGTTGCCCTGGAGCTGCCTAGCTGGAGACTGGTGCTCTGAGTCATAGTCTCTCTTTGTTTCCTCTGTTGCTCAAGACTAAACTGTGCCCAGTCCAGCTTATATGTCTTGACACATCAGCATAGCTACAAATCCTGCATATGGGCTGGGAGGAGGGAGTGGCCAAGGAGGAAGCAGCTGAAGATTCCCACCCGTTCCCTGTGAGCTCCTGACCTACTCTGTGTGGAGCCTGTTTGCTGCCTTGAGTACCAGTGATGTGTGGAGCTGGCAGGATGGTGGTACCTGCTCTGTGCTTTGACCCTGGGTGACAGCTTTGAAACTCGGGTAGAAAGTAATTAGGAGTTTAAAACTGTAAGAATTATTACTTTTCAAATACAGGTGTGCACAACAAACAGCAACTGTGCTGTTGAATGTAAGGTTTTCAAATACACGGTACATTTGCAGTAGCCATTTAAAAAATTGAATAAATGTCAAGCAATGCAATTTATTCAAAAGCAAACGATCCCCTGTCAGTGGAAGGCACTGCTTCAGCTCATTTGAAAGGAGCAGCAGGGATATGAAAAGCCTGTGCACAGAATCACAGTAAAAGCTTAGGCTATTTTCTGATTGCACTATCTTGTCCAGCTAGTGCTATTTTAAATGCCAGTAGTGGCCTGTTCTCTATTTTTAAACCCTCACAGCAGCAGGCATTGTGTTTCCTGTAAATATAGCATTTTGACTATTTATTTACAGACTGCCAAACCATGCTGTGGCCCGAGGAGGGGGCAGGAATTACATTGCCCCCAGGGGCATGGTGAGACAGGCCTGGTGTCTGATTCCTCTCCAGAGGGAGGGACAAACCCTTTATCTGGGATATGTTTTTCTTTCAACTTTATGTTGGCTCAGCTGTGTTTGCAGGCAAGGTGGGGAAGGAAAGGGGTAGAAATCACACTCCACCCAGGAGGCAGGAAAAGCAGCACAGCAGTTTGTAGAGGCAGGTTCTGCCCCTGCACCTCAGGTCAAGGTAAGTCAAGGAAAGCCCTGATCCAGTGTCCTCAGTGAGGGGATCTCTTTTAAACATAATTATAATTTAAAAATAGCTTCTAGTGGCTGGCACACAGCTGCTGAAGAGGAGACAAATCTCAGTCAAGGTATGCTTATGAGAAGGTTTTAATTTGCTGCATTTTTGGGCTCCCTCCTTTAAAAGTGTATGTATTGATCTTTTCAAATACTCAGGTAACCAAATAGAAGGCACTCTATCATGAACTTATAAATAAGACATACACAAATATGGAGAAAATTGGCTTAGACTAAAGGTCCAGTTATGGGCAATAATTTCTGTGCTTTTGGTCCCATTGTGTCCAAGAAATAAAATGCAGATGTCCTAGAAGCAAACCTAAGTGCTGTAAAAGTTGAATATCATAAAATTTTGGGTTTATTACAAAAGCCAGCAGTAAAACAGTTTTTCTGACAAACAAATCCAGCCCCTCTGGGGCACTTGGGTAAAGGAGGCCTTCAGGAAAAACTAATCTGAGCTCAGCTGTGGAATACAGATCGAAGCCAGAAGCTAACCATACAGAATACCATTTCCTGGAGCCTTAATGTAAATATTAAAACTCCAAAGCCAAACTTCTCTGGGTAGATATAGTACTGCCATTAATGAAATATGGGTACAGTCATTTTAGCATTTAGCAGACAGTGGTTTTATTGTTACTTTCACCTACTTATGTGCAATGGTACAGGAGAGCCAAACGATCAAGCATGTTTGAGCTATTTTTTCTTAAATAATTTGCTTAAAGATAAATGGGTGGCACTGAGATACATTGGCCTGGTTGCACAAAGAAACATAATTTTGGATAATTTTGGTTCCTGGGCTCTGCCCAAAGAACATATCCATAGGATTGTGCATGGGATCAGTCCCTGTGCCCGTGAACCACTGAGGGAGCAAGGATGGTCGGTAACACTAGAGACCAATGTAACTGAATGCCAGCCCCTGTAATCCTGAGCAAGAGTTATTTTAAGATGGGCAAGAGGCTGTTTGCAAAGCAAAGGAACACACCAATTCTCAGTCAAACACCTTTCCAGGATCTATAAATAAGCAACTTAAAAAGAATAAAGAGGCTAGTTCAGTTGATCCTGCTGGAACTTCCACCCCAGAAGCTGGAAATCTACGTGAAAGGAAAGAACAATTCCAGCCAGCCTTTAGCTTCCATATGTCCCTGCACCAGCAAATTGCAGGGCAAGCAGAAGTGGAGGATCTTACATTAAATTTCAGATTATAAGAAGAAAAGCAGAATTGCCGCACGTATTTCAGAAAATAATTCCAAAAGGGGTTGATCTGTAAGGACACACTTCATGTTTTAGGATTAAAAATGTAATCTGGAGTTCTTCATCCCTGGTTCTTTGCATTTGACATCTATTCAAGGACTGTGCAATGTTCTCTGACATGTTCCACAACAAACACAGAAATCACTGATAGGGTTTGCACTAAAGGATAACATTGTTGGAAGTCTTGGAAAAAAGGCTGGAGATAGATCAGAGATGAAAATCATTAACTCCTAATGAAATATGGTGCCTGTGTTAGGAATGAAGTGAGCAGGCAAGAAAATGTAACAAACTTTGAAATATGACTACTTATATCTACTCAGTGGGTAGATGATCTGTCTGCTGTTCATCTGACTTCACAAATATAAAATAATTTTTTAAATGGGGGTTATCTGAGTTTTAAAACAGTAAAAGAAATACATGGAATTTAGCAAGAAAGAGGTTATGGAATTTAGCCTGGTTTTTTACTGCATTTCTGCAGCCCTTGACAGTGAACAGATGAGATATGCAAAATCATCCACATGGGTTACTTGAAGCCCTGATTTATTGCTTTTCATCAATTCATGAACTTTGAGTTCTCATCCATTTCTGTCTTGTCAGGAAAGCTCTGCTCCTTCCATTTGCAGAAATGAGCAGTGTCTGGAATAATTCCCTTGTGCGTTTTCCACAGGGTTGGCAGGCAGATAATGTGTTTTTTCTGCAGCCCATACTGATCTGTGGCAAGAATAGGAGTTGTCAGCACTCTGTCTTGCCATTCCAAGTGCACAGCTCAGATTGTAAAATCTGTAAGTAGGAGCCATAATGCTTAAGCCAGTACGAGCTTTCCTATTTTATTTAAATTGAGATGAAAGCAGTTTTTCCCAGCAGCCGCACATACAGCAATTTTTACTTCCAAAGGACTGATGAAATGATAAAACACATCCCTAGTTGGGCATTTCAGTAGGTGTTGGTGAGTACTTGGTCCCCAGGACCTTCCCTCATGTCACAATTGATGATGAGCTCCTGTCTCATCTTCATTCTTGCTCTCCCCGGCTGCCTTTCCAACAATCATGAAATGTTTCTTTCCCTTGGCCTATTACCACTTAGAAAAAAAAAAGAGCAAGATAGAGCCGATTTGCATGTGAAGATTTCTCTTTAAAAATTGGAGGGGTTTGGTCAAAAAAAGTGCTGGGAGTTCAACTCTAGCCGCTCTCATCAAGTAAAGGTAATCTTGACCCTGAGCCAATAAACTCAAACATTTATCAGAGTTTCTGCATGACTGCATACCCAGTATAAAGCCAGCTCTTAAGATGGAACATGCCTGGAAGTATGAGAACAAGGATCAAAGTAGCTGTAAATCAATCCAAATTATCTTCTCTCCACCCAAAAGAGTGAAATCATACGATTTACTTGAAAACTTTGTGGAAATTTGCACTATGGCAGATGTAAGCATCTGCTGATGCTGAAAGTGCACTGAAGCACTACCAAATTTTAAATGTCTTATTTGTTTCTTTTAGTTCCTAACATTGTTAACTAGCACCCTCATGAAGATTAAATCTTGCACATCAGAAGTATCTTTTCATTCTAAAGAGTAGTTACTTTAATATGCTACTCTGTGACAAATAAAAGTATCAGGACTGAAGTTTAGCTGTATGGATATATTAGATTTCACTGAATAAAGGATATAAGGTAGGGTTGGATAACAATATCATAAACAAATATTGCTGCCTAGAAACAGCAGGCATAGACACATTAAAATATTTAAGGTACCTTTAATATTAACTACCTAGCAACAAGTCCCTGATTACTTCAAGGAAAATAGGCACTACTGGAGAAGGCAGGAATCAGAGCAATTATTATTGTTATACCTTTTTTCCCCTCAGTAACTATTAGACACATAAGTCTTATTATATAACATACAATTACCTGCGTAGGGAATCTCTGCCTTAAATAGTCTGTGCAGAAGAAGCAGGCACGGTTGTGAGATTAGAGGACGTGGATTTGGGAGAGCGCATCGCTGAGTTGTGGTTCCTGCCGTGCCTCGGGTTTGCGGCGTGACCCACCAGCCCCTCTGTGCCACATCCCCGTCGTGGGGCTGCAGCTGTGGATCCCGAGGCGCCCTCGGGATGTCCTTTGGCAGAGAACCGGGCAGGGCGCGGGTGTCGCCGGCTGATGTCACCTCATCTAGCGGAGTGTCACCGGCAGGGCTCCCGCCGCCTCCCTGCAGCACCCCCAGCCTGCCGAGCGCCCGAGCTTCCTCCTGCCGTGCCGCTAAAGCAGAGGGACCGCCATGGAAAAGGTTTCCCGTAATAGCGAAGAGAATTTTCTCGTCTTGCATGTGCCCACCGCGTTGGCGGAATGCTCCCCAGCAGGGTGGGCAGGCTCTAGGGGATGCTCACATTCCTAGGATTTCTTTTCAAGGCTTATAAAAGGTGTCAGATTTGCACTGGAGGCCTTGGGTTCCTGCAGTTCCAGTTATAACAAACAACACTGATGTATCCAGCATTTTAACAAGGGATACTTTCAGATTCGGCTTCCAAGCTGGGTTTTATAGAACCCTGCTTGCACATGACACTCTTGATCTTCACATGAAACCAATAAACATTTCCAGTCTGGAATCTACAAGAAGATAATTATCCCAACACAGGCATTAGAGTTCATTTCAGTTTAAAAACCCAAAAGCTATTGGCTCGTTTCTGCACCTCTTTATTTCATAACCAAAACTCTAATCCTCATTCCAAACCTAAAATTCACCAGCAATCCTAATCCATTAACCTCAAAAGAAATACAAGCCTGCAGATTCAGAAAAAACAAACCTGGAATTTTTTTCCAGCTGCTCTTCTGGAGTGAACACAAGCAGCAGCTCTTAATTTCCTGCAGGCTTGAAACTGAGCACAACCTAACTGGGGGAAAGGATGGTAAATTGAAGTGGAAAAACACGGGGGGAAGGTGTGATTTCAAATACCTTGCTCTCAGTGACACCTGCTTTTGAGATTAGTGAGCAGGTCAGCGTTGGTGTGACGGGCCTGGCATTTCTATAGGAGAGAATGAATCAGCCACCTACAAAGCCAGGCCCTGTATCAATATTCACCCAGAAAAAGTTAGCAGATTTTACTCACTCACTTGAATTTGTAATTTTTATCAAGTGAGGAAAGTAGCATTGAGACATATCTTTATTATTTGTGAGTGTGTATTGTACTTTTCCTCTGATAAATCTGATAAAAGTTATTTCTTTATTGTAAGTGATGCTTTCTTGGTTTTATTACATTAAAATTAAACTTGTTCTTTTTACAGAGAGGCTTAAAGCATTCATCTTTATAATTGATTCACATTTTGTACCATCCAAGCTATATCACCAAGAGAGTGAAATTCTTTCAGTGTCACATGGTGATATTTTTACTTTTTGTCCCTCAGTTTTCCATTGGGAGCTCTGCACGAGTCTCCAGCAGTTGTTGATGAAGCCTGATCCATTGGAGTAATCCCCTCCTGCTGCTTCTTTTCCTGTAACTCTCCTCTCAGGGGCAGGAGATTTAAGGAGCTTTTTGTGCTTACAATTTCCCTTGCCCTGCCTGGTGGATTTTCTGTCTCAAGGACTGGATAGCCAAAGCTTCATTTGGTTCCAGAAGTTGGAACAGAGCCTGAATACATTCATGTAAATGACAGAGCAAGAAAAGACTCAATTTTTGTATCAGCTCAAATGGACATTTCAAGTGTGACTCAAGCAGCTCATGTGCAGAAGGCACATCTTGGCAAAACAAAACCCCAAGAGCCTGTCAAATCAAAAATCTAAACTGCTGAAGTTCCTTGGGCTTGAGCTGAGGACCTTGTTCCTAATTAATGTGTATTGCTATATGATGCTCTGATAAAGGCAAAATCCAATGAAAGAACCTATCAGAGCCAGTGAATGATAATCTAGCATTCATCATACAGATTTTGACATGGAGAGATTCAGATTAGATATTAGAAGAACATCTTTTTCACTCTCTAGCTTCTCAGGCGTTGGGAATTGGTTGCCTACGGAGATGGTGGAGTCACCATCCCTGGAAGTGTTCAAGAGAAGCTGGATGATGACGTGCTTTGTGGTTTAGGGGCGGATAATCCTGAAGGTGTCTTCCAAGCTGGACAATGCTGTGATTCCGTGGCCAAGGAAAGGGTCCATTACACCCGGAGCACGGTGACAAGGTCGCGCTCCTCGGGGCCACCCGGGGCAGTCTGTCCGCGCTGGCACGGACAGACCCGGCCCCGCTATGACGTCAGAGCCCGTGACGTAGCGCGGCGCCGGCCGGCAGGGGGCAGCAGCGCCCCGCGGATGGCGGCCAAACGGAACGCGGCGATTCTACAGAAAAACGGAGAAAAACGGAGAAAAACGGAGAAAAACGGAGAAAAACGGAGAAAAACGGAGAAGTGACCTGAGAGCCACACCTGACACCTGCACAGGGGACGGGCCGGGCACTGAGCGCCGCACTCTGGCCAGACAACGCAATGCTTGTGTCGATCCTATGGCACATACGCATCGTTTTTGGCTCAGGTGTTACTCTTAGAGGAGCCTGAAACCTTCAAATCCTCAAAACTACAAAATAAGAGCGGGATTTAAGTAGTTCCAATGCTTTGTATCAGTTATTTTTCCTTATACAGACTGGGAAGATGTACTGTGAATAGCAGCAAAATATAAAATTTCAGCCCTGCTTTCAAATAAAGCGCTGCCTCAAGCGAAAGGTTAGGCTAACAATCTCCAGAGGTTCCTTCTGACCAGCATTGGTATAGCTACACTTTGATTTCTGAAAAACCCATTTTGAAGGGGCAAGATATTAAAATCACAATCAATCTATTCAGTAAATATTTCTTTTGTTGAGGGTGCCCTTGGTGAAAGCCAGGCTGGGTCAGAATTCATATAAGCCAATTTTTCCCTGAGAGGAAGTGACTTATGTCACCAATAAAAGCTGCCAAAGAGCCACAGACGTCTGACTCAAAGGATTGCTCCAATCTTTATGATTTGGTAGCTGAGACAGCCTTCCCTTGAACAAACGGGACTGTAAGAAGAGAATATGTAAAGCACAGAGCAAAAATTGGTCTTTGTGTGATGGAGTATTGTCCACATAAATTAATCCTATTATCACAATTGTTGGGGATTATTTTTCACCTAATTTCCATCTCAGGGAACTTTGCATGCTCTTGTGTGTACTTATGTAGTCTTTTAATTACCTGGTTCCAAAGTGCTTGTTAGTCATGGAATACTCCATGGGCATAGGTCATGTGCCTATTATTCCAGTTTACAAGTAGCACAGTGAATTATTTGCAGTGTCAGTTATATAACCCAGTGGTGTTGGTTCTCAGTGCTCCCCAAATCCTTTCCCCATAGGCATTATAAAACAGTGGCAGGAATTTTTGTCTTTCTTAAAGTGAATCAAATATATTAAACAAAACTGATATTTAAAATTACATACTCTGAGGATCAAACCTATGACCACGGTTGGTTTTGTTAGTATAAAATTGTGTTTGCTTTTGGATGCTGTGTTTGATTAAGAGTAGGGCAGGAGCTCCTGTTTTTAAGATTGTTAGCAAATTTAACTAGAGTTTGTGTTTATTTTTTTCACTGTAAATAACATTGCAGCTCGAGGCAAATCAAATTAGCCAAACAGAACAATTGCTTTGTGATGCACCAGCTGGTCTCAGAAACCTAATTTCAAACTGGAAAGTTATTTGGGGACTTGCTCATGTTTGCTTTCTCATTTTTTCGGGTGGGTTTTTTGGCACATTCAGGGCTGCTTTTTCTCTAAAGAGGTAAATATATGTGAGCAGGGACAAATAGAATGTCAGCCTTTTTTCTCTTTTGTTTTTTTTTCCTTTTTCCTTCCACTACTTACAACAGCTGCCTAGGAAAAAAAATTGATAGATGTCACAAAAAGAAACAAAACTCTTATGAAGGAGGCTTTATTTTCTTAATTAAAACAATAAATTGAGAAGCTGTGGCCCAAACCTTCTGGGGAAGTATCTACAGCCTTAGGGAAGTGCTGGAACCCACTGGCCTGAAATGTGACAATCCTACCATTTCTCAAGTGGCTCTGGATGCCTGAGTTCCATTTGTACAATATCTATAACGAGGCAGTGACCTCACAAGAGCTGCACACAGGACATGACATTAAGACCATGGCTCAGAAGGCTCAGGACCCAGCCGGAAGAGGCACAGAAAACAAAAAGGGTTGAGTAGGGTGAATGTTGCAATCTCTTGCAGCTGGCAAGTATTTGCAGCACTGTGGGGTTGCCACACCTTGGCAGAAACTTCCACTGCTGCTTGACAGATACATGCAGAGACAGGAAAGACAGGGAATGGGTGAAAAGAAGGGTAAAGAAATGTGGAAATGGGCAAAGAGACTGAGATTCATAAAAATTAGAGTGCAGCAAATCCTTGTAGGTTGTGAATAGGAAGAGATCACATTACCTCGTTCCTGTCTTGCCTAACCTGTTCTGAAACAACACCAGCGGTGGACAGTGGCCAGATAATGTCACTGAGCAGTCTATTCCCAGGTCTATTTAGCTAAATGTTTTGTTTCTAACTCACTCTTAGTTTGTTTAACTCATTCTTCCTGTGATTATGCTCAGTATTTATTTTTTATTTTCTGAAATAAGACTTGGGATTGTTTAGCCTCAAAATGAAAAGACTCAGGGGGGAACCTTTTCAATGTGTGTAAATACCTGATGGGAGGAAGAAAAGAAGATGGAGTTAGACTCTTCTCATGAATATGCTAAAAAGGGACAAGAGGAAATGGCTGCAAACTGAAATACAGGAAATTTCACTTAGAGTTAAGAATTTTTATTTTCCTGTGAAGGTGGTCAGCAGTGACACAGATTGCCCAGGGTGAGGGTGAAGTCAATGTCTTTGGAGATACCCAAACCCTGCTAGACATGAACCTGGACAATCTTCTCTAGCTGATCCTGCTGTGAGGAGAGGGCTCAAACCACAGACACCTTTCAGCCTGCCTCCACCATTCTATGGCTCAGCGACACTGGGCAAAGAAACCAGTTATTCTTGTCCTCTTTCCAGCAATTCTCGTGTGTTTCAAGACTGTTTTCCTGTTTCCAATGAGAAACTAGTCCAAAAAATCCCCATTATTCAAATAATAAATCACAGCTTTCAAAATTCAGATTACCCTTCATTTCCTTTGGCCTGTTCTCTATAGATAATTCTTAAAATGGTTATATCAAACTGAATATAGAATTCCCATTGAGGTCTGACTCAGAGTAGAGTAAAAGGATTACTGCTCCTATGTATTCATTGTAGTATAAATGGATTTTTATTTCACTTTTTTTGTTGCTGGTTCCTTTATCAATTTATGATCTAGGATTACTCCAGAACTCCTGATTATCCAACTGTTCCTGAGCTTGTATTTATACAGATGATTATTACTCTTGAAATTTTTCTTTTTGCCAGGCATTTCATTCATTCTAGGTAATTTATTCAGCTTGCCATGATAACCTTCTAATGGAATCCTGATACACAGCAGACTTTCTGACCTTCCTAGCCTGGTGAGTTTACTAAGTATACTTGTTATTCCATTATTTGGGCCATTGGCAAAGGTACAGGATGGCACCAAACTAGAGTGTGAACCATTAGTAATCAGTCCCCAGGAGAAAATTCCCAAATGTTAGGACTGTAGAGTGCCAGAAGTGCACCATATTTCCTTAGGTTACAGGAAAATCACAAGGAACAGGATCAAAGGTCACATTAAGTGCAGACACAACTATTGCCCAGGACTGCTAGCCTGTCATAAGAAGAAAGGATTTGATTCAATCTCGTGTTTATTATCTTAACTGTTCACACTTCATTGTCTAGCAGGTACTTGAAAGCACATACTTTGATAATATTTGCTCTTTCTTTTCATTTAAGAAGAGGGTCCGACGGATCTAAAATTCTGTGACTCTTCCTACTTTCCCTTTTGTTAAGGTCAGGATGGTGGCACAGATTCCTCATTATACAGGAAGTTATAACCGCCCAGTGCATTCACAGACATTGGAAAACAATCGGAAATTAGAAACCCGAATACTTTTCCTGCTCTCTGGGGCCTCATCCTCTGTCAGTTTTCAAAGATCAGCACTTACTTCTCCAAGCTGATCGTGTCTCCACCTGGCCCTACCGGACTGATGACCTAGTGTAACTCCTGAACAACAACACATGCTTGTAATTTTCCCTTCGCTAATTACTCAGGGTTAGTTCTATTTCCTCCTGCATCCTATATGGTGTAATGGTGTATATGGCCTTAATAAATGAAAGGGTGCCTTGCAATTCTTCATGTGTCTCTTCCCTCAAAGAGGCAATTGACCACATATATGCAGTTTCTGAGATATTTTAAAATTTTGTTTAGAAATGCCTTTGACCTTAGCTCAGAAACATCAGGTAAAGCTGAGTCATTTGTGCAGCTCCATACCCGTGAAAGTGTTACAGCACTCTAATTTATCACACTTAGCCATAGAGCCAGGGTAAAAATCTTGTACAGAAATGCAGTAGATAAATTGTTCAGATAGATAGATGTTGTAATATAATTAAAATATCAAAGTGAAAAGCACATTGCCAAGTGTTTCACGTGGCTCTTATTCCACCTTGCTCTACTCCAATCTTGCTTCTCACTGGCAGTCACCCCTGCAAAAGCAGACCCTGACTGACTTCCAACAAAAACACAGAACTGCCCCAATTTCTTTGAGGTATGACCACACATAAATTCTATTTTATTATTATTACCATAAAAGATAGACCTTGCTTTCATTTATCTGCATATAAATATGAATGTAAATTGTTGCCATGGCAGTTTAAAACATTTTACACATATCAATATAGTCAGGCTATAACACTTCTGCATAGCAGGGAACAAATGTTAACTTTAGTCATGAATGTAAAAGTGTGGTGCAAAGAACCTGCTGTGTGTTCAAGGACAAGGACCCACACTTTCTGATTTTCAGTCTCCTTTTTCAGTCTCACGTCTATCTTCTTTCCCTAGGTTTGACAATGACCTACATAGCATTGCACAAGAAAAGCAAAGCCAGCAATAAACACTTTTAGCCTGTATATAGCAATGATCATCTCTCCCAGTCACTCAAGTACAGAACATATAATCTCACAGGAAAATAAAGTTCTTTTAATCTTCTGGTTTAGCCCTTTGAGAATCATAAGAATTCTAATTACCAGCACAGTGCTTAACTGAGCATCAAGAGCTTGAGGATTGCCAGATCTATATGGGACTTTTTTATCCACATGCCACAGATGAAGGAAAAGCTGATAAGTGTTTTTTGACCTAAATTGTTGCCTGGCAGCTAGAGATTCTGCTCTTGGGAGGAGAGGGTTGAGTGTCACTCTTTGAACTTCACACTTCCCTACTCTTCTTAAACACTGAGGTATATCTGCAGTGTAAATGCAGCATTAGGTAGAGGTTCTGTAAATATGAGCTCTCATGGAGACCTGTGGGTATGTGTCAATGAGGTTTTTTTATGGCTCCAAATTTCTGCCTGACTAATTTCATTTACAGTGTTAAAAACAATCACCTCATCTGTGTGTTGGTGAATCTGTCTTGAGATACAGCAAGGCTTCCAGAAGACCACTCTTACTGTTCCACCGCATGACATTTGGGAAAGGTGATGGTCCCTGAAACTCTCTGAGGCTCATCCCAGGGCTCTGCTGTTCTGTATGTGAGCACATGAACTGAGTTCCTTAAGAGTTGCAACAGAAAACAGGAGGTGTACTTCAGAACTGCCTCTGACAGGCTCCAGCTGCTACAGGGTCTGTAGGACAAAACTAGATCTAATCTTAAATAAAGCCCCTGGAGTGTGCACAGTTCAGAAGCTGGATCCCCAGCACCAGATGTTAGGTCTCCAAATCCTTTCCAATTCTATGGCACTGCTTCCTAACGTAGGCATGGTTGGCACTAGCATATCCATATCATAGACATGATCTGATTGTGCTCAGTGTGACACTGGCACTGTCTGAGTGACACTAAGGTAAGTCCTGACCCAAAAAATTAGGCTCCTTCTGCTCAGTAAGTCCAGGTAAGTTTGTTCTAACTTGACTTACTATGATTTAGAGTCCAGTTTCATAAATAGTATTTAATAGGTTATTGTGCATCTGCAAATCCAGTTGACAATATGCTGCACAAATGCTTGTGGCTATCCAGTGCAGGCATGGGACAGGAATAGAAACACACAGCTGGGAAGGAGGAAAGGATTATTTAGGCTGGCTTTAGCAGCATTCAGCATTGTTGCTGAATGTCACAGCATGTCAGACCTTACTCTGCAAAGTTCCCTCTGGAACAACTTGTGGGGTGAGGAAAGGAGAGCTTGACTGACCCCAAGTTAATTTGTTGCTTAGGCTTTCGCTGCAGCTGTACACGTGTTATTTTGAAAGTGTGTTATGCTCAATATAGAGAATGGAGTCCACTAGAGTGATATAATATAAATATTTAGTGTTAAAACTTTATTAATTGAATGGAGTACTAAAGGATGTTTTCCATCACAACTCGGTAGTGTTTAAATCCTGGAATGCTGAGACCACTGGCTTCCAAGCTGATGAAAAATGCCTCATCATCTTATGTTCATCCCTTAAACATCTCGTTCTGTTATTGCCCTTACCTTTTGTAATGGTTCTAAATCCCTGCAATCTGAGCAGACATTGCTGGCTCTGCACAGCACCTTGCACAGTGGGGGTCCTTATCCAGAACTGGAGCTCCTGGGCATGATATGAATGTAAACAGTGCATAATAATTCATAAATATTGTATAAATAAGGAGTGCCAGGGGAACAGGGAGCAAGAGAAACATGATTCAACCCCCCCTGCCCACTTTTCCTGCATATGACTGACAGATTTTTACACTGAATAGCTAATACATTTCCTTTTCCTAGGGCAGCCAAACCCAGGGAAAAGTGACAAAAAGACATGTACAACACTTCAGCACTTGGCAACTACTGCTGTTCTTCAAGTGTCATTTGATGTTTGGCCTCCACAGTATTCACAGCACATAAAGTTAGTTATGCAAAAATGGAATATATAAATTTTGTTACTTTTGCTGTTTTACTGTCTAATCTACTGATGCATTTTGAGGAAAAAGCTAGATTCAGTGGACACCAGTAATGTTACAAAGATGATGATGATTTTGTTTCTGTAATATTAAAATAGAAAAAAAACTCCAGGGAAATTAAAGCAACTTCCAAGAAAGCGAATTGCAAAATTAATTCAAATTGGCTAAATGGTATCAGAAAAAAACCTCTCTTAAAAATCTTCTTTTTCTAAATGACATATTAAATTCCAGTGATCCTGAAATTTTACTTGTTATCCTTTCTAAAGGCAGAATTTTTCTTTTTGCAATGGGAGCTATTTTGTTCTTTAGAAAAGTCCCAGCCCAAATTAAAAGTAAGAAAGGGAGATAAGTTCTTCCAAAGGGTAATAAAACCATTACTTTTTCAGACTGAGGAAAATCAAGTACAATCTATTTTAAATGAGATGCAAATTTTATTACAATGGCTGTGAAGAACAGCCTGCTGTTTACTTTGGAGGAATTATGAATTAAATGTGGCCTTGGTATAGTATAAGCCATATTTTAACTGAGGAAGGCAGCCCAACAACACAGTAAGGAATCCTTTTATGTGCACCAGCTTGGTAGTCTGCAAAGTGCAATTTGCAATTCCAGAATAAAAGAATTGTAGGCAGTCAAAACATTCTCATTTATTTTTGAAAATGGTTCCATTGATTTGCTCTTAACAGCCAGTGCAACAGAGGGAAAGCAATACACTGTCCATAAGCCATAGCTTAAATTGCAGATATCAACCACATACACATTGCTCTGAAGGGAGGAGGTTGTTCTTTTCCGAGTGCTCACCGAAATGGAAATATTCCCATTGCAAGTAAGACATATTCATGGGGGAGAAGGAAATACCAGAGTTCCTCTTCCTTTAGAGATAACTACAGCTGCCACAAAAAGTTATTTCAGTGAAAAGAAAGCTAAAAATAAATTCAGGCAAAAATTCTTATGCAGAACTGCTTTTCCTGGGTTTTGAGAGTTTTCATTTTCTTGCCAAAAAAGCTAATGTTCATGCCAGTAGTTTGTATTTTTCTGTTATAAAACAAAACACACAACTATTTTTCAGTAGTACATTTACAGGCACTTCAGAAAATGTTCTAGTCCTAAACAAATCTCTTTTATCTGCTATCTTGCCTGTCAGGAGACCCTCTGGTGTTGCTCTGGTTTGAGAAGGAACCTCCTCAGAACAAAACTCTTCAGTCTCTATTTAATGCATAACAGACCCTCCCTAAAATAAAGGCCTTCTCAAAAATGTATTTCAGAAGAGGAAAGTAACCTCATTAGGAGAACCTCCCTAGGCTCCAAAGGAAAACAGAAGCACATGGAAGTGGGTAGGGAATGCCAAGGAGGAGTACAGAGATATTGCCTTGGACACACAGGGATGAAAATAGAAAGAACAAAGCACAGTTGGATTAAAAATTGACAAGGAGTATGAAGGGTAACAAGAAAGGCTTCTGTAGTTGCTTTGGCATCAAAAAAGATGACCGAAGATTTTTCTAATGTTTCTCTGGAAGCTGCCAGGAGCACTGAAGCCAAACAAACAAACAAAAAAAAAATAGTTTCACTACTTTCTAATGACTGACATTTAGAAATAAAATTCCTGACACTGTCTACAGTGCCATTTCCAAATCTGGTACCCTTCACCTCAGGAGGAGTGGTGTATTTGTCCAACCTACCCAGCCAATTGTACTTCCAAGTGTGGAGTGTTACTAAATCACATCCCTTTCCGTTAATCAACATTTAAACTTGATTTCAAGCTGCTGGCAATCAGGTAATACTGAGAGAGGGCATGACTAATTGTCAGCCTACGCATTTCCTTACCATTAGCTAGTGACAATGAATTGCAAAAATGCAAAATTTATCTTTCAGTTTTTTTCCCCTATGCTAACTAAAAGCTGACAGGCTCATAAAAACAGCACCCAGCTGTGAATCTCTGGAAAACACACTGAATGCAAGCAGAAAACCCATGGGGAAAAAAAAAGCTCTGATCAAAGCATAAAAAAGGGCAGAACAAAAGTCTGTCCTTGAAATCCCTGCAAGCATTTTAATGGTGACCCTATGCATTGTGCTACAACACCGAACTATTTCAGAAATGCAGGCAGAATAGAGATGATATTGCAAGCGAGAAATACTTAGTGAATGATAGTGCAGGCTAAAGACATGGGAACAAAAATAATGCTTTGACCCACTGAGAAGTTCAGTTCCTAATCCCAAACCTGAAAAGTTCTGAAGTACATGTTTATCTTAAAAGATGTCAATGTTCAATTAAACCTATTTAAATTGTACATCTAAAGTCATGCCTGCACTTAAATTCTTCTCTAGACTGGCTGCTGAGTACCTCCCAAAATCAAGCTCTTCCATGGCTCTTGAATGTTCACATTTAATAATGAGATTTCTCATGTCTTAATATTCTTTAATCACTTAGTATTTTTGTAATATCACTAATATATATAAATGGAGAAAAAAAGGATGAGAGAAATAGATCGTTTCAAAGAGTGGTTTGAAAGTAGGGTTTTCCTCCTACTGTAGGTGGCTCAACAATAATTGGTAAATCTTTTAATTTGTGAATTGAAGCAGCCTGCAGCCCTTCACTGGGATGCCAGGTGCCCACCAGAGCTGCTCCATCACTCTCCTACCTGCACGCAGGACAGGATGCTTTTTGTCCGTGTCCATCTCTTCCTCAATTTCACAGGGAGTGGGACATCAGCTTCTGTAATCAAACAAAAGCTCTGGAAGCCTGTGGACAAGCCCTCAGTAGGGCTGGGAAGGGTCTGTAGCAGTGACAAGTTTGCAGGTACATTTTCCAGTGTCGCCTGCAGAAGAGATAGAGGGAATTATTTGTCCTTTCATCAGGTGATGCCTTCTGGATAAATATTTAAAATAACCATGAGCCCAGTGCTGTGGTCCCGAAATTTCCTTTTACCACGAATTATACTGTGTATCACCTTCTGAGGGCTGAGGGGAGCGAACTGAGGGGAGAGGGGAGGAGAAGATCAGGACTGAGGGGAGCAGAGATGATGGGACGGGGACTGAGGGGAGAGGGAATGAAGGGAACGGGGCTGAAGGGAGCTGGACTGAGGGGAGCCAGGCTGAGGGGAGTGGAAATAAGGGGAGTGGAAATGAGGGGAGCCGGGCAGAGGGGAACCGTGCAGAAGAGAAGGGGCTGAGCGGAGCCGATCTCAGGCGAGCCGGGCTGAGGGGAAGCGGGCTGAAGAGAAGCGGCTGAACAACCTCCGGGAGCCATAGCCCAGCCTCGGCCCTGGGCAGTCCCAGCCCTCGCAAGGCCCGGCCCTGGCAGGCCCCGCCTCCACCACAGACCCCGCCCCCTGGCCCCGCCCCCTTGCGCGGCCCCTTTAAGCGCGCGCTGGGCGGGGCCGGGCGCTGTCACGTGCGGCGGCGGGAGCGGAACCGGAGCTCGCGCCCGCTCCGCGCGCTCGCGCTCCGGGGCAGCGCCCGCGTGCGCGCCCCCGCGCGGGGCTGCTCGGGAGCGCGCGCCCCCCTCCCGTGCCGGCCATTCCTCCTTCCGCCCCGGGGCCGCGCGCGGCGGCGGGAGCGCCCCTTCCTCCCCTTCCCCTCCGTCCGTCCGTCCGTCCCTCTCTCCCGGCGGCTCCCGGCGTGCGAGCATGGAGCTGTTCCAAGCCAAGGACCACTACATCCTGCAGAGCGGGGAGCGGGCGCTGTGGTGCAGCCGGAGGGACGGCAGCCTGCAGCTGCGAGCCGGTGAGACCCCCGCGACCGCGCCCGCCGCCTGCGCGGGGAAGGGCGGGCTGGGACCCAGCCGAGCGCCGGGGCCGGGCGGACGGGAGGCGGCGGCGGGGCCGGCGCGGTGTCCCCGGCGGTACCGCGGGGGTTCGGTAGCGCTGCCCATCGCCCCGCAGCTCGCAGGAGCAGCCCCGGCTCCCCCGGGGCCGCGGGAGGTCACGCCTGTCCCCGTGTCCCGGCGTCCCGGCTGCTGTCCCAACCCGCGCCCGGTGTGACCCGGGTGGGTGCCGGTGACCCCAGGCCATCCCCCGGGAGCATCGCCGTGTGGGGCTGGTGTCAGCCTTACATAAGGGATGCTCCCCACGCCTGGGCAGGTGTGTCCCGTGGTCGCCTCTTCCAGGAGAAATTGAACCGGTGGCGACGCTGGGTAGGGACCGGGTGATCTGTAAGGTCCATTCCAACCCTTTGACGTTCTGTGATTCTGTGACTTCTAAAGTGCTGCTAAATTTTTCAGTGATTACGGGCTGTGCAAGTGACAATTACACAGAGTTCCACTGTGTGTTAATATAAGACTGAAGGGAAGGCAGTACGAACAAAAATTGAGATGGAATTGTGTACAAAGGAATTTTGAAACAATAGTAACTGTCCTGTCCTCCCTAGGAGCTTACTCAGTAGAGGTGTCTATAAAATAAAATGCCACCCCTGGCAATTATCTTGCTTTCATAATGTGCGCTCCCTGACCGTGGCAGGAGGTTGGAACGATATTGTCTTTAAGGTCCCTTCCGAGCAAACCATTCTATGAGTCTTTGTCGTTCTCTGTGATTCTAATATGTAGCTTTGATGTAAAGGACCGTGCTGACCCTGCTTGTGTGTGAAATACACTCTCAATAGCTGGGTGTTTCACCAAACATGTGGCAGGCTGCACAGATGTTACTTACAGCTTTCTAAAACTGGGGTCTGTGTTATGCCAAAAAAGGTGGCTAAACAGTATATGACCAGGCTGGCTGTCTGACTTTGAGCTTCTGTGAAAGGCTGGACAAACTTTAAACAAAAACATCAAATACCATTGTTATCTGTGTTTTTCCAAAGAGCTGTTTTTCGTAGTGCACTTTCTTGTGTTGTATTTTCATTCTTGAGTTGTGTCTTCTCAGTGCCGTTTGTTTGTGTCTCTTAGAAAAAATTGCAATGTGTGTCAAGTTAACATGACTAATTCCTGTCTGTCAACTTCATTAATCCAGCAATACTTTGATTTGCAAGTGAACTTACAAAATAATTGGTGTTAAGCTAGCAGACAGTACTGCTAGTCAGTGAAATGTGTGCTTTCACAGGGGTGAAACCCCTCAGGTTTAGGTTTATGATGGTTACAGCCATCTGCATGGGCTAAAAGCTCTTCCTTGACCCACAGTAATTAAAACACAAACTAGTGATCTGTAGTTCTGGAGATTGGTGTTCGGTAATTTTAACTTTTAAAATCATCAATGCCTTGCTTTCAATCAGCTATTGCTGTGTTTTATTTTTTTCTTGGTGTGTCTTGACCTGCTGGAGGCTTTGCCAGTGCCCAGCAGTTTGTCTGCCTGCTGTTCCAGCAGCATTTTGTCCTTTGCCTGCCTCTGCATTTTCAGGCAGTTTCCATGTGATCCCTATTGTGTGTGACCTGCAGATTAAAGAAAGGTAATGTGATATTGAAGTCCCCTGGCCAGCTTGAAACTCTCAATTGTTAGCAATGCTTTCCCATTTCCGTGTGTTTGCAGCTTTGTTTTTCCAGCCCTGTCTGTGGATCATCTTGACAGTGGACTCCAGGTCTGAGAAATGAAATACCTTAGTAGGCTGAAAGTAAGCTCAAGAAAGAAACAGTTCTCTCACAGGAAATGTTTCTTGGATCAATAGCTCTTTCTTGTATTAAGACAAAACTGCATATCCTCAAGTTTGCAATTTTATTGCATTTGATCATTTATTACTGAGGCCACTGCCTGGAAATGAGTAAATGAATTTCTGTGTGATGAGTCACTGCTGTGTTAAAAAAAAAAACAAAGTCATAACTTGTGTTCATTGACATGTTTAATAATCTGTCAAAAGGCTGTGATCTAGCTGTGTGTCTCTGCTTGGTTTTGGAGGCCTTGGTTTAAAAAGCTGTATCACAGAGGCTGCAATGAATTAATCTTTACACATTCATGGGTTGAAATAGATAATTCTGGTGAACCTTGCAAATCATTACTTGAGAGGATAGGTATGAATCTAAAGAGCTGAGCTTTATAGTACTCTCCTTCCTCAACTATAAAGCCATGTTCAGAAATTTGCTAATGTTGAGAGCTGTATTTCTGACCTCTTTGAATCATGGAGATAACAGCTTGAATTAAAAAAAAAGGCAAATAATCTTGGTAAATATTTGCCATAAGCAAAGTCTGAGGTTGGCCCTCATCTGAAGGATGTCAGCCTGTGTTTACAAGATGTTTCTGGGTTTTTTTTATTCTCTAAAGTGAAAGCACTAATGAGTCACCTGCAGGAAATCCATGAATCATTTTGGCATCATAGTTTTTTTTTTTTTTTTAATAATTTGGCTGTCAAGAGTGTACTTTTTTTTCAGTGTAGTGAAAAAACATGTGCTGCTCAACCATGCCTTACATCAGGTCTTGGTCAGGATTTCACTCTTGGATTACTCTGTTTATGCTCTGTGTGGCTGCTCCTGACTGATAGTTCTACACTGATTACAAATACTTTTTTATTGATGATGTTTGTATAAATTGTGTTTATATTTGCATATGTATACACAGACATATACACATATATGTATGTGTAAAGGATAAAAAGTATTGAAGACACTGAATTCTTCTCACCATTTTTTAGCAGTGGAAGAAGTGAATGAGACTGTTACGGTGTGAAAGCTTCTATTATCATTGTGCTGGCCTTGATAATACTCCAGGCAGTAATGTCAAATAAGATTGGGAACAGTTGCTACCAGAACTATTCCTTGTAATTATGCTGACTCTTAACAGCTCTGGAGAAAAAAGCCTACCAAATATTTTGAGGGATACACAGATTGGAATTAGCCTAACACAGCTTTTGGGGATGTCATGCTCAAAGTGTCTGTTGCCTCTGCCTGAAAGAGTAAGATGGGTTAAGCTGTGTTTTACCTCTGGAACTGTAAACTAGAGGCAGATGAGCATTTGTTTGTTTCAAACAAACACTTTAGGAATTTATTGTTACAGTATTCATTTTCATCTGTTGAAAACGGTTGTGAGTCAGCAACTGAAGCAATGCACTTTAAATACTTTCAGTGAGGGATGTGTTACCAAACAGTATTTTCAGAGTAGCAGAGGACACATTTCAGGTTAGGTGTCTTAGTGTGATAGTGTGAAATAATTTCTGAATCACTAATCATAAGGCCATCTAATATTTCGGCTGTGCTTGCCTTACTCCTCCATGGCATTGCAGGATCCTGTAGAAATGGCTTGTCCGAATTCCTGAGCTGTTCTTCATGGCTGGAGGAGGAAGAGCAGGTCCTTTGTGGGAAGTCTGGAAGTGCTCTGGTGAAGGCCTTGAGCTAATGAATGGTGTAAGGAGTGATGCCACTGCTAACAAAATTTATATTACTAAGTTTAAATCTACAGAGCAGTCCTAGACATGGCTCTGAGAGTGACAGCCTGAGTGTGAAGTCATGCTACTGAGTTATTTCATACAGAATTGCCTTCCTGAATTTCAGTAGTATGTCTTGGAAACTGCCTATCTATTCTGGGCAATGAATTCCACAGGAGGATGGAGCTTTAGAAGAATTATCTCCGTATTTCAAGTTACTTCATAAGGAACCTCAAGCTGTTTTTTGACACCTTTTTAGCTGCAGTGGGTACTGCACTGTTTCTCACCCTTGCTTGCTCATTCTGTTCCCTCTTTTCCCTACCCTTCCTTGGTTGTCAGCACCACGTACTTGTGGCGTATGTGACAAACCAGATGTCAGAACTGATCTGCCTTAGCTCCAGCGGGAATGTAGGCTGAAAAAATCTTCAGCAGTTGGGTCCCTGTTGCTGCCTTTTCCTTCTTGTGAAAGAGCAGAGGGGAGCAGGGGAGTGGGCTGGGCTGCTCTGTATCCTGCCTCACATTAAATATTGCATACATTAGGCACTGCTGTAACTTCTGACTCTGAGGCGAGATCTTCCTATATATTAATCAGAGAGAAATTATTTTCTACTTTTTATAAGTAAGGTCTACTTTGTAATTCCATTCATGATTCTTTTTATAGGGCATAGTAAACCTACAGCTGAGACTTAAGTGGGTTGATAGTGTGTTAAAGCCTAGTCTGGTGAGAATTAAATAAACCTTGAGGTGAGGTGTTTCTTTACTTTCCTGTTGATTCTTAGCCGGTGATGAGTTGAATATGACAAGGGTGTTCCTCTCACTTTTTTTTTCTCGTTTTCCTTCTTTGAAGAGTTCTGAAAATGCCAAACTTGTCCCAGCTCAGATGTGTAGATATCTTGGAATTCCTGCCCATGCTGAAACGACCTGAGGTTTTGAATACATAAAAAAATTCCTAATGCTTCATATCTTGATATTCTGGTGCTGCTGGTTCTTTTCTTTCTCTTTTTTTTTTTTTTTTTGCCTTCCCCTGGAATTAAAATGAATGTAATACAAGTGGATTTCTGTGGCTTGTGTTTTGCTGGCATAGGTGACTCATCTTTGATCTCATGAGTTAGTATTAACTAAATATTGAATAGGAAATTGCAGACTAACTGCAGCTAAAATGATGTCAATAAAGAAAGGTCTGCATCTGTACCAAGGGCTTGTGGTTTTTTCATCTGAGAACACTGTTCTTGCTAGGTTGTTTCACAGTTTAATGGTGTGGGTGATATTTCAGCTGTGTGTGTAAGGAAACATTAAAACTTTTGTGATTTTAAGTTTTGAACTCTGAACTGCAGGACAAGGCAGCCACTTGTTTGATGTGCTGCTTCTGTTCTTTCAAAACAACTGTTGTAGATTGGGATGGGATAGAAAATAAAGTAATGAGAGTGGAGTATCAAGGAGAGGAGAAATTATTGGCTGTATATCTAGAGGAAGAATTTGGAAGTAGTGCAGAAACTTTTTAAATAAAAATTGGCTTTAGTAAACAGGAATATTAATACTTAACCATCAGTTGTATTTTCTTGCTCCAAACATCTTCCCCAGTAAAAACTGGGAGAGGACCTTTTTCCTGAAAAGCTGAACCCAAATGAATGGAATAGCACTTGAACACTGAGGTTTTCCTTTTAAGGCAGAAATCTTATTTGAATAGAGCCCTGGAGCAGTGTTTGCTGAGTCTCTGAAAAACTGAAAACAGGGCCCTTGAACATGCTTTGAACAGGAAAACAGAATTCTGAGCCAAATTTAAAAGTAAGTAACCTTGCCCAAGAGGTAATTGCAAGATGTAAATGGCAAATATGTTTGTCAGTCGTTAATTAATAAATGTCATTATCTTTCAGTTTTTTTCCTTGTCTGTTTCTCAGTTAAGGAAAACCAGCAACTTTTGCCCTAATGGGTGATGGTTAAGTTTTTCCCTATATTTGCATGCCTTCCAGTAATATTTAAATAAGATGTTGCTGCTTGTTATCCGAGTAGTCAAATTGTCCATATATAAATAGTCAAATTCACTGTCAAACACTTAATTATTAAAAAAAAAAAAAGGAAGAATATTGGGAGAGCGGCTTGAAATCCTGTCTGTTCGTGAAACACTTGCCAAATTTTCGAGTATAACTCTGTTATTTAGTGTTAGAAATGGTTGTTTCCAATCCATAACTCTTCTTGTGCTTGGAGACTGATTAGTTGGACAATCAGAGAGCAAAGTTAATTATGGCATCAGAAGAACAGGTGACAGTGAGGGAAAACTTTACCTTGCTTAAACTTGGCTCACGCTGTTAATTCTCTCATGGCTCTTAAGAAGCATTAGCATAAGTCAGCTCAGTGATTAGTAAAACAAACTGATTTCCATAATTGTGGAATCCTACTGCTCAGTAAATGTTTATATTTTAAATTTTTGAGCATAGAATTGCTTTCTTGTGTTCTTCTTTCAGTATAACTGTAGCTGAGCAAACTTTTAATAGACAGTCTTCAGAATGAGTGAACATAGTGTTTAAGCTGTCAGTTTTGTAAGTAGGTTTGAATAAAATCTTTCTCCTGCCTGATTGATCGTTTCCTTCTTGCATAGTAAATAGGATTTCAAAAAATGCAGACAATCTACTGCTTTCTTAGCTTCAAGGGCATATCCTCAAACAACTTGAGCTTTGTTGAAATACCAGCTAAAAATGGGAATGAATGTATGTAGCTGTGGAATTATATTAATTAGTGCAGAGTTGTTGCTTTGGAAGGATAAAATATATTTTTTCCTTTTCTCTTTTACTTCTGAGAAAATGTGTTTGCTAACAGAGTTCAGCAACGTGAAGAATAAATGGAAGCTCTAAAGTTAAAGAAAAAAAAAAGCAGCCAAACCAGCCAAGCAAAAAACCAACCCCCTGAGCTCCAGTGGCTTGGCACTTATTTGCATTTTAAGAGTCCCTGCTGGGCAGTTTTCTGAATGGTATTTAGGGTTTGTGGAAGGGATGTGAGGAGCTGGTTTTTGTTTCAAAGGGTTGAGATGCACATAACAGCTTGTTGCATATATTTAGTCACCTGCATCAATGGTCTCTGAAGTGGGATGCACATACCTTGTGGGTACTCAAGGCAGTCCACTGGGGGTGTGGGAACAAAATATTTTGTACCATGAATAAAAATAAGCACAGTTTTAAAATAGTGTTTATTTTACCCATTAAAAACCTCTTATCTTTTGTATGTTTTCTAATACATGCAATATAAATTATTCACATGTTCTGCTGGACTAAAAAAATAAATAAACATATTTGGGATATGTGCTAATTTTATTTTTCTTGATGTGGCATTTGATAAAAAAGTCTGGAGGCCACTGATGCACAGGGTGAGACTCTGTTTGGAGCAAACACTGGTAACAGCAGTTTGTTTCCACTTCCAGTACAGGGGTTCCTTGTGCAATTCCATGTAACATTGGACGCTCTCCAGACAACTGAACATTTTCCGTATGTTTTCCAGTTTCCCAAGCAATGCCTGGTGACTCAAGGGAGTTTCTGACTGCACCAGAATACAAGGAAGTATTTCTTTATCAAGATGAGTAGTAGGGATTCATTTTTGTTAGATGCTTTCTCTGGCACTTGCATCCTGCTTTGGCAGCAGCAATACAAATGTCTATTATTGTATGCTCCCATCCCCACTGCTTTAAATCTGTCACTGAATTGTACTTGAGCTGTTTGTGTTCATCTCTTTTAATGCTGAGATATTGAAGGGAAGTGTCCCAATAAAGCAGGTGATTAGCTGAAGGGATAACTTGTTTCAAGTTTGGAGGAGAGCCTGCAAGTAAATAAAAGTTAACACTTCACAACAATTAAGAGCTTGTAATACTGAATGTCTTAAAGCTCCATCTTTCTGCAAATAGCTTAAATACAGTTTTAGAAATCTGTGTTGAAAGGAAAACTCAATTAGGTTAAGTTTTATTTGCATAAGTAGTACTTTATTTCATCCAAGAAAAAGAAGTTCCACTTTATATTCTTAGATCTTCCCAGTTAATTTGTAATCTCTTAATCCTGGCTAAAATTCCAGAACACTATTCGAAGATGAACTGGAACTTGGAAGCAGACTTTCTTTTGAAAAGCCACAGGAGGTCATAAAGGTCAAATAATGCTAATAATAAAGTCTTGCAGTTGTTTTTGATCTAAAGGAGACGCAATTTAAAGTAAAAGCCTCCCTGAAATCTATTTTAAAATGGCATTGAAGCTTCTTCCTGAAATTTAACACTTCTGATGTTAAAATGTACATTAGCAGAGCTGCATGATTTATTTTGGCTATACTTAGTGAGTCATTCTGCTTTTATTTTTTCTATATAAATATCTATGGCCTGTGTTGAATGGTGAAAATGATGGAGAATTAATGCTCTGTCAGACTCCAGGATGACTTTTTGAGAATTGACACATTAATGCCCTTGCTTATACACTTAGGCATAACCTGAAGGAAATTCAGTGATGATGTGCATGTTTTTTATTGAGTACACTGTCAGGAAACATTTTCCAGCTGAGGTTCATTCCCATCTTCAACAACAAGGGAGAGAAGAGGTGTGTCTGTGCCCTCTGAACTACAGCAAGATTGGAAGAGAAATAATTACAGCTACTCAGTGGATTGAAACAGGCAGTAGTATGGGCTGGATTCAAATGATAAAAAACGAAATATTTTTTTTCTTCCTGCCTTCTCCAGAGGAAGCTGCCAGCCTGCCTCCCCAGACTTTCCAGACTTGCCTCCAGCCATTCTGTGTTGAGCAAGTGGTTTATCCCAAAGCAGAGGTTTGTTTTCTTATCAGAGTTTGTGTCTGACCTTGGATCAACTCAGCTGGTGGTGCAGAAAGAGCCAGAAAGCAGTTTGGGGTTTTGATGCTCTTCCAAGTTGCTTTTGTATCACCTTTATCAGGGTTATGTTTGTGTAAACACAAAGAATTGAAGAGACTTTATCTGGTGTTGCACAGCTCTGCATCGCTGCTGGTGAGCTCTGAGGGTGGAAGTCAATCACATCAAAGCTGGTTTTGTTCTGAATTTATGACAGAAGTTCTGTTGTGCTGCAGCTGAATGCTGATACAATCTCTGTGAATGGTAAATGCATTTCAGTAGTCATTAATCTCTGACAGGAATCAGCAAAAAACCCCAACATTTGTTTCAGTGGCTTGAATTTATTTAGTAGGATAAGGGAAGGAATGAGTGATTTTGTTCTTCGGGATTGAAACTTGGTGAGCAAGTGTGTACATCAGAGTGTTAAGGCCTGTCAAACACTGGCGGTTCTCTCAAATTTAAACACATTGAGGACAGCAGAGAATGCCTCAAGTCAGGGACTCATCTCACTGCTCACACTGATTCTGGACACAGCTTCTGACTTTCTGCAGTGGCTGTTTTGACATTGCTCTTTTATCCTCAACAAAATACTGTATGAAGTCTGTTTCAACATCATTGTGTTGCAGTTTAAAGTTGGTAAGTCTTTATTCCTGGCTCTGTGAGGTACAAAGAGGACTAGTATGACATTTATAGGAAGATAAATTTGTGTGAGGAAACAAAAGTAACTACCGATAAATTGTGCTTCACATTATACTTCAAGACATTATCTGTTTTGTGTGTAAGGAAAGTTCAGAGTTTCCTTTGATAGAACCTTGTGGTGGTTAATTCTTATTGATGGCCATTTCTTTAAAAAAAAAAAAAAAAATCAAGCTTGTCATGAGTTCTTTCAGTATTCAGCAGTCAGAAATGTGGCCAGGTCTCATGTATGCTATCTGAAAACTTTTAACCGAGGATTTTCAGGTTTTTTTTTTTTGTATGGCTATTTTCTTTTTATGACTTTAAAAGGATGTGGATACCTTCTGTAGCATGTATCACTGTCTACCATCTTAAGCTTCCTCTTAAATTCTGTAAAATATATTTCAGTTAAATACTTACCTCCTGCAGGCTTGCAGTTGACATTGCTGGATCTCTGAATCTTTGCTTATGTAATGACTTTAAATATAGAGTGGTTATAATTTTCAAAGATACAAGATAGTGACTGGAGATTGCTGCTGCCAGTTTTACCAAATGGCTGCAAGGGAACAGTCTTGATCAATTTTAGTGTTAGACAAAAGTTGGAGACAGCTTCTTCCTATACAGAGTAAAGAAGAGTGCAGTCAGCATGAAAGCCCATCTTTGGGGATGGGTGGGAAAATGATATTTAAACCTTTCATTTGGTTCATCCATCTCTTATTTTCAGAGTGCACTCATCAGGAGCAAGAGGTTCATATTGGTATTTACTGTAGTGATATTTATTCAGCATGACTGGGTGTTGGCTCTGAGCTGAGATATGGTTGTCACACAGGAAACTGAATTCTAACCAGTAACAAAGTTCTAATCAGGTTGGAACCAGATGTTTTATTTAGTTAAAACACCTGGCTTGCTTCTGTGCTGTCACACATACTTTCCTATAGAAAGTTCTCTAGAAATAGTAAGAAAAACAAATTTTGTGATGCTGTCACCAAAAGGAAGTCAGTGTGATTCCACTTGGTCTTTTTTCCAAATTCCAAATTGGTCTTTTTTCACAGCCTACAAGCATTTCTCCTGTAAGGCTTCTTTGCATCTAGATTTTCTTGGACACTGAAAAAAGCATGGTAATTCCCTTATATATTGCTAAATATGTCTCTTTTTTTTTCCCTATACCCTGCCTTCCCCACGGAAAATTTTCTTCAGCCTTTACCATTAGTAGCTTGATAATCACACTTATCTAAGAGCCAGTGCTGCCCAGCTGGTGGATCCATCTTTGCTGCCTTTAAACTCTGAAAGTGGAATATGTATTTGTTTCCAAATGCATTCTCTTCTTTTCCAAAGCTTGTCTGTACTTAAAAGTTTACAGCCATTTCTCATTGTGTCTTCTGCTGCTGGGGTAGTAGGATTCCTGTAGAAGATTCCTGGATTGGAGGAGAATTCCTGGATTGTCTGGTGCTGCCTCTGTCAGAGTAATAGAACAAGAGTAATAGAATGTCTGTGTAAGATCCACTTATCTGTGCAGTCCCTAACACCAGTTTCCTTATGTCCTTTTACAGGCAGGTCTAAAATGTTGTTTCCTTATTCCTCTAATTAAAACAAAATCTTATTTCTTCATGTTTTAATCTCTTGTAAACTCCTAGAGGAAAGCTCTAGATAGCCAGTGATGTTTTCTTGCTAATAGCTTGTCACAGCAGGAAATCAGAGTTTTAGAAAGACATAGAATTTCTTCTAGATTACTAGGCTTATGGCAGCCATGGTAAACCTTCACTGATTTCGTTCTTTAAGTTCCTCCTGTGCCTGGCTTTGTTTGCTGCTTGATGTCTCTGGCTGGCTTTTTAGCTATCATAGTGGAAATATAATTTAAAGCTAATCACAAGGATAGCAATAAGTAGATGAAGTGTGAGACAATGCAGCTCCAGAAGAATCCCAGGGTCAGACAAAACTGGGATTGTGTGGGTGACCTGGGAAGGAAGGTGGAAGGTTTGGGAGTGAGGAAAGCTGCCTGCATCCCTCTTTACTGATAGGGCAGATTTCCCACTCAGCACAGAGATACTCCTGGGTATTATTTGGAGTGAAACTGAACTCAGGCTGTTCTAGAACTTGTTTTGTGTGAGCACAAATCTGTCAGGAGGATACAAGATGTGTTCAGGTACTTCAGCAAGGATAGAAGGCACATCAAAAAGCTTTGTCTGTCATACCCACCATCACTGGTTCCCTGATGCTCAGCTCTGTTGGTCTCCTTGAGAAGTTAATTTTCTTCTGATGTGATTCACACAAGATTCTGTGCAGCTCAAGTCAGTGTCCAGAGGAAGGAAGAAAGTGAAATTTGGTCCAGCATGGTTACACACATTAATTGCAGCCCTGAACGCTGCTGCAAACATTACTTTAAATTCAGCTACTGCAGGCTTTTAGTTCTTGCTTGTCTGTGTCCAGGCACATGTGATCCATCCCATTTAATGAGTTCATTCCAGATCTACCCTGATTGCAACTGTTTCTGTTGTAGTTCATGGAAATGCTTGCATTTAATGAGGAAATTAGAATCTAATATTATTAAATGTTATGCTGGAAGTTGGGAAAACAGTGTGTGTTCTTAGAATATCAAGGCCTCAATTACAAATGTTTCAAGGACTCAGTGTTTTAAAACGTGTGTAAAAAAAAAAACATACTATCAGTTGTCACCTGCAGGTCTCAGATTTACAAGAAGAAACTAAGATATTGTAGGTAAAGTGTTTACATAGATGCTTTGCACTCTTTTGTGAGTTTGTTCTTTCAAATGGTCGTCTACTTACACCAACAGCTAAGATATTCAATTTGTCTGCATCAGAAAACTGGAGAAACTCTTTTACCTTGGAACAAGTGTGTTTTGGTAAATAACAAGCTTGTCCTTCATGGTGTAGAAATACCTTTTCTCCTTTGAGATTTTTCTCTCCTACACAGATATTTACTTTTAAGTATCTGTTTTCACTTTCAAGATTTGAGTTAGGAATTTCCTTCTTTCCCCCACTCTCGAATCCTTGAACAGGTACTGCACCACAGAAACTCATTTTCTTCCTGCTTTCTCTTCTACTTCCTATGTGGTTCACTGGAATTTGTTAAGTGTAGGAGAACTAGGAACCTAAACCTAAACCTTGTGTGCTGTGATATTCCATGTACTTGTGGAGAGTGTTTGAACAAAGGAGGAAGTGTCTTGTGTGTGCATGTTTATAGAAAGAGGATGTGAAAGTAATTGTAATTGGATACAAATGGAAGGGAGCTGGGGGCAAAAGTCAACATCTACTGGGTTTTGAAGCTGTGTTTAACTCAGTGATCTCTATTCAGTTTCGCTACAGCCATGTAAAATTTTGCTTGTTAAAAATTCTAGTGAATATGAGAAAAATTAAGCCAGCCTCCATTAAATTCAATTACTGCTGCCTAAAGCTACTTTTCCCCTCCTTAAAAATCTGGAAAATATCGGTGGTAGGGTTTTATGTTGGAAATTTAGTCATTTTTTCATAGCTACTTGGTAGAAAAGAAAAATGGACATGTGCATCATCTTATTATTGCTGTAATTATTGCACATTTTCTGCCCTCCAAGGTGGGGAAAGTGGAGAGGGTGACTATCACTGGATTAATTGTCCTGTTCAGTTTACTGTTTAAAACCAGGAGCTTTGTTCTTTTTTTGCAGCCACAGATCTTCTTTTGGCTTGGAATCCCATTTGTCTGGGCCTGGTAGAGGGAGTGATTGGTAAAGTCCAGCTTCATACAGGTACGTGCTTTGTTCTCTTCTGATGGGTTTTTTATTTGCTTCCTGCTGAAGGTCTGTGGTATTACAAATAAAACTGCATACTCCAATGGAATAATGTAGTATTCTTTGCTGTGGATGAGCACTCCCCAAATGGATTTGTCAAGGTGATGATATTATGGCTGCACATGCAAATCCACCCTGCTCTCCAGTGTATGTCTTGTGATTTGGCACTGTCTTGTAAAAATAGAGAACTGCATTCACAAATAGTAGAAACTTGTATTTGAAGTTCTATCTGAATCTCCATGTGAGAGTTATAAAATTCTTAAACCTTTTGGAATAATCCTTTCAAGGAGACTCCTGTTATTCTCCTATGGTACAGTACAAAAACTAATAAAGGAAGCTTTCACAGAAGTATAAGGCCTGAATTCTCAATTGAAATATGCAAACCCGAAGAATAATTGCTTCCTTGGTAGAGGCATATTTGAAGACAAAAGGAGCACTTAAACTTATTTGCAGTTAAATGACAGAACTATAAAATTCAAGCAGGTGTAGAATTCATTGTTATTTTAATGATAAGCTTGTCTCTAACTGATAGTAGTAATGTTTTCCTGTAAAATAAACTCAGTACTCCTTTTGCTTTATCAGCTGCAAATTCCTGTAGCCATAATAAGTATTTATTTTGATGTACACCAGCTTTGTCCAGGAAGATAGCTCTGCCAACAGAGCTCTATTTATTGGCAGGTAGGAAAGGTTGCCATAAACCCTTGCTGAGTCCCATTCTTTTTGTGACTACCTACACCCTGCATTTAAAGTAGTGCCTGGCAATATGATCAAGACAGGTAAAGTTTCAAGTGTGTTCCAGGAGGGCAGGATGGATTAAATGCTGAAATGGATCAGATGTTTGTGGTCCCTTGAATAGAGACAGATTGCTCAGGGTGGCAATAGTGGGATGGAGAACGGGGACTGGGGTATCTGGCATGAGTGTAGGGTAGATAAGTCCTAGGAATTATCGTGGCTCCTTAGGTACTGTGACCCCTGGTCCTGTTTCTGGGAATGATAGTTCAGAGCCCACCTCTCCATCAAGTTCATGATCATGTCCTCCTTCTAGTTGTATGGCTTCATCTTCTTTGAAATCATCTGATATTTTTGTCTGTGTTCATTCTCCAGGTTTATTCAGCCACCCTTTTTCAGATCTGGTGATAGGAAGTGGTTCAGACTCTGCCATCTCATTTTGTCTTCTCTTCATCCAGGTTGTCTGTGCTGGTCAGCCTGTGCTGTCCATGATGAATGATGGCTAAACTCCAGTAATGACCTTTTTCTGCTGTGGGAAAATGCTCAGTGATTGGTTTTGACACATGTTCTTTGTGTTTGTGTGGGGTGTGGCGTTTTGTTTTAAAACCAGGCCCTTGGGTACACAAAAGCCTTTCCCCCTTTCTCTCTAGGGAGTCTGGTTATAAAAGCCTTTGAAAAGGGAGACTTCAAATGCTTTCTGGAAGGTTTTTTAGTATGTTGTGGCAACTGAAGATCTTTGCATGTGTGTTTGTTGTGAGCTGCTTCCTCTGCTTTTGAAATCCGAGTTGAAACTTTCCCCAGAGTGTGACACTTCAACAGGTGTCAGCTTGCTGTTGTCAGGTAAATTAAGATTATCAGGTAATAAGCCTGATATCTCTTCTTTCCATGTGTCCTATAGAGCTACTGAATCAATTAAGCTCTTCCAGGCATTCCACTCAGTTGCTTCGTAGGTCAGTGGAAGCGTTTCCTTTTGTCTCTGCCTTTTTCAGATGGCACCATCACAAACTGATCATCCCTTCTTTTTGTTGTAGATAGTCTGGTATTTGGTGATGCAGCTGTCCTATAAATGGTGTTTTGTTTTCTGCTACTAAAATATCTGAAGAAAGATAGCCTCCAGCTATTTATCCTTGTTTTTCTTTTGAGAACTCCTTGAATTTGCTGCCATTTCCAGATGAGTGTCATCCATCAGGCTGCAGTCACAAGGAGAGGGTTGACTGATGTGTCTTACATAGGTCTCCTCAAAGCTGCTGTTTTCAATGAACTCCTACTTGATCATATTCAAGTGTAGCCTGATGTTGTCCTGGGGCTGAATCATTGAGCAGTCTGTAACAGTAACCTGTCCTCATTACTAATTCTTGTATCAATCTTTGTCCCCTGGAAACTTTATCAGCAGAAGTTGTATAAATATTTAACATTGCTGGACCTTTCTGTCCAGGCTCAGTAGGAGAGCTGTGCTGCAGGAGCTGGGTGAAATGCCTGACCTGCAACAGGAGGAATTGCTGCTCTGATTTCTTTTCCCCTGCCCCTGGGTTATCAGGATCAGAAAACTTAATTTGAAGCTCATTTGGTGAATTTGGGCTTGTCCTGCTCAGAGCCTTGTTACCAGCTATTGTTGAAAAGAGATTTTAAAAGTCCTTGGCACACACAAGTGCTGGAAACTTCAAATGCCTTTTTAAGTATTAGGGTTCCTACCAGTGTGCTCTGGAGCTCTCACAAAGCCTGTATGCACTTGGATATAGATCCTCATGTTCTTGAAAGATTTGCTTATTGCAAGAATGCTGGAATTGCCCAAGATGACCTTGAAATGTCCCTGTAATCAGTCATGGGCTGTCTGTAATTTAGCATTGAATACCCTAGCCAATGGGCTGTAACTAGGGATGGGTTTTAATTTACTTTTAATCTTGCTGGTTTTATTGCTTGCCTCATACAGGAGAATTTGTAGGAAAGCTGCTGTGACAGGGAAGCCATCTCATAGAAACCAACCAGCCAATATTATATGGTTGATTTTTTAATTCTTCAAAGAATTTCTGTCATAAGCAGTCCAGTTGTACCTCTGAACATAACAATGCACTCACATTTGAGATTCAAATATATTTAAAACAATATTTTCTTCTTCCCCAAAGTGAATTTTCTTAAACATTCAGATACTTTATTTTTGTGTGTGTGTAGGGAACTGAAACCCAAACAATAAAATGTTGGTTGAATATCAGAATGTAAGAATATAATGGCTTACCATTGGCTCATCCCAAAACAACCTGTAAGAAAATGCAGAATAACAATGGGAATAAAAGGAAAAGGGTTTTAGAATGTATTGTGGAGATATTACTGTGACAGATCGTTGCACATTTTCTTGGTAATTAAATTCTTGCACAATTAAATTTGTCTTTGCATAATCTTCCCATATAGAGGCAAACACATTTCTTGCATAAAGTATCTCCTTTATGGAATTTAATTTTGTTGTCCAGTATATCTGACTATACCCAAAGCTGGATTTCTTGACCAGTTCCAGCAGCTGCCACTTAACACATTCATTTCTGCCACAGGTCCTCCTGTTTCTTGGTCAAAGCACACTCCTGTATTTGTATTCATTTGGAGTGTTCTTCCAGTGCTGGTTAATTAAGACCCAGGTTAAATGCTGCTGGCAAGAGTCCACAGACTCTGTAAACAGGAGGGAAATGGAGTTTTTCCTTCCTTTTCCCCAGCTTTTTTTTGTTAGCATTCCTCTGAATCTTGATAGAAACTACATCTGAAATCCGCATCTAAAATCTCTTCATTGAGATATAACTGAATTTCATACAGTCAACAACCCAAAGCATTCTTTTTGCATGCAGCCAATTTTTAAATTGTTCAAGTAACTAAAAGTATGAAATTGGTAGCATAGAATTTCTTGGCTAAAATCAAAATACTTGTAGAAAGCAGCATTTGTAGCAAACTCATGTACAGTTTATGAAAAGATACTGCAAAAGCATTTTGGGGGAAAGTAAATGCTAGATTGTTGGGGAAGTGTTAGAGAAAAACAGCAGTGTTGTGCTGACAGTGTTGAAACAACAGAGGAGTAAATTTCCATTTTAGTGAGGAAGGAGAGGTAATAGCTTCCTTTGGATGCAATACTTCAAACTAGTTGTTGCCATCTGCTGTGCAATAGTTCATAAAACACTAAAAATGAACATTATATTCTGAGGGATGGCTTGAAGGGTGCACTTTTCTGGAGTGGCACACAGCTGTCCTGTTCTGCAGTGCACACCATACCTCACACATGGAGCAGGTAATAACTGATCTGTGACACTGCTTTTTTCCTTCTGTGCTAAAGCATATTTTCTATATTTAGGGATTCAGTTATTTAGATATTGCTGGCTCTTATAATATGCTGCTTTTATAGCTATTGTTGAAGCTTTTACTTCAGGGCATGCTTTATCTGCATAATTACTTCCTGACTGTTTACTTTTGATCTGCTGGGAAATTCCTGTTTTCTTTCAATGTTCTGTGGCTCTGGCTATAATACAAAGAGTTTTGCAATGCTCACCAAGATGACATTTCAGTGCATTTTTAAAAATGACAAAAGGGTACTCAACTCACTTGTCTGTATTAAGCTCTTAAGTTCTTGTTTACAGCTACCAGGGTTTGTTAGTATAGGTAAGGGGAAGACTGGGCAGAGATTTTTCCTTTTCCAGTTTTTTGCTGTGGCATATCTGCTCAGAAATGCCTTTACTAATCTCCAGTACAACCCTGCTGATTAATTCACTGGAGCTCTAGATGGTTGCCTTTTTTAGGAGTGTGTCTGTTTTGTTTCTTGACATACATTGGTGTTTACTCCTACTCTCCTAGGAGTAAATTGTGTGGCCAACCTTCTGCAGGTGGGAATAGATGACATTATAGGACTTGCCAGCAGGAATATCTGCCTGGATGCCCTGTTATAAAAGCTTGGATTGCCCTTGCTTTTCAGAGGCTGCTGGGTTTGCCTTCTAGATACCAAGACAGAAAGGGCAGACCTTTTCAGATGAACTGATAGGCATCTTTATGTGCTGCTGGTGGGTTTGGCAGCATTTCAATTTCTCCTTTGCAAAAGGATTTTTTTAACCTGCTCATTGGTCTTCTTGCTGTTGCATAAAATCTCTTGTTTTTCTCAGCTTCCTTTTCCCCTTGGCTGCTAGATGGGATACTGGAGGCATCCCATCCCAAAGGCAGGTGTTCTCCTGGGCCTGTTCCCTCCACCTGCACAGAAGAGCAGCTCCAGCACCTGCTGGTCACTGAGGATCACTGTCTGAGTGGCATTGACTGAGTGGCATATTCCCTCTCCTCTCCTGATTTGTTATCCTTGGAGCAGTTTTAGGAGATTGTGCTTGTGTGACAGCTTGGAGTGACCTGCTCCAGCCTCAGGGCTGACTCTGCTGGATCAGGGTGACACCCTGAGATCCCTCCTGACCTGAGGTGTCTCTGATCCTGCAGAGATGAGGATTCTCTAGTACTCAGGAGCAGCACAGGACTCCCTTTGCAGGACCATATATATTCAAGAAGTGCTGCATGTCTTCATTCCCCTTCCCCTCCTGCCTTTTTGGGAGGCACCCTCTGGCTCTCACAGCAAATCTGTAGTTATGAGGATCTAAAATTTTTAAAGGCTTCTTAATACCTAACATAAACATATCTCTTTTTTAAAGGCAGTAATACAGAATCAAAGAGAGGAGTGGAGTGTCACAGCAATTGTCTGTTGGCAATGACTGTTCCTGTTCTTTAGATGAAAGAAACTGCTGGGGTTTTCTGTGTTTTTCTTAAGCATTCAGAGGATAAAATACTGTTTAGAATTTACTGAGCAAGGAGAACTGAGTTTGTATTTGCTCTAGAGCTGCTAAATAGACTTTTCAAAGGCTGTATATCATATTCAGAGGCATGATGACATGACACATTCTGCCATCACAAGTGTGGGAGCATATTTAAGTCTATCACAGCAGGCTTTTTGTGTCTTTATATCACCTTTTCAGCTGAACTCAGTTGGCTGCTTCTCAGCTGGGAGAAGTACTGAGTGTGTATGTTTGTCTCTAGGACTTTCTCTGCCTTTTTCATCTGCTTTAACAGAACTTTTGCTTTTGGATTCTAAAAGCCCAGCATACAGCTGCTCTAGCCAAGGGGTTGGAATCTGGGAATGTCCAGGCACTCTTCAGCAGTCAGTGGAAGTGTTTGCTCTCTTTCCCTGTCTCATTCAAGTGTGGCTGCTACAGCTGCAAGTGCTGCAGGCTGGATGTGCAGGGAATGCACCTGTATCACCAATATCTTCATTAATTTTTGTCTCACAAATTTCTCCACCACTTTGTGCTCTTCAGGAATGATGTCATGAGCCTTTAAACTGCTTCATGGTGCAGTTCATGTTTGCTCATCAGATTTCTTCACTCATGAATCTTGTAATCAGGTGTTACCTTTTTCTGTCTGGTTTGCTTCTTGATACATGACAGGGGACACAAAGGGAAGTTGATAACTTGCTGTCTGAGCTGCAGCTGTTCTCAAATTGTGCTGCCATTAGTGAAAATGTGCATCATCCTAGAGATTAATTGCTATAGGTGAAACAGGGGTAACTTTAACACAAGTCTGTGAAACAGTTAATCTCCTTAATAGATTAGAGCCTGAATAAATATTTTAAAGTTTTTTTCCTTAGTTTTATTTTATTTCAATGCATAATAACAAAACACAACAATAGCGAATTATCATTCACTGGATTCTTCTAGTCCAATGATTTCTGGCACACTAATCAAAATAAATTCCTGACAAGAATAAAAGCATAAATAAAAGCATCTACTGATCTCTATTTTCACAGATTTACCATGGTGGCTGCTTTTAATTCGTCAGAAAGCATTGATTGGCAAACTTCCAGGAGATCACGAGGTTTGCAAAATAACAAAGATTGCAGTGATTCCACTTTCTGAGACAGAACCTCAGGATCTGGAATTGGAGGTATGGCCATCCTGAAGGAACTCTGACTGTCTCCTCTCCTGCTTCAGTGAAATAAAAGTCTAATGCCTCTTATCTCTTTTTCCTGGTATAAGCAGACAGCTTGAATATTTTGTGCTTCTTTGCTTTTTTGATGGATTCTCTTGCTTTCATCCCGTTTTGGAATCTTAATTCTATAACTTAGTTTGAAGGGAAATCCTTACTTAAAGTGTTGCATTTTTTTTTAACCCAAAAGAGAATGGGTAAAGGAACAAAAATAAAAATGAGTAGTGCTAATTTAATTTGGCTGGGAAGCTGGGGTGGGTCTGGCTGCTCAGGTCATGTCAAATTGAGGCAGAGATTCTCACAGTCACAGGAGAAAATGCCTTTCATAGAAGAGTGAATATTAGGCTACAGATGGAAACCTGCATGTTTCCCCTTTATTTCAGTGTCTCCCCTAGGTTTGTGGACATCCAAATCTTGCTTTAGTAGATTTTCAGTTTTCTTTGAACTTTTTAAAGAGTATTTAAATGTTGGCTTTAATTCAATGTCATTATTTTAGCTTTGTAAAAAACACCATTTCGGGATAAACAAGCCAGAGAAGATAACACAGTCCCCAGATGACACAAAATTCCTGCTGAAGACTCTTACTCAAATTAAATCTAATGTGTCTGCTCCAAATAAAAAGAAGGTAAAGTTTTCTACTGTTTCCTTTGTCTGTTCCAAAATGTTCATTATTCAAAGGTTTTGATGGATGATCAAATGGAATACAAAGACCTTAAAGAAATGCAGAATGTGGAGCTACTGTCTTGATGCCCAGTTTAATTTTTTTGATTATTTAGCTGTGGCTCTTCCGTGATTTTTTTCATTTTGTAATTACATAATTTTGGCAGAATTGCTAATGGAGTTTTTTTTTTAACCAGGATTAGCTTCTAGTGAGGTTCTAAACTTCTAGAAATTGCTTTGCTTAAGTATCTCTTATAATACAGAATTGGACACAACATTTGGTGCCTGGTTCCTCAGAGAACATCATACAATCTCATCTAACTGCTTTTAGCACAATAACAATCGTTATTAAAATTAGAATTATATTTCTGTGGCTGCTGTCTCTTGTGTTTATCTCTGCTGGGAATTTTAAGATCCTGCTCATCACTGGGAAGTGTTTGTTCTCCAAGGTTAGAAATGGAAAATACGACTGGAGTCTCTTTTACTCACAGAAAAAGACATGAGAGCCATTTTTTTTCTTTCAGATTAGAGAAAGCAAAGAGAAAGAGAGACTGGAGAAGAGATTATTGGAGGAGTTGTTCAAGATGTTCATGGATTCAGACTCCTTTTACTACAGCCTGAGCTATGACCTGACAAATTCAGTGCAGAGGCAGAGTGCCTGTGAGAAAACCAACCTACCCCTGTGGCGAAAAGTGAGTGTTTGTGTTTGTTTCTTCCTTCCACCTGGGAGATGAGCTGTCCAGTAATGGCTGTGGTCCAAACCTGGCTGGTTTGTAAAATGTAAAACATTTCACAGCAGCTGAACACCTTGTCCTGTAACCAGCTCAGGTGCCAGGAAACAAAAGTCTGCAGCAACATGAGTGCAAGTGTTTTATTAAAAGCACTGACTTGTCTGTACAGTGCAGTGAATAAACTGATGGACACCCTCAGATATTCCAAACCTAACTTTTAATACTGCAAAAACTGCCCTTTTGTCTTCTGAACAGGTGGATGACAGATTCTTTTGGAACAAGCACATGATTGAAGATCTCATCAGCATTGATGTGAGTCTTATTGCTAACGTGTATTATGAGAACCATTCTTTAGTTCTTTTTAGTAGAAATGTTTGCTTAAGGCCTGGTAGGTATTTGATTACAAAGCTGCTTGGCAGACAGGGCAGGATCAGGGCTGTGCAATGTGTAGCTGAGCTGCTGGCACTGCCTTCTTCCCTCAGCCACCCTGTGATCATTGCTAAGGGGTGAACTTCAGCCGAATCAAAAAATTCGTTACAAGAAAGAAATGTAGGATAACGTGGTGTGATATATTTGTGCTGACTTCTGAATGTCAATTTGAGTTGTATTTTTATGTGAAATGGATTGTCCCTGAACAGAGCTGAACTTGTTAATAAGGAGGAGCCAGAAAAGAAATAACCTCTGAATTCCAAAGTTTCCCTGGGATAAGATTTTGGTCCTCCATAGTGGAGGATAGTGTTTTGTCTCCTTGAGCACAGTGGCTGATCATTGTCAAAACAGTGTAGAACAAGTTGTTCTGAACATCTGTTCAGAGTAAATAAAACATTTTCCTGGCTAATGAGCACATAAAGAAGCAGCAAACAACCACTCTTTCTTCAATATATGACCTTCTTTCATTTTAAATTAACCTTGTAGATCAAGGACTAAGTTGCTAACTTCTATATGCCAGTTTAGGCCAAGTCTAATTTTCTTTAGGGATGACAGCAGACACCTTATGCCCTGCTCCTCTTTCATTGATAAATATACATAAAAAAATGGTTATGGAATCATAGTAGGGTAAACCTATGTCCTCTGTGAAAAGTTGTGTGTAATGCAGGAGTTTAATGAGTTGTATTTTTCATGTTATAAGATATAAATGGATAACCTTGAGTTAGTGGGGAATTCGGATCTCGATTTTGTTTAAGAAATCAATGTTTTAGGGTGCAGAGCCATGAACCAGTTGTCTTGAGGACTAAAGTAGCCCATATGAAGCTTTCTACTGTTACATGTTGCTGGAAACAGGCTGTATTCTGTAGAAATGTGGTACTCTATGTGTCCACACAGAGGTTTTAAAACTGCCTTAATGCAGGAACTAGGTCAAAAAGTTGCTTGCTTTCTTTCTCCTGTGCCTGATGGAGGAAAAATACTGGTATCTCTTAGAAATAAGGATATGGCAAACATTAGAGCCTGAAAAGCATGTGAAGCAACTGTTTTATAAACATGACAAATAGCAGAAATAATCGTAGGTAATGTTGGACCAACAGGAAAGTAAATGTTTTTTGTCACCTTCAGAATGCTGAAGTGGACTTCTGGATTATCCCCATCATTCAAGGATTTGTGCAAATTGAAGAACTTGTAGTAAACTATAATGACTCTTCTGATGATGATAAGAGCAGTCCTGAAACTCCTCCTCAGGAGCCCTCCTGTGTGGATGACATTCACCCAACGTTCCTGGTGGCACTCCTGTCCCGCCGGAGTCGGCACAGAGCTGGTAGGCAAGCACAGTTCAGGGCACTGGGGCTGTTCCTGAGCACTGCAGGGGATGCAGGGGGTCAAGCTGCAGTGCTGGGCTGCTCAGGAGATGGGCAGCCCTGGCAGGGTCTGCACTGCAGCTTTCCCTGCTGGGAGGAGGCAGAGGAGAGGCTGCACAGCACTACTGCTCTGACTTGGGGTGAAGCTGAGTGAGCTTCACTGCTCTGCTCAGGAGCACTGAATGCATCCCTGGAGATCACGTTCCTGAGGCACAGTTCCATTTTTGTAGAGATCCTCTGATTAGGACCCTTGCTTGTAATTGTGCTGATATATTTCAGCAGGCTTGGATGGGAGTTAAATTTTCAAAGGTCTTTGAGGGCTTTGGCAGCAGCTGAAGAGGCTTGAAAAGCCACGTGTGTGCATGCCTGTGTTCCAGGAGATGCTTATTAGGGGCAAGGTGTGAAATGTGACCATGCTTTGGTCTTGTACCTTATTTGACAAACAAATTATTCTCTGCCCTTAGGATCTCAGGAAGAAAGATTGAATCACTTTACAGCTTAATAAATCCTGTTCAACTCCAGGCTTTTCAGTCTATCTGGTGTTTATGAAGACACTCTCCAATGTCTCTAACTCCTTTCTTACACAGTTGGATTTTTAACATGTCAAAAAACACAGCAAAAAAAACCTGTTGAGCTTACCCTGCAATAGGACCGTGCCTGTCTACCTCACTTGGATACATTTAACTCAGTTCCAAGAAAAATGGTTTGTCAGAACAACTTGGAGTAAATACTTCAGGGCTTCAGAGTAGTATCTAGTTTGCAGTCTGCCTTTTCCATACTAAATTGTTACACAGATACTGAATTCTAGAAGGAAAATTTCTTATTGATTCCCTCTTACTGTTAATATAATTTTGCTCTACTGATTTCTAGTCCAGATCATAAACTGTAGAATTTTCTCCCTGTCTGATTAAAGGCTGTAATACTGCTCTGACGATTTCTCTCTAGAGGTCTCTATTATAGGTATTTAACATTCCTTTCCCTTCCCTACTTTTAACCTCTTCCCTTCTGTGTGTCAAGGTTCAGCTCAGAAATTTGGTTCAGGGCTACTTCAGGGTGTGGAACTGAATTTCCATGACCTTGAATATTTTTCCAACTTTCTTACTCCTTCCCTGTCCTTTGCTACCACCTGCATCCTTTCTGAAATAATGAGGTACTCTCCTTTGAGTCAAGGATATGCAAACACATTTCTGTTTAATGAGCAGTTCAGAACTGGGTAGGCATAAAACTGTAGTCAGAGGAGCTTTATCTCTTCTTAATGAGCAGAATTAGTTACACAAGTTAAAACAAGGAGGGGAAGCCTTTTGTTTTGTGGAACATGCAAATCCTCTTGGGCTGCTTGTGGCATCACTGTGAGAAGTGGAGCCTCTGTCAGTAAAAGTTGCCTTTAGGTTCGTGGAAAATACTGAGAACAAAAGTAAAACTTTGTGCTAAACATGACAGAACAGGAAGAAATGTGTCTTTTAAGATGGACCAGAGGTATTTGTGACTTTAAGCTGCCATGTTCTGTCAGCTCATAGTGTATCAGTAAATAAACTTTATCTAACAGTCAAAATAACATTTGAGGGATAAGCTAGGACAGGAGTGACTTCTGCCACTGATCATGGATTTGGGCTAGAACTGTTGTCTTGGGTTAGCATTGTCAAAAACAGCAACATAAATTATTAATGTTTAAGGCAAATACTTTAATATGACTTGACCAATCTCATTCCCCCTAGGAATGCGATATAAACGGAGAGGTGTTGATAAAAATGGAAATGTGGCAAATTATGTTGAGACAGAGCAACTGATCCATGTCCATAATCACACCCTTTCCTATATCCAAACACGAGGCTCTGTGCCTGTTTTCTGGAGCCAAGTTGGATACAGATATAACCCACGGCCCCGGCTGGACAAAAGTAAGTATTTGGGTGGAAAACCTAAAAATCAGGGTCCCCTGGAACTCTTCTTTTGGAAGAGATGTTTATGTGGGTGTAGTCTTATGTAGAATGATGAAACAGGCTTATTAAAAGTTAAATTTTTGTCCCATCTCCTCTGCACAAAAAGCAAAATGCAAGAATGTGTTTGTTGTACACTAGACTATAAAAGCAATGTTGAAGCTGAGCAAATTAATAAAAGACCTTTAAAGGTAATTTTGTACAATGTGTTATTATCTTTAAGCTAAGGTACCATGGTTTTTTAGAGTACAAATTTGGGCATGATTTAATACATCAGGCAGGATTTATTGCTGAACAGGCTGTTTCTGTCTAACACTGCTCTGCCTTGTAGGTGAAAATGAAACCGTGTCCTGTTTTCGTGCACACTTTGAAGAACAGCTGAAAAATTACAAAAAGCAGGTGAGTGCAACATGACAGAATAGTAATCTCATGAAAATGCAGGGGCTGAAGTTGAATGTTTTTGGGTTGTTTTCCTTGGTAATGTGTTGTGGGTTTTTTTAGAGGCTTGTTGACAATTGGAAGGTTGGTACATAAATAGAATTTTACTTCAGATTTTTCAAGTATCCTTGTAAGTAACCAGTAAAACCCAGGAATAACTTATGGAACTGTGTAAACTCTATTTCTGTATACCTGTCCTATGCATTCAGAGCTTCTCTGTATTTAAATTTATGTAGGCAGGGAACTGTTGGAGCTTATTTGTCTTGGGTACAATCTATCAAAGATTGTAACTTCAGCAAGATTGCCACGAATCTTTAACTCTTGTTCTATTTGTTATTGAATGGTGTAAATCTAAGCAAATTGTGTAGCAGATGATGAGTGTTAAATAATTAAATTTTTGAACAGGTGATTATTAACTTGGTGGATCAGACAGGCAGAGAGAAGATTATTGGAGATGCTTACCTTAAACAAGTTCTTCTCTACAACAATGCAAATCTGACTTACGTTTCATTTGATTTCCATGAGCACTGGTAAGAAACCTTTTAAAAATGTCACTTTGCATCTTTTTTATTGACATGAAAAGCGAGTATAAAGGAGGAGAAAACTCATTATTATTTCTACTTCTGCATGAAACACTGTTCTTTTAAACAAGAATACAGTTTTTAAACTAAAGCACTCTAAAACTTAAAGCTTGGGTAACCAAGCACTGCTGTTTGTGATGTTGTGTCCCTGACCTGTTAAATATGCAGTTACTTATTGGGCAAAACTTAATTGTCACATATTTTAAGAGTTTCCTTAAACATGCCATGAATGTAAAGCTGTTGCTGACCTGCTTTTCCAAGCTATGTAGCATTTTGCTTTTAATTCCCTATTTGTTTCTCTTGCTTGTTTCTATAAAAGCATGATGGGTTCTTTCAGGACCCTGATGCTGTTATTTCAATATAAAATACACGGATTTTATCTTAATCCAGTGTGAGTAGTTGCTGTTTTCATGACTGCCCTCTGATGCTGCCATGCTCTAGAGCAGTGCTCACATGCCCAAGCATTTCATCTGTCACAGGCATGTATCTCTCCTGCTGCCCTCAAGCAAGCTGCATTTGTGTGGGTCTAAATTGGTTTAATCTTCACTTCCAAACTTAATCTAGGGATTGCAGCTGGCCTGGGAGAGCATTACTGGCTGACTGAGTATGGCATTAGTAGATACTGTCAGAGGGGGTGCTGGGAAGGGAAGCCCCTCTCAGAACAGTACTGGCCTTTGGCAGTTCTGTAGGACTGTTGGAACCCTGGATTGATTTGATAATTAATCCTTTGTTTAGAGGCATTTTCATTTTCCTTCATTCACTTTTCTCCTGCAAACAGCTGTAGTGACCAGGATTGTTTCTGTACTGTGAGGAGTGAATTGAGAACAATCCTGAAAAATAACCAGATGGGGTAGGGGAGGAGGAGGTGATGTGTCTATAGGTGGTTTTCTCTGTACAGTCACTGGTAAAGCAGGACTCACCATCCCAGTTCCAAATCTGCAGTATTTACTTGTCTTGAGACTAAAAAGAGAACAGAATGTTGCCCATGCCTGAATAGCTGCACACTTATTCTTCCCAATGGAAACAGCATTAAAAAATGCAAAGTCTTGGGAATTTAATGATCTTTTAACCTCTTGCCTTGGATTTGGACGTTGAACTGGACTGCAAAACAGTTTTGAATATTGGCTCCTGTTTAAAGCTCATTGCAGAAGGGAATGCTTGTCTCTCTCATTTAGCCAAAACACTGTCTTCGTTAGCATTACAAATAAGATAAAGTTGATAAGTGAAGTCAATGCTCTAGTTCAAACTAACTTTTGTGAAATTGTGTTTCAGCCGAGGAATGAAGTTTGAAAATGTTCAAACACTGACTGATGCCATTCATGATATTATTCTTGACATGAAGTGGTGCTGGTAGGTACTTAACTGTTTTTAGACTAGTAGGGAGCATTTGTAGAGGAAAACACCAACAAAGATTAGATATTCAGAGGCCTTAATTTTCTCTAATCCTATATGTTTTATCTTTCTCTTCTGGTGTCCAGCTTGTTTGTCAGAATTTTTGTCTTCTGAAGTGTTGTTCTGCCCATGTAACAGCAGAAATTCTCGGGTGCTGTTTCCTTCCCGAGGTTTGCTGCATTTCACACTTTTAGAGTCACTCACATTTAATGTGAAACACTCTGTATTTGATCACAAACCCTGGAATGGCAGCCTTACTGTTGACAGCAAGCAGACATGTTTGACCTTTAGTTTGAACTGATTAAAGTTCATACATTTGGGTAACAAGTGTGGCTGCAGCCTCAATCAATTGCTCTATATTGTTCTGTGTTGCTGTCATTATCATTGGCTTCTCTGTTCTTGAAATTCAATGCCTTTGCTCTTGAAAGCTTGTATTATGTATGCATGAGTTGAATTCAGCATCTGATAGCATCTCAAGTTTGTGGCCTCAGCAGGATTTATGTCTGATACCCAGCCTAGATTAAAGAGGAGGATAAATTGGAACAAGAGGAGTTAATTCAGTGTGGGGTGTGGCTGGGGTGTGAGTGCAACCATAAACAGTGCTCCATGTGTAAAATATTCTACTGTTTATAGAAGCTGATGAATTACACTGGATTTTAAGTGTCTCAGTGTGCCTTTGTTCTCTTCCTGTTGAAAGGGTTGACCAAGCTGGAGTGATCTGTAAGCAGGAGGGAATTTTCCGGGTGAACTGCATGGACTGCCTGGATCGGACCAACGTTGTGCAGGCTGCTATTGCCAGAGTGGTCATGGAGCAGCAGGCACGTGAAACTGGGGGGCTCTGTCCAGTACTGAGTGCCTCACACCTTCGTTGTTGTTCACAGAGAAATCTGTGTGTTTGAAAAATGCTAAACTGACCTCTACGAAAAAATCTTTGCAAAATACTTGAAGAGCCACAAAGCTGAGAGGAATAATATGCACAAATGTGAAACTTGAAATCATTATAGAATAGTGATGCCTCCTTCTGTCCTCCTTCAGAAAGGACTGACTGTCCACAATTGGAGAGGATTGTCTTGTTTGGATTTAGTAATTTCAGTTTAAGTTCTGTAGAAGTAGAGTTTAGAAACAAGACACCTTCCTCCCAAGTCCCTCACTGAAATGATGCTAAAGGGCTAAAATCTAACAAGTTGGATGCTATTTTAGGTGCTTGAAAGTGAAATACTGTGATGCAGCAAGTAGGGAGATTACTTGTTCCTTCTGTGTGTAGAGGAATAATTAATTCATGATGTAAATAGCCCTGATGGCTGTGACTGTTGTGCTGTGGAATAGTTCTCTCTGTACAGAGAAGGGATTTCCAGGCAGGCTGAGAGTATTTTGCATTAGCTTTGCTCTTTGCTCTGGCCCTCACTTGCTTTTTTAGAAGCTCAGTGGTGGCTCTCTTCCCTTGTGAAGACTTCACTGACACAGTACTGCTACAGACCTAATGCAGACTTCATGTCCTGGAACATCAAATCCCCAGTCACAGCCCAAAATGAGCAAACCTGATTATGGCTAAATTGAAGGAGAAAGGATAAAGTGTGTTCTTCATTAGGGTGAAATGTGAATGGATCTGGCCATTGTACCTGGCAGTTCTTCCTTGTGATCTGCTGTTACGAGCTCCTGACATACTGAGGACAAGAGGAGGGCTCAGCAATCCCACAGTCCTTATTTTAGAATAAGGTTTCTATCCAGGGTAACTCTTGACTTCCTAGGCAATTTTTTCCAAAACGAGAGTGTCACAGATTGTTGTGAAGAGGCTTCACTAATTATGGCTGAAGTGTGAGCTTGTGATGTGCTCCATCATTCTCATCCTGGAGCTGAAGTGCTTGGGAATCAATCCATGCCTGAGAAATGCCCTGAGCATTGCAGGGTCAGTGGCATGGAGTGAAGGACTGAGGCTTACATGTACCTCACACTTCTCTTCCCTGGAACCACTGGACCTGCTTTCTCTCATCTGGAATCCTGATAGGGCTTTCAAAGTTAATGAGCAGCTTTGTGTTAATTTTCATCTAACTTGTGAAGAGTGCTTGAGCATTTGCTTTCAGTTGTAAATTGAAGTTTTTCTATGATTTATTCCAAGTTATCCCTATCATTTAGTGACTGCATGGCAGTTATGGATGTGCTGCTCTACCCACTCAGTGTGTGTACAAAGCCTGATGTTGGTGTTGTACCCAAGGCTTATCTGGGGAAAACTGAAGGACTGGGTGTTCCAAGAGGGAGATATCTTACTCTAGTATCAGTGACAAACAGTAACTGTCCAAAATGTGCAAGCACTAATAATAAACCAACATAAGTTATTTTTATTTGTTTTCAGACCCTTGAGGTCATGAATGCCTTTGCAATAGAAGACATATTAACTTGTTTATTTTAAAATTGTGATGTCTGTTTTTTTGATGGTTCTCTATTGAAAAATTCCTTGTATCTTGAGACTCTACAGTAACTTGTTTTCATTCAGCTAATTTTTTTGATGATTGACTTACCATCCATAATTAATGTTACTGCTGCCTCCAGTGATATGATGTGTAGCAATAAACCACCAATTCATTAATTTAATCTGACAAATCAACACGATGGCTTCCTTTCCCCCATGGTACAAACTCTTAACAATTAAACTCTTGGCAAGCGTTTCCATTTACTTTACCAAGCTCTGATACTGAGAGTGACTTTTACTTAGGGCACTGAATTAACACATATGTCAAATTCCAGCTCAAAAAACTGGGCGTGATGCCACCAGAGCAGCCTCTGCCAGTGAAATGCAACAGGATCTACCAGATCATGTGGGCCAACAACGGCGATGCCATCAGCCGGCAGTACGCGGGCACGGCAGCCTTGAAGGTAAAGGGGAGAGCCTCACCTGGCCCGGCAATGCCTTGGGTTACAGGGCTCCTGGGCTTTGGAAAACCCTGGGGGATTTAAGGGTTCACCAAATGGTCTGCGTGGTTTTGTTGTGGAGAGGTGAGGCTTTGCAATGGAAGGAGGTTTTGTGAATCAGAGAAGAGGTGAGCGCTGCCTGCGCTTCACCTGCGTTCTGTTCTCCTCATGGACAAAGCACAGCAGAGATGGGAGTGTGAGAGAGACACTAATTACTACATTCACTTATGTTTTATCATGGTTATAATACTTCTAAGCAGTTACAATACTTAAAAAATACTCTAAGGTTCTGGAGATTGGGCTATGTAGGTAGTAGGATGATATTAATTATCTATATTTTTCTAAAGATTCTTCTTAATTAGCTGTAATGCACTCTGTCTACCAAGATCAAGCATGAAACTCCTTGCTCTGTACTTCCACTGCTTTGAAAAGTCATGGAATTTGAGGTATTTGCTGTGTGTAACTAGTGGAACAAATTTTAATAGTATTTGCATTTGGCATAAGAAAAATCGTTATGGTGGAAAGGCTTAACTCTGAAATCTCTTTAAATATCTCTACTGAGCTTTGCCTAGTTGATTGCACTAATATTAAAAAAAAATATAAAAACCAGCCTGACATGCTTGTTCTCATTGAGTATATTAAACTTTAAATCTGAATTGCAGCTCTCTATATATAGTTCTAAATTTTCAGGCCTTCTGCTGGAAGATTGCTCCACTCACTGTTGAGGTTCATGGATTAAATTAATTCATTTTCTTTGTGGTATTTCTGTTAATTTGAAAGTGAACCACATTGAAATAGCCTTCATAGGAGTTGATGTGGCTTTTAGAAGTGCTCTGTGCCAGTGTTCAGTATCTCTGAAAATAGAATCCTCTAATGAAGAGTAACTACCAAAACAGCTTTTTATTCAAATTCTAAGCCTTCCGTGGCCTAGAAACTTTCTTTTGTTTCTGAGGTTGTGAGGATATGTGCTGCTTTCCCCCAGTATGTTATGTTTGTCTTGTTTTGGTAGCAAAAGCAGTGAGTTGAAAACCATTTTTCAGTAAGCTTCAGTCTTCTCTATTGTTCCAGTAGTGTTCCTTTTACATTAAAGGCCAAAAAATAAAAGGATTTTTTTCTTTTGGAGGTATTGAAGCATCACAGTGATTGATGTATTGAAAGTCCTGCTTCAGTGTTAGCTGGCTTATATGTCCAGATTTGTTTTCTGTTGGAATTTCCTGCTGGAACTGTAAGTCTGTCAAAAGCACAGAATTCTCTGCAGAGTCAATGCCAGAAGATGCTCTTTGAAAAAAATCAGTATTTTCAACTTCTATATGAAATAATTACTTGAAGAGAGTTCTGAGCTTCAGAGTGCCAAATCCTTTGAGCTGAGCCTGCTCCAAAGTTTGATGTGTGCATGGTTTGCATGTTGTGTGTGACAGGGTGACTTCACAAGGACTGGTGAAAGGAAGCTGGCAGGGGTGATGAAGGATGGAGTGAACTCTGCCAACAGATACTACCTGAATCGTTTCAGGGATGCCTACAGGCAAGCAGTCATAGGTAAGAGCACAATTTCAACCAAGCTGAGCTGTGGTATTTAGAGAAGATTATTAAATCTTATTAGTTCCATCTTTCTGACTGATTATTTTTTTCCTGTTGCTTAAAAGCACTATGAGTGGGTACATGTCTATATTGGACACTATAAGGAACAGTCTCACTCACTTTGGAATTTAAGCAACACTCAATTCAGAGGAATTGCATGCAGTGTGACTCATTGGAGACTGCCCCATCTTCATTTTAACATTAAATGTCTTGTAGCATCTCTTTTTTTATTGTAAAACAAAGTTAAATTTATGTAGCAAGTGTCTCTTAAAATCATGAGAAACCCTTGTTTTTCATAGAAAGGAGAGTTATACCTTCTGAGTTTTCAGTTATAGGCAGCATACTCTGAGAAAGACTACCAAGAACATCATTAAAATGTAGCATTTGGAAGGAATTTACAAACCCACCATGTATCACTTTTAACCGTTTCTCACTTGATGTTTTCTGGGGTGTATTTAGATTTGATGCAGGGCATCCCTGTGACAGAGGACCTCTACTCCATATTTACAAAAGAGAAGGAGCACGAAGCCCTGCACAAGGAGAACTTGAGGAGTCACCAGGAACTGATCAGCCAGCTGCTGCAGAGCTACATGAAACTGCTCTTGCCAGATGATGAAAAATTCCATGGAGGTTGGGCACTCATTGACTGTGATCCAAGGTTTGTTGAACAAAGCTAAAATTGATCAGCTGCTACTCTGACACCTCTGTTAATTACTGCTGATGGTAAAAGGTTTTGATAGCTGATGTGTGAACAGAAAACAAGTGGACAGTTCTATAGAAGGACAAGAGTACTTGAAGGGTTTGAATACTTTTAGCTGTAAAGGGAAAAGTCCTATAAACATGTGCTTTTCCCAAAGTGCCATAAAAATGGTGGATGCTGGAATCACCTTTGAGATATTGTCTGGAAATGGAAGCATTTGGTTAATATTGCCAAAATGTGGCAGGTGCCATGAAGAGAACTTGTAGAACTAAGGGTGGTTAAAAAGGAGTGCTTGAGGAGCTGTTGTTCCTTATTGCTTTATAGAGGAAGTGTAACTTGACTGAGCAGATGGAATCCTTGGGAAATGCAGCTGGACAGTCTGGATTTCTGTTCATGGAAAGTAATGGGCTTAAACTGTGGACTTCACTCCTTACCAAGTTCAGAGTTCAGGAGCCTGCAAGAGAAAAAGTGGTTAGATCTTCTACAGGTTCAACTTCAGCATCTGAAAATAGCAGAGCAGGTTGTTATGACAGCTATTCAGGGCACAGACTCATCACCCTCACTGAGTCTGAGGTATTTTTCCATTTCTCTGGTAGAATTTTTAATAGCTTCTGGGCTTTCTATTTTTTTTTTTTTTTTACCTTCTGCTGACATATTTGAGCTATTAGGTGACTTCAGGTATGAGAGAGAGTGTTGCTTACATGGATCCATTTGATAACACACTGTGATTGAAACTTCTTGTGACTTGTGTTCAGCTCTTAAAGGAGTGTCCCCAGCACACACTGAGCATGGGTTACAGCTCTGCAAATAAATAAATAAATAAAACAAACCTTCTACCCTGTATTTATTTTTCTTCCCTTCAGTCTCATCGATGCCACTCATAGGGATGTGGATGTTCTGCTTTTACTTTCAAATTCTGCCTACTATGTGGCCTAGTAAGTTACCACTTTACCTCACTATGTGTAGTTTATTTTAGTAGCTTTGCTTTAGATTAGTAAGAAGTATTAAATTCTGTTTCTTTTTTTCTAGTTATGATGATGAAATCGACAAAGTGAATCAGTACCAAAGGTTAAGTCTTGAAGCTCTGGAAAAAATAGAAATAGGTAAGAAAACAGTCACTGTGTCTTTTTTTTTTTAATGCTCTTAACAATGGCTTGAACACTTATCAAAGCATCCTACAAATGTATTGAAGCAGCAGTCCTTGAGCCCATCTAGGAATGGCCCTTCTGGCTGATAACAGATGCCAGGCTCTTCCTACTGCAGGAAATAGGAGCTTTGATCACTGGAAGGGTTCTAAAATTTTCCCTCTTTCAAACTCCTAAAAGAACCATGGAGTCATCCAAACATTTCATTACTTATCAAATGGCAGTAACAATTTTGCCAGCTTCTGTAATGAGTCATGGGTTTGTACATTCAGTGCTCTCTTCCTTTGATCCAAACACAGCAACTGGCTCAGAATTTGTGCTTTAGATCTGTTTCATAGCTTTGTAAAACTTTTCTCAAGGGCTGATAACAAACATGCTATTACAAAAGCACTTTGTTATGCTGATTTAACTTATTTCCTATAGAATGTAATGTCTGCAGGCTAAATCCAGCATTTTCTGCTGGAAGCATTAAAGATGTGATGTCTTTGAACCATGACAAAGGTGATCCAGTTGGAGAGAAGGGAGTTTGTGACCTCCTGATGGAGTTGAATCCTCCATTACACAACACACAATGATTTCATCATCTCCTGACTGTAACTTTCACTGTGTCTGTGCAATTTCTAAGAATTTGGGGGAAAGGTCTCCCTCACTTGTGTATTGTGGAGATCTGTATCCTAAGGTACAGAACAGAGTGAAACATCTACATCCACACCTCATTTAATGCCATAGATTATGCAGTGCACTGAAGAGTTGAAGTACTTGGTCTAAATCTTGAAATTTCAATTACATCCTCTTGATAAAAATATTGGCTTTCCTTTTAATCCTTGCAGGAGCACTCCCTAAAAATCCCACAGGATGTGAAGTGTAAAACTTTTTTTTCCCTTCTATTTGAAAGGATGATCTGCAATAAACAATCAGGCTGATTGTAATAGACATAGAGAGAGTCTAATTGCTTTTTGTAAGTTATTGATTGTTTAGTTAATGTGAAAATCTTTCATTTAAAGTGTCTGTCCTGCTCTAATGAAAACATGAAGCCTTTTAGGCTGAAAAGGACTGTCAGCACTTACATACATAGGTGCAGGCTCTGCAGAGTCTCTTTCAGTGTTTGGTTAAAGATTTCTACAGATTTCTCCTGGTTTCTCTCTCAGGGCCTGAGCCTACTCTCTTTGGCAAACCCAAGTTCTCTTGCATGAGGCTGCATTACAAATACAAAGAGATGAGTGGATATTTTCACACTCTCAGGGCTGTGGTTCGCAGCCCGGAAGAAGATGGAAAAGGTTTGTATGCTGTGTACAAGTTTTAGACATAGAAGTGTATTCAGTGTATCAGTATTGCTCTAAAAAACACTTGTTCCATTGCTCTTAAAATTTATCCTTCTTCAGAAATCACTCCAATAAAATCCAGTTATGTGAAGTGGGAAAATTAAAAAAAACCGCTCAGATGTTCCTGTTTTAATAGAAAGAAAAAGTTTCAGATGCAGCTTTAAAGCAAAGCATCTCTCTAGAACTAGAGTAATTTCCCTATCCAGGTCTTTACTGCTCCAAAAACTTAGAAAATGAAATTAAAATTAGCTCCTAAAGAGGTAAAAAATTTGATTTCTTTAGTGAAATCAATGTCTGGAAATGTTCTTGCTTGTTGTTTAACTAGATTAAATGAACACTAACAAGGGAAATAATATCACTTCATACCTGGAGCACTGAGTTTTGTCAACAAGGATTAGAATAAATGAAGTTGCTTCTCTTCCCTCCCCAAATAAGGCAGTGTGGCAGTGATTTGCTCAATGCTGAGTATTTAAGACTGAAGGAGAGTTTGTTCTTTAGGTTTGTTTTGTAAACTCTAAATCAGAATTGCAACTTGTAGGGCACAACTGCTGTGTGGGGTGAAAAAAAAAAAGCAATAAACCCAAGCAAACTTAATTATGTTAAAATTAGACCTGTTTCTTTGTAGACTGTGGAATATGGGCTTTTAAGGGTGTTTTTAAGGGTCTGATAGGCTGCTGCTTGGATTTCAGACACTCTTCAGTGCATTGCAGAAATGCTGAGAATCACAAAGCAAGCAATGGGAATGGATGTGCCCATTATTGAGAAGAAGCTGGAGAGGTGAGTACCTAAATGTGAGCCTTCTGTATCCCACCTTTGCTCTCGTCTCAGCTGCTTCCTCCAGCTGAGCAGAAAGTGTAGCAAAAAAACCTTGTTATTTTTTACAGGCATTGCAGACTGAATGCTAAATCTGGCTACTGAGTACAGCATACACAAAGTCAGGGATAAAAAAAATGGAGAATTCAAATCCTTTGTCATCAAAAACTAAAGAGCCTGCAGAAACTGCCTGTTCCCCTTGTTTGGCTACTGTTCAACCCTCCTTTGTTTCTGTTGGTTTGAGCTTGATAAGCTTATATGGGTACAATATTATTATGTAAAAATAGGATTACATTTATTATTTATGTAAGAAAGGGTAACTTAGGAACTAAAATGTCCATCTCTGTTACGGAAATAGACTGGAGGACAGTGAATACTTGGTGCTTTGACTGTACATTAAAAATCCTTTTCCTCTTCTAGGAGGAGCAGCAAACCTCATGAAGACATCATTGGCATTCGGTCTCAGAACAGAGGGTCCCTGGCCCAGGGCAAGAATTATTTACTGAGCAAGTTCTCCTCCCTCAATCAAAAGGTGAAACAAACCAAGTCCAATGTAAACATCAGCAACCTTCGGAAGCTGGGCAGCTTTGCCAAACCTGAAGTGAAAGTCAACTTTTTAAAGCCAAATTTGAAAGTGAATCTTTGGAAGTCAGACAGCAGCCTTGAAACTCTGGAGAATCCAGGGGTAGATCCGAAAGCCCCCAGCGAGTCTGACACAGAAGCCTCAGACAATGACTCGTTCCACTCCGATGACTTCCTGAGCAATTCCAAATCGGATGAGGACTCGCAGCTGGCGGCTTCCCTGGAGAACATCGGCCCCACAGACTATGTGCTGCCCAGCTGTGGCATCATTGCCTCGGCCCCACGGCTGGGCAGCCGCTCGCAGTCCCTCAGCAGCACGGACATGAGCATCAGCATCCCCGTGCCGGCCGAGTGCCAGCACTGCCAGGACGTTGCCATGCCTTGTGCTGACGGTGCAGAGCTGCACTTTGCTAAGCCCGTGGATGTGTACTGCCAGAGGTTCGTGCAGGATGCCCAGAGCAAGGGCTGCGATGTGGTGGAGCCTGAGGCTGGTTCTCAAGAGCCCCATCACACGCTGACCCAAACCAGCAGGAACGCAGCCAGGAAGGCAGAACCTAAGGCTGAAGCTGTTGCAGACATTCCCTCCAGGCCCTCGAAGCTGGATGTTCATTCTTCTGAACCAAATCCTCAGCTCTTGGCTGTCGGTGGGCCTGACTTCAGTAAATCCCACAGAAGCCCTGGATCAGTGTCTGGGAACCACGAGCCAGGACTCCACACCACTCCTTCCCCTGCTGACGGCAGCAGCAGCAGGGCCGTGTCTCCCTTCGCTAAAATCCGCAGCTCCATGGTCCAGGTTGCCAACATCACCCAGGCAGGATTGACTCAAGGGATTAATTTTGCTGTGGCAAAGGTCCAAAAAAGCCCTGCAGAACCAGAAGCTTTAAATGAAATCAAACAAAAAGAACTGAGAGAAATGTTTACGCAATGCCAGACACGAATAATTCAGATCTAGTTGCTCATTTGGGAAGTGTTCTTCTAGCTGTGGCTTCTAATCAAATACCAGTGACATCAGGACTATTGTGGCGTGAACTGCTACTGGATACTGGGATTGACAACAGGTAACTTGTTTACAAGCAGTGAGAGATGCAAATGAATTTGGTTCTGACCAAGCTTCAGAATTCCCTCAGGCAGGTGAGACAGAACCTGTATAAACCATATTTAAACAGGTAGCTTAGACACTGGGATTCAATAAGCATGCTGTCTGTCTTAGATGTGTTGCACAGTTATTTTTTTGAGACTAATTTTGTAGCTCTTCTGAATTATGTAGAAAGTATTTATACTCAAAAGATGATACTGCACTTCTCTGACCTTACTTACCTTGCACTACACCAGCAAAATAAAGTACCGGTAAATTACATTTTATTTATTTTTGGACTAGTATTTTTACTTGTTTTCATTGAAGTTCTAGATGCAGCTCTCTATGAATTGTGCCTCTACAGTGGGAACCGATGTGTTTTTGTTGAATTTGAGTATGTTAACCAGAAAGTAAGATTTCTTTTCTATCCTTTTCTTTCCTGATATCCTGGGACACTTTCATTATAGATAAAGCTTAAAGACCCAATCTAAACCACCCACAATCCTGCAGTGCAAATTTCTTCTTTAGATTGGCTTTTTCCTCACTTGTTTTGAGGTGAGGGGAAATGAAGCAAATGTCTTTGAATTGTCTTGCCCATGTTAAAGCATTTACTTTTCTTTCAAATTCCAAACTCTGCCAATTTGCTCTAATTTTTTGTCTCTGTAAAGCAAGACAGATACTTGCCCATCAGGCACTGTGTCCCTCTGTGCTAGGATCCTCTAAGTGTTAAAAATGATGCAAAATCCCAACTGCTGTCTAAAGCAGAAGGCCAGTGCACTGCTTTGTAAGATCAGGGTTGCATTAGAGCATAGCTGTCAGTATCTACTCAAGACCAAATTCGTGACCAACTCCAGCTTTGCACCTCGCAGGGATAAAACATCCCTTTCTGTGTGTGTGTCAAAGGATTACATCTATTAAATGCTCCTTCCCAGGAATGCCTTGCCATGCCATTCTAGTCTAAGACCTTGTCCAGAAGCTGCTGTGAAGCAGGACCTTCCTGTGCTGTGGTTTGTGACTGTAACCACCCTGACAGACCCAGTGCCTGTGTCCTCGTCCCTGTACTGTAGATAGGCTGCACGTGGTGTCCCCACAACGTCGTGTCCTGGGCTAGGGTAGCTCTGTGTCTTAGGACTTGTACTGTGTCTGAAATCATTTATCACCTGAAACTTTGATAAACAAATTTGGTTTATTTATTTTATTAAAGTGACGTGGGTTTGGGTTTTTTTTTTTTGGAGTGTCTACACTTGTGGCTATATTTAAAATTAAACTACTGCTGTATTTTAATGTGAGCAATATACATGAGATATTTTAATAAAAAAAGTGGAATCAAAAGATGGGTTTGGTATGTGATGTTAAGGGATGTGGGACTTCAAGGCTCTGGGGGTTTATTTCAAAGTTACAGACGTGATCCCCTGCTAGTCATGATTTCAGTTCTTTATTGTCTTAGAATGGTGCTGCTTTTCTGGGCAACTTGTGCCACAGCCTCGCCACACTCACAGGGAAGAGTTTTTTCATCTTTTATTTAAATCTACCCTCTCTTAGTTTGAAGTCAACACCCCTTGTCCTGTCCTTGTCCTTCTCCAGCTCAGTGTCCTTGCAGCTTGGCTCCATCCCTGGCTATGAAATATTGGAGATGGCAATGTGCACAAAACCATCCCTGAGGCAGTCTTAGACCCCAGCCCTGCATTCTTTTGAAGAGACTTTATTTCCTTCCCCATTTGTTCAGTTGCTTCGCTTCACAGTAATGCAGCACAAGTCAGATGAAACCATGAATATTCCTTTTTAGTAAAAAAAAAATAAAAAAGGGATAAGCTCTAAGTGATTTGAAATAGCACCAAACTTGGCTCAAGTTTAGGATACAGAAAAAATGTTTCTCATAATAAGTACTCATTATTTTGAAGAGACAAAATATCCAGAGCGGCTTGGCTGTATGGCAAACCCCTCGTGTGTAGAACAGGAAAATGCCATAAAAAAGGAGGTTCCTGTCCCTGTGATTTCAGTCAGGAGAAAGCACTAAGGGGGTCTGAACTTAATGAACGTGGCAGGAGCCTTTTATCTTGTTCTGAACAGGACTAATTAAAGCAAAATGAGGAAGTGGTTCCACCACAGGTTCCTGCAGGCTGTTTCCACAGTGCCAGTCTCCCTGGATTACTCCCAGCATTTCACTCTTTAAGCCATCCTTAGTAAATGAGTTCTGCAAGTCTAAGGGACCAGCTCAAACTGCACAGCAACTATCAGGGACGGAGAGACCATTCTTAATGCATGTTTCAATGTCAATATCCAAACCATTTAACCACCCTGCAGTACTGCCAAGGTAGAAAGTAAGGATATGTTTTGTATGAGCACAGGAGTATCACACATTGTCCAGTCAATGTGGGGGTTTTTTATGAAGCTGTACCAGGATAAAGCTCATTGGAGAAATCTGAGAAGTCATGGTCTGCTCTAAGCACAAGGCAAATATATTTCATACCTGAGCTGGTCATGGGTAAGATCAGATCACTGCTTGGTACCACGCTGTGATATCACTGTGATACTGCTGCTGCTCTGAATGTGATGTGCCTCAGCTCACAGAACAGCACAGAGAGTGAAGTCAGCACCTCCTCCAGCTGCAGCTGCTGTCCAGCTGAGAGCTCTGATCCTCACAATTGAGCCAAGCAGTAATTACAGCACAAATGTACTCCAGAACAGAGCCTACCACTGCTCTGTATGAAGGGCTCTAGCTTAAATTTCCTTATTACTAAAGAAAGTAAGTTTACACAACCTCAGTATTAAAGTTTAATATCAAACAATTTGCTCAATGTTACCAATTTTCAATTACAAAACAGGGTCCAAAAAAATTCCATAAAATATGTTTAGGTGGCTGAACAGAATTAAGTGTGTTCAGACCGCAAGGGTAAATATCCATAACTTTTTGGTATAAATTATCTACAAAAACTGGTATAAACAATATTCCAATCTTAGTATGGGTTCCACCTAGGATGAGAGAGATTTTCAGGGTGCCATCCAGCAGGTGTTAAAGTTCATTGCCATTGACACATTTCTGCTGCTGCAGCCGGGCCTTGCGCAGCGCCTCGAGCTGCTTTGCTCTCAGCCACCTCTCCCTCGACAGCGTCGTCTGCCCCGCGCTGAGAGACAGGAACCTGGGGGAGCACAAAGAGCCAGTCAGGACAGCTCCTGCAGCTACTGCTAAGCCAGCACAGCTCCAAGCCAGCTCTCTTTCAGTATCCCGGGAATTAGAAAGCATGGGAAGACAGTAGGGAGGGAATACTTTGCCTGACTAAGAGGAAGAAGGCAGAAGAGATTCTATCTGGCTGGTGTCTTGGTTTTATTGGTTAACCCATCACAGCTGGTCTGGCACAACTCAATTCAGCTGCAGACCTGGTGCTGGCTCCATCTGCAGCTTGTTGGGAAGCCCCGAGTGGTGACAGCAGCACCACACCCACCTGGCCACCAGCAGCATTTTGTGCAGGTCATCGGCCGTGACGCTCTCGGGGTTGTTCTTGCGCATTTCCACAAAGTCTTCTTCTACTGCCTGGAACAACACAGCGAGGAATTACGGAGCAAAACAGAGCGGCACCATGAGACAAGCTTTTGAGGAGCTGAACACTGTAACAAACTTTATATTTCAATGTTTCAACTCTGCTGTCCAGAAGTGAGCCTGAGCAAAACCAGTCTACTTTTCATCTTTGAAAAGAACCCATTTTCCAAATGAATGTTAGAAAGCAGGTTACATGTGCTGTTTCTTATCTGTAATAAATTCAGTATATACAAATCCATGAAAGCACAGTCAGGATGCTGTTTGGCTTTTGTAAATCTTGAAGGAGAATCACAGGCAGGGAAAATACAGTAACTGTCTACTAAGGTGCTTTCTATCCACATGTACTGTTGAAAACATATGAGGGAAGTGTCCTTACCTTGGTCACCTCCTCAGATATGCTGTAGTCCAGCAGCCTCAATAAACTCAGGTAAATCCGGAATTTGTTCAGCACGGAGGGCAGCACTGCAGTGAGGAGGCTGCTCATGTACTCTTCCATGTTTGGGGGAATTATCTGTGGCTGTAAGTGGACTTGGCAATCTGACTGAAAGAGAAAATTACATTTCATCTCTTTCTACATCCCACTGTTTTCTATTCCAAGACTAACTTACTCTCAAAAGCAGCAGAAGTCATTATTTCCCAGAATTAAGGTAAGATACAATTCTTCAAACATTCCTCAGCTCACATTTTGAACAGCTCCCAGTTCAAGCTCAGTGGACAAATCTGGAATGTCAGAGAGCAGATGTTTCCAAGCTCAGGGTAATGCCACATCTGTGCCCATCCCCTCAGAACCCACCATGGCAGAGGGAGGCTTTGAGAGTGGCACCTCTCTGCAGCTTTACCCATCCCTGGGTCCTTCACCATCCCTGTTCAGAAAGGAGGAGGGAAGCTCCATCTCTGTGTTTTCCCATGAACAGTTTTCCAGCCACGAGGGAGAAGGCAGCAGCTACTGCCAGTGTCACACCCTCCCTGGTCACAAGACACATTTCCTGTCCCCACTTGTCCCTGGCAGGGCCTGCTGTGAGCAGCAGCTCCAGTGACAGCTCCCCAGCAGAACTGGAAGCCCTTCCCATACCGGCAGGAGCGAGCGGCCCTCGGAAGTGATGAGAACATTAATGTTGCATGGGAATTCCATCCGGTGGTAATTGAAGTCATACTCCACCTTCTGCCAAGTGATCAGGTTACCCAGAGCTGTCACGTTATGGACACCTGCAAGAGCAAGAACAAATTCCCTGACCACTGGATCAAAACAAATGTCAGCCCTGATTTTTGTTTGCCATCTGTCTTTGATTCCTGCAGTCATCCTGTTCCTTCTTGTGTCTGAGGTGTCTTCCAGAAACAACCACTTCTCAATGTGAATTAAAACTAAGAATTCTTGATTTCAGGCCTAAACTTTGTCTGACTTAGTACATGAGTTTATAGCTCATGTTTTCATTGACCCTACAAAGCCAGGTATCTATTTACAGAGAAAAACCAAAAAAGCAAGCTCTCCTCAAAAGCAGAAAAACACTACCAATTTATTTTTTTTTAAATAGTACCCACTCACTTGGAATTAAATTGTTTAAAACTTAAATATTAAAATTGACAAATTAACTGTTTGACTCCTGGAATTCTCTCTTCGAAATACCAACATGTACCTGAGGAACTGAATTTCTCTTTAGCAGTTACTGCATCAAATGACAAAACTACTGTTATGGTTTGCCTTTAAATAATTAGTATTAAGTCAATGTATTGTAAATAAAGGCAAAGTTAGCAAATCAGGCAAATTTAATCTTAGGGTTGACTTGTGGGACATTTTCCCATTTGAAGTTACTAAGCTGTAGCTTCCAAGAGTTCCAAACCAACTACTACATCTACTACTACTGCTCTAGGATTAAATTTTGTTCCCAATGTTGCTCTAAGAAATGAAAATTTTTTATTCCTTTATTCTAAGTTTAGTAGAAAATAATATCACACCAGCAAAAATGAAATAAAATTAACAAGTCTTTTTTATCTGCAACTTTTAATACCTAAAATATTATTTTTTCATTAAATTCTGTGGATTTTTACACATTACAGACAAACATTTTAGAAAACCTATAAATCAGCACAGCAAGAGCTCTCTCTAAATAGGAGTTTATCATATTTTAACTATTTTTTGGGAACAAACAATGCAGAGCTTGCTACTAGTTTTAGTATTTTCTTTAGCAAAATTTCGTTGCTTTACTAAAGCTAGGTAACAAAAAATACTGAAAACTCAAAACCAATTGAATCATTTCAATTAGCAACTTTTACGAGCAGTAATTAAAAAACCCAAAGCAGCTTTCTCAAGAGAGCATTTTTCTTTTAAAGTTAAGTTACTTGCAGTGATCTCCTGTTGTTGTTTCCTAGAATCTCCTGAGTTGGAAGGGACCCACCAGGATTACTGGGCTCCAACTCCTGGCCCTGCACAGGACAGCCCCAGGACTCACCAAAGACACCTGTACTGTGCATTCTCCAGGTACTGATCTTGTAAATGCAACTCAGCTCTTTTATTTGAGTTATAATTAAATTAATTTCTAAACCTCTGCTGAAAGCATGCTACACAGTGCTACATCAGCTAGTAAGATAGAATCCCCACTATTTTTAACACAGTAATAGCAATCTTCAGTTTTTAGCTGTGTTCTCAGGGATGGTTTCCAGACACACCAGTAAAAGTAAAGAGCATAAGGCATCAGCATATGCTTTGCCCACTTCATGCACCCTATCACAGGAAACTGAAAGGCCACTCCAATGAATCAGAGTTATTTTGGTAATAAAGAGTTCTCCCAATTTTTCTTAGGTTGGCTGAGAAGGCTGCAGGAAGCTGCTTCAAAGCAATGAAATAGGATGTAGAAACCACAAACCGTTTTGCAATAGACCCCTCTAGACAAGATTATCACCACTGTCTTAAAACATAGCAGCTTTTAACCTCCCAAATGAGAGTCTGGACACCAAGAGCTGTGTACCTGCTGTGTCCAGCTGTCCCTGCTCGAGCTGGGTCTCATCTATGACCAGGGAGGTGTTGCTGGCCAGCTGCAGCAGCCCACTGAGCAGGCGATTGGCCGTGTAGTCCTTGCGAGGGATGAAGCGCGAGTGGTTCATGCTCTCGATGCTCATCCGGAGGTGGTAGGACTGCAAGGACAAACAAACCATCAGCACCTGTGCTGTGCTCCAGCTTCCCCAGGGACTGCTGCTCCCTGCAGCTACAGCCGGGCTGGGAACCTGCACAGTGAAACAAAACCTGTCGCTGCAACACTTCATCCTAAATATCTAAATTCTGTATACTTAAAGATTTCCAAAAGGAAAATACTGCTGTAAGGAATTCCTATCAGCTATTCTTCACATCTAGGATGAGCTCAATAATAAATGATTTATTGCAGCAATACTGTTAGTGTGACCTCAAATTGAATTACTGTGGCTTTTCTGCAGAGCAGTATCCACAAACTTGTGTAAACCCTAATGACACCATAATTAAATGACCCAAATGTCTAAACACATCAAGCCAGAAAGACCAAATAAAGCATGCAGCATCTGCCTGTCAGTTCAATACCTCTGAGGAGAGGATTTCACTGCATATTCATCCTAGATGATGAGACACACAGGCTTCACACGCAGGCCAGCCATATCTCTATCGTTAGAGATCTCATCTCTGCTATCATCTATCTGCTCGTATCTGAATGGGGAGCAGGAGAACATTTCACCAGCCTGCCTTGACGTGGTGGAAGCAGTGAGAGCCCTTTTCCCCGAGGCTGCCCAGTGCAATGCTTACTGCTGGCACCAGCTGCTGGATGAGGCGGTACAGGTGCTCCGTGAAGGCGCTGCTCCGGGGACAGCCGCTCAGGTTGACCGTGAATTTTCCCAGAGGAAGCACATCCCGTCTGGCATAACTGCACCAAAACCAGCACAGGTTAGGCAAACACCTGGCTAACACTGGATACAGGTGTCATTCAGCTTGAGCATTGTGTGGTGTCTCTGACAGCCAGCAGCATTTCAGAACACGCAGTGTTCTGAAGGAACAGTGCCCAAGGAGCCGAGCCAGGCTGAGGCTGCTCCTCAAGCCTGTGCAGCACCACACAAAAGCAATAATTTACAGTGCTTGGCATCCTGCAATGGCCTTCCAGACGTTCTGTTCTCCTTGTACTCTGTTGTTACTCAGTGAGCACATTTCATACTTTTCCTTTCTGGTGCCCAATCTCACTCAACTTCCCTCCTTATCACACTTGTTCATCTATCTCCTTTACCTGCCCTCAGCTTTCCTCTCCCTCTTCTCACTGTGTATCTTCTCCCCATTCTTGACAACTCTCAACCTTTCTGTGATACCAGCTAAGAGAGAAAATACAGTCTAAGTGTTGGAACATTCACAGTCCCACTAAAAAGAATGAAAACCACTCATTTTGATTTTGAAGACTAAAATGACTAACATTAAATTTGCTCCTGACAACTATAATGGCTGAAGTTTCACACTGAATATTCTAATGAGTCAGAGGATGCTGCTCTTTCACCCAGAGATAGTTTAAATCAACATAAGAATAAATTTCTATCACGTGCTAAATTGGTCAGTTGAACTTATCATTAAACAGGTTTACATTTAATTAAACAAATTCCAAGAATGTACCTTTCAGTACCTTAGCAATAATTCCTGCAGTCAGGAAATGCTTTCTTTGGGAAGTCAGTGGCATGTCCTACTCATTAGAAGAAGCCAGAGGCAGAAAGATGTTTTCATACCTCTGTTTCAAAGTGTCATGGTGATTTTGTCAGTTCTCAAAACATCACTGACCAGATACACTGCCATAAAACTGGTCTTTTGCCAATATTTACTGTTATTTCAGACACTGAAATCTGCCTTTGTATGTATTATGACAGGACAACTCTACCTGGACAAAGTACTACTGAAATAAGTATTATTTAAGTAATTTCTGCCATTTATTTGCAGACTGGTGAAGAACCCCATAGAAGGAGATGTCTTTTAAATGACAAACACATACATTCTCAGCTCACATGTAAATACTTACACTGTAGAGATGAGATGCAGTATCAGGTACTCAGCAGCCAAACTGTCTCCCAGGAGGGCATGGGTGAGGAACCCCAGCAACTCTGCTCTCACTGGTGACAGCTCAGACATGAAATTAGAAACAACTGGAAAAAGAGCAGAAGAAAAATGTCATAAAATGTTATTTCTCACCCTCTTCCCCCCTAAATAAATTTGACTTTCTGTCACAGTTTGAAGAAAAATATTTATTCCAAAGCAGTCTAGGAAAAATAAACATTCATTGGTTTTACCAACTGGCTTTGGATAACCTGAATCACTTAACACTTCCTTGGAAATGATTTTTTTTTTAATTTGATATTGTGTAATGCATTTCCAGCAGGCTACAAAGTGTAGAGCCAAATTTCTAAAATCCATGGCTGCTCCATTTTATATTAGAGGCAGAAAAAAACCTCTTACGTATTGCTTAGAACAGGCAATACAAGGCACTCAAGGAAGAAAGTTATAAATATCAGAGGTCTGCAAGCAATAATTCAATAAAAAAATAACAGTCAAACAAGGCAGAAAGCAGAATTGCCTTGTTTTGTGCACAGCATTATGAGTCTATATGATCAGTATGTTTCTTATTTCCAGTATCACTAAATTGGAAATCTAATTTTCCAGCAATTCCCAAGTCAGTTTGAAAACAAATCAAATCTTATGGCTGAACAACTTGGTAAAATCCTTGGGCACAAAGAATGCAAAAACCAAATTCCACATAAATCACGTTTATTTCAGCCAAATAAAAACGTAAACATCACATAAACACAAACATCTGCATCCTGTGCAGCATTGCATGGTTCTTCCATTTAACAAGACTGAAATTCAAACCCTGCTGTTGAGGCATTTCCCTCTGAGCAAAGCAGTTCAGATGTCCTGGAAAGTGCCCAGAGTTCAGACACTCACAGGTTTTACTCTCCTCTTCGTTAAGGCAGGCAGGCAGCAAGGGGTTAATGTGTTGCAACTTGTGTGCCAAAATGACGTGGATCCTGGGCACTAAGGAGGCCGGGGGGCTGTGCACTCTCTGCTCCTCGGCCGTGTCCATGCACTCCATGGGATCGAGGCCTGAGCCGTCCCTGGGGAGAGGGCACAGCACAGCTGGACTTAGAAACATTCCAGGGGAATTTCTCTCCCTCTGTCCCCGAGCAGCTGGAACCAGGCCAAGAACAGAGGAACAAACAGCATCCACTCCCAGCTCCTCCCACATTCAAACTACCTCCTTTAGGAACTTTATAAACACCAGAAATACTGAATCACAACTGCATAATGACATATTAACACCACAGCAGGCTTGACCCAAAATATCTGGATTCTATTATTTTCAGAAAATAATCAAGTCATATTTTTCTGAAGAGAAAACCAAACAACCCAACAAAAAACCCTGTAAAACCGAACTCTCAGAACCAAACCCTACAAACAAAACCACATATATTATTTGTTATGCCATTTAATAGGCTGTAGCTTCAAGTAAAATATTACACACTGTTCTGTCCAGCCTGTACTGAACAAAGTCTAAACAGCAGCTTTTTAAAAAATAAGGTCATTTATTACATGTGACTCTGTATGCACATGTGGGGTTTTCATATCCCACCAGGTTCTGGAGCCTGACAAGATCTTCTAGACACACATCAGCTCTAAGACAAACATCACAGCTCTATCACTGGCTGAGTAAAACAACTGTGAATAAATAAACTCTAGTACCTCTGCTGGAACCTGGAGGTATTACCTCTTAACTTCAGAGTTCAGCTACACAAGCTTTGCTCTCCCTGAAAATGTCTTACAAAATTTCTTCCAAGTGGTTTTTCATTTTTCATTTTCAGAAAGTAAAATCCCTAAAGTGACTCTATCAGATGACAGTAAAGTTCAGCACAAATTTCTTGTACTGGTTTTAAAAGCTGTCAGGCTTTATAGCTTCAAAGCCACTTCAGCAGTTCATCCACTCTTTCCATTAAAAGAGATTTCTTTTGTTTGCATTCAAAATCCTGCTAAATGCCACCATTTTGTTTTCTTGTTACAGAATGACATAGGAAAAACCCCACAAGCACCTGTGACAGAGCAACTGAGCTGTCAGTCTGGGATTAGCTGTCACACAGATGATAACAAAAAGCAGCTGACCAGGCTGAGTTAATTTTTAAGAAGCTGGCACTATAAAGGATTCACATTGCACTCTGGGTATTGTACTTGCCAGACAGATAAACAAACTCACCAACAGAAATGTTTCAGAGTGCAATGGTTCAAGACATCAGTGGTATTTATGTTAGATTTTGGTCAAGAGTTTTATTTTGAAAATTGATTTCTCACGTCTTGGATTAGTTTGTATTTTGTCAGGCAAGGAATTGCAGAACAGCAGGTGAAATGGAAAGTTTCTATCAGTAGATTAACAAGATGAAATACTTTAACAAAAAAATCAACCTATTTTTTACTTATTTTGATCACTATCGTTATACATGCAGACATGCAAAGTTTTTTTTTAAATATTCTTCAATGTTTACATTTCTGGTAATAACCTTCATGGACTTAGAAATTACTTCAAAAGGACACGTTATAATTTTAGCACTTCTTTGAAAGCTTCATTCACTTATTCACTGAAAGTTCAGCTGACATGAAAAGCACAAAACATCTAGCTATTGAAGCATTTTCTGCTTTACAGACTGTACAACAACCTAAAAAAAGATGCACTGGGTATCCAAGGATATGGATGTACCAGAGCACATTGGACTTCAGTTTCCAGGATGCTGGATGTAACACTTTCCTCATCAAGCTATTTTTAAGCAACAAAATTCACTTCTTAAGCATAATTATCATGCACTTACACATTTCCTTGTCTGCTCACTGCAATAAAAACTTGCATGTCAAGGTAGCCTTACCTCTCTTCACTGTTCACAATGCTCAGGACTGGGTCCACAGACAGAACACCAAACACCTCCAGCACATCATTGACTTTGAAGCTCTCCCAGCTCTCATAGACCTGCCCCAAACAGAAAAAAAAAAAAAAAAAAAAAAAAAAGTAGAGGCAGATGGGTCAGGTGCAGGACAGACAAAAGAAACTCAGGATTCTCAACTGTGGACTGAGAACAGTCTGAGTGAAGAGGTCTCTCCTTGCCCTCAGTGTCAATAACCTTACACTGGAAAAGGGAGTTTTATGATTCCATGCTTTTTCTATTGGCATTCTTTTCCACACAAGTGTAAACAACTGTATTCTACTCTGATTCATTAAGATTTGCTGAATAAGAGAGAATTCAATACAGCAACAGCAGAGAAATTTTGTGATAAAGTTTCATACTATAGCATAGTAGTGAATCAATTTCAAATTCAATACACAAACATGTGGTTTATTGGTTTTACAGCTTGGTTTTTCAGCTGTTTTTCAATTAGAGGAGATATCCTAAAAGAAAAATACCAGGGCTCAATACCAGCTGCACTCTAATACTGGAATCTTTTCTTTTAAGCTGAGTGTGGTGAGAAGGTACAAGCTTTAATAAATGCTGCTGAAGCATTCCAGCAATTCAAATACAGCACTCAAGAAGAGAAACATTGTGTTTATGAAGAGAAAGAATGTAATTACCTCTAGAAACAAAATTGTGGACTTGAGACACAATTTCTGTGCCTACAAACCACTGCAAGGCTGATTGTGTCTGCCTCTCTGAGAGCACAGCCCTGCTCATCACTTCTCTCACCTTTACAAGACACGCTGGTCCCTTCTCTCCTGGCAAGGGAAAATTTAGGTCAAGTGGAGGGGAGCAGTTGGGAGAAATGACATGATGACCTGCAGAAGCTTCTGTTTCTAATCTCTTTGGCTCCACACATCCATGGATATCACCTCCACTGCCTGAAAAACACAGGATTTGCAGGCTTTTCAAGCAAAAATGCAGAACTGAACAACTTTCTTCAGTAAACAACACAGAATAAAACTAATTTAACAAGACATCAGAGACAAGAATATTTAATAATGCAATATACTTGACAGAATATACTCTTAATGTGAGAAGTGTCACAAGTGCATGTTTTATGTAATCAAGTTAAGTGTGAGAGAGAGTACTGGCAAATATCTATGTGTCTTGGAAACCCAAACATGACCAGAAATCTGATTTTCAAAATGCAATGTTTAAACCAGGGGAATGATTTCTTTTTCTACAGTCCATAGGACTGCAAAAGTAATATTTTTCTGCATTTCATGTTTTTAAAAACAGGTCAGAATATTCATAAAAACCAGTTTATATTAAAAATCTCTCTAGATTATCAGCAAGTCATTCAACACACATATAACACTGTAGGCTCTCCCACACTCCTTCAAATCAAACCACTGACTCCAACAAAGCCTCCAAATCATAAAGGCTGCAACAACACTAATAATTAAAACAGCTGCAAATATTTCAGTTTTTAGCAATGAATTTTGGACAAATTCTGGAAAGGCAGCACAACAACTATCCATCAACAGCAACTCTTACCCGTGTGCTGCTCCTTCTGTTTGGAGGGATGCAGGTCCATGTCCTCATCCTCCTCATAGCTCCTCTTGTGGCGGCTGGGGGTGTAGGAGGTTGAAGGGCTCACTCGGGCTTGGCTGGCACTGATGTAGGCGTGGGGTTGTGGGTTAAGGAAGCCACAGACTGAGCAGGGAAAACTCACCCACACCAAGGTTTAGTTGTCTTTTCTTTGAACAAAATCCTAATCTTAACACGCTTAGCTACAGGTGTTTTATAGGAGACTCTCACTGTGTAACAGTGTCCTGCTGTAGAAAATGACAATGGCTCAACTGAAGTTCCTCTTTTCTTAAGCAACTGGAAATTAACAGAAATTTTCAAGACTCTCCCAAGCAAAAATGTCTTCTAAATCAAAACAAATGCTGCTAGATTCATTTGCATCCTCTTTGTGCATATTACACACCGTCAACTTTCTCTTTCTACATCTATTACCTCTCCAGATTAACTAAATTAAAATATTAAAAAAAAAAAAATTAAAAAAAACATGTCTCCCTAAACCTAATTTAGATCTCTTTAAACCTAATTGAGATTAGTTGGTGACCTCTGATTGTATAACGAAACACTGGCTCAGTCAAAAAAAAGATATTTCTTTCACCCATGCTGATTCACCAGGCACTGGAACACAGTAGAAAGTCTGTCTCTCCGAGGTGACTGTTTGTGAGGAGTTCAAATCAATTTCCTGCTGAGGCTGGAATCCCAAGAGAAATTTTGTTAAAAATCTGATTACAGTTTGTTTTTTTTTTCAAATTAACCCCATAGATTCAGTTACTCAGCCAGAAGACTACATAACTCAGGAAAAAGTGAATATATAATGTTTTGATTCAAATTGCACTGCACTTCCAAAAGTAACTGTTTTCCATAGCAGACAGTTTCAAGGTCATGGGCACTCCCCATTCCACTCAACCAAAACAAATTTTAAATACAACAGAAACAGCTGGAAGCCTGCTGAAATTAGAATACCAGTAAGCAGTTATGAATACTCTGCTTTGCTAACCAAAGATTAATTTTGCATTTAGAGCAGCATCTTCAGGAATCCATTGCCAAGTACCATTCAAGAAGCTCTGTCACACTTATAAAACTGCAATTTTCCATGCAATATTTCTTCTCTAAGTTCATATAATTTATACAACTTACCCCACATTCTGCCACATCTCTGTATTTACCAAAATGCAAAACCTGTCAAGAGGGAAAAGACAATGCAATCATTCTGTTTCTGACAGCATCCTGAACATGAATCACACCAAAATCACTGCAGTCCCAAGTCCCTCACAGACATCCTGCCAAAGCTTTCATCATTTTAGCATTTTCTATCACTGAACAGAAATGTAACAGGTTATGTTTTACTGATGCCACTGGAGCTGAACACAGTTACTATCAGTGTCCAGACTCCATAGCTTTAACTCACAAACTAGAGAAATACAAGGACCAGAGCGAGGCAAATGGCAAACATTTGCTAAAATAGTAAATCATTATTTCACTTACACGTGCATTTGTGTTTGAGTCAACTGTTTCATACACTCCCATGTAAAACTCGGGATCAAACATATCTTGAACCATGCAGCGAAATTTCACTAAGCTGTTGGGTTTTAGGTAATGTACAGGAACATCATTCAGTGATGGAACCTGTGAAAAAAGTGATTGTTTTATACAACTGGTATATATTGAGCAGTGCTCTGAAGTAAGCCAAAGCCAGCACAAAAACTTAATTCTTTGACCATCCAGTTTATCCTCCTCCTCAAACCCCTATATAAATAGCACACTTATTATTTTCTGAGTGCACCTCCCATCCTAATCTAAGCAGTAACAAAGTATCTATGCCAACACCTTTCTGCAATGGCTGTTAGATAATTGTTACAATTATCAGCCACTTAACAGTTCCCAAATTCTTCCAGTCCCAGAACCACCAGTCCCAATACTGGACTATGAAAGAAGTGGTTATAGGTCACTGGAACTGTATGAAAACTGTACAACATTCAAAATCAACTTCTGAATTTAGAATTATTGCAGCTTTAGGATTAAAGAGAATTTATCACTTATTTCTACTTAACAGCACTTCCACCATGTGCTATGTACCAGCAGTACTAGAGCAATTTGCATGCACAATTTCTTATAACAACAGGTCCTGGAAAACCTGTATGTTAATTTCCAAGTCCACAGTGGGGAAGTCTTTTTCACACAGTTTTACATGACAATGGGAAAATAGAAAAAAAACAGATGCTTAAATATGTGGTATAACTTCAAAGGAAGAGACTTTCTATTAATAGTTTTCTAAATTTGAAGATAAAATCTTTGTTGAAAAAGCCCACATCCAACATTAAAATGCAACAAAAACCTTAAGTGGCCCTATAGAAAGTGGCATTTTAACAGAAGTATATCCCCTCATGCTTTTTTTGAGTAAGAAAATATGATTTTCAATTCCTTCTGATGCTGTTAATTTTACTCAATGTTGCTATTTACGCTTGGATTTAAGCTACCATTTAGTACGAAGTATAGAATATTTTCACTGACAGAGGAAGAAAACAATTTTCCCCTGTTTTTAGTCATAAATAGAACAGACTTGACATGAAAGTTTCTAAACCCCTCATCAGTCCCATGATGTCATTTCTGCTACAGCCTTTTAGAAAAGTACCAGCTTTTGAATTCAACTGCACACATTTTATTTCTAAAACCTAAAGCACAGCTTCCTTGCTAAACTGCACAAACTAGGCCTGTCCCAGCCCAATAAAGCACAGTTTTAGTAAGAAAAGCATTTTTCCCTTAAAACCTGAAGGTCCAGACAACTATTTATTCAACCCACACAAGTTTGCAGCATCGTGATAAAAGCTCCTGAGAAAGGAGGTTTATAACCAGCAGCTGAGAAGCTCGTGGTGCACACTGAGGACTCACACGTCCCCAAAAATGAGAATATTTGTCATCTCCTGCCATCTACTGACTGTGCTACAGAGTGGCAGCACCCAGCAGTGACGGCCTGGGGGAAGGAGGGTGCTGAAGGCAAGGATGGATGGGCTGGGATTTCTCATCCTGCCTTTGCACTCAGGTTAAAGCAGCCGAGGTGTAAATTCCACATCCCAAAGCCTGGGTTTGAAATTCAGCTGTGCACTTATCATAAAAAGGCAGGACTTATCAAAAGCAAGTCAATGCAAAAAAAAAGTAAAAAAACCATGAAGCTTAAGAAAAAGTGTAACTCGAAAAGAGAAAAACACTCTTACCCAGTTAGTAGCATTATTTTCTTTTAATTTGTCCTTGAAGTATTCGGTTACCTTCTTCTCCCAATCAGAATTTGGAACATTTTGGGCTAAAAAAACCAACGTATTTATGCGCCTATTAGAACCACATGAGAGACTTTTATCCAGCATTCTCCCAGCGTATCAAACAAACTCAACTTTCACCTCTATCTTAGGAAAGTAAGTGCATCCTGGACTAATTTATTCCCCTTGCAATTCACTGACTTCTCATTTCAAACCCTTGCAGGCCAACCAAGGAGCACAGAGCCATTCTTGGAAGCGAGGGAAAGCTCCGCAACACCCCAGCGGGAAAAGGCAGGAGCCGAGGCACCGCTTTCCGTGCTGTAGAGGCTGAGGGAATTTTTATTTCGCTATTCTTTTAGTTCAGATCAAGCCCAGCACGGGAACAGCCGCGGCTGACGGCACAGGCAACACCAGCGCCGCTCGGCAGAGCGTGCAGAGCACGCGTTGTCGCCTGAACCCGGAGATACACGAGATATACGAAGCACACGCTGTATACAAAATATATACGATATACGACATGTGTATAAGGTACAGAGCCGGCTTGGCCGCTCTCCCGCCACCACCCCGCCAAGGAAAGCGCCGTCCGGTTCCGGGCGCCCTGGGCGCGCTCCCGCAGCCGCGCAGGGACGCGGGCCCGCCTCACCGAAGATGCCCTGCACGATGCTCAGGGGGCTGTTCAGCCAGTCACCCACGCACGGCATGGCGGGGCTGCCGGCACCCTGCGGCCGCCGAGTCCCGCTCCTGAGCCCAGCGCGGGGACCGCCGCCACCGCTTCTTCCTCCTCCTCCTCCTCCTCCTCCTCTTCCTGCGGGAATGGCGGCCGGGCCCGCCTCCTGCCCCTCACGGCTGCGCGCGGCCGCCGCCGCCATCTTGGGTGAGGGCGGAAGGGGCCGGGGCAGGGACGTGGCCGGGGCGCGGCGATGGCGGCGGGGAAGCCCGGGGGAGGCACCGGCACCAACCTGCTCTTCTCCTCCTCCGCCACCGAGTTCAGCTTCAACGTGCCCTTCATCCCCGTCAGCCAAGCGCCGGCCGCGCCGCCCGGCCCCGCGCTGCTGCCCGCCGGTACGGAGAGAGGGAGACGGGGAGGGAGGGCAGCCGGGAGCGCCGGGGATGTGCGGGGTCCCGCCGGTCCCGCTACCACCGGGAAGGAGCGGTGGGGCCGGGGGAGCCCCCAGAGCCGAGCCGGGGCTCCAAGGGGGGCTGTGGGCCTTGGGAGGGCCGGTACGTGTGGGCTCCACCCGGCTCTGGGGCTCCCCGAGCCCCGTGTCCCTGACGGTGCCTCAGGAGAGACGCTGCTCGGGATTACATTCTCCGCTTTCCGGCACTTCATTTCTTCTACTTCCCCCTGCTTAATGCTTCTGAGTGTGGTTTTTAGTGCTGTGTCTAAGGAAGGGCGCTGCTTATCGCGCTTCCAGCTCACCGACGCGTCAGTGCTTCCATTCAGTGTGTATTTAATGTTTTCGCATTTTTAAAGCCCCTCTCTCGTGTTATCTTCTGTTTTCCCGGTTTGAAAATAGCATCTTAAGCAGCCACCTTAAATATCCTTGCTAATTTAATCCTGGTTCTAATAACCTTTTCTCCTAAAGCTTTAATGGTGTTCCCAACACATGCGTGTGCGACTTAAAATCTGATGCTCACGCAGTTTCAGATAAAGGAATGGATTTTTCTGGGAATGTATTCAGTCAGAGATTAAAGCTCAAAACATTAGAAATGCATCTAGAGATTAGATATTTCGAGTTTTACTGTATTGTACATATTGGAATTGGACTAATGACCTTTGAAGGTCCCTTTTAGCCCAAACTGTTCTATGCTGAGTCTTCAAGACTTCATTTCAAATTGTATCTTAGCTAAAATAGGTATTGATATAGGTAGAAATCAGTGCAGTACTTCTCTATAGATTTAAAAAAATGTTTGCCAAGTATGACTTTGGAATAGTTTTTTAGATTAACTAATTTTTTTTTATAGGAGAGATAAAAGCATTAAAATATTACTTGCAGTATCTAGGTAGTTGATACACGTACTAATTCAATTGTGCAATCCTCATAGTTTTTCTTTCATGCGAATATGCGTTAATTTTTCATTAAGAAAATAAGACAATTTTTAAGTGCTGATCTGGGTGATAGCTTTACACAAATGACTGTCCTGGCAATTTCCTGAACATTTTGAAGCCAGCTGAGGATAAAATCTGATGGGATTTAATTAATGTGGTGAATCTTATGCTCTCCACGTGACTTAAAATTTGATCGGGTGAGGATTCATGGTTTTGCAGCTGGAATGAATTTCAGTGTCAGAGGTTGTGCCCCTTTCTGTGTCAGTCCAAGTAAGGCCCATGTTTTGTTAAATGATCTGTTTCCACAGTCAAGTGTACTCACCATCTGTCCAGCCAAGTGTCGTTGGGATCTTCTTCCTGAGTGGAATATTTTGTATTTAGAATCATAATTTTAAATTGTATGAAATGTAATAAGAATCAATCCAGGGATTTGTTTGACGCCTGACAGCCAACATTAGGGAGCTGTGTGCAGTCATTCATTTGTTTATCTGTCTCCAAGAGTGAGTAGTTAGTGGTTTGAGCTCTGCAGTTTGACAAGAAGATGCATTCTCTGGCTCAGGTGTGGGTGATGTAACCAGTATATTTACTGTAGGATAAGTAGGAGGAGTGTTCCCAGTGAGGACGTGGCCTGATGGCACTTCTGGTTTTCTGGTGACAGTCTGTGTGTAAGGAGGGATGTACAGGATGTACAGTCACAGGTGAAGAAAGACTGTTCTGTGCACGGGGAGAGCACACGTCAGAGCTGTACACTCCTTTTTTTACATTTGTATGACCTGCTTGTTTTTACAACACAGTTTTTGCAAAACTAGAGAAGTCAAGACGAACAGTAATGTTTTGTGTTGGAAAATTACATATGCATACATACATACCTATAGTGGGTTTTTTGGCAGAACTTTTGTCAACCTCATTTTGCAAGGAAAGGTGCACTTAGGCTAAATTTCCTAAACCTATTTGAAGCTGGAGAACAGTAGATGTTTTGTGAACATTGGTTTGCTAAAGGCCCTGAGAACTCTGGAGCACACTGCTTCATGTGTATGGTGGCCTGACATGGTGAGGTGAAGGGCCTGCTCTGCTGCCAATTATTTGGGAAAGCTGAGAGTTGACAGTGAGGTTTGCAGTGTGCTTCTCTCTGCCCCACACTGTTTATGAAATGTGAAAGGAAGGTGGATTTTATTATTTAGAAGCTGAGACCTTTTATTTAGTATAAATGGCTACTGCTTGCAGCTGGGAGATGATCCCCGTGCCCGACTTCAGAGTGGTCATTGGGCCTGAGTGGTTTCAGCATTCTCCACACAGTGGCTCACACACAGAGATTTTGGCTTTGTTCCTCAAAGATCCCTCAAAGTGGGATCAAGTGCTGAAAGTGAAAGCAAGAGGAGTTGATAACGCAGGTGATGCCTCAAATTGACACCGTCTGCACAGACTAAATAAAAGATGATTAAAATAGTTCTTTTTAATCTTGGCAGCTGTGTCTTATGGTTAATTAATTAGAACAGCAGCTTCCTTAGGGAGACTTCTCCATGGATTCCCCTGTACTCCCTTGATGCTCCCTATTACAGTTGTGTTGGCTGCGGATAAAGGCATTTGTTGTTGGCTGCTCTTGGTGTCTCTGCCTGGGGACTGAGCAGCAGAGATGCCCTGTGGTGTCATTTGATTGCCAGGCAGGTGAAACATTGCTGGTTTCTGCAGGTGGCACTGACTCCTTGCAAGATGCTGTCCCCTCAGGAGGCAGTGCTGCTCAGGCCATCCCAGCCTTGGATGAGCTTACTGTGAGACCTCAAATCATGACAAACCTCCTTTATTCCCTCTTGGTCCTAGATCGTTGCAAAGTAGAAAACTGTGATCGATCAGGACCTCTTTTATTTATTTTCTCTATGCAAAAGGGTATTCATGGCCTTGCATCTTTTTAAATCCTCTCCTGCAATTTTGCAGAATGGGGACTGATTTTTCTGCATCAGAGATGTGGCTTTTATGCAAGTCTAGAGTAGGTTTTTTAGGGAGAACTGGAGTAAGTCCTGCTCATTAAGTGGCTTGGGATCATGAGTTATGGCCACCTTGCAAGTCAGATGAGAAACCTTGAGAGGGCTCTGCTGAAGGAGCAGGCAAGAATGGATGGTTTAACCTGTAAATTTGGCCTCTTTAGGAATGTTTTTAACATCTAGTCTAAAAACTGTAGTATAAAGTCCTATGCCTAGTTGCTGTTTTCATGGTGAAAGGATATGAACCAAGACTCTTCTGACATTTGAGGGGTAAGTAAAGTTGGGAGGGATATTAGTCCCTGCCAAATTGCCCTGGGAAGATCCCGACTCCAGTTATATTTTGATTTGTTATTTAATATTTGTTGCTTTTTCTGTGTACACTGAGTGACTTTCATGGTCCATTTTAAATGTTCTTGAAGGCTTGGTATCTTTTGTTTCATTTTATGATGTGCTGAATCAAGGATGTGTAAGCTTTATGGGGGCCAACAGTTTTGGCCATAGCTGATGGTGCTACAGAATATTTTGACCCCATACAGTGATTTGAAGCTCTCACAAGATCTCTGGTGATCCTCTTGTTTTTACAGATGATTCTGCAGACGTTGGGGAAGAGGACAGCTTCTTGGGTCAGACATCAGCCAGCCCCAACCCACCACAGACTTTCAGCTACTTCTCTCAAGTTCCCAGCAGCAGTGATCCCTTTGGGAGTATTGGGCAGCCACCTTTAACAACTGTTTCAACACCTGTGGGAGCACCAGCCTTCTCCAGACCTCCCACTTCACTTCCACTCGTGTCTGGCTCCCAGGATGGGCAAAATGCCTTTTCACCACATATTCCCAAATCCCAGTCTTACAGTGCACCACCCACTTCCCAGGTGGGAATGGCACCTTACCAGCCCCCTCAGCAGAGCTGTCCCCCACCTGCCAGCACTGCCCTGCCCACGGGGACCCCGCAGCAGCAGGGCTACAACCCCTACAGGCACACCACCCTGAGCAGCAGGGCCAACCCCTACCTCACCCCACCCCAGCTGCAGCAGAGCCACCCCCCTGCCACAGCATCCCCTGTGCCACCCGTGCAGATGTACCAGACACCCCCGGGGCCACTGACACAGGTATGTGACTCCTCCTGGCTACCACAGCAAAACAAGTCACTTTCCTCTTCCATCTGTGGATTTTATCTTTTGAAGATTTTTCTTCTCTGCAAAAAAAAACCCCGAAGAAGTCTTGAACCGTTTATAGCAGCAAAAGCTTTTCACTAGAAGTAGCTTGGAACTGTTGTTCCAGGAAAACTTCCTGATGTTTGAAGTGAGTGTACCCTGAGGCTGTAGTTCTGTGAGCCTCTGGGCATCAGAAACAAAGCCAGGTTGTGAAGCTCTGTTGCTCTTTTTTGTGGGTTTCTGAGTTTGCTGGGTTTCAGCTGTGCTGCTGCACTTTTTGTGCCTCAGCTTTAAATCAGGTCATTCAGCCATTTCAAAGATGTGGGCTAAAATCTCTTTTCAAGCTAGATTTGTTGGTGCAGGCAGAACTTTTTGAAACTAAGTCACATAAAATTGTTAGCAAACTCTTTGAAAAACATTGGTTAAGGATTTTGTGTGATATAAAGCAATAATCTTCATTCTTTTCTACCTGCAAAAAGCATTATTACAGTAATGCAAATGGCACATTTGCCTTGAAAACAGCAAAAACTGTTTTTATTTTTGCCTGAGCTATTGCTATATTTCTGTTATCACGAATAAAGAATGTGAAAGTTATATAATGGCAAAACAGAGCAAGAGCAGTAGAACCTAAACAGTCTGGAGTTTTAGATTATGTAATTTCAGAACTTCTGTTCATTGGATTTTATATATTGTACAATATTTTGGTGCCCTTTTTTTCCCCTCTAAATGTATCATCAACCAAGGCAGTTGCTACTGTTGACATCACTTGCTTTTAGTTGTACTGACTGGGATTTTTGTGCAATTTGTATGACATCAGCTTTATGTAGGCTGTAGACCCTTTCAAAATCAATTACTTTTCTTGTGCCACTGATGCTACATTTGAGTTTGAAATCTGCCTGTTCCAGTCACTTTGCAGGAAGAGAGCTATTGCTGAAGTGGCCACTTGTTAAAATTGGGAGTCTTTATGCCAAAGCATAATTATGTGTAAATGAACAGTGAGAAGAATGTGTTTTTATTTTCACATTAAATTTTGTGGTTGTAAGAAACAAGTTCAGCTCAAGTTTTGAAAATTTAAGAGAATATTTGAAGTCTCTCTGATTCTAGGTAATCATGATGCTAAACCATGGCAGTTTTTAACAGTGTTTGTGGTAATGATTCACATTCTTTCTCAGTTTGAGAGAGTGTAAGTTCTCAAACACATGATAAAGTGGACAGTAATTTTAGAATGGAAGGTAATGTTCTTGGGGAGGAAAACATGTTCGAAATAAAGGTTCAGAGTATTCCCTATAGCAGAGTATAGAAGAGTTCTGTAAAAACCCTGTGAGATTGAGGTGCTGAGCCTATCTCTTTTCAGTTTCCACAGTCCCAGCTCCAGCCTGCCAGGCCTGCAGGGCCCCTGGTCCCAGCCCCTCCTGTGCTGCTGCAGAACCAATACGAGCCAGTTCAGCCCCACTGGTTCTACTGTAAGGAGGTGGAGGACAAGCAAATATGGATGCCATTCAGCATTCTGGATTCTGCAAAGCTAGAGGAGGTCTATAATTCTGGTAAGTCCTGTCTTGTCCAGAGGTGAGCAGAAGGACTAAAGGAAAATATTGGGGTAATGTCACTCACGTGTGTGACAATAAAACGTAAGGTTTTGAAGATGTATTTTGTGCCACTTAATTTATTTCACTGACATCATCACTGCTTGATGCTGTCAGTGTTGAGATGTGCCATCCCAAATAGGTATCAGATTTTCTTATAGAAAGGTTTTCATATAGAGGTCCTTGTTATTTGTGTCTTGGGTTGCCTTTTTGTTAAACTGCCAGTTCTGGAATAACTATTTGTATCTGGGAGTTTTCCCAAGCTTTTTGTTGTATACAGAGCATACAGAAAGCATCACAGTGTTACAAAGCTTCTCTGCCGTGGTGTGCCTGTCACTGCTAAAGGCCTGATCACAGGAGTGGCTGGGGCTGTGCCGGGGGAGCAGAGCTGTGTTGGTGTGGTAACCACGTGTGGCTGTGTGTCCCAGTCCAGCCTGACCCCGAGAGCGTGGTGCTGAGCACGGACGGCGGCCGCTACGACGTGTTCCTGTACGAGCGCCTGAGGAAAGCCGTGTACTGGGACGAGGAGCCCTCGGAAGTGAGGCGCTGCCTGTGGTTCTACAAGGGAGACAAGGACAGCCGCTTCGTGCCCTACAGCGAGGACTTCAGTGACAAACTGGAGGTCAGGAAGGCACAGAGACCTTGTTAGCTCATTGTGTTAACTTAGAAACAGTTCTTTCTGTTGCATGAAGATGATTTGCAGAGTGCACTTTATGGAATGTAAGCAAATCCTGGGAAGAGGAGTGTCTAGAAAGCCTAGACATCAGTCCTCCACTGCTGTGGCCTCCAATCTGCTTGTGTAGCTCTACACGTGACATTTTTATATAAAGCAATTTATGTAGATTTTAACTGTAGCCATGAGGCCACAAAATACTGAGAAGGTTGCCACGCTGATTTTGTGTAACTTCTTTACTGTTTCAGGCAGAATATAAAAGGGCTGTAACTACAAATCAATGGCATCGGCGACTTGAATTTCCAAATGGGGAGACAATTGTTATGCATAATCCCAAGGTAATGGATTTTGGCAATTGTGTCTTGCAGGATTCATTAAGGGGGAGCGGGCAAATGGATGGAAGGATAAATTGAATGTGGTCCTAATCTTGCATGAAACATACCACTTGCATGTTCTGGGTGTGTGTGCATGAAGGATGAGCACTGAACTTGTGCTTACTTCAATGTGCTGTCATGTGGTTGAAAGACAGTGCTTTCTGAAATCTAAAGAGAATAGGGGTTTGCATAGTAAATATTTTGGCTAAGCATAATTGGCAGCAAATGGTAAGAAATTTGATTAGTTTAACCTCAAATGAAAGATAATTAAAGAGCTTTCATGTGGAGAAGAGTATTAATCTAGCTATAAGGTAAATAATTTCTTTAAGGCCTGAGAAGGTTTCTGCTTATTTTCAGGCCGTAAGAAAGTATAGCAAGACAAGCTTTAAAAGGTACTCGAAATACTCTGTGAACAGTCCCATGTGATTAAAACATGGACTTCAGCCTTACTGATCAATGCTGTTAACTGTTCATTTATCAGAGATGCAGTAATTAATACACAGAACTATCCAAGGGCCAGAAAGGATCATGGCTGCTCCTACTTAAAGTGTTTAGTAGTCCTGGTTAGGGAATTCTGTCCAGTAAAACTCTAGAGAAGAAGCGTTTAAACCACTTGCTGTCATAAACACGAATTCAGACTGTAAGTCCTATAAACAACTATATACTTCTGAATTCCTCACTTTTTAGTGTTTCTGGACTACTTCAGATGTTGTCGTCCTCCCCTGTAAAGCACTGCCCTTTTTTTTTTCCATTTTCTCCTTGTGATAAAGATACTGTAAATCAAGTGGCATTCAATTTCCTCACATTAGCAGTAATCTGCTAAGGAAGAGTGGATACTGGAGACTAGGAAGGAGGAGCTTGAGAAATGCTTGGCTGAGGAGTTAAAATGGTTCAGAATCACTGAGCAGGCCCAGCTTCTTCACCTAGTGGTTACTTTGAGTCATCTGTTTGCATTTCACACTAATGAGGATTTTGTGGAAGAACACATTTGATTTTCAGATGCAAGGTAAAGCAATCAAAAGATATGTTCAACCATGCAGTGCTTTCAGACTAACATTATGATTCATGAGGGTTTTCTGTGGTTGGAAATACAAATACAACTGTATTTGTTTCAGGTCATAGTTCAATTCCAGCCTTCTGCCACACCAGATGAATGGGGCACCTCTCAAGATGGGCAGACAAGGCCAAGGGTAGTGAAACGTGGAATTGATGATGACCATGATGAGATTCCTGATGGTAGGTGCTGACATTCCTGGTACACTTGGGTCTGCACTGGGAGCTGTCAGTTTGGATCTGTGCAGAAGCTGGACAATAGTGGGTAGAATGGCTGTGTGCTCTTTGTGCCTGGAGTCTAAAGATTAAAGTTATTCCTTCATCTCAGCTGCTTGATGAGGATATCTGGTTTTGGGGAGTTTTAATCAAAGGAGTCCTGTGGGCTCCGTAATGTCCTGAACCATGTTATGTAATAGGCTTTATAAAACAAGTGTGTATTACACTTGCTAGACTCTGAACTTCACTCCTGCAGTATATACTGCTAATCTGAATGTTTTCCTTTTTTTTTCCTACAGGAGAAATGTCCCAAATTGACCATCTGGTATTTATGGTTCATGGCATAGGTCCTGTATGTGACTTGAGGTTTAGAAGCATTGTTGAATGTGGTAAGTTTGGTCTTGTATAATGAGCAGTTGTATTCTTGTTGTTTAAATGTGGCTCTCTCTAGCTCATATTCAGATAAACACAGCTTTATAATTTTTTTTAAAGAAAAGTCTCTAATGTTAAGAAGTTCCATTTTTTCATGATAATTTTCCAAAGGCAGAATCTGTGTTCTGTTTTGAAGCTTTAGCTGTTATTACTAGTACTAGTTGTGCACTCCGGTACACTGAGTAAATGAAGAAAGCCCTGTCTGGTTATGAAGTGAACAGGCAGTCATTGTGAGATAAATAGAAGCTTGCTAGAAAATCCACTCCAACAAAAATTTGTACTTTCTTATTGTTAAAATAGTAGTACTTGAGTAGTACTGCCGTTTTCAGTTTCCATCATTTATATTCTGACTGTCTGTGAAATTAAGGGGAAGGAGGGACTATTTATGTGTTACTTGAGTACTGCAGCTATCAGATTTTCATTCTTCTTTCTCTTCACAGTTGACGATTTTAGGACTGTTTCTCTGAAGTTGTTGCAGACTCACTTTAAGAAGTATTTGGAGGAACGCAAAGTGAGTAGGGTGGAATTCCTTCCAGTTCATTGGCACAGTTCTCTGCATGGAGATGCAACAGGTGTAGACAGGTGAGGGTGTTGTTTAATGTTGAAAACATCTTAAAAGATGCTTTTTAACAGGTTATGGGAAGTGGAGAAAAAAAGCAGTTCATATGCTCTGCAGGCTAGATGAGTAAATGTATGACTGGATTAGAGAATTGCAGGTTTTTTTGAATTAACATTTTGATGAGGAGTATTCGGAAAGCTGGAAAGGTGTGGGGAATATTTCTCTTACTCATTTTCATGCACACACCTGTTCAGTACTGGATTTGCATGAGAGTGGCCAGTGCCTGATATTTGATGATGAGTGAGTGTGTAGAGATTATGATCACAGGTATGAGGTGGTGAGACTGGAGATGTTTTGTCCTTGACGTGTGGACAATTTAATGTGGAGATTTTTCTATTCTTTGCTTTCCTGCAGTCTGATTGAGTTTGACCCTAGGAGTTGTTTCTGAGGAAGGCATTGAGCCCTCTGTCCAGTCCTAGAGGAGTGCCTGAATTATGATTAGGCACTTGAGCTAATGGGTCCTTTTTTGAAGCAAAGTATCTGTATTTGGGTAGGAGTTTCAAAATCTGTTTTAAAATCCTTTCCCTATGCCTAGCCCTTTGCTGTGACTTCACATTTCAAGCTGTTTCCCTTGCTCAATAGCTGGGGAAGTAAAAATTGTGAGGATGGCAACCTGTGCCACTTGAAGTGAGGCTGATATTCTCCAGACTGTTCTAGCTCAGTCAAATCACACTGCTTTCCTCCAGCCTTGGTGTTGTATTTGAGCACTGTATGAAGAGGGATCCTTATTCTGTTAATCAAACCAGGCAGTCTCAAGTCTATAGCAATTCCAGTGCAGCTGTCTTGACTCCAGGCATGCAGATGGTAATGCCAGGCTTTTTCTTCAAAAAGAGAGTATTGCCATTCTGTGATTCTAATTTTATATGTGAGTTCCTTTTTCTCTTCCACTTCAATCTGCTCATCAGACTTCCCGGGTACTTTATGAGAACAGCATTGGAATAGAGATTATTTCAGGCATCCCTTCAGCCTGGAGAGAAAGAAAAGGAGCTCTATGCTTCTCAAGTATTACAGTCAGCAGGTAGCATTAATGTGTGAATATGCAAAGAGGCCAGAAGGCTGTATGGGTTTTTAAAACCTCTTTAGAGACCCTTTCTGTAGCATTTACATTGCATTAATTTCAAAAGCTGACTAAGTTCTCACGAGTGTTTTTATAAAGCCTAACATGCTTTTAACGATTCTGTGTTACCAGGAACATAAAGAAAATCACTTTGCCGAGCATTGGTCGCCTGAGGCACTTCACCAACGAAACTCTGCTCGACATCCTGTTCTACAACAGCCCCACCTACTGCCAGACCATCGTGGATAAAGTGGGCATGGAAATGAACCGCCTGTACGCGCTCTTCATGAGCCGCAACCCCGACTTCAAAGGGGGAGTCTCCGTGGCTGGGCACAGCTTAGGTGATTGAGGAATGCTGCTTTTATCCCAAATCAGTTCCTCCTTAAAGGAAAATGGCCTCTTTGTTATGCGTAAAACTCAAATTAGCTGTTGGGGCATGGCTGTTTTTCAGAAAACAGCTGACAAGCTCCTCTCAACACCTGAGTTTATCTGGCTTTGAGAGAAAGTTAGGACTTCCCTCCATGAAAACTTCGTGTCTAATCTGTGTTTAAAAGTTCACAGGTTATCTGGTGTCCTGTTAGGTGAGTGATGTTTGAACCCCCACCTAGTAAAAGTACAATCATTTTTTTGGAAGATAGAATAAGTGTTAGAGCAGCATATTGACTGGTTTGGACTGGAACTTTTCCTCCAGTTTATCAAGCAGTCTCAGGTGCTTAAGGAAAAATAGTTTAGTCATGGCAACTACATAAAGCATAAACAGGGAAGAAAAGGGGTTGCTTTTAGCTGAGAGTGATTATGTTCAAGTTAATATATGGACGTTTTAATTCAGCCATCTCTTTTGATCAAACTATATCATGGCATTACTATTGCATATAAATCTTGCTCAAGATTTAGGAACAGTAAAACCTGATATTTTTCCCAACTGAACTCTAATTCCTCTTTGTAGGTTCCTTAATTCTGTTTGACATATTGTCTAACCAGAAGGACTTGGCTTCATCAGTAAATTCTGGACCATTCTCTGGTGTTAATGGGAGTGTGAAGGATGTCGCTGTTCATGATAAACAGGTAATTTTCATGCTGGTATTTCCAGGCCAAGAGATCTAATATTTTCAGTCATTTTTTCCTTAACTTTTCACAATTTATTATCTGAACCAAGTTTAATTGAAAATCTGTATCCTGCTTCAATAAAAATGGATATATATTTACAGAGATAGATTGATATTGTTTTTAAAAGAAAGTAGTTAAATTTGGTTTTGCTTGCTGCTTACTCGTTTTCCACTGTTAGAGGATGTGATTGTGTTTCTGTGCTGTTTTGTTGAGATGACTGAAGATACCAGTTCCTTGGGCTCCTCCATTGCTACTTCTGCTGATGACCTGTGTGAACCAGAAGCAGAGGAAGATGTTCCTACTCTGCAGAAGACTCTGGAAATGCTCAGTTTGTCAGAGTACATGAGCACCTTTGAAAAGGAGAGGATCGACATGGAGTCTCTGGTACAAAAATGTTCACTTGGCTTGTAGGGGTTGCCCAGGGTATGGATGTTTATGTTTGGGTTTTCTTGTTGTTTTGTTTTTCCTTCCAATTCTCTTGGCCATCAGAGCAGTTACAAAGATAAGATCATCAATGCATGACTTGAAGACTGAATGTTCTGCAGCTCCAGTTTTTTTTCTTGGTGTGCTGCATCCTCCCAGTTATATTGAGGCACTTTGTGTCATGTCTTTTTAAATTTTTGTATTTTCTGTAGCTTTGTAAATTGACTTAACAAATTCAGAAGTCATTGCCAGTAAGAAATTATTCATTTTACTAGAAAAGTTATAAGTACTTTTTCTACTAGAAAAATATGTTTTGATGTGTGTGTTTGGTGTTTGTTTCTTTAGCTCATGTGTACAGTTGATGACCTGAAGGAGATGGGAATTCCTCTTGGACCAAGAAAGAAAATAGCTAATTTTGTAAAAGACAGAGCAGCCAAACAGGTAAATACATACTTCAGGATTGAAATAAAAAGTTGTTCAGCAAAACTGACTTCCTTGCTGTGGAGTAGCTTCTATTCTTGAGCACTCTTGTTAACATCCTGAATATATTAAGGAAATTTTGACAGCTGTGAAATTAACTTTTTTTCCTCCCTAACTTTAAAACTTTTCTCAAAAGGAGCAGAAGAAAGCAGTAGCAGAAAAGAAAGCTGTGCTGGCTGCCACACTCCAGACTCAAGAAGACAGCCAGAAACCAAAAGAGGCAGTTTCTTCTGTCTCACCTTCAGAGTCTGGTCAGATGAACTCAAAGAGGAAGCTCCCAGTTGGTGCATCTGTGTCTTCTGTGAACATTGACTATGAGTACTTTGAAGTTGGAACTGGCCAGGTGAGACTACGTAGATCTAAATGATTTCAACAATTTAAAGGATTTGATCAATTCTGTCTTTCCACTGTTTTTTTTAATATTGATGACCTTTTGCTACTTCCTTTGAAGCTGACAGTTCTGAGAGATATGTGTCTGATTTCTGTCTGGTAGGTTTCTGTGGTTTACAGTGCACTGGACTTTGAACCAGATATTTTCTTTGCTCTCGGTTCCCCTATTGGTGTGTTCCTTACTGTGAGGGGTGTGGAGAAGATTGATGAAAACTACAGGCTCCCTACCTGCAAAGGCTTCTTCAATATCTATCACCCAGTGAGTAGCAGTGCTTTTGAGATTTGATTTTAGTTGATGTAGATGACACAAAAGGCAGAATACTAAGTTTTACCTTCTGAGCATTACACCTATTGTTCCCCTATGTCCAGTTCCCAAAACACGTCCAGGCATGGGTTGTTTTGATAATATTTGCCTTTTCTCTTTTCCAAATAAGGGAATTTTTTTGGGGGGATGAGGGTTGTTTGGAGTTTTTTTCATTAATTTGAGGCCACTGTTGTAGATTTTTCTGGAATATTTGTGTTTTTACATGCAATGTTTGTCCTTCTCTGTCTCATTTTGTTTAACAATTCAATGCTGATAGAGATTGAGTGCAAGGAAATCTTGCTGTTGTGTTTCCTCATTGGAATCTCCTGTAGGAGAACAAGACCAGAGTGGTTCATCAACCTGCTTAATATGTCATGAACTGAATTTCTGTAAATTCAGATAGCACAGAATTCAAAAATGTTTGTGTATAAACCATAAATGGGGATTTTTTCACTGAAATGTGGCGATTAGAATAATTTTAAAGATAACTTAATGTCAATGTGTTGTCTCTTAACAGCTTGATCCAGTAGCTTACAGGTTAGAACCAATGATCATTGAAGACACGGATTTAAAACCAGTTCTCATTCCACATCATAAAGGCAGAAAAAGACTTCATCTGGGTAAAAAGAAAACTTACTTCATATGGATCCTATTCATTATTTGCTCATGTAATGCATTAGAATATTGTAAGATTTTAAGAGATTAATGAATGTTCCTGGATGTCTGACTCCGTATTTTTCCTAAACATCAGAGGTGATTCCACCCAGCCCCATAAGTTGGGCATTCACAATTTCATTCAAAAGTAATAATCGTATTTCCTCCAGATTTAATCTTCTCATTCCCAAAGTTCTGTTAAAAAAATTGCTGTGGAACAAAAACTAAATTTACTGGTGTCCCCATAACCACCATGATGTGTTTAACCAGAGTCTGTTCAGTGTTGGAAACCCTCAGGGAAAAGGAGATTCTGTAGCCATTGGAGGGCAGGGACTGATGTTGTTGCTCATGGTTGCACATCAGAACAAGGTGCTCTACTTAAATTTTGCACATCTAATAAGGAAAGTAATTTTGCTGTTCTGCAAGTTCACAGAGCCCTCCTGAAAGCCTCTCTTCAGGCACTTGGGGAGATTCTGCAGCATCTGTCCTTTGGAATTGTCCATTAGAGTGAGTCTGCTTTGCTAGACTGCACAAGATACTTGTTTCAGATTACAGCTCTCCAAAATTTTGTATAGTAAAGGAGAAAAATATGGTCTGTTGCTCCTTACTGTTTTTACTTTGATATAGGTGGATTCATTGACCCATTCAGTAAGAAGTCAATTGTTTATTAATTGCATTTCACCTAATCTTTTAAAATTTAATAGAGAAGCAAGAAACACACATTTATGACATAGCAGGCCTGTTTCACCTGGTAATTGGGATGTTTATTGAACAGAACTTCATCATTCTGGTTTTAGTTGGTAATTTTAAATACTTCTGAAATAAATGTTTTGTTTGGTTTTTTTCTTTCTCAGAGCTGAAAGACTCTCTGTCTCGTATGGGATCTGATCTGAAGCAGGGCTTTATTAGCTCTTTGAAGAGTGCATGGCAGACTCTTAATGAATTTGCACGTGCTCATACATCTTCAACCCAGCTGCAAGCAGAACTGGAGAAAGTAGCTAACCAAATTAAAGAGGAGGAAGAAAAGCAGGTGGTGGAAGGTATGTGGACACATTATTGGTTTTCCTGTAACTTACTTATCTCGAACAAGTTGACATGAGTATCCCAGTGACTGTTTGCTATTGATTTTCCTGACTCTGTTAAGGAGGTCTCTGCTAAATGCCAGGTTCCTACCAAAGCTGCTCTGTCACTCTCCTCCTCAGCTGGGTGTGGGAGAGAAATTACAATGAAAGATTTGTGGGTTGGAGTGAGTTCAGGGAGAGATCACTCAGCAGTTCCTTCTTAAGAAAACTGTTGAAACTGTTAGGAAAGAAGTAAGCCTGTAGTTCAGTAATCTTTCTGAACCATGCTGGGCAGTTCAGGTTGTTATTGTTATCTTAGCACAAATACTTGGAATTAACAGCAGAAAAAATGGGTAATTATTTCTTAATTATAGTCAAGCAGGCTGTGCTTGAAAACAGTTTAAATCTAAAACTTTTTATTTTAGCTGAGAAGATCACTGAAAGTCCAGACCCTCCAAAAGACGAAGATGTTTCAGTGAAGGTTGGGATGCTAAATGGAGGGCGTCGCATTGATTATGTTCTACAGGAGAAACCAATAGAAAGCTTCAATGAGTACCTGTTTGCTTTGCAGAGTCACCTGTGCTACTGGTAAGGGGAAATATCTGTGATCCACAAATCCTGCTGAAGGTACACAGTATGTGTGATTGTCCAGGAGTGTCAGGCTCGGGGTGGTGTGCTTGGATGTCACTAGCTGGTAATCCAATTTCAAAGTAAAATCCTGTGTTAGCACACAGTGAACAAATCTGCTTGCAATAAAGACATTGCACACTGTTCTCCCAGCCTTTGACACTCCAAACACACGTTTTTAGCTACTGTCATTTTCAAAACAAGGAGAGCTCTGGAAGCATTTTCACAACTGTAGTTTTTCAAATGAAACTGTTCACAAAGGAGTTTTATTAGACTACAATAAGTGGTAAAACTTTATTGCTTTTTCTGGCAGAGCAAAGGACGTGTGAACTATATTTAACACCACACCTTGGTGTGTAATAGCCAGCCTTGGGTGTCAGCTGTGAGCTGTGCAAAGTGATGTCAGTGAGGGAAGAGTGACTGGTCTCTCATTTTGAGTTCAGCAGGTGCTGGACATGAGTGCTTTGCATTCTTTCTGAAGGTTTTGATTTTCAGTAGGTAATTTTCAGCAGTCATTTTTGACAGAGGTTAAAATACAGCTCTGAAGGGTCTCATTAGAGCCATCATCACTTTCCCGGGGAAGCTCAGCACCTGCCAGAGGAGGGGTAACCGGGGCTGCTGTGAGCACTGATCTCTGTCACTGTCACCCGGTGGTGGCAGTGCCGTTCCACAGGCAGGGCTGAAGGAATGGCAGTTCTTTCCACAGGGTGGCAGCCCATCACTGCCAGGATTTTAAAAACTTGGTACTTGTAGCTGTTTTTGTCATTCGAGTAAAGGAAGATAAGCACAGTGATTAATGACCCAAATAGAAGAACATTTTTTTCCTAAGGAATAGTGGGAAAAGCTTTAAATGAAATGCTCTGAGTGTTGGATAGATTGGAGCTTCTGTGTTGAACCTTCTGCTTGCTTGTTTGCTGCTCTGACTGCAGAGACCATCAAGAAATGTCTGTGCTGAATTGTGAAAAATACCTGTAGTCCCTTAGCTTGCATGTCTAATTGTGTTCTGGTGTTCTGCAAATTATGTTCCTCACATTTGGAGGATCACAGTCTTATCTCCTTTATGGCTCCCTATATAATTTTTTTTAAAAACCACAGGAAACTGCACTCATCTAACAACTCCTGCAGCTCTGGAACTTTGTTAAAATTTGCCTGTTTAACGCTGTTATTTTTTATGTTGGTATTCTTTATGTGTGTTTAAATAACATTTGATAGATGAAGAAGAAAATAAATAGCATTTTATAGATGAAGAAGAAAATTAAGTCTATTCATGTTAACTTTAAGTTCAGGTAGCCCAAAGCTTTGATTTTTGAAAAGAGGAGGAAAAACAGCCACTTGAAACATGGCACTTGAATGATATTAATCTTTAAATTATTTGAGAGCTATCGAATGTTTTAGTGGTAGGGAAGAGAGGAAGACTATGAGTATTTAACACAGTCTGTTTACAATTAAGGACCTGCCAGTTAGAGAAGAATTAGAATATTGCTGCTAGAACTGGGCTAATTAATAGAGTGGGACATAATGAGTAGAATGAGGCATGGAATATATTCAAGACAAAAAGTGATACATTATTTGGGGAGATTAAGACAAAGAAGTGGCATCAAAGAAGTGGATAGAGGAGGGGATTTGGAGTTGCAGCACAGGAAGTTAGGGAGGACAGGAGGAAGAAATGCACTAGAAAAAAGATAAGTGCATAGGTTAGGGTTGATAGCAGAACTAATTCAAAACTTGTGTAGAATTATAGTTTGAAGGAACTTGGTAGAGGTAAGGCCATGTTCATGAAAAATAAATACTAGGCCAAGAGGTTGTGCAAACTTTAGAGACTGAAATAGGATGGAATGTGACTTAGGAGAATTAGAAGATGAACCATACGGAGCTTAACTTCTTTTTTTCTTCTCTTTTTCCCTTTTGTTTAATTTATTTCATTCTTCATAGGGGATCTGAAGACACTGCCTTGCTGTTTCTCAAAGAGATATACAGGACCATGAATATCAATCCTGAGCAGCCACAGCATTGATGTATAAAAACATGAATTTGTAAGTTTGCTGTAATGTAACTTCTGTGCTCATATCAAATTAAGCTGCAGCTTAGATGTGCTTTACTTTCCCTTTCTCCTCTGAATTTTAAATTATGAAGCAGACAGCCATAAAATGTCATTCTGATTGCAAAAACAATTTCTAAACTTGAATTCAGAGGAAGCCTTTTGAGTTCTTCCTTTGATTCCCAGGAGATATCTGATATTAGTGCTTTTGGTACTGGATAAGAATTCCACTACAAATACAACCAAAGTTTGATCTCTTTATTGCTTCTCTCTCAGTTCTTTTGTTCAGCGAATGTTCAAGAATAGGAAAATTTGGTGAAACTGGATATGATGAAACTTTATTTTCAGTGCAGTAGATTACAGAACCCCAGAGTGTTTCACTGCTGCAATGGCCATATTGGATTGGTTGCCAGCAAAAAGCTGTCAGTTTGTCCCCTAAGAAGGTGTTAAACATTGCTGTTGATAAATTAGAGACCCTTATATAAGTCAGTATTTTATTACCTTTGTATAGATTAAGAATTTCAGTAGAACAAGTGAAAAGACACAGCATGGAAGTTTGCTTTGAAAAGAAATTAAATACACATTATAATTGAGTATCTTTAGATCTGAAATATTCTTGCAGGTATTTTTATTTTAAGATGTAGGTTTTCAAACTGAGGATCTGTATTGTACCAGTTTGCATCACTGGATGTTACAAAATAGAAAATACTTTGTTTTGAGAGGCAAGGAAGAAATAATATGCACCTTGCCTTTTTGGAATCATACAAGATAGTTTCTGATGTATTTCTCCATTTTCAGAAGAGCTGGTAATGTCAAGGTACATAAATACACAGCATGAAGAGAAATGCTTGACATTTCAGAGGAAGATTCTATGTATCTTTCATTGCTACCATACAGTTTGAGTACTCTTTTGTAACAGAATGCTTCTGATGGTCAGTTGATAGCAGCTTTTTTTAAAATAAAATGTCAAGGCTGATCAAATGCATTTCTTTAAAGCATGGAGAAGTAAAAGGAAAAAGGCACCAGCTGGCTGCACAGCTCTGGCAGTGGTGTATCAGTCATCACAATGGCTTATGCACTCTCAAGTCACAGTTGCAGAATTTTTTCTCTACTTCTATTTCTTTATGATGACTCTGGTTGAAATCATAAGAATCTCATTGCAAAGGAAATGCCTTTAAGCCTCATTGCAGGGGGGAATGGGATGTGATGATTTATCAGTGCAAAGCTCAGAGGAGCTTGTTGCTCAGCTGCAGCAGATACTGGGATAATTGTGTTTTTTTCATTGAGAACTACACAGTTGGGGGACAGCTTAGCAGGATGTCACACAGCAAAGCACAGTCAGGGAAGTCTGTAATTCCATCAGGAATTCCTCAGAATGTCCCTCAGCACTGGCTTGACTGGACAGTGTTTGAGACTGGGATTCAGGTACCAGAGGCTTAAATGGGAGGGCAGAATGCACTGAAGTGGTGTCTTGGGAAGGCTGCACACCACGAGACCAGGATCTTTTCTACATGACAAGAAATGCCTTTACATGTGCTGTGTAAAATATCACATCACAAGGAATCTGGAGGTACTAAAGTGGAAAATTCTCCCCAAGTGTTAGCAGTTGTGGGTTTTTTAATCTTTTTTTCTATTCTTTTAAGACCTTAAAATGTGAAGGGTGACGGTGTGAAGTTAATTATCCAGTAATGCCTCTCACAATAACATCCATTTTATTTTGTATGAGTGACTTGATTTAGCGCTTCTAGACCATCTTGAAGCTGCTCTTTGTGAAACAGTAGTGTAAGGTTTCATGTAAACAGTGGAAAGAAGTGCACCAGCAGATTAAATCTTGGACATGTAAACTATCACCATCCTCACTAGGATAATTTATTACCAAAAACTAAAGAGTCTAACAGCTGTTAAAATGTATAATAAATGATACCCTATTAGCAATTGTTGTGAGCTTTTTCTGTTTGCAGTTGTAATTGGCAATTTGTTTTCACAGAAAGTACATTTCAGAGGCTTACTGTATGAAAAGTTTAATTAAAAACGTGTATGGATTTTTAGATCTTTTTGAACCCTCTTGAAATTGAATGGTGGCATATTTAATTTGATTAGTACTACTGCAGGAATAGAAAACCTGATAGATTTCCTGTTTCCAATATGTCCATGTTCTGTTCTCTCTGCACAGCCATATCCATTGCTCCAGCAGACCTGGTGAAAACCCTCTGAAGAACATCTGGTATTCTCATAGTTGCATATGACAGGATAAGCATCAGAGGCTTTTTCCCTGCCAGTCCAGAACTTTCTTGGATTCTACCTTCTTGTGTCACTTGAAGCAAACTTGAGTTATGAGATGATCAGCACTGTCATTCAGGAGATGGATGGAATGACACAGTTTTGATCTTAAATCACTTCAATTGTACCATTGCCAAATATAAGGTGATTGAAGAAGGTTTTTTGGCATGCAAATCATAACTTCTCTCCTTCAGCTCTCCTGTCTCAGCTGGCTGCCAGACATGCTTTGCCTACCAAGGCAGCATGTTCTTAGTAGAAAGGACTTGATGAGAAACAGCAATAATCTACTTTTCTTGACATATTTGTTTGTCCACCTTTGAGAAATGAAATGTGAACTGTAGTTATAACCGTCTTTAATGCAGATTACACAAAGCAGTTCATATTTACTAAAAACTAGAACCAGATTCATTTTCTTACTATTGTAAGTGTGATGGAGATTATTTTATAAAGACCTTTTTAAGCCTCTGTTAAGAGTTTTATTGTGGCTTTTTTTTAAGTAAAAATGAACCTTTGACTTTGAAAATATTAGAAGTTTGTTACAGCTAGTTCAGTGTTCACATATCCTAAAATGAGGAATGATTTAAAATGACATTTTGATCTGGTAATTATAGAATCACAGACTATTCTGAGTTAATTAAGGAGATTTTAGTGAAACTAGGCTGCAATTGCAACTCAAACACTTACCTTGACCTTGCAGTTTAATATCTTAAAACAGTTACTGTAAACAGGAACCTGAGGCTTATGGGTGCTAGATGATAATCTAGATCCAGCCCTGCAATTCAGACTCCATTTTCATGTAGTGAGGTTGAGGTGAGTTAGGTATTATGAAATCCTTGGAATTCTTGTCTGAATACTGAGCTGCTGTAGCTTTCCTCTGGCTTCACTTTACACACACATTGTTCCTTAATATTAGTGGCTTAACCTTATTCCTGACTATTTGCCTCTGTTATTGCAGTAAACAGATTTTGAAATGCAGTATGGTTTTTTTTTTCTTCCTTGATATATGTAAAATACACATTATTGTGTATATAAACTGATGGCTGTAATTAAAATCACCTTACTTCCAATGGGTCTTTACAACAAGGCTTTGTATTAAATCACAAAAAAGAGCTTGGAGGGTTGCTTAGTCCACCGTCCCTGCTTAGGGCCTTGTTCAAGGCTGGAGATCCTTTGCCTCTCTGGCCCTGTTTTAATGTTTGACTACTAGGATTGTAATTTTTTCCTAATACACAGTTGAAATTTCCTGGGTGGAGCTTGTATCTCTGGCCTTTGTCTTTTCTCTGCATCTTCAAGAATAACATCTGTCTTCTCTTATACTCTCACATCTGACAGTTGAGGACAACAAGATTTTCCTGTTTGGCTTCTCTTGCCATGGGCTCTGACCCTCGAGTGAGTCCTGGGGCTTCCCACTGAACTGACTTTCCAAAATCCTTCTTGCTCTGGGGAGCAGGTTTGCCAAAGGAAGCTTTTTATTCCAAACAGACAACTGTCTTTGTATCTTTATAAATTCTGTCAGACAGAATTTTTTTTAAGCTTTACAATGTCCTTTGTTAGTTAGAATACAGATTTTTTTTTTTTTTTTTGTAAATATATATGTATATACAACAAAACCCCGTGACCAGTGGCCTCATTTTTATGTTAAATGTCAGAGTGGAAGGTTGTATACACTTGTATTTATCAACTCTTTGTCATAATCTGATAAGTTTGCTTAAATAGCATTTTTAAGAAGGTGCTGGGCTTTGACACATCCCCTTGGGAGGGGACAGCAGCTCCAAGGACAGTCAGATTTCATGGCTGTGAGAGAGGAGTTGTTGCAGGGACATCCTGGCTGGCAAGGAGCTGCCTTTGCAGTGGAAGAGGGAACAGGAGGATGCTGCAGGAATGAGGAGCATCTGGAGTGCAGAAATTGGTTTGGGAATATGGCATAAAACTTAGTCCTAGTTATAGAAACAAAAAATGGGCTGCAACTACAGCAATAAGCCATTCTTACATCTTAAAAGCAAATGGAAGTTTAGACATCAAGGAGGAAAAACTGACTGTGACCTATGGTTATATAAAACAAAAATAGAGTTTATAGAGTGATTTAAAATCTGCTACAAATGAGTACTTGCTTCTTCAGCAGAAATCTTCCTTGTATGCTGCAACACACACCATACACAGCACAGCTTCCAGTATATCCAGTAAATTTTGATTTATTTTTATATGCATTATAATGCATAATTAAACAGATAAGGCTAATTACACTTTAATCAATTTAAAGTTTTCCCTGCTATATTTTCATCTGTGCTGAAGTGATTGTAAGCATTAAAAAAAAAAAAAATTGTCCAGAAGATTTTTTTAAAAAATGAAAATAATTATGGAACAGGGTGTAGTTGGAGAGGAAAGGAGGTGGAAATTTTAATGAATTAATTCCAAGCAAGAAAATCAAAGCCTAAGAAATCCAGTAGCTTCCCAAAAAATTCTCATTTGGGCAGAAGTGAATTTTTCATTGAAAACTTTTTCTTTTGGAAAACTTTTTATCCACTGCTGCTCTCACTCTTCCAGATCTCTCTGCTTCTGCCAGTAGAAATGTTCCTGTCCTTTGGGAACACCTCCTCACACAGCTCTTCACAAAAGTAGCACAGTCAAATAATTCCTCCTGGTATTGGGAGATGCCTTGCACAGCTCAAAAAATTTCCAGTTAACTGTACTAGAGTTGTCCTGGTCCTTTCCCAGTTAAATTAATACTTCTGACTTTGTGTCTGCAATATGACAAACATTTTACAAACTCTGTCTAAAATTCTATTTCCATAATAATATTCTCCCTGATTCCTCTTTGCCTGTGATTCTTTTTAACATGTGATGAGTAATAAAATCCAGCATTTCATGTTTCCTATAAAATGATCAGTGCCAAGGTGCTGCTGGTGGAGACTGGATCTTCAAACAGGAGCAGGGATTGGGGAAGAGCTGTATTTATCATCCTTTTGAATTAGGGTGTGGTCCCCAGAGTTGAAATAATAAATCATATTAATTTCTGTTTAATAATGGGAAATATTTCACATGCCTGTTCCCATTTCAGTGCTCTTGGCAAACCTGTGCTTAATCCAAATGGTGGAATCACTGGCAGCTACTTACATTTAATAGGAGCAGTCTGGGGTTTTTTTTCCACGGTGTTCTAACAGCAACTCTTGAACTCTGAGCTTGGCTCTAGACTTGATTTTCCTAACTGTAAGTCAGGATTAACTTCCCAAAGGCTGCAGTGTAAATATGATTCCAGGCAGCCTGCAGGGCATTTCCACAGAGCCACTGAGGGGGTGTTTCTTTGCTTCAGCTGCAGATTGACCAGGGATGTTCTCTGCAGAGTTCTCATTCTGCTGTGGTGACAGGAATGGGGTGAGGGGAAGCAGGAGATGGGCTCTGGGTCCCACACAGCTCCTGGATGGCTGCCAGGAGGGAACAATGGGCATTGCAGCCATGAGCTGGGATCTGGTGCATCCAAACAGAGTCTTGGAACATCCTTGGCCCTGCGTGTGGGGTTTGACCAGAAAACATGGGAAATGTGAACCTTGTGTTCTTTTACTGTGTGATGCAAACAGCTGAAGAAAAGCAGGAATGTAGATGTTACCCATAATCACCAGGACCCAGGGCTGTCCCTGCAGAGCTGCTTTCCTGCTGGACAGCCCCCGTTTCTCCAGCCTGACCAGCAGCACAACCATCACCCAGCACTTCCTTTTAGGGTTTATTCCTGACTACAAAACGACCTATGGACAAAAAAAAAAAATAAAGTGCTCTGCCCTCTGATGCAAATCAAAGTATTTGTCTTTTTTTCCACAGTAGAAATTTTCAGTGACCTGAGCAGAGGTGGCCACGAGTACAGGGTTTGCTCCAGTTTGGAGAGCAGAGAATCCCACCTAATGCAGCCCCTTGAAGGTAAAATGCAGTTCCCCAAAGTGCAGGGGGAGTGGTGCTTTCAGCTCCATGGCTCTTAAAACACAGGACTCTCAGGCTTCCTTTACATATGGAGGCTGTAAAAGAAACATCTTTTATATGTCTATAAACCAGCTTCAGATCCATATAAATCCAGACAATCAAAAGTGAAGTGTGTCTATTTTAGAGATGCTTATAGAGAACAAAAGCCTAAAAGGAGAACAAATCAAGCAGTTGACCTTGTAGCTCACTTTCTATCAAAAACCAGTTCAAAAAATAACATTTAATGTGATCTTGTTAAAATAACCTCATGAATGCAATCGAAGCAATGTTTATGCTTGGGACTGCTCTGAGTTCATGAGTAGGACAGGGTTTATTTAGAAACCAGGAGCTCACTTGAGAGTAGTGAGAAGCCAAATTTTCCTAAGCTGAGGTTTGTTATTGTTATTTGGTTATTCATCTGGTGGTAGCTTGGGAGATTCATGGTGTTCTCTGCATTGCAGGAGGTTCAGGGATGGTTGTTCAGTCCCTACTTTTCTGTCTGCACAAAGGACTAAGAAAATGCAGCTCTGAATATCTAAATAATCAGCTCTAGCTCTAGCAGCCACCAGGGAGGCTCTAAAATGGTGTGGAAGGGAGCTGGAGAAGGGATCTGAGGGAGAATCTGGTCTCAGATTTCTGCCCATATTAAGCAGCCAGGAAAAAGGGAGCTCAGCTTTGCCATGGCAAATACTTCCTCTAGTTTTTCCCCTTCACTTCTCAGTGGAAGCTCCATGTGGAGAAAACACTGACAATGAAAAACAGGAGTTGTAGCTGGAGAGCAGAAATAAATCACCTCTGAAAGTCCTTCATGAAGGTGGCAGCATTTCTGCAAAATAACTTGGCTAAATGATTTGTTAAGGGACCATTCTTTCTCAGAGCCGAGTTCTGTCAATAAATAAGATTAGTTTTGCTTTTCAGGCCATCCTTTGTACAAATATATGTGGTTTCAGCCACTGGAAGCCCCTTTGTTAATAAGGTCATGATACAAGTTTATTGATTGAGATGTAGTGACATCTCATATTGACTGATTTGTGAAATCCTCTCAGGAGATAATTCACTTAGAAAACAGTGGTGCCTAACAGCATCAAAAGAGCTATTAACAGAAACTACAAACTGAGACAGAATTAACAATTAGGTATAAATGCATATGTGTGTATTATGTGTTCAGGTAATGAGGCACCTGTTTGAAAAGTCCTGAGGACAGAGGAGGGATTTCTCCTGGAACATCAGTGCTTGTTTTGCAGAGGAGCTGAGAACCTCTGCACTGTGACCTCTGAAGCAAGAGCCCACTGCAGCCTCAGAGCCTGGGCACAGAAAACTGCCTGAGCAGGAGCTGCAATAAACTGGGTTTGGCTCCCAGTCCTCCTGAGCTCAGCCATCTGTGCAAAACTGCCACGTGCACCCAGGTGTTCTGTTACTCATAAACTGGAAGAGGAAATAAAGAAGTGCCAAATACATGTGGAGACAGTGGGCAGCTTCTTCAGCCTTTTGTCCTTTGTTCTGATAATAGATCCCAAGCCTAACCCTTCCTCCAGGAGAAATTATAAAAGTTGTAAACCCTCAAAGATATATTGAACTGAAATACACTTGAGTTGTTTCAATATGTCCCCAATATATTTTTAATATGACCTTGACTTGTTACCTTTCTTTTAAATGGCATTAAGTTCAAAATGGCAGCTGCAGCAGACCACTGACACAGCAGATTCAAGGCAGGAGTGGAAATGTGTCTCTGCTGTGTTCAAAGGGCTTGTGTCAGGCTCCTTTTACCCTAATGTGAACTTAGTAATTAATTCTGCAACCACTCAGGTGGTGTTTTGACATATTTGGAGTAGGAACATCACCCTACAAGCCTCTTTCCCTATTTTCATCACTCAGCTGCCTGCTTGGATGTGCCTGTGCAGCTGTGAGGCTGCCTGGGGACCTGGACTCAGATTAAAAGTAGTTCAGAGGAAAAAAAAAAAAAGCAACTTTTTCCTCTGGATCAGCTCCTGGTTCAGGTGAATCAAACACCTTCTCAGCCACAGCAGAGGCAACAGCTTGGGGCTGTGGAACTTAGGCCAGCAACACTGCTGGAAACAAATGCTTGTCAAGCTGTTCCTTGGGAGGTTTATGTGGCAACAACTATTTTTTTATTATTTTAGGTGAAAACATAAAACAGACTTGCTGTCTGAACAACGGCTCTTCAGGTGTCATTTGGTATCTGTGCAGACTGGACTACTTAACAAATATCTTCTGCATTCTTTAATCTGAGTCATTGTTATAATGTATAAAGGGTTTTTGTTCACTGCTGTCCATGGGAGGTTTTTAGCCAGGCAGTCTCCCGTTGGCTACAAGCAAATATCCTTAGCAAAAAAATCTCAAGTACCATTAGCACAGGAGTAAAAACCCTTTGGACAGTCTGTGTGTGCTGAACTCACAGTGTGCCTAATTTGCTGATAAATGTACCTTGTTAGGTATCATTTTCTCCAGATTTGCATTGACCTTTTCTTGAATTTCAGCAGGAGGTTCATAGTTAAAGTACAAGATAATTAATGGCCTAGCTAATCATATCAGATGTTGTACTGGAAGCAGTGAGGGTAAAGCAATTAGGGATTAGTTCAGTAGAAGTTAATATAAGGCTAAAAACATTGTGGGTTTGGGCTTGGCCAGCAGTGAAACTTTGGAAATTTGTAGGAAGGACAAACTCTTTCAAAACAGGCATAAATTCAACGGGCTTAACACTGGTGCTTTATCAGCCACAGCCCTAAGGAAAGCTTGAGGCATCCTGTGCTTTCACTACTGGAGGTCAGGATTTTGAAGTTCACCAAATTTATTTAAAATTGGAGCTGATGGTAGGATGAGGAAGAAAAGTATGTACAACCTTAATTGCTGAAAATTGTTAAGAAAAACGGTGTGAAGGATTGTTTTGGGAGCAAAGTAGAAAAACTTTTTGCAGAGAACTTGTCTGTGCTGGCAGCTGGACCCTCCTGTGGCTGAGCAGCTCCTGGTCTTTACCTGGCACAGTAGCTGAGATGCCCCTGATGGGAGCATGACTGCACCTCTGCTGGGCTTCTTATCCTGCCCAAGGAAAATGCCTCATTCCAAAAACCCTTCCTTGCCTGCTGCATCGAGTCCAAGCTCATTTCTTCGGGTCACAGAGTCAGCTGTGGGGGCTCAGAGCCTGCAGGAGGGCGCAGCTCTGCCCACACAATGTGTCTGCAGAGAAATGAAATTCTGTTTTCCTTTTACTGCTCTTCATTCCAGGTGTCTGTGTATGTAACTCTCCAAGGCACCCTTGCAGCACCTTGCTAATCAAAGCAATATTCTGCAACATTGTTTTTTTACACTGCCCACATTTATTACAATAGAATATCCAGTGGGAGAGAGCAGCCAGTGCAGCAGAATGGTTACTGCAAATAATCGTGGCTCTGGCTGAAACAAGCAGGAGTCCAGAACATGGATTTGGGGATGTGGTGATATACCATAATAAATGCAAATAACAGAGCAGGAGCCTGCAAGACGTCAGTGCTAGAAGAAGAAATCCCTACCAGCAAAGGGCAATGCAAAAATATTCACTGCCTGGCTTAAACCAGATTTGATCATTACAAACCTACAATTTACAGCCCAAATTAGGCTTTTGAGTTGAAAACATTATTTCTACCTTAACTTATGGATGTGGAAGCAGAGAAAACACCAGAAGTAGGGACAGATGGCTTGTCATCTTTGTAAGCAGTTCCCTTAGGAATGTACCAACTCTCAAATCCAGTGAATATGTGCCACTTGCCAAGATTTGTTACAGAGCTCCACAATCCCTTGACTCCAGAGCTGCACAGAAAAGCTCTATGTGAAGAGCACAGCTCTCTGCTTGAATTGTCTTTTTAGGTACCTAAGAGAGTGATCAGAAAGTCCCATTGGAATATAGAGGGAAAAGAGTCAGTTCTAGATGCCTGATAAACCACAGAAGTCATGCACAGCACGTCTGAGGAAAACAAGAATAGTGCAATTCCTTCTGTGTCCCCTGCAGCTTTTTGGTGCTGTGTCTGACCACATCTGGCTCCAAAATATGCTGCCAATATTTTAACAAGGGCTTGCTATGGATAAAAAGTATTCCTGTCCAACCTTGCCCATTATCCAGTGGTAAACTTCATGTGCCAGTGGCAACCTGCAATGCAAAGGTAATAAATGTCTCATTTCTTTCTCTCTTGAGGGCTCTTTAAAATAACAATAAACTCCACAGTCTTTACCTTTCCATGCTGAGTTTCAAGAAAGAATTCCCTCAGGAATGAAAGGAATTTCTTAAATTCTCTTTTGTAAGGGAATTTCAGCACTGATTATTGAGGACTTCACCTTCAGCAGAGTGAGTTAAGGACTTGGGGCTGAGCTTTGTGCTGATAAACTTTGCAGGACTCCATCTCTAACAAAGGAGCTCCTGCCATGCCTGCCAGCAATAAAAGCAAACCTGGAGTTTATCTTGGCAACACTCTCACTTGCATTCTATCCAAAACTATAAAATACTACTATCAGCCCTGAATCCATTGCTTCTGAGCAATGAGCTTCAGGATTCATTTAGTGTATCATCATTAATATACACGAGAGAATGACTCTGAGTACCTTTCTTAGAGATAATGACAGTGCCTTTACTCAGGCAGGGATGGTGCCCATGAGATAATCTGTACTGCAAAACCTTCATCCTCTGTGTCCGTGGTGTGTTCATGTCCTGCAGAAATAGTAGCTGGATTAAACACAGCCTGGTGTGTGTTCTGCTCAAACACAGACCCAGGCTCTGCCCTGCACTGTGGCACAGAAACTCTGATATTTCCCCCTGCAGGCCAATTATGGCTTTTAGGAGCTCTGTTAATATTGGCCATTATATATATATATATATATACACACACTGCAGAACTTGTTTTAATTTTATCTTTTTGAGGGTGCTTGAGCAGAAACGAATCATCTGTTTTTCATGCCCAGTGCCGAATGTGGGAAGTACCATATAAAATGAGGATTAATCATATCAGGAATGGAAAGCCAGTTGAATGAGAATGGGAGTTTGTTAGTGCTTCAGTGGGATTTAGATCTGCCTTGGCATGTTTTTGGAGAGCAAGCCCTGCTGACAACCTCCTGCCCTTCTCTCCTTGGCTTGTCCACTCCACACCTCTGCAAAGGCAGCTTACAAAAATGTGCAACAAAAGCAAAAGTCCTATTTGAATGTGAAAATACCCATGATGGGTCCTTTCTTTTAAGTTCCAAGATGTAAAGGGGAATATAAGTGTTTATTTGCATTAAATTGTCAGATACAGGAGTAAAGGAGGTCAAATAAAATGTTAATACCTTTATCTTACTCTGAGACAATAATTTGTCTTTCAGCATAAATTGATTATGCTCACATAGACTTTTCCTGAGAAGGCATATTTCAGAGGGGGTCTTCATTCATATTTTTACTCAGGAACAGGGAAACAGAGCCATGGAAATTAATAAAATTTCTTCTTTGACATGGCAAGGAAAGACCAGTAGCAAGAATTTTTCCAGAGGAAAATTAGAATAGACTAGACTAGACCAGAATAGAATAGAATAGAATAGAATAGAATAGAATAGAATAGAATAGAATAGCATAGAATAGCATAGAATAGAATAGAATAGAATAGAATAGAATAGAATAGAATAGAATAGAATAGAATAGAATAGAATAGAATAGAATAGAATAGAATTTTCCAGAGGTGTGAGAGATTCCTGTTTCTGCCAGTCCCCCACAGCCAGCAGCACCCTCCTGCCCAGGAAGATTCCTTCACAGGGAAATTTTACCTGGCCTAAGTAGTTTTTTGGGAAGCAAAACTTCCCAATGGATCTATCCTGCTTTTCCTGCACTGGCAGCAGATTATTTCTTTCCCAAGAAGCAGAGAAATAAGAGAAGCAAAGGAAGGAGCCATGTCGAAATTCAATCCAATCATCCTTCTTGTCATCCCTGTGCAATCAAATTCTCTCATATTTCTTGAGGAGACACAAGGGCCATGTAATCTCTTGGAAGGAAGAGTTGATGAGGCAGAAAATGAATGAATTATCAGCAAGTGCAGACAATCCATGGGAGAACAATACAAGAATTGTTGGCCTTTTGTAAGAGAATTTGTGTGCAAGATGTGAAACCAAACGATGAAGATTTTTTGATTCCTTTAGTTGGAACTCTAAGCAGTAAGGGAAGAATTACAGGCTGGAATTTTACCAACCTGGATGGCCTGTGTTAATTATTCTGTCATGTTGGACTTGAATACCAAATTTCAGAAGTTTTCTCTCCCAGGCACTTCAGTTGTATCTATTAATGTTGTCAGATAACTTATGTTTCGTGAGAAGGCAAAATTCATTCTGTAGGATCAAATATTGATTAAATTATTTTCTTGTATTTTCATTTTGTTGAAATGAAAGGAATGGTTTTACCCACAAACTTCTCTGAGCACTTCATATGTTACAAACCCCTGTTAAAATGACATTCCAGAAAGCAAAATAATGACAGATGTTTTTATTGCCCAAGACATCTAATGTGTGAGTGGTAAATTACTGAAGAAAAAATCAGATTTTAAAAAGTTCTTTCAGATTAATAACATGGAATACTATCAGCAGCACAGGCTGGGCTTTGTTTTAATAAGATTTTTCAGCTGTCAATTTAAAAAATCCCCCAAATCAATACTTTATAGGGAGGACAGCTGCCACAAAATATGATGCCAAGAAAAACAAAGCCCTGTTTAACATCAGAATGGTTTTCCATTTTCTTCATTTCTGTGCTTAGCAGCATTTAATTCCTGGAACTATTCTGGTCCTGATTACAATTTACAACTAATCACAAAATCACTCCCTTTGGAAACTCTGCCTTTTGGCATGTTGTGTAACTAACATTATTCATGGGAATCCTAGCTCAGTTATATGCCCATCAATCACAGCTTCATTTGGATTTTTTTTTCTTAATGTTTTTTACCTTCCTTCTTATCTTGGTTTATTGCTTTCTTGTCAGAAATGGAATATTGCATGACAGCTCCATTTATATCTAATACAGAACATGAAATTATGACATTTCTAGTCTCATAAGAAGTAATGGTTGCAATGTGTTCTTGCAGAAAGTATACAGCTACATCCAAAACATTTGTATAAAATAGATGGAAGTGATCTAATTAACAGAGCAAACTCAACGTACATGAAAATTGAACTTCATTCAAAATTCCTCATTAAAATATAACAAAATAATCACAATAAAATCCTAAACTGTTTAGAAAAAAGAAATTGTTGCCCCAATACATTTACACTGATGAGACAAGTGCAGTTTCTTTTATTACCAGTCAGCATAGGATGATGTTTTCTCTCCAGTCCAGCTGAATCATAAAACTATAAACTCATCTATACATGTGTCAGAACTGACAACCTAAACTGTTAAAGGCAATCTTTGTACATAAGAAAGAATAAGGTTGTTTTACAGCACCTTCAGGACCCTCTATAAATTAAGCTCTGAAAAGAAGTTCAGCCCAAACTTATTTTTGAGTTTCACTGGTTCTACAGGAGCAACAACTCTGCTTTCAAAAACGTGGCACTTCCAGCCAAGGGCAGGACAAACCCAGTTACTCTTGGTGATCTGATCTTCTGAGGGAGTTTTCTCTAAAAGCTCCTGTGTCTGTACAAAACAGAAAGGAATTTGTCACCATCCTCTTTCTCGACATAACTCTGCTAAAACTGGAGCTGTTGTAGTGTAGAATAGGATCGATTTTCCTGCAAGCTTGGTAGCCAAACAAGACAGTAAATAAAATTGCTGTGGGTTGTCTTTGCAAAATCATTAACCATGACTTTGCTACCAGCAGCCTTTTATTTATTTTTTTTAATTATTATTTTATTTCCTATTAAAACCATGAAAAGGCAACAGGCAGAAAACGATGCCCAGGAAGTTCCACCTGAACATGAGGAAGAGCTTCTTCCCTGAGCAGTGACTGAGCACTGGAACAGAGACCAGAGACGTGTGGAGTGTCCCTCACTGGAGATGTTCCAGAACCCCCTGGACACAATCCCGTGCCCTGTGCTCTGGGATGGCCCGGCCTGAGCAGGGAGGTGGGACCAGGTGAGCCCCTGTGCTCCCTAAAATCCTGTCATTCTGTGCAAGTCCTGCAGCACTGTACTGCATTTCATCATGCTATGACATTTTTAGAGCTAACAAAGGTTTGTTGTTTTTTTTTTCTTTACCAATCTTAAGAGGAAAAAAAGGGATTTCCATTTTGCTTTTCCTGGGAATGTTTATCAGCATTTTCCCATATGATGAGCCATTAGCAAAGCTACCATGGGGCTCCAGGGGGAACTGCATCTTGTATGGGACATTTATAAACTGCAGCTGTGACTCACTGATGTGAAAGCAGAAAGGTCAGAAAATAGAACCCAGATCAGCTTCACTTCTCTCCTTTGATTGCTCTTGCCCTTTCTATAACTCCTGTGTGCCTTCCTGACTGCCACCAGTGCTCTCTGACCCCTGCAGACACTGCTGGGGACAAGCAGAGCCTGTCTCAGCCCCTTTCCCTTTTCCTCTGCCTTTCGCCTCCTGCAAAGAACAGACTGAGGCAATGGAAGGAAATTAAAAATGCTGAAGCCTGCATCACTCCTAAACAATGCTGGAGCTGGTTTGCACCACCCAAGAGCCTGGCACAGCTCTGTCACCATTCTGAGGGCACTAAAAAGCCTTAGTGACACCAAACAGCCTCACCTGAGACCTCTACCCCCAGCCCTGGGCTCAGACATTCTGATTAAGCTCAGCCTAGGTGTAAAGAATGAGGTGTAAAGAATGAAACATGAGAATTCCTCATTTAGGAATAATTTGGGGCAGCTTCCTTTCTGAGCTATAACTTTCAGTTAAACTTTAAGCAGACACTGTATTGCCCTAAAGCATCAGAAAATGGGACCCTGCCCCTAAGCCCAGACAACATCACAGAAAATATTAAAATGAAGCAGTGGCAGCAAAGTATCCTGGCTGATTATGCTGATGTACCCCCGTGTCTTTCAGCTTGGGGGAGACATTTAGGGATGCTGTAATGGATGTTTGTGACACTCAGAGCAATGCACTTGCCACTTGTGATAGCTCATTTTAGTTCACTCGCCAAAATCCTCTCTAAACTCATCCTGCAGTGCATATTGTGCTGCTGACATCCCAGGCAGAGCAGCACAGCAATGAAGCCACGAGTGGGGAGCAGTTTGCAGCAGGATCACAGGTGCAGTGGATTTAGGGCATGGAAAGAATTCCTGCTGCTCCTCCAGCCTGCACCCACAGGTGATTTTGGCACCTTGCAGAGCAGCAGGCAGGGCTTGGGGTTCAGCTGGAGAATTATGGAGTGGTGACTCCTTTCCAAATCCATTTTGTGTTGCTTTTTCCTGCTGCCTGCTTTGCTGGAATTGCAGAGATTATTACAGGAGCAGCCCTCGATTAAAGCAGGCAGGGCCAGTGTCCCACCAGGAATCTGCCTTCAGCTTATCCTGCTGGAATCAGAGCAGCAAAGTGACCACACACCAGCTCTTCTTCCTTAAAAGAAAGAAAATTAACTCAAAAATCTGTCTAATTAGTCTTAGCATGATTCAGATAAAAATATGTTCTAGAAGACTGGTTTAATATTTTTTTTTTAAATCTAGGGCTCAACCTGTTATGTAATATTTCCCAGGGTTCAGTATCTTTTGTTAACATCAGCAGAAGTCCACTGTGCTAAATACTGGTGTGTTTGTTGTGTGTCTTTGGTCTCAGCCTGATGTAACTCAGTGGGAAAGATTGCCTTCCTCTTGACGTACTGTGGAATGAAGCAAAGGGATCACTCTCCTTTTTATTTTTTTCCTAATAGATACCATATCAATACAATTTTTTCAAGTTCTGTCTTCTGAATGTACACAGAGAAAAAAATCCTCCAGGAAAAGAACTTGATGAATAGCTGCTGTGAGGCTTTGTTGAAATTAAAAATAATGCCAAATATAGGGATCAGAGCCCCGTCACTGGCTTTATTTCTTTTTTTTTTAATGTTTTGCTTGAACACTGTTTTCCTTGCACCAGCTAATGATTATAAATGGGCTGCCAGTAGCAATCCCACCACCTGTTGAGTTTCATTTCTCAAACCCTCCCACCAACAGCAGGAACAGATCCACACAGCTACAGCAAGGGAAGGAAGGAAGAAAGGGAAGCAGGGCTGGCTGTGTGCACTGAAACCAGAACAGAGGAGTGCAGGAGACCCGGGGAGCTCTGCCCCTCATCTGACCACACACCCAGACCATTCAGGCAAGAACTGACCTTGAAATGCAACTTTGGTTGAACATTTCCAGGCAGAGCAGGTATATGGGACAACATTCGGCTGTTTGATGGCAGCTTTTCATTCCAAACATCAGCATTGCCCTGCAAGCCTCCAGAAAAGCAGAAAATCCACTTCACTAAAGCATCAGTGCTCACCAGGCTCCTGGAGCTGGGCTTTACCTATTACCCAGAAATAATGGGCTCTGTTATTACCTAAAGCCAGCTACTACAATTTGGTTTATTTTTTAAATGGAAGGTGCTTTTGGTTCAGAGGAATTCCTGATCATTGCTTTTCTAGGACAGATGATTAAGGGCCAAAAAATATAAATATGTATAAATCACTTTCCTGTATCAATACATAAAAAGTCCAGTCTCTAAGACTAGGCCCACATAGCTTACAGAATAAAAAAAGCAAAAGTAGTAAGTGGAACAAACTGAATCATTGATGTATATCACTGTGGCATCATTATAGCAAAAAAGGTTAGATGTTCAAGTCCTAAATACTGCCTTTAATGAGTTCACCTTGAAAAAGACAGTATTTTCTTTTGTTTCCCTCCAAAGGATGAAAAGTCTGATTTTGTACAGTTATATAAATAACTGTAATAAAAAGTTATGTAAGTTATATAAATGCAGAGTTCCAAAGCTGTATACTGTTATGTTTCCAAGCAATCAAGATTTTTTTCTTGTAGGGAAATCAGTCAAAAATCCAATTTCTTTTGTTATTTTCAAATTGCACATGAAGAACTGCAGCTTTATTATTGCTGCCTGTCACTGCTATGATATGAGGCTGTTTTAAGGCCAGAATATGAACATTTTGGAATATGGGAGCTACTGTAGGAGCTGGGAGGCTCCACACCCTGGTGAGTGTCTGCATCTGATAACAGTGAAGTCATTTTTTTGTAAGTCCAAGTCTTGTCCTGTCCCCATTTTCAAATGGGATAATCAACAAAAATGAACAAATAATCTGCTTTTAGAGTAAGTTTAGATGGGGTATTGGGAAGGAATTGTTCCCTGGAGGGTGGGCAGACCTGGCACAGGGTGCCCAGATTTGCTGTGGATCCCCCTGGATCCCTGGCAGTGCCCAAGGCCAGGTTGGACATTGGGGTTGGAGCAGCCTGGGACAGTGGGAGGTGTCCCTGCCATGGCAGGGGTGGCACTGGATAATCTTTAAGGTCCTTTCTTTTTGGTTCTTTGACTTGAACGTTTTCACTTTCTGGCCAGTTCTCATCAGTGCTGGGAAAAATTGTTTGGTATTGAGAACTTCATTAAAGTCTACAGGATTTTGAAGGGAAGAGAGGGGTTGTTATCATGTAGCACTTAATTCAGAGCCCAATAAAGAATTCAAGAGTAAAAATTCACCTGAGGGAGCACAGACAGTGATTAAACTTAAGCAGAACTTTCCTGCTAAGTTAATAGATAATACAGGAATTAAACTCAGAGGATCATTACCATAGCTCAGCAATGTAACTTACTAAGGAAAAGCAGAATCAAGCTGCAACTCCTTTTTCTGAACCTGGTTGTTTCTTCTGGGATTTCTTCCATTACATGGATGAGATTCAAGGCCAAATAAAAGACCCTGGAATTAAAGATTTGTGCTTCAGATGGAGTTTGCTTCAAAGTCCTACACCTGACACTGACTTCCAAAAGAAGAGTGAATTCTCTCCTGATCAATACTGGCCTCTATAAATGTTTGACCACTGGGACAGGAGGACATGTATGGCCTCTGTATGGAAAAAGCTGAAAGTTCCCATTACAAAAAACCTGATTTGGCTCTTCTCTTGATACTTCCCTTTCCCCAGGTCAGAATCAAGCACACAGCTTTTCCATTTGGGAAAGATGTTCTGGCCTTAAACTGTGTCCTCTTGAGGTTCCTGGGGAGTCCTGGTTAGAACTGGACAACTGATATTGAATGGTTCCAAGCTGCCTATTAACTGTGAAAAGCATCTGTTCTTTGATAGACTTTAAACAGAGACCTAATTAAAGTTCTGAAAGAGAGTGATGCTCACAGAGGCTTTGTTTCCTTTAAAAAAAGCTCTTTAAGAGCCTGGGCTTTTGTAATTCCTGGTTTTTTATCCCTTTCTGTTTGCTTACATCCTTTAAGGCACTGATTAAAGTGGCCTGGAAGTTATTTTGAAAACTGTAAGATAATATTTCTTACTTCTGAGTGAACAAAACACTTAGCACTACTAAATGAGGGGGAAAAAAAGAATCAAGTTCCTTTGGATCTACACATTGACTGTTTTATCTGTTTTATGCTGTACCTTTTTGCATTGGCAGCTTGCACTGCAAATAATTTTTAGTTCACTGGCTGGACAAAAGTTAGAACTAATTTATACCAAATATAGCACTAATCATAGAAACAGTGCAGCCCTGAATAAGTAACAAAGAGTAAAATTCAAACAAATTCTTTCTGGAATGGAAACCACTTTTTCTATTTTTTTCTTTTAGTTTTTAAATTTTTTTTATATATATTTTTTAATGTAACTGGGTTTTATTGCATTCTTCTTTCATGGGTTGTACCACTACCTCCTAACTTTTGCCCTGCTACTGGGCTAAGAGGAACAAGAAAGGAAAAACTTACAGATTGGCAAAAGAAAAATACTTCAGAGAAGCCCTGAAGGCAGGTGAAGCATCAGCTCACTGTGAGCCCAGCAATGGTCAGCTGGAGCAGGACTGAAAGAGGAAAATCTGCTCATTGCAGCCCTGTGCATCACTGGCTTCTCATGGCTGAGAATGATCAGAATTAGGGGCAGCCCGTGTAAAAGTGGTTTGTCTTCTGGATTCCAGCTTTTCCTGTTGCCATGGTAATATTTCTCTTTCCCCCCCTTACTGGGAGGCTGTGAATATTACTTTGGGATTTTATGGAGTGATGCTCCCTGCACAGCACCAGCAGCTCTGAACTACCTGGTTGGGTGAGATAGAGAAATGGGATCATCAATTTTCAGTTTTCTGTGACAGCAATTTCTTTGAAGTCAAACAGCTCCTAAAAGCTGATGTTATCTTTTTGAGCTTCCTCAGAGTTTTAGAGGCCACTACTATGATCAAAAACATTTTCTTCAACTCGTTTTATCTTCTGCTGAGCTAGTGTTGGCCTCTTCTTCTGGGTTAGAAATTTCAGAGTGGAAGTTGCTTGGTATTTATGGCATGGATGAGCTTAAATTATTAAAGCTTATTTCACTATCTAACTTTGAAAAAGCACTTCCATATTCTTGTGTCACTTTTCTTCCAAAATAATCAGAAATGAGTGTTTTGAGCTCCATAGAAATCATTTGACACAGCCTGTCAAACTCTGCTAACTCTGTGTCAGGTTTTTAGAAGCCATCCAGTGCTATCACACCAGCTTCAAATTCACTTTAGTGACCATCTGCACAAGAAAGAAAATCAGAATTTTCTTTCAGCTGCTCAAGACTTCAAGGTTTTAATTGCTTCTGCAGTACCTGTCACTAAACTCAGTGAGCAGTGGCCCCTGTAGGATTGTTCTCAAGCCTTTTGGGTCTGCAAAAAGCGTGCAAGTAGGAAATATTTTTGATACTAAAGGAATTAAAAGTAATGACTAAAATTTTTAAAACACAGGCCTTTCAAGGGATCATTTTTGGCCCATTAAAATTAATGGCAATCCAGCCAAAGGGTGTGATGAGCATCAGGACAGGCTGTTGTCTCCCAGGTACTTTCTGACACAGTAAACAAAAACTAATGAGCTGTAATTAAAATCACATTGTTTACTATGTATTACTTGGCAGAGGTAATTTCTGCTTTCAAGTTAAAGTATGGTTCTGTACTGGAAAGTCACTCTGAGAGTGGCAATGGGAAATGGCACATTTATTTGTCACTTTAGTCTTCCCAGGTGAGTTTGCTCAGTTCAAAAGCAAAAAAAATAATTTCTTCTGCATTTTTGCTTGCCCTGTAAATGATATTTTGAAAGGGAATTTCAGCCATGTCCTTCACTGTTTATGATTCATCATCACTGAGCATGATAAAGCCCAGAGAGATCAGAGCTGAGATAAAAAATGCAAATGAAAGATACCTGTTGTAACCCTGAATTAAAGATACGTCAGTGATTTGGAATGCAGATTTCTACATTGACTCAAATTACTTTTCCATCTGGTGTTTGGAAGCTAATTCTGAAAGTGTTTCTACATCTACTTAATCCTCATGCTGAAAAAAATCACTGTCAGCAAGTGGAAGCCCCATCTAGTCTGATTAAGCCAACTTTCTCATTTTCCACTGACTGTAAACTCTAGCTGTAGAACTGATGTTGTGGGGGGGAAATAATAAAGAAAAAATAAAATTAAAAAAAGATTTCTTTTTATTCTGGAATTTTCTGTGTCTCAGGCCCGGGTCCTGAAGCTGCTGTGTGCACAAGCAGCCTCACAGACTGTCTGAGCTCCAGCCTCAGAGATGATGATAAAATCTGACAGAAAGGTCACAAAGCACGACCAGGAGCAAGGACATGTCACCAAAATGCATTTGCATTGTGTCCCGCAGGTCTTTAATCAATAGAAATGAAAACAAAGCCAGCAGTGCCTGGCGCAGGGTTCAGGATTTATAGAGAAGCTTTGCTGTCCTGCTGTGGCTGGGACAGTGACCAAAGCAGTGGCAATGCTGGAACTGGAATTGTGAATGGATAATTTGATCCAGAGTGGGTAAAGAATGCAGGGACCGTGTGGCTGTTCAGGATGTGCTGAGTGCCTGGGCTGTACCTGCTGCTCTCCCTGGCCCCCCATCCCTCTGCTTTCCCTGAAACCTGCAGACACACAACAAAACTGGGGAGGCAGGGAAGGGGGAAAAATGGATTAATTACTGAGAAGTAAGTTGTGCTTATACACTGTTGCATTTCTTCGGATCAAAGACAGTTCTTTAGAGCATACATCTAAGGTTCAGGCCAGATTGAAGGTTGTTAATCCTTCATTTATATGAGCTCTATGACACATAAAGGGCTGCAATGTAGAGAAAGACATAACAAACATTAAAATTGTTTTAATTATCCATCACACCTCTGAACCCTCTAGAGTTCAGGTTTTTGCTGACATCTGCCACTGACATTCCCTCAAGTGAAACTGTCCCCATGTCCCCACAAGTTTTCAAGATCACTGCAGGGCGGCTGAAATTACAACAGTAAAAACATTCATTTAGAAAATTTAGAGACCCCCTCATTCACCAACCCATCAGTGACACAGTACCTTGGAATTTAAAACTGCCTCTCTGAATGAGAAAAGGTAAATACAAGGAGGAGAAAGAACCTGAGGGCAGTTTGGCAGCTTTTGCCTGTTAATAAATACTGAATTGTTGAGTGGAGGTGCAGGGGCAGGGCAGCAAACTGAGGGCAACAGGGATTATCACCCCTATTGATCTGACTCCATCATACTCCCCTAGGAGTAGTTTTAGCTTTTATACTGTGTAGTAAATAATTCTGATTGAGGTCTTTTGTCTAATAATTTTCATAATAAATAATTAATTTTATATAAACATATCTAATTTTCCATCTTTAAATCCTGTGGGACAAAGCTACTTAAACTCTAAACTTTGAAGCTCACACTCCACCTGTGACAGGAGGTTTGTGCATCCTCATAACAAGAGCTACAGATATTTGTCCACTGTGGTGTTAAAACTCCCTTTTCCACTCACATCCACACGATTCCTCCAGGTTAATCATCAGGAGCTCCCCTGAATTGCTCCCTGCTGCTCAGCTGCTGTTTGCTGGAATACAGCAGTGTGTGGTTTTCTGTGGGGCAAGGCTTGAGCTGGAGCAGCTGTGACATCCCCAGGAGCCACAGCCCTGCTGTGTGTGCTCAAATTAACAAACAGCACTTGGGGCACTTTGCAGAAGAGGGACTGAATTATGCTCTGTGGAAATACCTGTGCACAAAAAGACAAAAAGCCAGGTGAAGCCAGTCCCTAAAAAGACAAGTTAGAAGGTGACAGCATCTGCAGCACCTGCCTGGGAACACAGTCGTGGCAAACCTGACCAGATTGGAAATCGATCTCTGTAATTGATGACAAACACATCCTAGCTCAGATCAGCTCAGTTTGCCTTCAGGCAGCACCACACACTCCCCTTAACGCCGATGAACTGAGCTGGTGTTTGCTGCTCACATGGGGAGAGGAAACCAGGAGCCAAGAGAGCTGCTGTGCAAGGGTTGGAGTGTCCCATTCATTCCCACCCAACTTCAGAGCTTTACTCGTCTGCTGGAAGTGTCAGATCCATTTCTATCCAGCCTCAGGGTTTCTTTCCAATGCTGGAAATGTCCCATCCCTTCCCACCCATCCTCAGAGTTTCCCTGCACTGCTGGAAGTGTCAGATCCATTCCATCCATCCTCAGAGCTTCTTTCCACTGCTGGAAGTGTCAGATCCATCCCACCCAACCTTAGAGTTTCTCTGCACTGCTGGAAATGTCCCGTCCATTCCACCCATCCTCAGAGCTTTCCTTGTTTGCTGGAACTGTCCCATCCCTTCTCACCCATCCTCAGAGCTTCCCTGCACTGCTGGAAGTGTCCCATCCCTTCCCACCCTTAGAGCATCCCTCTGCTGGAAGTGCTGCTGTGCCCCAGTGTCCTGCAAGGAAAGGGGGGAGAAGGCAGGAGCTGGAAATGCAGAAACAAAAACCTGGTTTGTGAGAAACTCCTGAGTCTGGTTACAACAACCCGTGTGTCTATTTTGTGAATCACTACTCTGTAGCACAAGCCTTCCTGTTGGATGTGGACATGCTATGGAAAGCACCTTTTTGGATATAAATCAGATTTTTCTTCAAGCTCTGTCCCAACCAGATTATATTTGTGCAGTGAAATGCTGCACTCCCTTTTGTAGGGGGCAGGTGTACTTATTTATAACTTCCATTTTCCTTCTCTGAGACAGGAAAGCAAAGCAAGCCCTTGGAATGGCAGCAGAGTGCTTGGGGAAGAGCTGGAGATATCTGCAAGGCATCATCTGTTCACTGGCAAAGGAAATAGGAAAAAGTGCATGAGGAAAAGCAAGTCTTGAGCCACATTTCCTAATCTGGAGGGACAAATGGGTGTGGGAAGTAATGACAGCCTGTAATAGCCTTGCCTGGCCATCTGGTAGGGGCTTTGTTTGCTCTGAATTTAATACCCAGTTTAGAAAAAAAAAAGTGCTGTCTGAAAATTCAGTCAGCAAAAGAGACTTCCAGGAGGAGAGAGAATTTCTCTCAGCCCAAAAACATTTGTTGGCATGGAGATTCTGTAAATACATACATGTATGTGTATATATACTTTTTTACATGGACACATATCTACATGTAAATTTTTCAGAAAATTATCAAAGATCTCTAGAGTATGCCTGCTTAGGTTGTTGGGCTCTAGTGGGTTAAAGCACTAGTCTCAGAAGAACAGGAAAAGTTTGAATTTTACACACTGAATAAATGGGAAGACATCGGCAGTAGCTTAAACACAGTCTTCAGTCAACAGCTTTAAAATAACACTTGAAGAGCTGTGAAATCAAACTTTCAGCGTTTCAGAGATGGTGAAGTAACAAAATTGGCATTTCTAACACAGTCAAGGTTGGTTCATCTGCAACTTTGGGTGTGTTTTCTTGAAGGCTGAGCTGCAGGAGGTTCCTTCCTTCAGCAATACTTTCTTGTTGAGGTCTCCACTAACCTGCAGCTTTGTCATTGCAGCTCAAAGCCAGAATTAACTTTAGGGAATCTTCATGGAGCTGCTTTTGCTGGGAAGTGAAATATCCAGCATGTTATGATCCTGTGGTTTGTGTAAGGTAACAACCCAAGGCCTGGCAGTTCTCTCATTGTATTTCATGATGCAATCCTTGAGCCTGGACTGAAAAACAGATTCTGGTGTGTCAGAGTGAGGATAGAACAGTGAGACAGTTAATTCATAATTGTAGAATGATTTGGGTTGGAAAGGACCTTAAAGATCATCTCATTCCAAGTCCCTGCTGTGGATACCTCCCACTGGACACAGGTCAGTCTTATCCTCAAGGCAAAACCTCTGGCAGCAGTCACATCTACAGAGGTGAAACATAAAAAAAACCCCCAAAGCCAACACCAAAAAAACCAAAAAACAAAAGAAAGAAAACCACCAAAAAAGCCAGAAAAAAAATCCCATGCCAAAGATTAAGGCAGTGCTCAGGTTTCATAGCAATTCAGTATTTACTGTCCTGATTGCAAAGCTCATCTCTGACTGTAGGGAATTTATTATTTGAAAGAAAAAAATCCTCATATGAAGAGCAGACATAGCACAATTTCTCCATGCACTGCAAATCATCTTGGCATGGTGACTGAACTAAAATATGAACTTGAGCTCAATGAGAATCCTGGGTGTTGACTTGATGTTAGCTTGAGGTACTGACTGCCTCCAGAAATATAAAATACTCAAGGATACAGAGACAGGATTCATTTATTCTGCAGGAAACACCCACATTCCCTAATTCAAAGTTCTCATATCTCAGTGTAAATACTTTGCCATATTATTTTTTCATTGTATTTGGGGTTTTAAACCCATTTTTCTCAGTAATTGCTAGAAACTAAAACAACTTTTAATTTGTTATTGTACTGCCTAAATAGTTTTCTTTATCCCAAAGGAAAAGGACCAGAAAAAATATTTCTTTTTGATCTCCTTTGAATAAAAGCCGGCAGGTGACCACTCCAAATGCAGAAAAATTACTTACAAATTTGGTTTTTATATCAAAGCAGTTCTCAGTGTGTTCAGACCACAAGGAGCATCCGAGTTGCTTAACAGGAGACAAAATTTTCAAGACGTTTTTAAATCATTTAAAACATCAATGCTAATGTTGGTCCTTATTTTTTGTTCTGGTAACATGGGTATTATACTGGAATCCATCTTTCTGCTCATTAACGCTCCAAGAGAGTAAATAAAAGCATGCATCAAGCAACAAATGTGCTTTTAAAGTTTTGATGTTTATGGCACAGAACCTCATAAACTCAGCCTTAAAGTGTTTTGTCAGTGTTAGACACTACAAAGATTTGGCTTTTATACTTTATTTCACAGCCTATCATTTGCCCATTACAGGCTTGTTTTTTAGTGAATTCCCACTGCATTTCATTTCTTTTTAAAAACATTTTCTTATATACTCTTCTGAAATGTCTTTATGTCTGCATGCTGGGAACATCCCTATCTCAGCTCTCTTTGATGATGTTCTCTCTGTTTAATTCGGATGCTTTTCATATTTGGTGCACTAATTGGCTTTTCACAGTCTGGCTTTTCAACTCTGCATGATAGATCTTAGTGCATTAAACCCATTTTTGCCTTTGTTTCCTCTCCCATTCTCCAGTTTTTTTCCTCCCCTTTTATGAGTTCTGAGCCATTGTCTTTCCTGTCAGCATTGTGTACTCATATAGATCAAAATAGTTTCAAATTAACTTTTTGCCCAACTCTTTCCTTACTCTGTGAAAGCTTATTTAAGGCAGACTGGCTGAAGCTATGGGATAAAATCTGGAGTCTGGACAGGAGGTGTGGAGTCAACCATAAATACATTCTTTAAAAAATTATTTGTGCCAACTAAAAGCAGCCTTCCTCATGACATTTGTTTGCAAAGGGAGAATTCCCTTGCTTCTGTTTTGTTCTTCACATCAAATGTCTTATTTGAAAAAAAAACTTAAAAAAAAAACCACCCCAAAACCACTAAAACACACCCTAAAATGTTTAGTCCCTCACTCAAAAAGGAATAAATTCCCCACATTAGATCACATTTACATTAACCTTTTATCAGCATTATGGTTGATATCAGCTGAGGAAAAATGCCATCTATAAGTTCAGGGAAGCAAAATGAAACCATGGAAAACTGAAATAAATCCTTCCACCCATCCTCAAAGGAGTGTCACCCATTCCCTCAGAGGTGAAAAAACCAAACAACTTCAGTGTTTTTCCTCACTTTTAAAAATTGTTCCAACTTATGATGGTGGCTGTGAGCAAAGCAGGGAATTGTTAGGGATTGTGGATGGGACAGGAAAGAGGGGAAGGAAATCCCCTTGTCCATAGCTCACTGCTCCTTACTTGGGAATTTAGATAGTTCTGAGACAATGCAGCAATGAAATCAATTCTGCCACGTGCCATGGCAAAATTATCTAGATGCTTATAAAATGAGACACTGGTGGAAATGAAATGTTCAAAACCCTATGGCTAGATATGGAATATATTTAATCTCTCAATATAAATGCTTATTTCTGTCCAATGCCTTACTCTGTTTTTTTCAGCGTGCTAAAATTATTTCCAATACAAGCAGCAGAGCCTGGATTTTACAGGGGAAGAAGACTTGGCAGCCTGTACCTGTTTCCTTATAAAACACTTTGTGAAGTGCATACAGTGAATTAATTAGAAAATAAAATAGAGAAATACAAATCTTTGCTCTTTATTAGGCTTACTAGACAGACTAATTAATATTGCTAGATACCATATCAGGCTGGTGACTAAGTGGCCAATTCCAGCTGGTTGGGGAAAAAGAAACTGAAGCCTAAATCACCCTGATGGGGTGAGGAGCCTGCTGCATTGAACTGGAAAAACTGGAGAGTGTTGGGTCATGGCATTGAATTTAACATTTGAATATCCATATGACAGCTCTGGGAAGGTTCCTCATGCACTGGGCAGAGGAAGAGCCAAATGTGGCTCTGGATGTGGCACCAGCCCTTCCTCCACGCTCCTGCTTCTATTTCAGCACCAATTTGGAAGCTTCATTCGTAGCTTAGAAGACAAAAATAGGCAACAGAAAGAAAAATTATTTGCGAAGCAGGGAGGATTTGTTTTGTACCTCATTTGAAAGCCTCGGAAGCCTGTGGAGAAAGGACAAAGAGCTCATTGCTCTTATTGCTGGCCTGTGAAAAATGATGAAAAATGATGAAAAATGATGAAAAATGATGAAAAATGATGAAAAATGATGAAAAGTGATGCTCAGAGGGCTGAAACTTCTCCTGTGAGCAGAGGCTGGGGGTGTCCAGCCTGGAGAAGGCTCCAGGCAGCCTTAGAGACCCTCCCAGTGCCTAAAGGGGCTCCAGGAGATTTGGGGAGGGACTGGGGACAAGGGATGGAGTGATGGGACAAAGGAGGAATGAGTTCAAACGGAAGGGGGGCAGATTGAGGTTGGGTGTCAGGAAGGAATTCTCCCCTGGGAGGGTGCCCAGCTTTGCTGTGGCTGCCCCTGGATCCCTGGCAGTGCCCAAGGCCAGGTTGGACATCGGGTTTGGAGCAGCCTGGGACAGTGGGAGGTGTCCCTGCCATGGCAGGGCTGGAATTAGATGGCCTTAAGGTCCCTTCCAACCCATTCCATGTTTCTGTGATCTTTCTCAGGTACCCACAGAGCTTCTCCAAACCAAGCACTGCCCTCAGCTCCCTGCATGGACCCTCTTCCCCCAAACCTGCATCCTCCTGGCCCCAAATCCCTCCTGCCCCCCTCCCCAGGGCACCATTCAGAGCCCTCCTGCTGCTTTCAGGTGCCAACACACCCTGGGAAAACATTTTTATTTTAGCTGCTGAGAGCAGAGTGCTCAGATGAGGGAGAGGCCCTGGGAACCACTGGAGCTTTGTGTGTCTGTAATTAAACCCAGCTTATCTCAGGCTGGGTGCCAGCCCAGCTGAGCATCACCAGTGGAGCTGCTCACTTAGCTCTGGCTGGTCCCACTCCGTGCAGGCTCCAGGCTGCTTTTTCAGCAGGGCTGATGGCATTAAAGACAGCTTTCCCCACTGAAGTAAACAGCAATGACAGCCTGAATAATTTGTAGCTTTTAAAGTTACATAGATGGTTCAGCAGACAGAAATTTTGCCCTATTTGCATCTTAAGTCGGAATATTTCCCACTTAAATTAAAGTAACTGTTGATTTATGCAGTCAAGGCAAAAGTTGGAATAAGTTACATGGTCTTTTAGGGTAATCACTTAAAAATATCTAACATAAATGGAACTGCTTGCTTAAAATAGACAAAAAATATTTTATTCAGAAAAAAAAGTAACTCCTTCAGATATAACCATCAGTATTCAAGCACAAAGCAAGCTGTGCTTTCCATCATCATCCATTTGTTCACATACAATATGAGATATGAAACACTTTTAGGAATGTTTTTTCCACAATGTTTATTTGGTTTCATTTATTTATGACAGCACAGGATGCAACTGTTGTAGGAGATTCTTGGACACCTTTGCACCTTGCATTCTTTGATATTTTATTCCAATACTGGAAGCAAAGGGATCTCAATGACAAATATAAGCATTCAAAATGAGTTAGGAAACTTGTCTTTAATACTCACTTGGATTTTGCCAGGCATTGTTCCCAGCCAAGAAAACATTTAACACATCCCTGTCTGAAAGTGTCATAGTTTTACACAGGGAAATGTCTGTGTGCCAAACATATCACCAAATAATTGAACCAAAAAACTGCCAGAATTTTCTTTTCAATAATGACAAAAAAATTAAGTAATTGTTAAATGAGAATTCTAAAAAAAGCCCTCAGGTGCTTTACATTATATGAACGGGTCACAGTGTTACAGGGTTAGTGATGACCTTGTAAGCTTGGATTTCAAACCCAAATAAGTAAAAAAAACCCACACAAACTTTCTGGATGTAAAGGCTGATGGTTTTGTGGGTTTTATTTTTTTAATATGTTCTAATTAATTTTGTACAGAAAAGTTATTTTCGTAGGTTATCTCACATAAAGTAATTTAAATTATTTTTTCTTCTGCTGTTCAACAAACTTTGCTAAAAGTTATTTCTAAACAAGACAAAAATTATAAAGCTGTTTAGTGCCAAAAAAGTTCAGCTCAAGAAGTAATTTTGTGTTCCAAGAAGCAGGAAATTGGATCCACTTTGATTTGCTGAATAAAAAGGCAGAGCCTACTGGAAGACTATAGCTTTTTATGGTTTTTTCCATTACTGTAGAAGTGCTTCAAAAGCCATAATGAACCTTTTAACTTTGAATAATCTCACCCAAATTTGCTTGAGGACAGACTCTGCCCTCTCTTGCACCTTGCTGAGTGTGCTCTGGGCTGGCAGTGAAATTGTTTCCAGTGATTCCAATTCCCAGTGATTGACTCTTGGAAAGGTTCACAGCTGATAGTGTGACAGAAGAAATTGAAACCTGAATACCCCCTTTGTTACAAGTTTTGATTCATCCGTTTTATGCCTACTTCATTTTTTAACAGACTCGTTTGTGTGGTTGTCAAAATCAAATTAAAGGCACAGTGTGCCTGCTATGCCAGACACAGTAATTCTTTCAAAACTTGCTTTTCCAGTAATGATGCTGTTCTTCCTCTTCTTTTTTTCAGGAAATGGCTATTTTAGAAGGCCATGATGTGTGTTAGCAACAACTTTGTGAATGGTTATTATTTTAAGCAATAATTCTTCTATTCGTTGGTCAAAGTAGAGAAAAACATTCGAATTTCATGAAGTGAAAAAGTGGTGCTGCTGCCTCAGTGTAGTGACCCTTCAGTTTGTGGGATCAGAGTTTAGGAGGTTTTTTTCCACAATAAAGGTCAGCATTTCTAAGAGGAAATGACATAGTAAATTTAATAAACTTGATTCAAACCTACAGAACCTGTAATTATAAGGAGTGAGGTATCTGACAGAAGAGGACCTTCCAATCCTGAAAACAAAAGCCAAACCACAGCAATACAAAAACATGCAAACTCTGGGACAGAAGACAATCCCCGTCCCAGCTGGTGCTTGTGTGGTGTGCCTGATCTGCTGGCCAGGTGAAACTTAGAAATCAGGAATTATTCCTGATCCCCCACAGCTGATACTAAAGTCTTTCAGACTTTTATAAGTCTTTTAGACAAGCAGAGGGGTGGCTGTGTGCTTAGAAGGAGCAGGAAGGTTGAATGGTTCAGCTCAGAAGAGGTCAGTGTTGATCTTACTTGTTAAACTTTTCAATTTTATAAAAAAATTAATTTTGAAGTGCTTTGAGGAAGTTGGTGGGATATTTTCTGCCTTGTCTGTGTTGTCAGAGTATTTGTTGGGCTGCTGCTGGCCAGCCCCTGGGCCAGGCTGTGCAGGTTGGTGGCCTGGCTGTGCTTGGGCTTGTGGCTCTGCACAATGAATTATGTATAAATATTTTACACTTGACTTTTCTGCTGTCTTAAGAAATTGGGAATAGCTGTACAGTTACAGACTCTTTCTTGATGGCCAGGCAGGGATGGATCTGCAGCTGAAGTTCAGGTGTAGTTCAGATTTCCATGGATTTTGCTGTGCCATTTCCCCCGCTGTTTCTTTGTTTTCCTTTCACCCTGTGAACTGAGCTTCTTCAGAAAACATGGACCCACAGCTTGGGTCCCTTTGTGAGGGTTTTGAGAAGCAATAAATGAATTAAGAACTGAAGTAAAAAGCTCATTCTGTATTCGTGGCCAGGGTAATAAAGCAGGGGGAGTGACTGGGTCCCAGTCCAGCCCAGGACTGGGATGGCACTGTGTGTCACAGGAGAGAACTTCCCTGCAGGAGATGCCTGGTGGCTTTGCAGAAGCCTCTAATCCCCTCTGAGCCCCTGGTTTCTGTGCCCTTTGTTCTGTTCTTGACGAGGTTTGTGTGCAGCAGGGCACGGGCTGGGTTTCTGTGGTGGGCTGGTGGATTCCAGCTGCTCCAGTTTCTGTTCCCAGCACAGGCAGCTCCCACTGCAGCTGCTGTGCCTCTGCTCCTGGGGTGCACCCCGGCAGGTAAATGTTGGGTGTTTGGCAGTGGATGTTTTGTACAGGCTGTGAGGAATATTACCTGACAGGGCTGGAAAGGAAACATTTGTCAGAGCGATTCCTTGTTTTCTCTACTTTCTTTGATCTTCCTTATGCATTGCGTTAAGGTAAAAAGGTGGCATGAGATGGGAGGGTGATGAATTTCTTTAATTGTGGGGCTCTCTAATAGCTTCCCTGAGGGGCTGTCACACACACCGGGGCTGCTTTTGAGCAGATCTCCTCCAGGGTCCCATCACCAGCACTTTTCCTGACAATGAAACCTCTCATCTGGAGCTCTGCTGGTACTTTACAAACATCCTTTACATGTCTCAATGCCCAAGAGAAGACAATGATTGTGTCTTACCTGGTTATCACCTGTGCAAATGAAAATCAGGCGCGGATGTGTAAGGGCAGGGTGATGCTGTCACATGTGTGGGTGGCACTGGGGCTGTGCAGCCACTGCTGCCATGAAACTGATTTAGAAACCATCTCATTCCTCCCCTCTCACAGAAGGGTTTGTGTTGGAAGGACCTCAAAGATCACATAGCTCTGGCTCAGTGCCCTGTGGTTGGTAAGAAAAATCTCATTCTAGGCTCTTTTTCTTGGGTGTAGTGAACACTGGACTTTCAATGAGCTGTTTTCATCCCTAGACTGCATTTTTAACTTTGGTGTGCTCATGGTTTGGAGCATACAGCTTTCCATAGCACTCAGCACCAGCAAGCCAAGAGAAAATTTGGATATAATTTTTACATTGTGAATAGAAATAAGACAATTGTATAACATGTCATGGTAATGGGTGAAAAGATGAATCTGGTACATCAGGCTTGCCCTTTTGTTTGAGCTTTTGAGGAGCTGTTTGCTGTTTTTTGCTGTGTTTTCTGCGTGGCACAGTGAGAGGTGGCTGCTCCAGGAGCTCATGTCTGAGCAGCAGCTGGATCAATATCAATTTCTGCAGCCCTGTGTGCTTACAAAGGCTCCCAAGGGCAGCTGGCTCAGCCCTGGTTGTGCTCACAGCACAGATCAAGGTGAGCTCAGTGCTGTTGTAGCTCCTGGGGATGTAGAGGGTGGCTGAGACAAGCTTGGAAGTGAGTGAATGTCTGACATTTGACACAATGTAAATGTGATTAAGGATAAAAAAAATTATTGAAGAGGAAAAGGATCTCTAATGCTGATGAAATCAGTCTAATATAATGCAAACAGCATGGCTGGGATGTGCTTTGGCTGTGGCTCAATGATACATTCCATGTTTGTGGTGGGAATGGGGTGGCTCTGAGGGAATTGGGAAGGATTCTGTGCTCTGCAGTGGCAGCTTTAACATAAATTGGCAGCTCCTCTGCACCTTGGAGCACTGCAAGACAAATCTGCCTGGTCTGGTACAACTGGAACAACACATGGCACTCTTGAACTAATATTTTTTTCGATTTCTGAAGAATTTCTTCCATCTCTGCTTATCTTTCTTTAGTTTTTCCTAAAAAAATACCCCAACAAACCCCCAGCCAACCCCAAACAGAACTACAGTTGTGATTTCTGGAACCTAAATTACTGATGAAGGGATGGTGAACAGCGATTGCTCTGTAATCACCATATTTAAGTCTCTGTGACTATAACGTTGTGTGATTGTATCTGTAGGAAGTAAAAGGTAAAAGTAACTAACCAGAATTCCCACAGGTTTAATCCTGCTCTTCTGGAATTCTTGGAAAAATTGCCTCTGATTCAGCCTTCCACAAGATTGTGGCTTTCCAGGGGTGTTCTTTAGGTTGTTTTGGTTTTGTACAAGAGTCTGAATAGTGAGCCATGTATTTATTTTTTTTCCAATCCCCTGTGTGTATTTAGGTGTATTTCATAATGTCAAGTTGAAATAAAACTAGCCTTGCTGATATTTAGGTCTCAGTGTATTTCCTCAAAAAAACCCATAAAAACCCATGGATAAGTCCAAACTATAAATTAGATTTGAGGGCAGAAATATTTTAGATTAGAAGTATTTTTTTCAGGCAGCTCTATAAAGGGTTGGGAGAGTTTTCTTCATTTAATTCAATCTGGAAAAGCAAACAATAGCCTGCAAGCATCCTTTTTCCTACCCAAATAGCTCTTCTGCCTTTGCAAGGTAATGTGGTTTTAGGGAGAATGAAGCCTGGAATTCTGCTAGGAGAGTATCCAAACATTTCACTGTGGTCTCTTATATTGAAAAACAGATCTAATTATTTTTACTTACAGATGTCCTTCCTCCTTATGGGAGGCACTGCAAGATAAATTGTGAAATTAGTAGATTGTTTTAATTCTCACACCTATCCATTATTAAATTACTTTTTATTAAATGCTTTTGAAATCCATTTAGTAATGTTATCTCAGTTCTTGTAACTTACCAGCAAAGAATATGAGGCAGTTCCCAATAAAATTTTGTTTTTCTCAAACTATATCAATATGAAAAGAATTTAATAAGGGACTAGTCTTGGGATGTTTGCTGTAATAAGCAAGCTTAGTTTCATTAACAGGAAATTAAAATTTAATGGCAGAATCCATGACCTAAATTTTTTATAGAGTGTGTAGTGATACAGTTCTGTGCAGGCAACCTGACTGGGTCTAGTCCAGGTACTCCTAGGTTTTATGGCAACTAATTGATAATTAATTGTTCACAATTAATTGTACTCTAGGATTGGGTTGTTCTTGGTGAACACATTTTTGGAGGTTTGAAACTAAACTCTTCAGAGGAATATCATCCTCCATGGGAATGCCAACTGTCCAAGGAAGAAACCAACAAACCAGTTTGGACACTGGTTCAGGCAGGGTTCAGTTGTAGAAGCTGGGGTGCAATCTGAAATGATCAAATGTCCCCAGACAGATTCATCAGTTCCCTTACAGAGTCTAATGAATTTGCTGAACTTGATTTACTCTCTGGAAAACAGTGATGTGAGGAGCTGCTTATGTAAGTGAGTTTAGCATCTGTGCTTACATTAGTTAGAAAAAATTAGGAAGGTTATTAATGCTTCAAATCACTGCCTGAAATTAAAAGGAAAAAAAAAATAGCCCATAATGGCACATCCATGCTGTGGTGTAATTATGTGCATCACCCTTTCTCTGATTAAATGCGATTCAAGCTTCTGTTAAAAAGAAACAAAGAAAAAAAATCATAGGACAATTACAAACCTCCCTGAAATCCCTACACCTGTTTCTGATTTATCAACTGCTTCAACCACAATCCTACAGACCTTTGGGGCAAACAGCAGCCCCAAATATGCAATATCTCCATGCTTTATTTGGGGTGCTGTAATTGCAGCATTAACCCCACAGGTATTCCATGGGTTCGGAGGCCTCTGCAGCTTTGTGATCTCGTTCTGGAAATAGGAGCAGCTGGTTCTGCATCCTCTGAATCTGCAGACCGTGTGTGAGAAGGGATGATGGGGCGGCAGTTTGGCTCTTCTCTGGACCTTGCTTTGTGCCCAGCTCTGCATTAGAAATCTTTCCTAATGTGGACAAAACTGTGTCATCTCCCTTCTCTACAGCACAGTGATCAGAAATTTAAGGTCTTGTTCTAAGTGGGTGGTGTGTGTTTGGTGTTTAAGTCAACAGCCTTGCATTTTTATATCAATATTCTCAATATAATTATTACTTTGTCACTGAATTGAAGAGCGACAGTTTTCTGGACGTGGGACAAATGTACTTTATCTCTTAAATTAATTAGCAGGAACTGCATAAAAACCAGAAATAATTTAGTAAAGGTGGGACTCCAGATGGCTGAAGGTAGAGTCAGGCATTCAGAGCATTCCACATCCTAATTGCAATACCATGCACAGCCATACGTTCTGCTGCTTTGGGGAATTTACAGATGAGCTGCACTACAATCTGCTGAGAGGCAGGATAGTCACAGGGCTTTATTGTCACGGAAAAAGCAAAATGTCTATTGAGGAAAACTAATTGCTGACAGTTTTTGAGCTGGCTTTGGTGCACGATACATTTGTTCTGCCCTGTAGATTCTTGTTTCAAAAAATCAGGTACCCACGTGCAAATAGAACATATTGCTCCAATCTCCATGGCATTTAAGTACAATTTCCCTCCAGTGACTCCAAGCTCCCATTGTCAGTACAGGTGTTCAGCTGGCAGTGGGATTTTTCCAAAGGTTCTCTTTCAATGCAGCTCTGGTGAGAGACCCTGCATTGCACAGCCCAGGTCCTGAATAACAAACTAATGTGAGAGGCTTTAAATTCTGTGCTTCAGCACGTCCCCCTCCCCTTTCACGGGCCAGCAAGAGAACAGAGTGGTCCAGTTTCTCCTTGGGGACGTTCTGGGATGCTGCTCTCATCTGAGGGCAAAGAAAGAGCTGTAATTCAGGACTCTGAGCCAGAAACACCTGCAGAAGAGAAGGGAATCCCCAAACACCTGCTTCTCATCTCCAGTGGTCACTGTAGCATGGTTTTATTCACAGCATTTTTCTCCTTTTGTCTTTCTCTTACTGAGGAAAATCCAGCAGGCAGTGTCGACATGACCTTCAAGACTTCAAATATCCTCTCCTAACTGGCTTAAAGCCAAATTACAGCCTGGCTGCAAAGTGCTCACCTGTGCACTTAAAATGAGGGGGGTTTATGCCACAGACTAGTTTCCAGAATGATTCAAGGCACCCCCATGCAGTGATGTGCAGAGTAATTACTTGCTGATAACTGAATACTAGCAATGCATTCTTGGTAAGTCACAGATGTAGAAAAACTTGTACTGCAGATTAATGGTTTCTCCAGGCAGCAAGGGGATCTGGAGCTTATGTGAACTTAAATTTTTTTGATAACTTTAATTAAATTTTTAAAATAATTTAAAGATTTTTTCTTTTTTAAAGCTTTAATTTTTTTTTCCCCCATGACCCCTCATTATTCATTCTCTTCACAGTGAAAAGCCATTTATCAGGCTTTCAATGCTGATCTTGGCAGTGGAGAGCTCCTGCTGAAGGAAGGGCACTTCATGTGTCACAAGAACTGGAAGGTCATCAGTCTTGGAAGGGTTGTGCACAGACATTGAGGTTGTAGGAGGGAATTCAGCAGCCAGACAAAGAGAAAATGTGTTTGCAGTGATTAATTAGCTGTGCCTGATGTGCTCCTCTGATTTGATTGCCTTGGCTTGGGCACCCAAGGAAGTCATGGTTGCCACTGGGACACCTTGTCAGTGTGGAAAAAGCTGAATGCACAATTTAGATCTGAAATAGGAGGAGTTGTGCATGGATTGACTGAAATGGAGCACAGGCTGTGCCTCCTGGGATCTGCAGTCCTGCCTGGGCTCAGGGGAGAATAAATTTTGGCTCAACAGGGCTGTGAAAAGGTGAGAGCATTCAAAGCTGGGAGACCACACGTGTGAGATGACCAGAGGTACCAGGAGTGTCTCCAGCTCAGTGGGTGAGAATCATAAAATAGTTTGGCTTGAAGGGACCCTCAAAGGTCACCTCATCCAGCCCCCTGCAATGAGCAGGGACATCTCCAGCCAGACCAGGCTCCTGTCTGACCTGGCAGGGATGGGACATCCACCCACCCTGTGCCACAGGTTCATGGAGTAATCCTGACAGAGGAACTGTTTATATCTTCTCCTCTAAGTAAAATAAAGCAAAATTTGCAATAACAAGAAATTTAGACCTTGGAGAAATGATTTATTTGCAATATTAATGTAGAGGCTGCATAATGTACCAGGGGAGCACTGCCAACACAAATTTGACAAAAGAATGAATGTGGATTATAGGAATAAAACTATTCAACCTCCTCTTGGCACCTGCTATAATCCATCAGACCTCTGGGAAATTCAAATGTATAAGCAACTCCTGGAACAAAACAATCATTATTGCTTTCCTATTTTAAAATTTCATGTGCCTAGTCACGAGGGGGAAAAAAAAAACAACAAAAGATCTGAAAATGGTTACAGATTTATCTCCTGCCTTATTTAGGCAGCTCACGTCTCAGATGGGAGCGTTTTAGTGCTGAAAATTGATTTCTGGACAAAACGGGGATCAAAGAGGTAAAAATTGGAACTCAAACCATGTTTTCATCATCAGCCAGACTTGAGGCAGCTGCATGGTGGGAAGGCTTAGCAGCAGCCTGAGCTGTGCCTTGATATGATAAACCTGGCTTTTCAATCGGTGAGGGAGGATCAGAAACGCTGTGCCTGCCTGACACAAAGCTCTGATCACGGAGAACTTGCTTGGAGGGTTGAAGTTTTGTTTAAAGGAATGTTTATGGATTAACTTTGGAATAGGAAGGTTTTGTGCCATGCCTGGAGCTTTGTCAGTGGGCATAAATTTGACAGAAAGGAGCATGAAATTCAAGCTGTGCTCTCTGACTAACCAGAAATGCACAGTTTGTACACTTGGTGATTCAGGGGAGTTATTTATTTTTTAAAATATAGATATTTGCTATTTTTTTTAAAGGGACATGCTTAGTTTTAGGGGGATGTTTTTTCTAAGTCTTATCTGAAAGCTGGAGCTGTCCAGAGAAGGGTGATGAAGCTGGGGAAGGGTCTAGAAAACACATGAAGGGCAGTTGAGGGTGTTTAGTCTCTATTAAACGACACAGAATTTCCAGGGAAATTACACATGAACCTTGTGAAAATGTCATAATGTATTGCATGGAATCTATGACACATGACACAGAAACGAGTTAATTTCATTAAATAAATCAGTGCAAACTCTCTATATATATTTATGCATGTTAACTGTGCTCCTGCATCTACAAGTCTTCAAGATCTAGGGACATGGTCCAGTCATAGGCAGGAAAATTCTTTTACAATGATAATAATAACCAAAGTTGCCTTCCCAAAGCAACAAGCTACTTTTATTGTTTTGCTGTAGAAAAACATACTGGTTACATAAGGAAACAAAATGCTAATGGACTGATGATTCCTAATCTCAGTTATTTAATAAATACCTTATTCAGCTGATCAAAACATCTATTGTAAGAATAGTGAGATGTATTTTTTTAATTCCAGGGTATGTAACTATTTTTAAGTAGGTGAATGAAATCTGTAGGTGGTGAAAAATAACCCCATACAGAAGGAGCAGCAGGTGTGCTGTTATTTATTTCTCTCTGTCTCCTGTAAATCAAGAAGTCTATCTCAAATGAATCAGATTCTGGTGAAAACACTCCCAAAATGACAGAACCTTCCCTCTCTAGTTCTTCCAGATGAGGCAATGTTTCTCTCATCCTCTTTGTGACAAAGCTCTTACTTATCCTCAACATCATTAGGTGCTCACTTTGCTCACTTCTATTTTGTTGATATCCAGTTCCTGTTTTCTCAAATGACTGCATTAAAACAAAATATTAATTGCATAGAGGCTGACCTCTGATAAGCTTGCATGCCTTTAATTTCCTCTACCCTGTTTATCAGCTCTTCCTTACAAAGTGCCTGGAAAAATAAAAAATCTGAAGTCTGGGACAATGCCAATATTCCAGAGGTGAAAGGATGCCTTCTGAGAGGGAGTGGTGTCCTCCAGACCCCCAGGGTTACCAAGGGCTCCGAGTGTGATGGCACAGCTCCAGAGGCTGCCCCTCTGAGTAAGGGAAGCATTTAGAGCTTAGCTCAATGCCAACTGCAGTTTTTGGGAATTTCCCACAGCCTCAAGTGTCTGAGGATCTGCCTCTTAAGCCAAACCACTTGTCACCTTAAAGTCACTGTCAAATAGAGCAGAGCATGAGACTGCAGCTGCCTGTCCTCACCCCTTGGATGTGCTGGGCCAGCAGGGCCACCCCAAAATTACCCTGGTTTTCCTCTGACCCCTTCTGCTCCTATCCCCCCTCCTGGGGGATGGCTTGTGAGAGAAAACTGACTCCTTTGAAGAGCTGAATGAGCAAACACTGAGCTGGTACAAACTTTAATGATGTTGAGATGGAGCCCCTGAGGCCAGGAAGTGACCTATGGCTCAGTGTTCTTGCCTCCACTTTTTATACACTTAAAAGAATACAATCTTTGGGAAGTGGAGGGGGAAAGATGTGCTTCTCTGGGTTACTCAAGGAAGCTATGGAAGAACAAGCACAATTGGGCTTGCTGAGCCCTTCTGGTGCTTTTTGGAGGATCTTGCATTTTATTCATTGTCCTGTGACATTGAAAGAATTTTAATATAATGTGTGTGTGAAATTTATCTGTTGGTGTGTTGTCCTGTTCAAAACAAACAGAATTGTTGTATGAAGCACCAACTGTTTGCTGAGTGAAGCTGACAGGTTATAATGGTTGCAGCTGAAAAAATGGGAGAAGTTGTTAGAAACTGAAGATAAATTTCACCAGGGTGAAAGAGAGTAAAAGATTTGTGCCTTTATGGAGGGGCTAAGTTCCCTGCTATCTCCTTGATTAAATTAGACCTGGCAAGGATGTGATGAGGCTTTTGGGGGGGAGAAAAACAGTTCCTGTAAGAAATAAAGGAATTCTTTTAAGGATAAGCCATTCAAAGGATTTTGAGTTTGAAAGTAACTATGGTAAAACTGGTACCAACTAAAGACTCAGTTGTCTGCTGGAACAACATGAACCACAACTCGTGTCTCAGTTTTTTGCTGTGGTTTTGTACAAATGGATGTAAATAACCAAAAAACAGGATGTGAAGCATAATTGTCCCACTTGGGAGCACGGTGCTGAGTTATCAGGGACACATTTGAGCTCCCAGTGTGGGACTCAGGGAGCTGAAGAGATGAGCAGACTGAGTCAGTTGTGTTTTCTTGGGGAATTTCCAGCCAAACAGTTGGTTACTCCATCCCTGGCTAGTTTATCAATGTCTTTTTACACTGTTGATCCAGCCAGATTGCTCCCAGGCTCAGCACTTGTTTCTTCTTATGTGCTGCACCTGGCATCTTATGGAGAACGGGTAGAAACAGTTTTCTTACCTAGGGAATCCTTATAAATAAAGCCAATTTAGGAAATAATTTGTGCCTTCAAACAGTCTGCTGTGTTCAACCACCACTTGTGCTTTCTTCTGATAAATGTGGTCAACTCATCTGCTGTCCCTGCTCTGTAAAGGCAGTGCCTTTTACATCCACTGTGGAAAACCTACATGACCTGGTGAAAAATAGCCAACAAATTCCAGAGGACTGTGATTTAAATGCAGTTTAACAGTACCACTCTAAGCCAAGAAGTTACAAATGCAATTTAAAAAAAATTATCCTGAAACACTACTTTCAATGCTATTTTTTTCACTCATCAGCCTAATCTTGCTGTTCATGGATTTCTAGCAATGGCAATTTTGCTCTGTATTTTGATTTGGAAAAGGTGAGCAGAAATATTGTCCTTGTAATTGCAAACTTAACAGCAGAGAAAGTAGAGACAACTTGCCTGATTTCACCTAAAGATCTCTCCAAGCAGTATGATGAATTTCTGCCAAGCCATTAGGAGAATACTTTGTTAAAAAGTTGCCCTTGCCTAAGTGTTGTTTTTATGGAGCAATTATAATTAGTTAGGACTGCTCCAAGTGTCAGCCAGGAGTCAGGGTGCTTCAGGGAAATAAGTCCAACAAGTTTATTGCTTCCCAGTCTGGAGTGCTGGCCTGCCTCAGCAACCTGCAGCATGCCAAATAGTTTCTGATGGGATGAAAACTCAAATCTTATTACTTCTGAAGGTCACAGCATATTAAATGTATCACAAATATACATAAACAGCCGTAAAATGCAAATTCACTTCCTCTGTCAAGCAATATTTCCTGTAATATATTTCTAGTTGGTTTCTTTTACTTCACTTCTGCTGAAATCAGGTCTGTAAGATTTATTTATGGAGTGGCTGAGTTGGTGTCCCTTTGTTTTTTCTTGTTTTATTTATTTTAAAGAGCTCCATTTACACCACTGAACTTTCCAATTCTATATTTATTTATATCAAATAAAACATAGTGGTTTTCTTTTCCCCTTTAGTGAGAAATAATATTGTTTTAATACAGCCTCTGATTTTTTTTTTAACTGAAATCTACTTTATCATGAGGGGTGGCTAACTATTAAATTGCTGCAGCAGCATGACATGAGGTGCTGTTTTCATTCCTAGGTTAGAGGTTCAGATCTGTCTGTGACAAAGAGAAGATGCTCCAATGTATTGGTGCTGCCCTTATTGACAAATAGTGACTGGTGGCCCTTCTTGGACTAGAAGGACCCAGTCCAGGATACTTTTTTTTATTTTGTCTTTCATATTTGCTGACTTAAAGCTCCAGGAGTGTTCTCTTAAGAGATTACCTATAACCTTGGTGGTGGGTTTTTTTTGCTGACAATAAAAGCTATTTTTCTCTTCCAAAAAGCAAGTTCTTTCCCAATATATTTTCCTCTCTTCCACTGAAAGAAAGAAGTCTGAAAATAAGAATTGCAGAGACCCTTGGAGAGAGAAAAATGCATAATCACAACTTATGCCTGACTTCTTTTGTCTGAGGAGGTGTGATATGTTTTATAGGTATTTAAGCTTTCAATAAAATTTTCAGCTGCCTGAACTCACAAGAAATGGGAGAAAAATGTTTTTTGGTTTGATACTTAGATTTTTTAATACTTTTAGTTGACAGGATTATTCATGAAGGCCCTTGGAAGCTTTTCTGAGGCTGTTTTTGGTAGGCGTTGCCATTATTCACTAGGGTAAACTAGAATTAAAAACATTAGAGTTTGGGTTTGCCTTCCAGTAATTTGTTTGATTTTATTATATTTTATGCTTGAGTTTGCTTTGGCTTGTTAGAAAAATATAAATTAGTCTCTATCCTTTGTATTTGAAAGAATCCCCACAACCTGCAAACAGAACTGGAAACTCCAACAAGAATCTTCTTGTCTGTCTAAACCATGATTTATGAATGTTTCTTTATTTTTTATAAATCCCAAACTTAGGGCTGAAATTAATAATCTTTTCTTTCTCTTTCATTAATGAAAGAAGGCTATGAAGCTTTCATGCAGGTTTTTGGTTTTGTGTTTGAAGACAAGTGGAGAAATTTGGGCACTCAGAGCAATTTTGTACATTGCACATCTCCTAATCTCTAAAAAATGTGCAGGCAATTTTATGTTAATGAATGTAAATTTATAAAAAGCCAGGTTTTCTGTTCTGGCCCAAGGCTTCTGTTGGAGAAAAGAGCTGTTTCAGATGCTCCTTGTGGAGCAGGGGAGAGGAGGGCACCTCAGCTCTTGCTTTATAAATGCTCAGGAGGTGAATGGTTGTGTTTATTTAAGTACTGTAGTGTGAATTCCATACAAGTATTTTATCTACTTAAGACTTAAATGAACCTAACGTTTGGAGGAAGTTTCTCTGTCTGAAACTCCAATTTTAAAAGCAGGTTTCTGATGTAAGGCATCTCTATAGTCAGTGGAGAAAAACTGACCCTTGAGAAGTCAGTTCATCAGGAATAAGGTGGGAGAAACTTCATCTGGTTGTGTTTCTCCCCCTGGATTATTTTTGGGGGGCATGGAAGGAAGGAGGTGACAGACAAGCACTGGGTTAGTGTCTGCAGGCAGTGGAACTAAGAACAAGAACAATTCTGCCCTAAATAAGCAGCTGCAGCTTCCTGACTTCAGTGCAATTTCTGCTGTGGCCATTGGTCAGGAGCCTGATGTGCAGGTCAGATCTGATGCTAAATATGTAGTGACTGGCATCAGAATGTTTCTTCCCGGTTTTCTACTGCAGCTGTTATCAAATTACTGAATTTTCCACCCTTGTGTCCGACTGCTGTTAAGGGGAACAGTCTGCCTGCCATGATTGATAGTAGCTTTTCCCATCACTGCTGCCTTCTGATTTCATTTTCCAGGCATGTCTACATCAAATTTTATTATGAAAGATTCCTGCTTTGTGATTTTTATTATGCAGAGAGAAGAATTAAAAGCATAAGCACTTTTGTAATAAAGCAATATGTAGATTTCCAGATTCATGTTCTGAAATGCTCACTGACTTAAAGACAAACACAGTGCTTGAGGCAGAAAAAGGCAGCCTTGGAATTATGAGTGTAGGCTCTGGGGAATCCAGCTGAGACCTCTGCCAGTACAAACAGGCAATCAGAAAAATATCTGCCCCAAAGGGATTCAGATTTATAGACAACACAGGCAAGCTGAGCATTAGGGAAAAGTCTGAGGGGATGTGACTTGGAAGTGACAGAGCCAGACAATGGTGGACATGTGGTGTCCCAGAGCCTCAGCTTCTCCCAGCTAAAGAGCTTTTGCTGTGGGAGAAGAGCAGCCTGGAGCAGCAGGACAGGGCTGTGACATCCCTGTCCCCTGTGAATTCTCCTCTGCACCCACCCGGGCAGGGGGGAGTGCTGAGGAGCTGTGCTGTTACCAGACACGATCGTGATGTTTGCTTTGTCTTTGGCTCTCCAGCCTTGCCTCCCTTGGTGCAGGAGCCCTCCAGACCCTGCCCAGCACCTGGGGCTCGCCAGCTTTGCCCTCCCACCCTCCAGAGCTCCCCTCCATGGATGGAGCTGCTCCTCAAGCCCCCTGCAGCTGGGTCAGAAACTCCAGGAAAGGATGGACCCAAGCAACAGAAAATAGAGCAGAGCTGTGGAAACAAAGTCAAATAACATATAGCCTGGGATTTCTAACGAGATTTGAAGTATAAACTTGGTCAGCTTTCTGTGAAATGTGAGATTTAGAGCTTCAGCTCCTTAAAGCTGTTTTCTATGCAAGTTGCAAGTTAAGAGAAAAGAACAAAAAACTTTAGAAACCAAGTGTAAGAGTTGTGTGGCCAATGCAGAGGGGGAAAATCCGACCCTGTTGAGTCTCTCTGGCCTCTTCTAGGGGGTGTAGGAGGGCTGGGGTCATTGTATTCACACTGGTCTGTGACAAACAGTGACCCAAAGCAGAGCAGGAGTGCTGCCAATGCCATGCTGTGCCCAACACTTTGGATTCTGACACTTATAACAGTCTAATAGTAAATACTGGTGGGTTTTTTGTTTTGTTTTTATCTTTTTTTTTTAACTTTCTCTTCCATAAGAGACAGTATTGATGACTTGGATATATGCACTACAAACATGTTAGTGCCAGCTCATTTGCTGTCAGCAAATTGCCTCCTTGTTAAAGAAGAATAATGATGGCTCAAATTATAGTTGATGTTGCATTGCAAATAACGAATATCATAGAGGAGCTTTGGCTATGATGTTGAATGTTCTTTCTCTGGAGTTTTAAGTGTAATCACTTAATGATGGTGATATATGAATAAGGCAAGGGGAAATTTTATAATGGTACAGAGAAATAAGCTACAAGCACAGATCAGTTCCAGTACAGGAGGAATGAATTATCTTACCCATGAAACTGCCTCAGACTTGCCAAGTACCTCAGCTAAGATGCCTTTTGCGTGGTGTGTGATAAAGATTTTGCTAACCTGAGTCAAACTTGTTTATGCTGTTCAATATATTTTTCTTGTATTTGTTTATTAGTTGTGCATTATGCATGCAACTTGTACAAAACTGCATGGAACAGTTTTGTGCCAATAGAGTAAAAAAAGCAAACTTTAAAACCAAATGAGTGTTATGTCTGTAAATCCCATGCCTCTGAGTGATGCTGAGAGGTGCCAGAGTGTTAATCTGGAAGATGTTTAATCCTGTCAAGGAGCACAACCTCTCAAACAAGCTGTTCTTGAGAGTACCAAGACTGAAATTTTCATTTCCTAAACAAGAAGTTTTTTATGGAGCAATCTGGTTTGAGCAGCTAAGGATTTTAATAAATAAATTTGTTCCTTAGTCTTGTGATGCAGCTATCATGGCATTTAGAAATGGGCCTTTAATGACACATTGTGTCTCAACACTCCTAAATATTGAGTGAGAAGAGCATCAATCCACTGATCTGCCTGTCAGACACCTCTGACTAAATGCATCCTCAAATTAGGTGACCTCATACATTAGCAAGGTTTATTTCTGCAGCTGAATTCACAGCTCATTCGCTTACCACTCAAAGAAAAGGGAGGAAAACACAAAATCTAGCTTTTCTTCTTTTTTTCTTTTAAAGGAGTCCTGGCTTGTTGACCAAATTGTGTGTGCATTTTCTCCCAAATAAGAGTATTTAGTCAGTGAGGTGGGACTGAGAGAATAATAGTATTCATCTGACTATACATCTGAAACCACTTGAATTAATTCTATTTCATGGTGATAAAATACCCATATTCATGTACTTGTTTTCAATTTGTATGAGATAATGTCTCTCTTCCAATGCCAATCAGCAAATAATGATATCAGTGCATGGAATTAGCCCTGACCAAGGGGAACACTGTGTAGTTTGTTGTACAAATAGTCAGACTGATTCCTTCCTTCCTATTTTTTTTTCCCCAGCTCCCTTTAAGATGAAATTCTGTGAAGTATTAAACACACAGGGCTTATTCACTTGTTTTGTGTTGGGCAAGTGAATTCAGGGCTTGTGGGAGATGCCAGATGGGCTCTGGGAGAGACAGAAGGTCTCTGTGTCCCCACCAAGCAGCAGCAGAGTGTGTTTCCCAAATTGTGCTGCCAAGTGCCTCAAACCTGACCCACAGGTAAGAGGCTAATTTTGACACCCCTTCCATCCATGTTTAATGGGTGAATATGAATGTCCTGAATATTCCCTTTCCTCCTGGTGTGCTGCTGCTCAGCATGGAGGTTTAGATGCTGCTCCTCTTCAACCATCCTTTGAGACAAACATTCCTTGCTCTCCAGAAAAGATACAGCAATGATTGCACTGCTTGGACTGCTAAAAAAAAATAAAAAAATTCCCCAAACAAAAACAAAACCAGAACGAAAAAGCCCCATAATTAATTTCCCTTTCAATCCTGAGTGCTTGAAAACAACATACATAAAACTTAGAGTTTCTGGTAGCTTTTCCCATTTCATATTGCTGGTTTTGGTGAGTAAAGAGATTAATTTCATAAATTTATTCTGTTGTAGCCTGGTGCAGTGGGAAAACAAAAGTCTGTATTAATTTAAGACTGAAGTTTCTTCTTGAGTTAATAAAAATTTTCCAAACCACAATATTCTTAACTAGAGAGTTCTTGCTGGACTCCACAGGGTCAGGGTATTGACTGATTTCAGTTTAAGCCATATTTTAGTTTAATTTGTTCTCCAGTTGTCATCAGTTGAAAGAGTTTAATGAATGTGGGTGAAATTGAGAGCTACACTGTGTTTTCCTGAGGAATACATGTATAAATGTTTGCAGTGACTCTGGTTTTTTGCTGCATATTTTGTGCAGCCCATTTAATAAAGCTTAGCAGAGTGGATTTGGTTTTCACATTGTGACTTGCTAAATTTATCTTGAGAATGAAATGCCAGCAGGAAATTTCTCAGGTTCTGCTTTTTGGTGATTTTCATAATGTTTTTTAAATTTGAAGGAAGATGATTAATTTAGATATTTGGGCAGAAAACAAAAGCTGCAAGGGAAACAAATTGGATTACATTGGGGGATTGGAGGGGAGCTTTATTTCAGACAGAACAAAAACTGTAATTATGTATTATTTTATCTATTTTGTGGCATAGAACTTTCTGAATAATCACAACAGGACATCAATCATGGCAAGTGTTACAGTCCAAACCAGACTTAGCAGTTTTCTTTCTGGAATATGCCTTCTTAGTCAGATAATCCTTATAAAAACCAACTATTGGATGCCTGCTAGAATTCCAAAGGATTGGTATGTGAGTGTGTGCAGGAAGTCAGCTAAGTTTGCACCAAATTCTTTAATTAATACATAGTTGTTTTTGTTTTTTTTTTTTTTTTTTGGTTTTTTTGTTGTTGTTGTTGGTTTTTTTTACTATAGTTAGTCAGAAAATGTCAGTGTTCTTCATGGGAACAACTGAGATAAATCATAAAGAATGGTTTGGGTTTGAAGGAACCTTAAAGATCCTTGAAGTTTTAACCTTCCTGCCCTGAATTTGGACGGGGTTAATCCTTTGAGCCCACTGAATATTTTAGGCTTAGTTTTTCTGTCTCCAGTGCACAAGCTCATATGAAATTATAGAAGCAAAGCAATATATTGACTTCCCTCTGAGCACAGAGATTTGAAATAAGCTTTTACACCCAGGTGGCTCAGCCAGCAGAATTCCAACAATAGAGACATCTTGGGCTGCTAGATCAATGTCTCATGCTAATGAAGTTTGTTTGGAATACTATGAGGGTGAACCCTTAAAATCAATCTGTTTGTCTTTAGGCTAGAAAAAGGTAGTGTTGAACATTCATCCTTCCTGCCTCTTATTTTGGTGTTTAGTTCTTTCTGTTAATTATAGTTTCAGTCTTGTTAATTATTATTTCAGTCTTACAAGGTCTTGAAGCTGCTGTTGGTTTGGTTGCACAGTGTAAAAGAAGAGAGGGAAAGAATCAGTCCTGAGATGCTCTTGCCCTGCTGTCCCCAGAGCAGAAAAAATTGAAGAATTAAAGGGTGTGGAGGAGTGGAAGTGAATTGGGAGGAAAGGAGAAATGAGGGAGCACTGTCTGTGTCCTGAGGGAACCTGCTCAGAATTCTGACAAAGCCAAATTTCAGCCCCAAGTGGCTGTTTGAATTTGAAATGTTTTTGTTTTGAGGCATTGTGATCTCAAATAAAGCTTCAAATCCAGGGCAGGACTCTGCTTTCCAGACAAAAGTCTCGACAACACTGAGAACACTCGAGTGCTTTGGAGCAGTGTCAAGGCTCTCTCTCCAACATTCCTCACTTGGAGGTGGACAAAATCCTGGCAGGGGACACAGGCAGGACAGCTGGCCCAGGCTGACCCGAGGGATCTGCCTTATCACAGGATATCTGCTCAGCAGTGGGAGCCAAGAGAAGGGGAGTGTGTGTGCTCATTATTACAACATTTGTCTTCTGGATGATTGCTATGGGTACTGCAGCCCTCCTTCCCAGGAACTGGCTGGACACTGCCTGCTGGGGAGTAGAGAACAAATCTTGTGTTTTGCTTTATTAAACTGCCTTTGTCTTGACTCATGAGGTTGGGGGTTTTTTCCATTTTCTGTCTTGCTGAGGAGGGGAGTGATAGAACAGCTTGATGGGCAACCAGCAGCAGCCAAGGTCAACTCACCACACAGAAAAGCTGAAAAGAAGGGGGAAAATGACCATTTTAACTTGTGTTGTAATGAGACTTTAAACCCCTCAAAACGCCAAATTAGAGGCAAGCCTGCTCCTCCTGCCTGACCTTGTCACCTTAAAGCCTCCATCATTAGTGCTGTATTCTCCAGGTACAGATGCAATGCCCTGGCAGTGAAGGTTTAAGGAATTTGCCTCTGGCAGAGCTGATGTGAGCTGCTCCTGCAGTGCTGTGTGTGCAGTTACCTGACCTGTCTCCATGAGCTGGAGAGAGCTGTGCTGCCACAGCTCCCAGGGCATGGCACTCTGTTTTTGGAGCCACACATTTAACTGAGGAATCTTTGTTTCACAGCCTGCCCAAGGACACACACGGATGATCCTGGTGCAAATAGAAGCAGGGATGAAGGAGCAGAGGCAAGACCCTACAGCCTGCCATGGGTATGGAACCGTGGAGGTTGATGTGGTATGAACTCTGATCCCAAACTAGGGACTGTATTTCTGCTGGCACTGACTATGCCTGAAGAGAAAGCCATAAAAAAACCCCAGACCCACCTTATCTTTTCCAGGCAGCCCATGTGCATGCAGCCCATATGAAGTCCACCTTGCAGGTGGGTTCTGATGGCTGTGGTAGGAAGCTGCAGCCCAGCTGCACCTTGGGGCAGGCTCTGTGTGCCTGTGGCTCACAGCTCTGCTTGCCACAGCTGGTTCAGAGATAAATGTTCAGTCTGAGCCAGCAGCAATGACAATAAAACACCCAGGGGCTCTCTCAGAGGTGGAGATGTAACTCTTCCCTTGCTTACACAGCATCACTGTTGCTCTCGGTCAGATTTATGGGGTGTGTGAGGCAGTTTTCCCTGGAAATAGCAATAAGAACCTGTAGAATAAGCACCTGAGGAAGAAGCCTTTCCTCTGGTGCAGCCAGAGGTGTGGAAGGGGCTGTGCCATGGAGTGTGACAAGAGGGGATTTTGATTATGGGATGGCATCGTAGATGACCCCTCTGGTGTAAATGGAGCCAACACCGAGTCAGCCAGCAGGAGAGCCTGGGGGGAAAAAAATACCTTTATTTCTTTGGGGTGCAGTGATGGCCATAATGAAGTTTGCTCACAGGAACTCTGCAAGCATTGGCTGCTTTAATGTGCATGAAGGGCTTTGGAGATGGAAATGTCTGTGTAAATCCTGATGTTGTTGGTGGTGACAATGCTGGTTTAGAACCTGGGTGGAATTAGGGACTTTTTTCTTGGGGTAATGGACTAATTTTGCTTTATTGCTCTGCCAGGATTTACCCTTCAGCATTGCTGTGCTGTGTCTCATAACTAGAATTACAACATCCATAGCAATAACTATTATTTCCTCAGTTCCTACTGGAAAAAGTCTGTGTAATGGCCTCTGAGGATAATGCTTCTCCCAAACCTTGTATGTTACCAGTTTACACAAAATTGAGTCTAGACACTGCAGATTTTTCAGACTGTTGAAATACAGATCCTTTTGAATACAATGAGACGGGAGATGGGAATTTAATGGCAGAAAACATCAACATTTCAGCTTTTTATACAGTATTAATTGTCTTAGCTGGGGCAATGCCAAATCTAGCTTTCTATATGTATTTAAAATAGCCTGTTACCATTCAATTGCTTTTGCCAGACCTTAAACACATCCTAGTTTGAAATCCTGCTATCTCTCCAAAGTCTGTAAATCAGGTTTTAAAAAGATGAAGCAGGATGCCAAGAATCACTCTTCAATGGAAAAATGAGTTGAAAGGAGCAGGGTGAGAGGAAAATGTTAACTGTTGTTCATTAGAGATGCCAAGGCAAGACCATGAGCTGAGAGTTGGGGTCCCTGGCTGCTCTGAAGTGCTGCTGGCAGGGGAGCAGAGCTTGAGGGGCAGCACCTGGAGCAAACAAATGCAGGAGCAAGTTGTGCATCTCTTTCTGCCTTCCTAGGGGAGAAAAGAACGGGGGTTGTATACCCAAAAAGATGTTTTGCTTCATTTTATAGTTCATTTCACTTGAAAGGCAGCACAGAGTTTTGAACTGTTCTGTTGAATAAACTGTTAAACACCATGGGGCACCTTTGACTTCCACAAGTGCTGTGGACAGCGTGAAACCTGTTGGTATTTGGGTTTTTTTGCCATGTTCATGTTCCTTTGTTTGTTAAACATCCCTGTGACTTTAAACAATACACTTCAACCATCTGCCTCTCCCCTCTTTGATCTACTTTATTAGGACAAACTTTAGTGAGTATTTGATGCTGTGCTAATGAAATCATAACCATATTTCCTCATGTTAATTTAACTGGAATTTTTAAATTTTGCTCCAAAGTTGATGCAAAACTAATTAAAGCATGCTATTGCTATTTGGCAATCCTACTAAATATCCCATTATTGTGTAAAGTAAATACAAAAATTCCTTTCTACTCCACCAGAATTTTGTGTTTTAATTTACTGGAACAATACAGCAAATAAAGTAGCTCTTAGATTCTGAGAAATCAGAAAAATACTCAGACCTCCACACTTCAACTCACATCACTCAATTCAACTTAGTGACAGCTGTGCATGTCTTTATTGGGAAATATATTTTAAGCATTTGGGGAATAGTTTACACAATTTTTTAAAGCCGTCCCTGTTATATATATATATATTTTTTTTATTTATTTAGGGTCTCAACAAAATTCCAGGTTTTCTAGTAAGGTATGTTGGTTTAATAGTGACTAAGAGTGTACCTAAATTCGTTTGTCTCTGTTTCACAGAGAAATAAAGTATTTTCCAGGGTGATCTGTCACCTGCCTCCTTTCTGTTCCCAGGGTTCAGTCTTGCCTTCTCTTTTCCCTCTCCTGGGTCTCCAGGTGCCTGATGTCTCTGCTGGTCACAGAGGGGCTGTGCCTGGGTCTGAGCCCTCTCCAGGCTTAGGGAGATATGAAACTTGACCTTGGGATTTCACAGACCCCGGTGAAAACCAAACTTTCCAGAGCCAATGTTCTGATACAAGCCCAGCAATTAGGTTGATTCTGTAGCCATGGCCAGGGTCTGTTTTCTCTCCTTTTGACTTTGACAAGCTCACATAGATCATCCCTGTCCCACTATTATTAACAGATTTCTCTTTTTTTGTGCATCCTCTGGGCTTTTGCACTTGACATTCTCAAACTATGCAACAGGGAAGAAGATGAGAGTTGTAGCACTCAGGATACTTGTTCCAGGCAATTGTCATGCAAGAGTGTTATGGAGCTTGAATGTCAAGCATTTTAATAATCTCAGCTTGGCTGAGCAAGATTTAATAATTAATAAGAAGAACAATGTTCCACAACTGTAAGCCCACCATGTGCATGAAAAAATATTGCAGTTTTTATTCATTATCAATCCTGCTTAGCATTCTGGGGTTTAAAGGCCAATGAAGAGTCTGATCCCATTATATCTATAATAAAATTTTAAGGAAATAAATATTCCCAGTCATGTTGCCTAAGGGAAGATGCCTTGTGCCATGTTCTCAGTTGTTGTTATACATAGCCAAAATATTGATGTCTGTGTTACTGCAATGCCAGATGTGAATTTGTTAATTTATCTCAGAGGTGTTTGGTTTATAAACATGTTAATTGGGTTGGATAAGTTTTTTACAGCTCTGGGGCTGTTCATGTAAGCCAACAGAGCACCCATGTGAAGGCACCTCTACCCAGGACATGCAGAGATGGTGATCAGGATCCATGGTCCAGCCTAAATCGATTTATTTATGGCTTCTCTTGTAAATGTGGCAGGGACCATGCTAGAACAGCAAAATTCAGCAAAGCGAGGACATCCCTAAAGGGAAACTGTGCTGAGATCAGTGGCAGGAAAAGTATTCCATGGATTAAATCAAACCACAGCCATTGCCACAAGACCTGCTGTGGGTTATGCAGAAGTTCCTCAGCTGTTCCCAGCACCAGCTCCATGTGAATCATTTTCCACACAAAACCAGGCAAGTGCAGATCCTAGGAAGGAGCCTCTTCCAACTTCTTTTTGCACTTAATGAATGTGAAAATACAAGATGCTTGATGGAGGAAGAACAGAGTGTGCCATAATATTACAAATGGTCATTTCTACAGATACTTCATTGTGCCACGTTCATTATTGTTGTTTTCCAGAGGCTGCCCATAGTTAAAATCATGTATCTTGGGGACAAATCTCTGCACATTGCCAACAATATGGCTCATTGTGGAAATAAACAGCAAGTGAGTTCAAAAAGGCTTTTTTTTTTTTCTCCCCTGCAGCCACTGATGCCTCAAACCATGGAAGTATAATATATTTTCAGTAATTACTCTCAGCAGTTCATAATTACCCAACATATGCAGAGTGGTGGGAGTTTCTTTGCAGAGCTCTGGAGAGTTTCCAGCAGAAGAACTCAACAGGAGAGATGAAAACCAGACATGACCCTTCCTTGTGCTATTGTTCTGTGCTGGACTCTCACTTGAACCCAGAATTTTGGGACTCTGGGAATGATATATCTACAGGGACTACATAACACATCTAAGGGAAAATAAGCTTTAAAATTATTGTCACTCTGTGCCCCCAGTGGAACAGAGAATACAAATTTCAAATTCTTTTGGATAATAGAACAGAGTACCTGTTCAAGAGCTATTGACCATCTCAATTACTCATCTCCTGCTACTTTTGGGCTCAAAAGAGACAGGGTTTATTCCCCCTGGTTTATGGCACATGGATTTTTAACAAATCTCTTGTGCACAATGCTCAAATCAAAAGAAAACCCAGTATCTGAGTAGAGGGAGGAGTGGAAGAGGGATGACACTGCTTAAACCTACTTTAACAATACATCTGCCACTCCTGTGCTCTTCAGCCACCTTGAGATATTTGCATCTGCTTCTTCACCTGGATCTCACTTTGCCATTCAAATATTTTGTACAGAAAAATTGCAGTGGAATAGTCTTGTGTTCAATCAAAGGAATATTATTGCCCCTAAGGGGATTCTCTGTGTGTTCAGTGCTGGGTACCACCAGTGAGCCTCTTGAGGGCAATTCTCCCTTTTCTGCTCCCTGTCCACGTGAGGAAGTGGTTCCTGTTTGCTCTGTTTTCACCTCCTGGCAAGTACAACACCCCTGGCTTGGCTCTTCCAAGATGTCATGGAATCATTCAGTTTGGAAATGGCCTCTAGGATGTGTCTCCTCCTCTTGTACATTGTTTTTTCACGGGGATAATGCCGGTGTGAGCAGTCCCCCACCTCAGGGGCAGCTCAGAAAACAGAAGATGGGGTTTTTGTAACATGATATTGAACTGTATTTTGAAGTCATAAAAATCCATAAAATTAACCTGCATAAAATCCAGGTAATGCCTAAAGAGACAGGTGATGAGACAATAAAATAAATTTTCATGCACATTCAAGGTAGTACTAAATAGGAGGTGAATTCCCCATTGAAAGAAGAGTAGGAAAGATAACAAAATCACTTTAACCTGTTAGTGTGGCTAAAGACAGCCCCTGACTTGTACTGGGTAATACCTTTTAAAATTGTTTTTCCTTTAGTATCACACTAGGTTCTCTATCCAGACTGTAGTTTCAGCCTCAATTATCTACATTTTACAAGCTCAGATAAATATCTTTATACATCTTTCCCCAGGTTTCATAATTTTTCAGTGACCTTGTAAATGTCTTCACTTTATTGTGCTTTTTAAAGCCTCTCTAAAGCTCTTATTTGTGGTATTGTCTCATGGTTTCTTTTACTAAATTCATGGAATTTAACTTTGAGGTTGTTAGGCAGTGAAATAGAAATGGGACCAGATTACACAGCTATTGACTGCTTTCCTAGGACTTGCCCTACTTTTGCTTGTAAAAATTCTCAAGTTTCTCTCCCAGTAACAACTTTTATTAGAGAAGTGACTAGATTCAGAATGTATCTGTTGAAAACATAATTATAACACAATTGATTAGGTTTTTATTTTCACATCTCTTTAGTTTTTTTTTTTTGTGTGTCTTAAATTGATCTTCAAGTTAACTATTTTATTTTAATCTAAATAATCTAAAAGTGGATGGTTTAGTGGAGCTGATTTTTTAGTGAGGCAGTGAATGCTGTAAACCAGGGTAGATGTGATAGTGAGGAGCTCAGATGTGAGATGTTATTCACTTTCTCTCTAAATATAGGACTTAAAATATAACCCCGAAGTATTCCTGTTGTAGTTTACCACTTGTTTTTCTGTTTACATAAAGAATTTTTCAATGCAGGTGTTAATTTTGTCATTGTAGAACAATGTACAGCATGTACAATAAATCCATGCAGTGGGTGGGGAGATCATTCAATAAACAAAAGAACTAAATCACTTTGTAGAAAGATGTAAGATCTCCCACATATGTTTTCTATCTTTTTTATTTTTAAATTTAGTATTATGTTAGCTGCAAAAGAAGGTGTCTTGATCATACCTAACTGCCTTTTCAGTCATCCTTTAAACACTCTGTAGTATCATAGTATAGCTATTAGTATTGAATATTTTAAGCCTAATGTAGTTATTTAGTTAATTAGCACTAAGCATTTTCAGGGGTCTCTAGGAAAAGAATATTTCCTGCCCAAATTGGGGAAAGAGCTCTGAGCTCAGAGGCCCTGTGCTCCTGCAGCAGGGAATGTGGTCACAGCAGAGGTGGTTGTATATTATTTTGCTGCTTTAAACTTGTGGTTTTTTTTTTTTTTTTTTTTTTTTTTTTTTTTTTTTTTTGAGCTGTGGCTCTTTGTGTCACTTTTCATGGTTATGTAGATCTAGTCTGCCTTAGGGCAGCAATTTTCTGTGCTTGAGAGAACTCTTGTGCAAGTGGAAAGAGAGGATAAATAAGCACATTGGTTAGCCAGCCAAGATAAAGTGTGGGTCTGCTCTTGCATAATATCTAGCTCTCTGTATTTATAAAAATAAAGAAGAACCATTTCAAGTTGCTCTAGGTTCCCTAGAGGAAGAAGAGGAATTTCTCTGGGGAGAGGTAAATGTTTCAAGAGAAAAACATTCTTTTCTTACCATTATCTAGATCATAGCTTCCAGTGGGAGCTCTAAGTAAAAAATGGCAAGTGTTTACTCTGAAGAGTTCTGTACACCAGATATTTGATAAAGACATGACAGCAGTCATTAGGATTGTTGTTCTTGTCAGAACTTGGGATGAAGTTTTCAAAAGCAGTCAGCCTCCTCTTCTGCTCTATTTCAGTGCAAATTAGGATAAAAGCTGAATATCCAGATATATCTGAGTGCTTAAAAAAACCCAATTCCCAAATAGCAGGGAAATAGGCTGGGCATGCAGTGGGGCTCATCATCTCCCCAGGTGTCCAGGACAGAAAATAGAAATATTCAGGTGGGGCATCAGGCAGGATGGCTCTGCCTGTGCCAGGAGGACAGACCCCAAAACCCCCCAGCAGATATTTGTGTGTTTTTACCATCCTCAGCCAGTTCTGCCCATCTGCTTCTTGAGGTGCAATTTTTAATATGAACAATGGGTTTAATGACCAACTGCTGCTTTACTTGTTGTGAACCTTAATTTGATGTTCCCCAGTTCTTACGTTGTGCATAAATAGCTCCGTTCTCTTTGGAATTCCAGATTTTGCCTCTCTTTTTGAATCCTTTTGCTATATCTCCCCTGAGCATCTCCACCCCAGGGTGACAATTCCAAGCCTGCTTAGCTTGGCTTCTTCCAAGCCATTCCCAACATCAATTGATATTCTTTTTCTCTCCTCATTTTTCACCTTTTACATTTCTCCTATTAATCGGGAGGTGCAGGAAGATGCAGACTTTTCTCTGAGATTAACAAATAAGGGAATTTTTTTGTAGGATCTTTCTCCTTTTGCTCATTCTTAGAGGCTCCTGTTACATTTAATGCTGCCAGATACTTGTCAGGCTTATGTTGCACCTCCCTGCTAATTACTGAATACAATTTATCTACATATTAACTATCAGAGTCTTCTTGTCTGATTTCAATGGCTTTATAGCCACTTCTCAGTAATGTGTTTTATGGATGACTCTTCATTAGGATCTGGATGGAGATATCACTGTAGGGCACTTTGTAGTGCTGTATTTCCAAAACCAAAACTGAACCATCTCAAACAGTGTTGGGACTTCGGGGTGTGTGTGAAAATCTTTGCCTTTTTAAAATGGCTTTCTGCTTTTCCAAAGTATTTTTAGTGCTTTAGTAATTTAGCTAAGTATTTATCACATTTCAGGTGTGGGTAGGATGTTCGTGTATGGGTTGTAGTCTTAGGTCTTAAAAACTGCTGGTTACAGATCAGTGTAACCCTTTAAGTTGTGTTTTCATTAACAAAAGAGAAAAATTGCAAGTATTTTTCATGGAATTTGTGAAAGAGCTGCTTACTTGTAAATTTTTGGGATAGATATATTGATTTTGATTTAAGTCTATTTTTTTCCATCAAATTCCTCCCTTTTCAGTTTTGCTACTGGGAAAGAAAAGCTCCCTGAAATGAGAAGGGAGCAGGGAAAATGTGACATCATTTTTTTTTTTAATATGAAAAAATTGTGATTTTTTTTTTTTTAAAAAAAGCAGACTGCTTTTCAGTGAGATGTTATTTTTAAAAATCTTTACTAGAGAACTTGAAATTCTTGCAATCAGCCTTTGAATGTCCAGGCTGACCAGGCACTTTGATTTTTGGGGAAGCTCAGGGATGTGCCTGGTGGGGAACACTTGAGCTGTGTCTAATTCCAGCCCTTCTGGAGGGCTCTCCAAGGAGCTGCAGGGTGATTTCTGGCACTCTTTTCGTGTGGTTCTCAGCAATTGTTCCTGCTGCTCTCCCTGATGATGCTCACAGGGAGCCTAAGGAATGATTGAGCAGGGGCTCCTGCTGTGGGACAAGGCTGGGTTTTAGCCACTGGCTCTGCCAACAATCACTCCCCTTCACTGTCCCTTCCTTTGAAATGTCAGGCAGGGCACTGGAGGTTGAATTGTACCAATTGTGCTTCTAAAATGCATAAATGTGCTTCTTTTATAATGTGCTTCTTTTCTTCCTTTCTGTCTTTATGTCCTTTAGGACTTGCTTTTAAGAGTGGTCAGGTTAAGGCAAGATTCTGGCACTGAAACCATTCCTTTGGGGTGTTCAGTTCAAAATGAACTAATTAGGAGCACTGATTCCTCAAAGTGAGAAGTTTTTACAGAAATGTGTTACTTTTAGCTAAACTTTGGATAAAGGCATCCCTGGACTAAAATGGTCAGATTTTGGGTGTGTCCACAGCAATAAATGTATTTTTATTTACCAGGAAAGCAAAGGGAGAATCTCCTTAGTTTCTTGTATCTTCTACTGAACTTGAATAGGTTGATTTTAAAGGGAATTTGAGCTGTCAGGAGCAGAAATTTGATAATATGATAGAACCATGGAATGGTTTGGGTTGGGAGGAACCTTAGAGATCATCTCCTTCCAACCCCTTGCCATGGCAGGGACACCTTCCACTATCCCAGGTTGCTCCAAGGCCCATCCAACCTGACCTTAGGACCCCTTCCAGGGATGGGGCAGAACATAATTAAACATATTTCCATAAAATTTTTCATCAGTAATTAGAGGAGGAAACAGAATTTCATGGAGCAGGCTTGCTGCCAGGCTCTCTCTAGCTCAGGATACCCTTTAATTTAACCCCCCCCCCTTTTTTTTTTCCTAAATAATTTAGTGGCTTGTGCAGTACTAGGCTTTTGGAGCACTTCTCTTACACAAAATTCACGTTTTGCTGTTGTGATATGGGTAAGAACCCAGTTCCCACATCTAATAAATGAGTGACCAATTACCAGGCACAAGAAAAGGACTGATCCCCTTTTCCTGAGACACATTACCTGATGTTATGTGGGTTGACTGCTGCTCACACTCCCTGTCCTGGAAGATTTAAACCCTGTTTGCAAGACTGCAAACCCCAGAGGTAAGCAAACATGAGGGATGAAGTGAGAGAGCTAAAATCACCTTGAATAATGGTGCTCCACTGCAATCACAGCTGGCTCTGCTCTTATGGTAATAGAGTTGCTTGCAGGGGTTGGGCTGTAATGAAGTTTTGTGCTGTAGACCAGGGAATGTGATGTAATCAGATATTCAAGGGAGAGGCAATTAATCCTTCATTTAAAGACACTCAGATCAGCAAGACTTCTCCTGTTAAGGACATAAATAAGTCTTTAATGTGGACTTCATGATAGGTAACTCCTGCAGAGGCATCTATCAACTGTGTATAATGGTAATTTGCAAATCCCTGAGGAGTTTGAGACAACAGCTGACAATTTGTCAGGTTTTTTTTGCTGCTAGCATTCACAGCAGGGTTAACCTCTTGCTCAAGAAGTGGACCTGGCCCTTTAGAAGATTGATATCACTCTAATTTTCTACTGTTCTTAAGAAGATTAAAAGTTGGCTTGAAGGAAGTAAAAGGTTGGCTCTAAGAAATGATACCTTGGGAAACTCCAAGCTTATGAAAAATTCTGCATCAGGCTTGTGGTTCAACTGTGCAAATAAAAAAGGGCTGATCTGTCATTAGAGTTGTTTAATCAGAATAAGGGCACTGCTCATTAGGACCTCATTCAGAATACTCATGCTTTGAGTCTGATATTAAAATATAATTGCTTGACAAACATGGGTTCTTGTAATATGTTTCCCTATTGAAAGCTGTGTGAATAGTTTTATTTATTTTGTGGATGTTCTCTGCTATTTTTTCTTAGTTTTACTGAGGTTGGCATCTGTCATGTGCTTATCAATCTAACCAATCATTATAAAGCTTTTTTAGCTAAAGAGATAAAAAAATCAACCAAAAAATCACTTTTGAAGACCAAACTGCCACCAGATGTCTCAGTCTGGTGGGTGCAAAGCCCATCTTGATGCCTCCAAGGCTCTCTGTGTCCAGGGAAAAGTGAGTTTGGCACAGCCCACCCAGTCATACTGTTCTCATTGTCTCTTCGGCAGCCTGTGTGAATTAAAGATTTCTTAATTCACTTTTCTTAAGCTTTCTCCATTTTCTTCCTTGCCCTTTCTGTGCCAGCACCATGGATTGGTCAGCTGTTAGTCAAGAAGTAGTAGATTACCTTATAAGCAGCCTCAATAGTAAAATATAAAAATAAAAACGAGTTTTAATTGAAATGTTGGAAGTGAAGGATCCGGCATTCTGAAGAATCTGTGCCAGGAATTTCCAAGGAGCTCTGGAGGATTCAGGTTATCCTTAGAGGTGAGAAAGTGAGCTGGGGCAGCTCCACAGAGCATCCACACCCCAGAGCAGCCTCGAGCAATGGTTTTATGAACAGTCACTGGAGCAGCTCCATCACTGAGTGCACAAGATTGATCTCTCCTAGAGGTGACTGAATAAAACCTGTAAATAGAAATGCTCACCCCAACCCTTTCTTCATATAAATTAAAAATAGATAGAAGTGAAGTCAGAATGGGAACTTTGCCTACAGTGTGCTACTAAATCAAGCCTTTGTGACAAGTTAAATTAAATATTTAGCATAACTGCTTTATTTATTACTATATAGTCATAATTACTGATGTTGGTTAATTTTTATATGTGTGCAGTCTCTCCCTGACTTTATTATCCAATCAGATGAAGTCATGCATCTGACTTCCTTACAAAAATCAGTTAATGTATTCTACAGAAAAATAAAACATCTGAGTAGGAGTGGAAGTAATAACTCGTGCAAAAGGGAAAAAAAAATCCTACTGTAGAATAATATTTTTTCTCTTTCCAGTTTTCCTATACAGTGAGACCTCCTGGTTTTGTTGGTAGCTCTGCATATTCATGGAAGATAGATAAAATCAATGTTTTGAAGAAAGGTATTTATCTTTTTGATGGACTAGGCATGTTCTGTGCTGATGTTATTTTAAAAAAACAAACAGAAAAACGTTTTCTGTGCTTTCAACAGAAATGCTCATTCATTATAAATATGGGAAGTAAATTACCCTGGTTTTCTTTACAGTGTGATTTAACACTCAAGAACTTTATGCTGTCTCTCTTAGCCTTTTCATCTCTAGATTTAACAGCCACAGTTCCTGAATTATTTGTTTTCACTGCAAAGAGATATGCAATAAGTATATTGTATAATGATAGTCACAGAATGGTATCCTAAAAAATATATCCTTATATGTGTTTGAGAGACTATCAGATATGACAGAGCATATGAGTAAGAAAATAAGCATTAAAGGGAACAGGACAAGTACTAAGAATTATAGAGTAGGGTATAAAATACTGTATTTACAAATACTGATTAGAAAAAATAGTATAAAAACCACAAAATAAGAGGGAGCTGTTCACAGCAGCTCTGCCAAGAAAAGAGTTAAATGGGAAGTAAGAGTGATCCAATGGCAGGAGCTGGCATGGAATTTGGAAATAAGACCAGACTCGAGGAGGAAAAATCCTGGAGGAGGAAAGATGGATCAGAGTTCCTCCCTGGAAGAGCTTCTGGGGTTTCTCTTAAATGAACATTTTCAGTTTAAGAACCTTGGAGTGCTTTGCTCTGGTTTGCCTCCTGTGGCAGTTTTTGGATTCCTGCAGATGTATGGACAGGAAGGTGTTCATCCCATATTGGTGAAAAGGTGTGAGACTGCTCTGGTAGCTAATTAAGAACAGGATGTAATGATGATTCCGTAGTTTTGTCTTGACCATACAAAGAAAGAAAATGGTCTGAGTGAAGGTGGTGCCAAAAGGAACCCAAAATAATCAAGTGATAATGAAAGTTAAACCCAGTGTAGTGCCCTAATAAAAAGTATTTCCCACTAATTTTGATAATTATCTATTGTAAGCCCCAGTACTTTTACAACAAATTAAAAGCTGATTGTAAGAAAACAAGAAACTACAATTGCTCTGCTTGTTATTAAGAAAAGATTACAATTTCCTAGGGAACAGGTAAACCAAGCATCAAAGTACAACAGCATGACATTTTTTTTTTTTTAATCGTTTTTCATGTGACATTTTCATTGGACACAGAGAATGCACCAGGCAGGCTGTTTTGACTTTAAAGTTTGAGAAATAGAAATAGAATAATAGATAATTCAGATTCAAACAGATGTAAGATCAGCATAAAAGATGCTCTTTTGGGGAAGCCAGTGACATTAGCTAATCAAGAAACCCCATATTTCTGTCTAACTGCTTTTCTTTGCTAGGTCTCTTGAGGCTGCCAGCAGCAATCACTTTGTTAACCAGAAAACAAAATGGTAATTGAAAATTCACTTAAAAATGCAACTTTCTGAATAAATCCAGGTCCAGAACAAGAAACTATGCAAATTTAATGGATTATGTTATAAAAGAAGAGCTAGCTGGTGAGGTTAATCACAGTGAAAAGTGCTGAAGGAGTTTCATTGAATGTTTGAGGAATGAAGAATGTGAATTATTAGCAAAAAACCCCACAAACCATAACCAAAATAAACCCAAAATTGGAGCAGAAACCCTAAAAGGTTTAGAATGGAATGAAATGGAGCAATGTCCTATCCTGGGACTGATGCTGAGACCCATAAATCTGGAATTGCCTGTGTGTGATGCTGGGCAGAGGCAGAAGGGGCAAAGGAGGAAACCTAAACCCACATCAGCCCCCACACCTGTCTGCACTGTACCTGTGCCCTTCAGAAATCAGTGTAAGTGATGAAATGTGCAGGCATTTAACCCACACCACCATCAAAGCATCAACTTCAGCAGCACCACTGCCACCAGAAGTGTTTCCATCAACCTTTCCTTTGCTTGGAGTTGTCTTTGAAGCTGAATCTTTTCATGTGGAGACTTAAAGCTTTGTTCTTCCTCCTATTCAGCTTCTGGAACAGAAGCCACCTGTGCTCCGTGGGGACCAGGCTTTGGAGCCTTCCCCAGCAGCTGAGCGAGGCCAGTGCAGGACAGAGCTGTGGTGACACTGCTCCTGCTCTCCTGTGGGCTCTGAGCACATGGCAGACAGGCTGTGTTTTTGAAAGAAAATTCGTATTTTCAGTTTTCTAACAAGGAAAGAGAAACTTTACAAAAATAATCAAGTGTAGAGACAGATATGGTGACTTTGTGCTGTCCTAAAGCAGGTTAGTGCTTCAAATTATGATGAAAGTAGGAAAATTTTCCCAATCTTTACACAATCTAATTATTTGTTTTCTTTTTAAGAGTTTATTCTGAATTTAGGTTCCTAGTTTAGTTTTCTAGGACACACACAAGGCTTCCCCTCTCTGTTGTGTTAAAGAAGATGAAAACCTATTGCTTTCTTCACTGAGCAGGATTGTGTGGATGTGATCCATCTCCCCAAGACTTTGTCCTAAGATGACATTTAGCTCCATTTTTCCATCTGAAATTTTCATGTGATATTCTAAATTGATTCTCCTTATCCTTTGGGCTCATCTGTGTGCTGGCTTTTGGGGGTCAAAGGGCTGAAGGGTCAGTCTTGCAGGGCTGCATCAGTTGATTCCACCTTCAGTCACACAGCAGGATCATTTTGCTTTTTCCTTCCTTCTGGTTTGATCCAGACATATTCTGTCACAGAGACCCCTGGTTCCTGAGAACCTCTCCAAAACATGCAAGGATAACCCATCCATTTAGCTGTGATGTTGGCAGAGTCCCTGAGAAGTAAATTCCCCTGACACACTCTCCAAGTCTGAATGCTGAGCAACTCATCCAATTTTGAGAGTAGATTTTAATTCTGTTCGTTAATTTGAAAAGCAATTACATACTCATGTAAAGTCGGCATGCTTCAAAGAAACAACTGAAAAACTAAAAGGATTGAAAAATAGCTACAAGGCATAAATATGTTAAATTTCCAGTTTTTAAAACTAACCTTACAAATGCATAAATGTTCTGTTGAATCTTACAAGTCATAAAGTAAAAGACATATGTTAAACTGATCATCCTTGTTTCTTTGAAGAGTTTACATAAAGTAAATTAAATTCCGATTTCTATAAAGTGCAAGTGGCTTTTCAATACGGATTAGTGGACTCAATTCTTTGTTCACGCTGCGTTTATTGTTATAAATCTGCCAATGGCAGCCTTATTACACCTGATTTATCTGTGACATTGTGCTCTGCTGTGGAGGAGCTGAGCTGTGTTTTGAATGGGTCAATAGTGAATCAATTCTGATTAAATCTGGACATGTCTCCCATGGATCTGCTGCTACTCGAGGTGTTGTCCTTGCTGTGCAGCAGGACAGGGTGGTGTCACTGGCAGATAATCAGCTTCTTCACTTTCCTCTCTTATTCCTGTATGGAATCAGAATACGTGGGAATTTTGAGCACAAGGCTGAGGCATTTCAGTTCCTGTTAGCATTAACTGCATTTGTTGCTTGTAAATGAAGGTATGGCTTCCATTTAATTCTAATGTATATATTTTTATATAGTATGAATGAGTAAAAATTACAAAATCATTTAGGTTAGTGCTCTTAGAGGTCTTTTCTGAGTTCAACCTTTAACTGATCACCACCTTGTCAACTCAACTTCAGATTTGATCTGTGGTGTGTTCATGGGGGCAGATTCATGGCCCTTGACAGAATTATCCATATGAACAAAGTAACAGAATATGTGAGTGGAACTGAGGTCTGTCCTGCACATTCTGAAAGGGAATGCTTATTTGTTTAAATTCGGGCTTCACTGGAATTGAAAATGGAGAAAAGAAGTTCCACAAACATTATGAAGCCGTTTCTTCAGTCTTACCAGTATAAAAGCTTATTTCTGAAATCGTGCCATCTACTTGAGGCATAATTAGAATAAAGAACTGGTTTTTAGATGTGGCAGGCTCGGCCTTTGCAAGCTGGCGTGCAGAACGCATTTTGTGCTTCAGTAATTTAAATTCATTTTTTCATTTAGGAAAATTACCAGATAATTATGTTTAGTGCATTGCAGATGTAAAAAATCAACTTGTTGCAGGATCAACCAGGCTGTGTTGCAGGCAGCTCTGGCTGCTTGAGCTGTGCAATTTGCAGTTATCACTGCATTGGGGCGTGAGGGAGCAGCTCTGATGGGTTTCCTTAAATTCAGTGTACGGGTAGGATGTTAATATGGTTGAAACAGATTTTCCTGCAGTGGTTTTGCCTTTTCCAGCTTGGAAAGAATATCTGGCTCTGACCTGGAAGCCATATGGCACCAAACATGCACTTGCTTATGTGTGTCCATGTAGGTTTAACCTCAGCTTGCCCCTGCCCCTCTCCCACCAACGCCTGGTGTCCTGCAGGTGAATTGTTGGCATGTCCTGAATATTCATCTCCTTTGGGAATTGCTTATTGGGGATGTGAAGGTTCAACCTGCAACTCAATTGTTGCACTGGAGACTTGGGAGAAGTTTTTGGCTACACCCTGGTCCACGCTGCTCTCCTCTCTCAGGAAAGTCATAATTTAGTGCTTGAACGAGTGATATTTTCTATCTTTTTCTGCATTCCTTGTGGCAGGTGTTAAAGGCTCTAGGATGTGAATACCCTTAAGAATTCACACTGAAGCTTTTCTCCTGACTCTTCCTGAAGGCTCAGAGAAATACCTGCCTCACTTGCCAATAATCCTGATTCTGCTCCAGAGGTGATGTAGAAAACACAGCAGCTTTGTCTGTTCCCTGAAAAGAGAAATGTGTCAAAAAAATACGTATTTGTAGATGGAAGTGAATGATTTGTGACAATTTTTAGGTGATTCAGAGCCCTTTACATATTTACTTTCTAATCAAGTAGGAGATGCAGGTGGAGCAAGCACAGTTCAGCTCAAGCTCTTCCAGTGCACACATCATGGACATCCTCAGTCTCATCCCAGCTGGCTTCATGGACAAAGCTATTTTGACCCAGGAAAACTGATTTTGATGTATTATCTATCTCAGTAATTTCTATTACTGAAAGGTTTGAGGGAAATACGTAATTTTAAACCCCACTACAGAGTGGGGGATTGCTTTTCCATCCCCCCCTTCCCTTTTTACTGTAATAGCCATCATAAAAAAAACAAAAAAAAAACCCAAACAAACCCATGAAGTTAATAATTCAAAAGTTTGACACTGGAGATTGCTGTTGCTTTTAAGGACTGTTTCAAAGTAGAAACTGAGCTCTTGATCCTCACAAATGACAGGAAAAGAAAACTCCATGAAAAGCTGCACTCCTGATAAGTGGGGATATGAAGATTGGTGCAATACTTCCCTAATGCCAAATCAGTGCAAAGATCTGAAAGGACTGGAATTTTAATTATTTACAGAAAATTACTTAATGTGTCATTGATTCAAATTCTTTTGCTGGTTATGGCAATGACAAGGCACTTTAAATTTTATAGCATTCAAAGCAATTATTTTTATATTGGATATTTCTTGAAAGGTAATTTTCACCCAATTTGCTTTTTATACGAAAAGGTTATCTTAAAATATATCCATTGATAAATGGGTCTGACAACACAACAGACTGCCCAATTTTCTCTCCTGAAGATCCAGTTCCAATGGATTTAGGATTTATGTGTTCTCAAGAAACATCTTTGATTAAACAAAATTAAATACTTCTTAAAGGTCAGCAGGTTATATACAGCTAAGATTGTAAAAATATTCAGAATGCTAAGGAATTGGACTAAGAAACAGTTTCAACTTTTTGATGCAGAAAGTGTAGTCACTGGGACTGAATCTGTAAATGAGCAAAATACTCACATGAATCAAGTTGAGAGTGTGAACTTAAACACAAATTAATTTGTACCTGTTTCATGAAACACCAGTAGAATTCTTTCTACACATAAAAGAGAATGGGGTTTGAATCCACTTAAAATATAGTGTTAGACATAAGTAAATAGTTTAAATCTGAGAAATCTCTCATATTCAAAAATGTTACATTTAGAGTATAAAGCTGTACACAGAAGGATGTGAATAAGTTATCTCTGAGAAAGTGTTTAATGAATTAGTTAGATTTTCACTTGAAATATTGAGATATTTCATGCTTATAATTAATCTCTATTTCTTTGTTAGAAAAAGAACAAGGAGGAGTGCCCAAGTTGCCCTGAATTTGTTTTTTAGTTTGGGCTGCAACCTTTCTTTGCAGGTATATCTGGAGCAAGATGAAGTATTGTTCTTGTGTGTGTGCATGCATGTAAAAGTTGTTTATATAGAATTAGACTATCACTTGTCAAAAGGAATATCAGGTGCCTGTGCCATATAGGTAGTAGGTAAAATCTTACATTCCATCTGTAAATTGATTAATTAGGTACATGCAGAGCAATTGAATCTGAAAATATAATGTACAAGAAATAGAACTCTGATGTCAGTGCAGGCAATACAAAGCTAGCCATTAATAATGAATTTTTTTCATCACTATTGGCATTTTTTGCATAGGAAGACTTGCATCTTTGTCTGGTGTTTGTTGATGTTATTCCATGTTCCTCTGTGCCTGATTGGCATAATCTGAAATTCTGGCCAGTTTGTGCAGACTTTGTTTTATAAATTTGCTCATCAGATTTTCCTGAAGGACTTTCTGTGACAAAGTTTCGCAAAACTAGATTTTGAAAAATCTGATAGATCCACTCATTCACTTGATGCCACGATTTGGGATGGGCTCCTTCTCCTGGTCCTCACCTGGGAAGATCCTGTGATGTGCTGCTCTTCCTTGGATTTTGCCAGATGTTATCTGTTGATGTGCAGCTGTGCTGGCTCCTAACAAAACTGCCCCAGCCCTTGTGAGAGATTTGTGTCACCTGAAACCAGCAGGATCCTCAAACCCTGGGCACAAACCATGACATTTTAAAAAATGGGACTCCAGCTTTTCCCCTTGCCTGGGCAGGGTGAGTGTGGAGTGAATGAGGTTGGTCTGTGTCCTTCAAAACTGTGGGAAAACCTGAGAGATTTCAATTTTCCTGTTCCCAAAAGTAAAATGTGCAATATTGCACATGAATGATTTTATGTTCAGCATTATGATGATGCAAGCCACAGCAATGTGGGATGCTGTAATAGACAGATGTAGATGATTATTTAAAATGTTTTTGTAATTAAGTTGCCCAATTCCATTAGCTTATAAGTGTCTACTACTCAGCATAGCTAATAGGAATTTTATGGGGAATCAATTAGGGTGGGAAAGCAGATTCTCTGGCTGTTATAATCTGGAAAGATAAGAATTCAGGAACAGAAATAAAATTTCTCATTTCTCTCAGAATCCAAACAAATTTTACATCTGGCTCAGGGAGCAGCTACGAATAGTGACTTTTATAGAAAAGCTGCCTGGAAAAAGCCTCATACTAAACCCAAAAAATTAAATCAGTGAAAATACCTATTAAATAGCATGGAACAGCTTGGGTAACATGACCAAAAGAAATGAAATTCGTAATTGGAATACTGATGAGCTTGTAGCAAGGGCTGGGAACAAGCAAATTTTTCGTGGAAAGCTTCTTAGAGCTGGGATTAGAGTAATGGATGCCTTGAATGAGACTGATTTGGTACTTAGGGTAGAAGTGCAAGCTCCAAAATACATGTAGAAGAACAGGGTGTAGTTATGTGGAATTACATAATTGCACTTTCATTGTTAAGCTGGGTTTTTGAAGTGAGGGAGAGAAATATAAGAGGATTTTGAATTGTGAATTAGGAGCTGGGATCCTGTCACAGCCAAGGCTTTGCATGGAAATTGGGGGTGATGCCACCTAAAGCCCACATTGCAGCAGGAAAAACAGTTTGTGTGAGATATCTCCCTTTGTCAGTCCAAGGGGATTCTGTGCAGGGTTATCAGGGGGGAAAATTCAAGCACAGACTGTCAGATTAATGATTTCAGAGGATCTGAGCAGCCTGCAGGAGCTCAGACTCTAGACCAAAGAGATTATTTTGAAATTCATTAATTTTACTTCCACTGGGACTGGCTTTTCTCAGCATCAAGGAATATTGTACAGACAGGATCTCCATATCACAACTTTTCTTGTTTTATTTGTTGTAGTGGTTATTTTCTTTCATCTAAGATGTGCTGCTGCTGCAAGGTTTTCTTTCTTCGATTTTGCACTGTAAATATCCATTATGTCAATTTGCCAAGTCCTGACTTGCTCCTGTGATGCAAAATGAACAAAAACCAGAAGATATTTCATTGAAATAATTAACCTACTGGTGCCACAAGTTAAACTTTAAATGATCTGACACTGAATATGGCTGGTGGTATTGCCTGATGGGTTAGTATTTCTAAATGTTACTTCTACTAGAAAAAATAAAAGTGGAAAAAAGTGTATTTTGCTGTAACTGTGTTTGAGTTACATAATGGTAGCGCTAATAACAAAAACACAAATAGTAGCAAAAATAAAAAAGCCCCAATGTTTCTCGGTGAATATCTTATTTTCTGCAGTAGCTTTTGTTTCCTCACAGTCCAGAAACTTTTGCCTGCTTCCTTTTTATTTCTTTACATATTATTATCTGAAAAAATGCTGAAAATAACTAACAATAAAGCAAAAATGGTCTTTTGATACCTTATAATTGAGTAACTAGAAATAAATGTACATCTCTCTTACCTGTTCATACACAACCTATATGCAGTGCTGAAGGATAAAAAATTACTGTTGCTGCTAAAGCCAGCAAGAAATATCATAAAAAATTTGGAGTTTTTCTAAAGATTCTTCATAATGCCACTAGCAGCAACCCAGGAAAGAGGATGTAGAGCTGAACTTTTGTGTTTTTAATTCCTGGAGGATTTTAAGTGAAAGGATCACCATTCCCTCTATAAAGAAAAAATAAAGTGAGTGAGTGAAGAAGTTTAGATACCATATTGTTCTCTCTGAAGTTTGTTACGGGCAGAAATAAAGTCCTTTTCATTCATTTCAATATAAAACCTTTGCTACTGCTCATTCTATACACCAATGGATCAGTTTCCTATTCATGTGCTTGTTCCAAAGATGACTTTTCCACACCTCCACAGATGCAGCTGCTGGAAAGCAGCCAGAGCAGTCCCAAGCTGTCTCTAATTTCACCTGATCCTGATGTGCCTGAGTCCTGTCAAACCTCAAAGTGTGCCCAAGAGCACTGTCAGTGCCTCCCCCAGTGCTTCCCACCACGAATTACAGGGAGAGTGATGACCTTGAGATGTTCTGGAATTCCAGAGAACTCGTTTAATTCTCATAGACTGTGTAACAAATTCAGCAGGAGAGACTTTCAGCTCTGCTCCTCATCTGAGCACTACAACCCCAAAAAAAGGTTTAGATCCCATAGCCACTGAGATTCCTATATAAATATGTACTGTAAATTGTATTATTTGTGTCCTTCTGCCCTAAGGAGTACTTTGTCCCCTGAAGGGCTCTGCTTACAGTGCTGGAGCAGAATTAAACCTCCTGAATCTGCTTTGTTCCCACCTGTTTTAGTATTTCTAATTCATTCTCTTAAATGAGATCTGTAAATGGGGACCAGATTCTCCAAGCTAATCTATGTGAAGCATTCTTGAAGTTTTGGGAGTTGAATTAAATTTTTTTGGTCATTTAATATCAGTGTTTATCACTCAATCCAATTTAAACTTAAAATCATGGAAGATATGAATGTCTGTAAGCTGCTATAGTACAGTTTGTGATAATCATTATGACTTTGCCATTCTGTCAAATCCCTTGAGACTTCCATCTAGAGATTTTAAGGCTTTCTTAATTATGATAAAGGAGTTATTAAGCCATTTATCTACGGGGCTTTGTTTGATCAGCTGTAGTTTGATGCACCCCTCGGGAAGAAATGAGGGTGCTCATTGATAATGACAAACATGCAAGTTTATTATGCAAGGTGTGCACAGGCTCACTGCCCTGGCAGAGTTGTTCACTGTTTATTCTTTACAAAGCCAAAAGAAATCATTCCATTTTCTAGGATTTGTTTCAGGCTGCTAGAGCATCAGGTGTCAAATGAGCTACTTTTGTTATTATTTTGTTTGCTCTCCAGCTTTTCTAAGTGGTGGCTCCCTCAGGGCTGCCCAGGCCATTCCCTGCAGAGCTCCCTCGCAGGCTGGGCTGGGATTCCTTCCAGCTGCAAGGGGGACAATGGGCACAGCAACACTCACGAATGTCCATAAAAAGCTCTGTTTCAGCTCCTCTGTTTGATTCCATGGCAATGCTTAGCCCAAACACGTCTGAGTTACCACATTTACCTCAGCAAAGATCATTTTTTGTGCTTTTCTCCATCCTCTGTTTTCCATTTCACACAGGAGCAAGGGGCACTGTCTGCTTCCCAGCCCCCTCAGTATGAAATGTGGTTGATTGTTGCTTTCTGCCAGGCAAAAAAATATCAAAAATATTATTGCTTTTCCCCCCTTTACTCCTCTGCCCTTTAAAGTTTCCAGGTTGCTATCAGCTTCTGTATTCCCTGTCCCATGTTTTCTGGCAATTCCTACAAATAATTTAGTGTTTGTGCTAAGGAAAACCTGCATATTCTTTTGTCCCAAACATCTCCTTTTCCAAGGGATTTAGTTCTCTACCTTGCCTGAATTACTTTGTGATGCTGCACATAATAATTTTGTTCTGAAGCTGGGAGGAAATCTGAGGTGGTTTCAATGCAGCATGGAGGAATCAAGCTCTGGATGAGAAAGCAGGGAGAGTACTGACAAGAAGGTTGATATAATTTATATTCCACTAAATTCACATTAAATTTATGCACTTAGTATTAGACAGAAAAAATACTGAGCTGTCCAGTAGCAGATCTTCAGAGCTTTCTCTTTCCAAGCCTTGGAGAGGAACAACTTTACCTAAAGGCTGCAGGACTGTGTTTGTCCTGCAAGGCAGCTGGTCTGGGACAGAATCACTTCCCCAGTCTCTGAATCTTTTGACCTCTCTTAAGCAGAGAAATGCAAGTCAGCAGGTTGAGATGAAAATTTTAATTAATTACTGCAAGGTAATTAATAAGCAAAAACGTGTACCTGTGCCATATGTCTGGTTTGTGTGTGCACCTGCAGAACGTGGGCTGAAGTCAGCAGGACATTTTCAGTGCAGCTGTTTGATTTTGTTTAAGGATTAATCATTTTGCTTTTATATCTTTTTTTATTTTCAATTTTATTTGGTTTCTTGTTTGTTTGGTTGCTTGTGGCTTTGTTTGATTTTCAGTCTTTCCTACTTAGGAATAAAGAGATAGAAGGGTTTTTAAAAATACATGGGAAATTTAGTGGAACTCAAGAGCTAATTATTTTCTGTTTCCATTTCCCTGGGAGCAGTATAGGGTCAGTACAACAGACCTACATGGATGTGTAGGGAAAACCCTAAAAATGCAGGAAATAACCTACCTTTTGGGATGCCTGGAAGTGTCCAAGGTTGGACGGGGCTTGGAGCAATCTGGTCTGGAAGATGTCCCTGCCCACGTCAGGGTAGAAGACTTTACAGATCTCTTCAAACTCAGACGATTCTCTGATTCTAGGAACAGCCAATCACTCATTTCCTTAAGTGTTATTAAAATTAGAGGGGAAAAAATTCCAAATTTTGAAAAATTAGAGCAGATGCATTTGCCTTGAATGCTTGAAGTGGGAATGAAGAGAGCCAGAGCCCAGCAAGAGGAGAGCTGAAGGAGGAGTGTGCAGGATGTGCTGAGGATGGAGAGGAGGAATTGTCCTGGGCAGAACTCCCTGAGCTGTAAATCAGGACAACCATTATTGCTCCTTTAGCTCAATGCCCTGTACTTGTGTTTGGTGCCTGTTTACAAGGCACTGTGGAGGTGAGAGCTCTTCTGGAGGTGATGAGTTTCGTGATTAATTGCCATGATTAATTGCAGAGCTCGGTGGTGCTCCTGGCTCCTTTCAGGAACACAGGGTGGCTGCTGCTGTAACAACGAGGGTGATGAACCACGTCAGAGCCAATTACTGCCTGTGAGTGCTGGGGAAAGGCAAGTGGGAATTGCTAATCCATCGCATGACTGCTATTGGCTTAGTTTCTTTATCAAGCAAGAGATTCTAGAATCCATGAAGCAGGTCATCCAGTCTTTTAAGAGGTTTAATTACCATGAGTTTACTTGTGTTAGGCTGAGTTACTCCAAGTGATCTCGCGTGTTGTTATTATTTGTAGAAAATTGCTGCTTGCCCCTCTATTTGGCCTTTCTTAGGAAAAAAAAAAGAGAATAATTGAATAATTTTTTCCATCTCTTATCTATTTCCTTGGAGGGAATATTCAGTATAAAAGTCTGTAGGGTTGATTTGGCAAGAGCCTAAGAGCAGTTGCAGTAGTGAGGTTAATGCCCGGTATTTTGTGCTCTATTTTGTGTTTCCATACACGTGCACAGCACCCACGGATGAATCAACTTATTTTGCAAAGTGAAGCTCCATAAGAGCAGATATGGAAACGACTTCATGCAATTACCTGTGAGATGAATTAATGAACGGCATGGCTGAGTGATGTGCGAGCTGCAGGGTACTCATTAACACCAAGGCAGGCTGAGTTAATTGCAGTTCATTTCAAATGTTAAAAATCTGTTTTCCTTTTCCTCTTGAGCTACAAAAAGTGTCCCAGTCCAGCAGGTGAGGAAAGGTGATGCTCAGCTGGGCATGTAGAAAGGACAAGTCAGGCTACACCATGGAACACCCTGGTTGTAGCTGGTTTTTTAATTAGGCTGGCACTGAACCAGCGTGTCCTTACCTGAGAGAAGCTCTGACCCGGTGACATTGCTCTTTATTCTCCCTGCAAAACCACCATTCAGTTTATTACAGCCAGGTAAAAAGTGAAAAGACTTTGCAACTTAAGAATTTCTAAATAATTTAAGAGCTACCTTTTACTGTGAAGCATATTCTTTAAAAAATGTAGTTAGATTGAGTGATAGTTTTCCATCTTGAATGTGGGAGATGAGGCGAAGAAGATTTGACTTTCTGATTATTTAATGTTTTACAAGCTGAGTACATCCAGAAACAAAATAAAAAATACAGAAAGTGTGGTACTGAACTTCACTCCTTGAGTGAATTTCACAGTGTAACTTCAAATAGAAAGTCACTGAAATTTTATTCAATAAAGCCTCCATTTAAACATGTCAAAAACTAATACTGAGAAGAGTTTTGCTGAAGTTGCGCCCATTCCTGAATTGAATCCCTTGTCAGTGAAATATTGCTGAGAATATAAATATGTTACTGGCATATTTTAATCACCTCTTTCAAAGTTAATGATTGTTGCTACCACAGATTTCATGGTTTGTTTGGGTTTTTGTAGTAATCATCTCCTTCTCCATTGGGCAGAAGCAATTTATTCAACTGAGCAATCCACAGGAGTGACACTAATAAATCATTCTGTAGAAAAAAAGTGGAAACATTTAATTTTCCCTTTTATTTTACTCTCAGTGTTTCCTTTGGCTTTGACATTTATTTTCTTTGAGATGTTGAGTGAGCTCAGTGCTAAACCAGAGCAGAGACTGAGGAAGGTGAGACCTAGATACAGAGAAATAGGATGGCTGGACCAAAGCCTTGCAGGACAGCAAGGAAAAAGGGGTGGAAGAGGTTTTATAATATTGTGCAATTACTGATATCTGACAATTTCAAACAGAAAGGGGTTTATTTTTTTTTTTAATTTGGGGTTGACTACAACTGGTTTTGGCACTGGAAAATTTGATTATTATGATTTTTCAAAATCTATTAATTCTAATAAATACGAATACAATTTCCTTCAAGATTTTTAGAAACAGATTATAGTTTTTAGTTCAGCTAACAGTATTTGGGCATGACTCTGAGTATTTTTGCTTGTTTCTGAATTCCTCGTACCACCCTCTAATTCTTGAATTTCCTGCTACTCTGTTTTGTTTAATGTGCATTATTTTTAGAAGTGGTTTGAAGCTGCTTGTAGGTTTGGTAATGATGTTATATATATTTTCTAGGTTAGCTCATGATTTCTCCTGTGATGAAAGGTACAGGTAGGCTTCTTTCAAGATTTGAAAGAAACCTTGTCAGCTGCTCCTTATCAGCAGCTTCTTGCTGTCCCTGCAGCTCTGCCCTTGGGATGCTGCTGGGAGACAGAAAAATCACTTTTCTTGCAATTATATCCTAATATAATTGTGTGTTTTGTGAAGGCGCTTCCAAACGGGAAGATTTTGACATTCATTTAAGTCGCCCTGCTTTCACTTCAAATATTCAGTCTTCAGAAGAAGTCAAAGTGCTCCCAAAGATTAATAGTCCATTATTCAGCTGAAGGAATGTGATCAATAGGGATACAGACAGGAAGGCACAGAGTGAATATGTGGGTGAAAAACCACTTCATTGGTCTGACAAAATGAGATTTTGGAACCTTTAGTGCTGATGTGTGCCACTCGTTTTCAGCAGAGAATGCAGTCATTGCCTGTAAATTTACACCTGGTTTAAAAGTGAGGAGGTTTTGTTATACTTTGTGCCTGTGTGAAAGGAGAGAATGGGTCCTGGCAGAAATCTGCAGTCTAGAGGAGCAGCCCTGCTATAATGAGATGTATTTCCTTGCTTTATTTTAGATTTCATGGCATTATTTTCTGACTTGATGGTTCATATTCTATTTGTTATCTACCTGCACGTGATAAATGTGCTTAATCTCTTTTGAATTCCTGCATTAAACCTTACTGGCTTTATCACTTAAATTCATGTCTGTTTGCTAGGGCAAGCGAATTGGTATTAACTATATAAATGGGTTTCTAGATTAGTGTTTTTGTTCTTTCTTAATAAAAAGTGTGAAATGGTATTTTTAGAGATCATTTGGCCTTCAGGGTTTTCTCTTTCTTCTTAGTGATCTTTATTACTTCAGCAGAACTGCTGCAGAGCCTCAATTTTGTTTTCAGTAGCATAGTCCTACTCACTGAACTCCTATTTTGGATGAAATTGCATTAGAATTATTTCTTTGAGAGCTAGAAAACTAATAATTGCCTTTTAAGTTTTAATCAGGCCTTTCAATATGGGACAAATTGCTAAATTAATTGCCTTTTGTTTTATAGATGCTGGACAAATCAATGAAGGTGACAATTGCCAAGTGAATTTGTTTTACAAAGCCCTCCAACAAACTTTCTAAGATTTATAAATTTATTTATTTTTAATGAGCATATTGCATTATTTTTGTGTTCTCCTGCAGTCCTCATGGAGCAGGAAGGCAGTTTTCAGTCATGGCAGTTGTGTGGTGATGGAGATCCCTTCTGGGCAGCTCAGAGTAGGAGGGATGAAAGATGTAGGAGCAATAAATAGCTCTTTAACCCTGGCAGAGTATTTGGACAACCAGTGAAGCCTCTCTGACTTGCTGCAGTTAAAACAGGGGTAAATAGCTCAGCTCAAGAAGGATGAAGCTCAGGATGAGCTGGGTCTTCTTTTCCACTTCACCCTTTATTTCCAATTTACCTCATCTAAAATATTGCAATGCTGCAGATGTTTTCTGCAAGTCTAAAAAATCCTCACAGCAGAAAAGCAGAGTGGGAACAGGTTTTTAGAAGTTTTTTTTTAACTGAAATGCTTTAAAATTAATTAATGTAAGCCTTAAATCCATTTTCCGTGTATCCTCTACAGTCCTAGCTGATACCAGCATACCTAGCTGATTAAGAAAAATCAATGTTGTCTTATGGTGTGCCTTTAGAAGGAGGAAGTCATCCAGGAAGTTTTCCTTGTGTCTGTGAGTCAGGAAAATTTGACCATCAAAGATGATCAAGAAAAATCCTATTGTAACATAGAGCTGGGTTCATTTTCTATGTAAATAGCACAGGCAAATAATTTTTTATTAGAGAAGGAGGCAGTGATTTCAGTTCACTTTCCCTACTAGTCCTTATTAATCAGCTGCATGTCAGAGGATAACAATTAAGAGAACATATAGAGAATATTGATTTCTGTCAGGTTGTTCTAAGTTGCATAAAAATGGGAGGTTTGACAGATGTTAAATACAGCTTGATTTTTTTTTTTTCTTTGAGAAATTACTCTGGGCACATTTGGAAATTCCACTGCTTCTCATTACTGCAGAAAGGCCAAGAGGTGATTATCCAGTCCATTAGAAAATGCTACAATTCTTCCCTAATAGCATCACCAAAATGAATGAAAATGCACAAAATGATTTTGTTTCAGTAAGTGGCCACCTGCACATCTGACAAGAAAGTGTCACATTTGCAGAGAGGCAGAAATGTGAAAGCTCTCCTGACACCCATCAGAAAAGAGAGAGGTGCTGAAAACCAGAGATTTAGGGAGGACTGTAGGTCTGTAAAATAGAGCAATTATTGATAGTGCTCTACCACACACAAATAAAAGTTGATGTTTACAGTCATGCTTGACTGACACCCATTTTATGAAATTGCTGTTTTGTTCCTTACAGATGTGCTGTACACTGGGGTTCTTATTGGGATTGTGATTGAACTGCAGATTGCAATCCCTATATTTTCCTACCTTACACTTGTGTGGTGATTTTAGGATGGTGCAGTACCACTCTGCCAAATAAGAAATCTCATGGACCACAAAATATAACCAAATAAATAAATTTGATATTACACATCACACACTGCACTCACAGTATATCTAGGAGAATCTGGTCAGAAAGTTTTGAATTCTGGCAGCTTGGAAAAATGATAGGAAAAATGATAGTCTTAATAGCTTATATTGAAAATTTTGGACTCTATGATTTTAAGGGTCTTTTCCAACCAAAAGGATTCTATGAATTCAATGTCACCTGTTAAAATGAGAACATTTTTCAATGCTCTGTTCCTAAATGAAATTTACTTCTCCTTGCTGCTTTAACAGTTAATAAATCCCAGCCAAAAACCACTTCATGCTTCAGTAAAGTTATATTGTGCATTTGAATTCAAGTAAAACTGGTAGTTTTAAATATATATAAGCGTGTATAGAAATATGTTTTATAAACAAATATATTATTGATGTGTTGCATATCTGAAAAGATGTCTATTAACAGTACTAAATAAATAATAAATTTAATAAATTATTGGCTAATGACTTATTTGGGCCTCAGTGCAAAATTCAAGGGAATGAAAAGACTTCGTAAAATGTTACCCACCAGAGAGGCTTTTTAATAGAACCTGCTCCAGTATCCACTGTATTGTGGAAAAACATCACCTCACTTTCTGTGAGGTCTGGATAAATGTTCCAATGTTCACACAGAAACAAACTGCCTGGATTTGTTCTTGCCTGGAGGACAAGAAGTTAATGAGACTGGCCCAACTGGGAATGCCCAGAGCCCTTTCTCTGCTGCCTCTAAATGTGACAAAAATGCTGAGTGCTTGTAGCTTTGCATCAGGAGCACTTTGTCAGAAGAACTTTCCTCCAGAGATATAAAAATGACAGCTGCAGAGAGCAGGTATTTGGCTTCCAAGCCTCTGATCCCAGTGATGTTCCATGCCTGCAAATCTGTGTGTTGGTCAAGCCCTGATAATTTGGCAGAGCAATGTTCTAAAATTCTGCTCAGCCTGGGGAGCTGGAGCTGGCACTGGGAGCTGGTTCGTTTATGGTGCTTGGAGAAGTTGCTTATAAACAAAGAGACTGATTTAAACTGGTTTGACATTTTAAAATATCAGTGTTAAATCCTCATTGATCTGCATGCTTGTGGTTTTTATTGAGAGACAAGAGCAGGACAACATCTCTGATATTAACAGTGTTTCTAAGTCATCCCTAGAAATTCTGAAGTGTGATTTTGCTATTTTACTAATTCTCGTTGTTGTTAAACACAACACAGTACAGGGAACTAGAATAAGGTAATAATTTTTCCTTAAAATTCAATGACATCATGTAAAAGATGGAAAACCTTTTCAAACCATATTTTTCAAGAAAAAAAGTTGACCTAAGAAAAAGGCAATCAACAAGTTAGTTGATTCTCCCTATAAAGAAGGAGAAATATAATAATATACTGATTGTAGGTTGTGCCTACAATTTGGCAACAGAAAGGTGGTGGTGTTGTTTTGGCCAGACCAGAGGGATCTTTGAAACCAGAAAAGCCATATGGACCTAACAGATTCCAGAAAGGTCCCTCTTTCATATTTTGTTGTCATTTCTTAGAATGATTAATGAATGTCATTATTAAAAGAAGCTAGAGTATAAATTCCATGTGCCTCCCAGCCATCAAGTCCTGCTTTGGATTTTTTTTTTTTACACACAAAAACTGCCAGCTGAGATTTCAATGTGAAGCTTCTTAGGCACCATGGCAAAATTATTCTTGATTTCTGCTGGTAGAAGTGACCCAAATGTTCCAGCCTGCAGTACAGTCATTAGTTTTTATAGCTGTCAGTACAGAACACAACCAGAAATCGAGCTTTGAACATATTTGATGGAATGACACATGCTAAAAAGAGAAATGTGTGGGTTCAGCTCAGTTATGTTCCAAAACACAGCCATGTGTTGCAGCTACTGACTAACTCGAGGGCACAATATTGTTTATACTTTGGATTTGGCAATTTTACACTTTCACCATATTGGACTGAATTGATTATATAAGAATCACAAAAAGAAATTCCATATACTTTGAGGACAATGATATTAATAGCAAATATTTACTTCATTCCATGTGATTTTTGAATTGTAATTCTGCTTTGTGCATGGTGTTGACATGAAAAAAAAGGTAATATAGAGAATTGTGTGTTTGCTGCCATATATCCCCAATTTGCTGATCATTGGGGATATTTGACTTAAATATAATACTTTCAGCTGAATACAAGTATCCATTTTGGAAAAAAAAATTGGTTACTAGAATTGTATTATATTTTAAATCTGTCACAACTCTTGTCACATAATAAAGATGAGTGAGTTAGAGCATTTATTTTATTTTGGTGGAAAACCCAGAAAGGCTGTTGGAAATTCTTGAGTAAATCAGGCAGGCTATTGCTCATTCCCTTGTGATTTTTAAAAAAATGTATTCAACAGTTGGTGTACCTGTTTTGTCTTTTCTCTGTCATTGCAGACCAATACAAAACCTTGGATTGTGACTTTTTTTTTTCTGGAATATAACTGAATTTCAGATTATTAGCTATTCTATTCAGTCAGGTGCTGTAGTCAGCCTGATGACTGAAGCTGAATGCAGATAAACAGATTGTGAATTTTGACCATATAGAGCCTGTCTAATTTTCATATATGTGAATTTTCAAATATGTGAACATGGCTTTTTGGCATGAATACACTCGTGATACTGAGTTCTGTGGTACCTAGAGTGAACAAACCCAAAATTCAGCAGATATTGCAAAACTCAGCCCCTTTTAGAGTCAGAACCCCTGACCTTGGAGCTGTGTGAGAGCTGCCAGGTTTGTCTGGAATGCCAGAACAGCACAGCACACAGACATGACTCAATCTCATCCCTTGGCTCCCCAGTCTATGCAGGCAGCAAGGAGCAGAAACCCCCTGGCCCTGCCTCTGCTCTCCAGGACAGGGTCTGGCTGCACACAGGGCTGAGCTGCTCTCCACTCTCTGAAGCAGCTGATCACAAGGCTGCCTTAAAAATGATCATTTATTTGGAAGAGGGATGACCTTTGCCTCCTTGGGCAGGTGAAAGGAAGCAGAATGAGGGCTCTCAGCTGGCTTCCCTGTGAGAAACATTTGTAGAAGGGCAAGTGTGAGATGTAGGCAGGGAGGCTTTGACCTTCTGGGGCTGACACTGAGGCACTGCAGCTCTTTTGTTTAGTAAAATGTCGATTTTCAAGTGCTTGGAACATCTGCATGAGAGTTGTGGTGGAGAGATCTGGTTCTGAGGAGCAAAAGCTCATTTTGGCTCAAGGGAGGAGTCACAAGGAAATGGAGTTTCCTGTCCTTACCCAGGAACAGGAGTGATCCCAGGTAGAAACAGGGGCATAGTGCTAACGTGACAATGTTGCCAAAAAATAATTTGTCGTGTTTTCCTGTGGCTGGTTTAGTAACAGGACATTTCTGCACTTCTTTCCTTGCTTTGCCTGCTATTTCTCTGTGATTGCATGCTGCCCATACAAACAGTTCCATATTTCACAACAGCAGGAGTTCAAACTCATTTTCCTAGGCCACCCCAATGGTGATGAACATGTTATGGACCATGGACAATCTCAGCAGCTGCGATTTTGAGTTTCCTTTGCGTCCCTAAATTCATTCTCAGCTGATCTTCACAACTCTATAAGCAATCAACTGGTTGATTTTAAATCCCTTTTCAACCTCTTTCAAATCTCTGTAAATCTCTCCACATTACACTGCTTACCAGAACCTAAGCATTTTCAGTTGTTAAAATAAAGGAACCACAATAATTATCTCTTCCTTTTCCTTGCTACTTCCAAGAGTGGGACAAAAGAAAATTTTACATAGATTTTACATATCTGAGTCTGTGAGGAAAATTATAAGAAAAAGGTTTTGCTACAAATAAGCAAAAGAGTGATTTTGTTACTGAAAACCCTTTGTGGAATAAAGGTGTCTGGACAGGGAACCTGGAGGATACTTTTTGTTTAAGGCCAGACAGTTCTCTCCCCTTCTCTCAGCAATTAGTCACTTTAGAAGCTTCTCATTTTTGACCATATGGCACAGGAAACAATTTGGATGATGAAAAACCCGGGGCCAACCTCATTCCACCAGGAGGTTCTGTTGTTTCGTGATGACTTTGGCTTTTTGTGCAAAACTTTTCCTTAGTGACTAATGAGGTTCTTGCTGCTTTGGATGTCACTGCTCTTTTTGTGGGTGTCAAAGTACCTCCTGCAAATGAAGTGCTTTTCTAATCATCCTTGCCATGTTATTTTTGTCTTCTCTGATTTTTTTTTTTCCTAATTTTTATGACTTGGCATTAAGATAATTGGACTGTTGATAAGTGTCTGCTATTAAAAATAAGGGACTAAAATGAATCCTGTCAGATACCTGCATATTATAGGCAAATTGCTCCTGCATTTATTACCACCCTGGGCCTCCCTTTATTAGTTGGAGAATTGAGTTAACAGAGGTGGCAGGAACCACACTTTAATCCTGGGGCTTTTGCCTGGGATGTGCTCTAGCTGAACCTTCTTTTCAAATCTGTTCTTCTTTCACCTGTGTGTGAGGACCTAACACACATCATGCTCAAGATTCTGAAAATCCTTGTTGGTCAGAAGAGGTCTTGCAGAATTTAATTCTGGGGACATCCAGGGATTGTGATGTAAATTTGTGTCTTAGGACTCGAGGGTTTATTGCCTCATCCTTTGAAGTAGGGGCAGAGCTCATAATTCATTGTTTTGCCTTTTAATTGTGTTTAATTTAAACGTTTTTACACCTCCTATACCCTTTGGGGATTCTCAAACTGAGAGAAGCTCTTTGTTAACTAGAACATTTGGCTTGAATGCAATGAGCAGCAAGTCATTAGAAGCTGAAAGACCAGGGAGGAGGAGATGAGGTGCTGATTCTTTGTGACTTGAATGGAGCCCGGGGGAACTGGGCCGGTTTCAGAGTGAGAATGGAGAAAAATCTGGTGTTGGCAGCAAGGCTGAAACATTTGAGAGGTTCAGTCATGTAACACACTGTGGGTGTGAGAGAAGGTTGTTTCAAATAAAGGAGTGGTTCACTTGTCATCACAACCTGGGGCAGCAATCACACACCTTCAAATGGGATAATTTTTATAAGATTTAAAATATTTTTGTATCAATACAAAATATCATAGAGGCCATTGAAGAATGAAATCCTCAGAATGGTAGATGTGAGGGAAAAGAAATCTGAGGCAAATAAAATTCCTCTCTAGACCAAAGAATGATTCAGAAAAATCAATTAGTGGACTAAAAAAATATAAAATATAAAAATATATAAATATATATAAAAAAATATATCGAAATGTAGCCTAACTTTTATTTTGGCAGATAGGATGTGTTGATTGATATAGGAATATTTTATGAGTTTGCAGATAATTCAGATAAAATACCAGCTCATTTGATTTAAACTGAGAAGGAAGTGGACACAGTTTTATGATTATGAACATACATTCAACAGAAAGTGAACGCTTCAGAACAACTGTGAAGATCTTTTTTTTTAATAAATGGAAAACTTTTCCACAGAATTTGCCACAAACTGACACTGCTCTTTTCACAGTGTGATTTTTGTAATTATCTCTGTGCAGAATAATCATCAGTTGCTCAAGGAAAGAATTAAGCTTGCAAAAATCTTTACAGAGTGACTTTGTTCCACCATACTTGAGATTTCCTTGATGTGCTGTGCTGAGCTTTTATTGCAATATGGGTAATTATTGTCATTCTGCCCAGAGATGTTGCTCTTAATACATCACTTCAGTGGCTAAATTAACAACTAGTGTTCCAATTGACATTTCTTTTTGAAAAATAATTACAACTCAGCCTAAGATTTAATAAGCCACGTGCTAGAACTTCCCATTATTTGTTTTTCCATCCTGAACAGGCTAAGGAAATTATATTCTAAAAAAAAATAATAATTTAAGTAATTGTGTAATATTTAGTGTTGTGAAATAATCTCGTAATACTCTGTGATTCTTGGAGCCTAATTAGTCTTTCAAACCAGGTTATTAAAATACCTGGTGTAAACTACTCCTATCTTCATCTGCCTCCATTCTTGGCTGTTTATTGAGGGAACCTGTGCTGGCTCAGTCCCGGAGCTCCTGCAAACAACGTCTCAGAGAAAAGGGAGCTCAGCTGGAGCTCTGGGGCACGAAGGTATCAGTGCACAGAGATCTGTGTGATCCCCAGGCACTGCATGCAACTCCCACTGCCTCAATTCTGCACCATTAAAGTGAAAACAAATCCCTTGATTTTCTTCTTTCTGCTGCCTCTACATCTGATTTTAAGCCCTTTGGAGCAAAGGCACACTGTGTGTTTGCTAGAAAAGCTAGAAAACACTGGCTGTGATCTCCTGTGCAGCTGGAAGGTTTTACCATCATTCTAACAGAGAAATAATATTGTTCAATCACTAGATATATGCTGAGGGTTTTTTTTTCCCAAGTATTGCTTTGAAAAGTGGCTTTTCAGGATGGTTGGTGCCTCCTGTTTTCATGGGCTTTGGGTTTTCAAGATATCAAAGTCATTATCTTGGAGTTACTGCTTATGGACAGAGCCTGCAGGGCAGCTGCAGCCTCAGAAAGAATTGAGAGTCAGCTCTCAGATGGGGACTTTTTGGGTTTTGTTGTTTAGTATATTTTATATTTTCTTAATTTTTGATGAAATATTTTAGCAGTGTTCTGCTGAAAGATAATAGCACGAAGTACAGCACACCATAAAATCCCATTGGGTTCTCCAAAGACTTCTCCCAAATGCAGGTTTTTATTGCCTTTATAGAGAACAAACCCATATCCTCATACCATGCTAAAACCTTCAGATGTCCTGCTGAGATGACTTAATTATACTACATCTGACTAGCCTATCATCATATAAAACATATTTTATCTATATCTTGAGATTTATAACCTGGGGATTTTTTGTTTTATGATGTACGTGCAACACTTATTTAAATTGCTTTGGATTCTGAGATTCAATTACAGCCTGTAAAAATGGCACAAAACAATTTTAAATTTGAAAGTGATTATTGTACATTGCTGGTATTCTAATCAAGATATTAATGAAAAGGTGTTTTTATGTACACTTTTTTTTTTTCTGAAATCATGCTGCTCTCACTTTAGTGAGAAAATATAACTCTGAAAAAAATTACTCTGGAAAAAAACCCAAACAAACCCAAACTGACCCCAAATTGCTTCTGCTCAATAATTGCTGAGTGCAAGTTTATCCCAAGCAGTTTGAGAGCTGGGAAGGTGCATTTTGGCTCCTGAGCCTTTGTGCTGATGCTCAGATTGTCAATTATATTCTAAACCTCCCTTGTGCATCAGAAGCTTTGATATCTTGAGCTCCTTTGATCTCTAGAAAGCTTCTGGCTTGAGGATAACTCATGGAGTTGTTTACAAACGTTACAAGATAGATTCTCATGTTCTATTATCTTTTTAATGAGCACAACCTTCTTCCCCAGGCAGGGATCAGGACCGGGATGTGCCTGGTGCTCTGGAGTGCATCTTAAAACTTCTGCTATGATATTTTAGCTTCATAAATTGCTAAAATCTACAGAGAGGAATATTACAGTTATCATTTATGCTTTGCAGTGGCTCACAAAGTTGTCAGTCTATTCAGTTTCATCGAGTACAAACGTGTGTTTTCCTAAAAAAGTTGCTCACAGTGCTAATATTGTTACTGCTCTAGTCTTAGGCTGGGCTGGGCCTATCTGTTTAAACAGAGTTAATGGAAAAGCTGAATTTTAAAATTTGTTTCCCAGGTTGTATAGCAATTCTTCCTGTAATTTAGTACGACTAAGCTGTACAGGTCTCTTTGTGAGATGTGTCGCTCATGAATTTTCAAGGATTTGTTCAACAAGAATCTGTATTTTGATAATTTATTTGGCCTAAAGCCCTAATCTAATCCAGCAGGAGCCCGTTGTTATTCAGCCAGTGGAAAGCACAAGCAGTGAGTTGTAATGAGAAATAACCAATGTTCTGCATAAATCTGAATTATCCACATTACCCGTGTAGAATCCACCCAACTGGCACAAGTTGCCATCAGATTCCAAAAGTTGGGAGCTGTTTTGCTTTCAAGTCAAACCTAGAGAAAAAAAAAATCAACAAAACAAACACATTTGTGCTATGCTCTCTTGGTTTTATGGATTTATGGTGGATTTTATAGTTTGGACTTTCTCACCCAGTCACAGTGTCAAAGTACTGAGAGGGACAGACCTTTAGGAGAGGCTGAAGTGTAGCTTTCAGCTGCTGTCAGAGTCAGCCTTCTAAATGTGGAGAGTGATTTGCTGGCCCCAAAGCACAACACCTCTCAAAATGGAATTAAATTTAAATGTACTCAGAAATGACTCCTGCAATGTACTTCTCAGCCCCCTCCTCTCCATCTGTGGCTGGTGGGAGTTGAGCTTACTCAGAAATTTGCTGAGGATGCTTAACACCTTGCAGATGTTTAAATTTGAATGCCATTTGTAATAGGATATAAATAAAGTAATACTGGCTGGCTGCAAAATGTAATATCTTGGAAAGCAATGTTGAAAACCTGTATGAGACAAAATGGGGATTTAAAAAAAATTTCAGCTGCTTTTAACCTTCTTCTTTAGATGGAATTTCAATATTTGCACAGTTTTCTGCAAGTTGTTTTTTAAAAAATAAACTGGGTGCAAGTAACCCTTAGTTTTTACTCGAATAAAGAATTGCTAATTGCTTTAGAGACCAAACGAGCAGATCCTGAACAGGACAAAGTTGGATGGAGCTGCCAAGAGGTGGATGTATCTGCACAGGTGAATCTGTAGTACCATTCTCTATATCTTCATCCAAACAATAGAGAATTTCCAGGCTCACCATCTTTGTAGCCCACCACTGGACCCACTCCAGGAGTGAGCATCCCAGGAGAATCCTTTTATTTTCCTATTTTCACTGTGACAGCAGCAACAGCTTGAGGGATGCTGAATACAAACACTTGATTTGCAGGGAAAGGTTTCTATAAATGATGATTTGATTGCATGTGGTGGCAACAGTAAATACATCACTAATGGGAATGAATCCTCTTAGGAAAATAATTTTGCAGCTCTGTTCCACAGTGCAACCAAAATGCTGTAAAGCTTTGCCCTGAGTTAATCATTGGGAATATTGGTGAATAAGAGTGAGCATTTTTAAGGAAGATGGATGTGTGCTGTAAACCTGACATTCATTTTATAGCTTATAGACACGGGTAGTCCCTGAAGTATCTGCCTTGCAAATATGAACATGGGTCAAGAGGAAAGAAATGAGAGACTACAGCAAGTGCTGTGTAAGACTATTGCCCCTAGCATGAAATGTTTATTGTTATTATGAGCTATATTCAAACCAAATGAGAATACAAGACCTTTTACTTTTCTGAAGCTGGAAATAAATTTGTTTTGTGGTTTTTGTTTTTTTCTTTTGTCTGCTGGTGTGGGTTTGTAAATGCTTTGATGTATGCACTGCACTAAGATTTTAAGTTTGTGGTGTGGTAAGGTTGTGTCATATCTCCCAAGATTAATCAGTGATTAACATTCCCCACCTACAATCTGTCTAAGTGGATGAAAATTTTGCTGTTGACTTCACTGGGCCCTGTTTATTTAAGCATGCTCTAAAAGGGAGAATGGATACCCAGATTCTGTGCTTTATTTCTGAAGTTTTAAACAAATCTCTTTCTAATATCCCTAAAAGTCACCTTGTTCCATATATGGAGGGCGAGTTACTGGCAAATAGAACCATGACTGAGAAAAAAGAGGATTTACAAATGGGCTTGAGGAGAATGATGAAATGCTGATGTTCACAGATCACTCACAGGGCCAGTCAGAGCAGACACCTCAGAGCAGCTCATTGTCACTGGAAATGTCCCTTTTGCAGCCTTATGCTGAGATCTGATGGAACCTATTTCCACACCTTCAGTTTTCTAAACGGGCCTTGAGACAACTGCATTAGATCAAAACCTAATTGAGACTGGGAAAATGATGTGGTTCTCACAGTCCCTGGAAGTGCCAGCTCTCAGTTCAGGCTCCAGGGACCTGGATCTGCTGCATCACCCAAGCCCTGATGATGTGAAAAGAAACAGAGCAGCAAAGGTGCTGCTGGACTGATTAAAAACAAGCAGTTAATGAGCTCTCGTTACAGACAAAGGAAAAGGCAAGAACCCGCTTGACCCACAGAGGGATTGTTTTCAATTTGCCCTTTCCCAAGTCAATCTAATTCCCTGGGCTCTGCCCAGGATTTTGACCATAAAATCTACATTTGTTTTATGACAACTCCCTTTTTTCTTATTTTGAGAAAAATATGTAAAGCACCACAGAAGCAAAAGCTATAGTAAAGCATAATAAGGTCTTATGAAAAGTTTGTTGAAAAATTATTTCACCCAGGGTCTAAAATTATTAGGAGTGGTGAAAAGCAATTTCCACTGTAGTGCTGTTAATCTGATTTACAAAATGTGGAGGCATGGTTTCATGGTAATAAAGAAATCAATGTATAGTTGCTGCAAACCATGACATTTTCAAAAGTAATTCTATTTTCTCAAAGTGAGATAATATTATTTCATTCTCTTCTCTTCAAATCATCGCCCAGCACTGTGTCAGGTATGTGGGAGTCAAGATCACTGTTCTCTATTGAGTGTGAGAGATGAAAATACATCTTGGAAATTATTTTCACTGTCATTTCTGAGAGTGGCAGTGACCAGTGTCTGTGGGCTGTGTCTCATCATGCTGCCTCAATTCAATGTCATGCTATTGAATGTCACAATGTCACAGTGTTCTCCTCCTTAACACCTACTCCTGTTTTGGGACTATATTTAATAGAGAGAAGCTATTCTTCTCTTTATTCAAAGAGATTTGAGTCTCTTTTCTCTGCTGAGAGACACCAGCTGCAGAGGCCCCTTTGTTAATCATGAAGGACATTGAAGGAAAGGTTGTGCAAAAAACAGAATAGCTCTCAATCCCATGTGGGCTGAAACTGGGACCCTGAAACATTTCAAAATTTACACAGTTTCCATAATTTCCACCCATATCACTGCAATATTACCTTTCCCAAGTGCTCCTTGATTAGACTGTGGAAACTATCAATTTTATGGCCCAGCATGGTAGCCCAAATTACAATTAATTATCAAAGATCTATTTAACGACATTAATATTAGAGTGTGATGTTACTATACAATAAAATTAAAAAATTGAACGTTTCTATGCCTAAAGGTGTAGAAATAAAAGCTAAAAAGGGATTTGTGCACACCTTCCTGTTTGTATTGCCTGCAGTGGGACCAGCAGTGCTTTAATTTCCCTCTTTAGAAGGTGACTACATTCCAACATTTGCTCTTTGTTATTCACCTTTAACATCATCCTTCTGTTCCTAGGTAGCAATTTCACTGACAGGGCTGCCACAATATTCCACACATTTGTGAAATCATTTTGTCTTAACACAGCTGAGATCTCTGAAATTAAAATGATGGTTTGTGACACTGAATATGAGACTAAAATGCAAGATAGAAAACACAGTGATGTATAACTACTGCTGCAGGGGGAAACTTCCATGGAGCCAAACTTTGACTGCTGGTCTTGATTTGATGGTCAAAATGGTCTTGATTTCCTTCTACAAAACTATTTTTAATGAACACAATGAAAAACTTAAAAATATTTTAGATGATTTAATGCTTGATGCCTCAATAAATTTTTCATCCAACCACCATAAAAATATAGTTTAAAATACTGCTCCAAGTTCTTATTCTATGTTCTGACTTTTTGCCATTCTAATGGTATTTTTTTCCAACAAGCTAAAGGTTAAAGCTCTTATTAAAACTGAATTCTATATTAGGACTTTAATCATAGTGCTGCTACTTTGATGCTGCAATATAAATAATCGCCACTATTACAAATTTCACATTGCTGCTCAGTGAGTGTTGCAGTTACTTATTCCTGCTAACTTGTTCTTATTACATCCTGCTGGCTTGTTTTTGTCATAATCTGGTGTTATCTAGGCAAAGTCCCATCACTCTTGCTGTATTTCACAGGAATATCCTAAATGCCACATAAATCTTCTTTTTTAATATATTAAACCAGAGTTAGGTGGCCTCCAGCATGTACATTTTTTTGATCTACTGGTAACCACAAATCTCCTTAAAGCTGATGCACATACTGCATATCTGTCACTTACTTGAAAGGAATGCACAATTAAATGGGTCTCAGATGAAAAAGGCCAAGGGATTGCCATCATGTGAATGCTGGGATTGGAATTTAATAGTTTTGCAATCTCCTCTTCCCTTCCCACCCCTCACCTCCTTCACTCTGTGGAAGAGGTGTCAGTGGTTAGAGAATAAAAACCAGGGAAGCGAAAAAAAAACTGAAGAGCAACCAGAGGAATAATAAGAAACTCAATTTGTGTCATGGCCTTGGGAAAAAAGCTACAGATAGAATTTAGTTTGTAGGAAATTTTTGGACGAAAAGTGTGGTTGGAATTGCAAACAAGAAAACTTCATGTTTTCTAAATCTCCTGTATTCAGCAAAATAAATGTTTCTATTCATAGATTTTCAGTCAACTGAGAGGGATCAGATAAGTATAATTTAAAAAAAAAAGATTTCCAAATAAAACTAACTCACATTCTCTATGACTAAGCTAAGCCCTTAACGTGAGATGTGGCCTCTCAGTGTGAAATTCCAGGTTCACTGAAACAAACACACTTATTCAACTTTTTTTAAATCTTGGTTTATTTTTTTAGTTGAACTGTTATCTCTCAGTGGACAGGCTGTGCAAAATACAAATTTAAACTATTAATGATATTAAAAATGAAAGAAGTATTTTATTGCTCTGTATTTGTATTCCCTAAATAGTTTATTTAGGGTTGGGAACCTTATTTCTACAACTATTGTATGACTGTGGTCTTTTTCATCTCTTAAAACAGGAGAAAATACTTTCTAAAATTCCTGTTTACAAGAATTGTGCTCATTGCTTTGGGCTAGCTTATCTCTAGGTTCATTTGTTGTGATTGTCTACAACCAGAGTTTTTACAGGAAAAAAGGAGTAAAATCTGATACTCAAGGACTTTGACTTCCATAATCTATATATGTATGTTTATATGGACAACCTAAGGGCCAAAGAAAATCTTTTCTGTCCCTCCCTCATTTCCAACTGCTTTGATTAGTTTCATGCTATTATGGATTGTTTTATTTCTTAGAAACTGCAGCTGTATAATTTTGATAAAAAGACTTTCAGTTTTCAGAAGACTGACTGATGGGTACTAACTTTTACTTGGCTCTGTGAACAGCCACCTGTCATGTTTGCCCTAAAGGGGACGTAACTTTTGCTTCAGATTTACTGCAGTATCAAAAAAACATGAATTTCAATATTAGAGAGAGAAATAGGAAAAGGCTTCACCTACTATTTCCTGATTTTGAAGGAAAAGGATAGCAGAAATCATGAGGAAATTATAGCAAGTAGTAGGGTAATAATAGTAGAGAAATTCAGTGGGCAGTAGATTTATGTGTTTGAAATTGTGTTTCCTTCATTCTGTTTTGCATTGATCCCAGCTGGGTCAGTTTTATGTGTAAGAGAGCAATAATGTAATGATTATTGCTGTTAACAGGATTCAAAGAATACAAAAAAGGAAAAGACAACAAACACACTGAAGTCAACAGGTCAAAAAGGGATTTTCTAAATTAAAATTTTTTGTCAAGGGTTAAGCAACACCTGCCAAACAAAGTGCAGGGCAATGTTACTGAGATGGGGTTTTATTTTTTTTACCCTGGTTCCTTAATTAAATTGGAATGATTGGTTTCAGCCAAATTCAAATACAAATATTTCCAAATACAAAAAAGGTGAATCTTCGTGTTCCATCACCTTTGCCAGTGCTGATTATGGCTGCTTGATCTGTTGACTTTGATTTGCTCCCTCAGATAAATGGATTTCACTTTTTTGTGTCCTTTTAACCAGTTAACAAGAGATCACCAGGTCGGCTACACGGAATTAATGGAGCAGTTGGAATGTGTGAATTCTGTAGCTTATTTGTCCCTGAATAATCAGCTATCTTGGCATTAGAATTCATCTTTGTAGCTGTTTTTTCAGTTACTTTTACAATGCAGTTTCGTGGTGCTCACTCTTTGTTACGATGAACAGATCAAAGCAAAGTCAAGACTGGGCTTGTATTGGAGGAGAAAACAGACAAAACCTCATCTCTTTTAAAACAGATTTTCCATTATTTCTATCGGAAAATAAAAATTTGAGGCTTTTGTGCCTCAGAAAGCTTTTTTCTCTTTGTTCCTAGGGGATGACTTTGGCTTTGTTCAGGCTACTCAGCACAGCTCTATGGTACTCTGACAATGATTTGATGAATTTTATGTTGTTGTTTCCATATCTTGCCTGCTTTGCTCTTTCAGTCATGGTTCTGGGTGCCAGAAAATGGACATTTGATTCCTGAGTCAGCTCAGTAGGAATGTGTCTGATAATTGGTATTACAGTGGCTTGCAGAGACGTCTTGGGGATTTGGAACAAAATAAAAGTACTGCCAGTCTGGGATATATGGAAGAAAAAAGTAATTCTGCTTATATTTTGCCATGGTTTCACCATTGTTTCCTCCTTTTAAAGTGTAGAAATGAATTAATTGATTTAAACCCTTCGCTTCCTGGGCCTGGCAGTTTTAAGCACCCAGGTGGTGTCTGACATCAACTGGGGCTCTGCCTGGAAAATAATTCTGGTACAAGGGGGAGTTCAAAAGCTCATCTCATGGAGGTTCCTTAAAATTCTGAGGAATTAAAATGATGAAAGGTGGCTCTAGTCTGTGAGGGGGGCAGATGATTGCTTCAAGTGTGCTTTTCTTTGTGATGTGTGGGTCTTTCAGCTGCTGCATTGACTAGGTATTGCCATAAAATGCGTTTATTAAAAATGCAATACAAAGAAAATCAGTTTTTTAAGCTATAAAATGCTGATAAAACCTATTAAAGATCAGAAGAATAACACCTATGAGATCTAAGTGTATCTTGTGGGTGATGGGCTCATGTTCTGGTCAGTACTTTGTTATTGGAATGGAGTTTTTTCCTGCAGGGAAAAAAGTCTGAAGCAACAGATTTGTTAAACCATCTTTTGAGGTTCCAGTGAAAGTTGGTTACAGACTATTTCTTCTGAGTAGATAATGAGGGCTTTTCCTATTTTCTGGTAATTATAATCAATACCCCCCCATTTTTCATTCAAGGTGCTATTTATCCAAAACACTTGGCAAGATTTCTTTTCTAACACCTGCTATGGAACTATTTTTCTTCAAAACTGAACTTCTTTCTGATAAGAAATTCTATCTTAGATCAGAAAAATCCTCCTGAGCAAAAAAGCTGTGGTGGGCCCAGTATATGTGTAATACTCATGCTGCATTAGAAGAAAATGCATTTTGGTGAAAAAATCACTTATTGAAATGTTTCTGTCAGCTCTAGAAAAAATTACAGGATCTAAACCGTTTGAGAGATGAATGATGGCTGTGCTGCACAAAGCTCATAGCTGAACACCTAGAAAAAAAATTCACCTTTCATTTTTGACATGTGTCAAACCCAACACGTGTTCCTGTCCCTGCTGAGCACTGTTCTTATGGCTCATTAAAAATAACTTCAGATTTACTTCACTGTTTCTTTTGAAATTTCTGTTGATATTTTCTCCTCAGAGCTTTATTCCAATTTCTCTTTGGTTTTGATCAGCCCAAGTCCATTAACGTGACTTCAAATTTTCTCAGGTTTCAGAGCAAGTTGTTTGTAAAAATTCCTGTTGGACTCTTTGTCCAGCACTGTCTGTACTGATGTATTGCAGATATTTATAAAAAACAGAAAGACATCATATTTCATCTTCACTTGCTTGTTTTTTGACTCCTCACGCCTCTTCAGTGTTTTCCTTTGAGCTGTACCTCTTGTAAACACATAAGTGTATGTGCTCTGTATTTTAAAATCTTCTGCTGTTTATTTGATTTTATGGATGTTTTTGTGGTGTCTATTTTTTCTCCATAGAAAATCTGTTGCTAATATCTCATTTTTCTCAAAGATCCTTCACAGTGTTGTGCTGCATTGAATATACAATATGTATCTGGTGTCTTGCAAATCCATCTGAATTTAGGAAACCAAGCTGTGCTTAAATGAACAAACATTTCTACGTGATTTAAAATAAATTTTAACATCCTTTGAAGCAGCCATGAGGATTTCATTACTGAAAATTCCTTCCCTGTATGATACAGCTGCTCTTTACACAGGCAACATCTTACAGTGTGGCCAGTTCTATCCTATGAATTTTAGTAACTCTTTAGCTCTGAGCTATTGTGAGTGTTGTGGTTTTTTTGTTTGTTTTTGTTTGTTTTTTGGGGTTTTTTTTGGTGTTTGTCTTTTTTTCTTTAAATCTCAATCCAATTACTTATTTCTCAATATTTTTCCAGGTTAGCCTCTGATATTGACAGTGTTCTGAAGGTTCCAGTCCTTAACCCTGAGTTATTTTCTGTCTCAGTGCTTCCAGTCTCATTGTTAGTCTCATCTTGCTTTCTGCAGGTGGCAGCAAGTATATTGTTCTGCTGATGCTCTTTCATCTCTCCAAGTGTTTGTTCCAGACCTAACCCAAGAAATGTGCAAATAAGTGTTTTACTGCAGAGGAAACACTCAGCAAACATGCTGAGGTCTGGTTATGACAGGAACATGTGTTTTTTTTTCTGAAATACATATTCAGAGAACAGAATTGCAATAGATCCTTTGCCTGAGAGGAATCACTGTTTTAGTTGAGTGGTTAGGATGAGAGAGAGCTCTTTTTGGCAAGGGAGCTGCAACCTATTCCAAAATTCTAATCTGAAACTCCCAGCACAGCAGGGCCCTGGGGCATCCTTTGCCTCTGTAATGGCTCCTGCCAGATCCCTGCACAATCTCCAGGACAAAGAGAAACCTCCAGTAAAGAGAAGAGAGGATGAGGAATAGAAAGGGAGGCATGAAGAGCAGGACAGGTACCAGTGGATAAGGAATACCAGGCACTGGGGTGTTCTGTGCTGATAAAATGCCTCTGCAGCAGCTGCTATAACTTAGCACACTTCAGAGCAGCCCTAAAACAGCTCTAAATTTCAAGTGACCTAAGTTGTTCCCTAGGTTCAGCAATGTTCTCTATATTCTGTCCTGTAAGTATTGCTGAGAGAATTTAAGAAGCAAGAAATTCTCTTTGCTCCTCTCTGAAGGTACAAAGTTGTGTCTGGAGTAATGTGGTGAGAGATCTGTGTGCCGAGCAGCTGTGCCCTGTTACCCTTCCCACCACCAGCCAAACATTTTTGCTATTTTTCACAAAATATTTATCCTCAAATGCCCTCCACTGGAAATTCTGTCCTACTCAGAGGATCTTATTCCATCAAATTCCTTGATGAAAAATATCAGGCTGGTCACCTTTCCTGAACTAATTCCCACCTATTATTCCCTGTTTTTGCACTCAGGGTTGGAATGTTTACAGACAACACCAAGGTGGGTGGGAGTGTGGATCTGCTGGAGGGCAGGAAAGCTCTGCAGAGGGATCTGGACGGCTGGATTGATGGGTTGAGGCCAATTATTTTAGTCTCAAGAATTAAATGAAAAACTGGATAGGAAACGTCTGCAAATTGGTAACATCACTTTGGGAACACTGTTCACGTAGACTCACAAAAAGTTACCCAGACAGCAGCTGAAACAGGAACTTTAACAGGTATTCACATAGAAAACAGGAATCCAGTTCCAGAAGTCATCAAATCTGAAATGTTTCTGCTCTGACCTGAAAAAGCCCAAACTGAGGAGCTGATCCTACTGAGTCTTGGTGACATTTCACAGCAAGCCTGGACGTGACTCGTGCTGCTCAGGAGGGGCTGAGTCGTGTACCCTGCAAGTCTCAGCCTCGCTCCAGGCTCTCCCTCAGGCACTACAGAACAGCACCAGTGCTGCTGACTGAAGCAGGGAGGTTTTCTTGCCTCTGGTCCCTCTTGTCTGCACAGCAGCAGCACCGTGGTGTGCTGGGCAGGGAGGGCTCAGGCTGCGAGCCAGAACCGCATTCAATGTCCAAGGCAGGAAGGACCACTTAGGGGGAAAGTGGAGTAAAATAAGATATTTTTCTCTTTATAAAAAAAGGTTCTACCTCATGTCAAGTAAGATGAGATTTTCTTTTTTCTCAGCTGCAGGGAATGCCTTGGGGAAGCAGAGCACTTAAGCTTTTAATTTACTTTCCTCTTGGCTCATACTTTGCAGTGGGAGCAGACTACAGAGCCCCAGTGCTGGTGTGTGTGTGTCTGAAGGAATGAAGCTTTCCTGCTATCTGCAATATGCTCCTGCTTCCCTGTCTGTTATCCTCATGAATAAATGAACAGGAACAAGTGGAAGATTGCCCTCATTTTCATCATGTGTGAAATCTACCTGCACCTTCGCGCATTAATTAACTGAACCCTTATTCACCACCCCTGAGTAAGCAATTCCCTTGTTTATTTGGCAGTGGAAAGAAAGGAAATGCAGCAATATAGGACTAACAGTGTTGTGAAAAGTGGCAGAAAATGGCCAGCTTCTACCCACTGAAAAGACAAATGCTTCTCTCTATCCCCAGTGCCAAATACTCAGCCCAGAGCACACTTGCAGTGAAGTGTGCCAACAGGAGCAGCTGTTTCTTCTGTCTGCCATTGCTTTACTATCATAATAATTTAAACACTTTCTGTCACTGAAAGAGATACTGAAAGAGAGAACTGGTGCAGAAGTACTCTCTCAAATAGACTTTAATCCTAGTTTGCTCCATAATATCTAGACCCCTATTTACAGATATTTTTTTCCAGAGGTAAAGCACCCCAAGAGTTTCTTTTCTTTCAGAGAAACTGTGGGTTCACAGGAGAAGGAATAATGGTGCCTCTGTCCCACACCATTTTGAACCCACACCAGCCTGTTGCATATTCTGGTGGTGCCCATATCTGAGTTTCAAACAAGTCTGGATTTTGTAGCTTTTGGTTTCTAAATTTAGGTTTACACATTTTTTTTTTCTTTCTGGTATACTTTTACTTCTTTATTTCTACACACTGTTATATAAGTATATGCATATCTGAACTGCTCAGAACTGATGGATAAGGGCTGGTCCAATTCTATGTGCTTCCTTTACTCCAAGAAGCTGGTGCTGGGACTTGGATGCAGAATTCCAGAAGATCTTTTGGAAAGGCTGCACCTTCTCTGAGCAGGAAAGTCAGGGAGTTCGCTGTGAAATAAATCCTAAATGGCAGTGGTATTCTTTTTTATAATGGGAGTGCAGGCAGGTTTCAAAGAACAGCAAATGGGCCCCGGGATGATTCAGACGGCAAAAAAGTGCATGTTTGAAACTTTTCTTCCTGCAGGCCAAATTTTAGCAAAACTGACTGAAAAGACCAAAAAGTTATTTGTAGGATTTGATATAGAAATCCTGTGCAGCAACATACACAGGCCTAGGTACATTTTAGTGTTGAAATTTGGTCATGGCAGGTTTGTGTACCTCTGCTTTCTCATATTACTATATAATATGCTATGTAATATTCACACGCCTGTCTTGGAATTACTGTGTGGTTTGGGATGGAATGGACCTTAAATTCCTCTAGTTCCAACCCTTCTGCCACAGGCAAAGAACCTTCCACTGGACCAGAATGCACAAAGCCTGTTCTTATATCAGCCTTACACAGCAAAATACATACAAATGGTTGTATAAATTTGTTTTAAACTGTTTAGGGGGAGAGATGAGAACTGAAGCAAGTTAAACACAGAACAACTGTATATTGAAAGAGGAATCCCTTGTAAATAAACTGGAGGCTGGGAGACAGCCCCAAGCATCCTGGCAAATGTTGCAGTTCTGCCAGCCAGAAAATCTTGAGGGGACCTCTCAAGCTCTGCCTGTGAGAAGATTTGTGTTGTAATGAACCTTGGAGTTTTTGGAGCCAGGAAGATGAAACAAAAGCTGTGCTGGCAGAGCAGAAAACTGTTTCAATTGCTGATCACATTTGAATCTTTGGAGTCAGAAAAACAGTCATTAACAAAGATGATCATTGTATTTATTCTGTTAAAATAATATTTGTTGGCGTCTCTGAGAATATTTTCTATTTGGACCATTGCCAGTAACGTTAAGCCAGAAAATGAAAGAAAAACAGTTTATCACAAAATGCAGAATTGTGTGCTGAATGTGGTCCAGGGTTCTAGTGACAGTGTCAGGCTGGTGAGCACCTCCTGTTCACTGCTGGGCTTGGAGCATTTGTCACACCCAGCAGCAGTAAAATGTACCTGGAGAGCCTCTGATCTGTGAGCCTGTGTGCAGCACTCGTGCTGACCATGCCTGCAGGATGCAATGATAGCAGTCACACAGTCCATCACATTTATGGGGCATCTTGGCACTGAATGCTCCCTGTCAGCTCTGCAATCAGGGAAAAGCACAGCATGCAACAACTCAACAGCAAAGTGCTGGCATCTTCTAGGGACAAATTCCTGGAGTGCAGGCATGTAAATGTGGTGGTTTGTAAAGGTTTTTTGAAATTTTTATTTGTTCAGACTTAGGCAGTTTCCATTGTACCTGACAAGGATTAATTAGTGTCGGATTTTTAAAACTGACATTGTTACACCAGTGAGAAAGTTTATGCGTTTTTCTGACTGTAGTAGTCTAAAGTTTTATTCTGAGTTTGTTGGGTTTTTTCCTTATAGTTTCTAATAATAAAGTTTCTCTTTGTAGCATTTAAATTTAAGCCTATTTTGCCTTCCTCCTGATCCTATCTCACAGCAAAAAAAAAATTCAAATTGATAAACCAAAATCACTACACTAAAGTACCTGAAAAATCACAAGGACCTTGAACTGGATGATAGAAGGGTTAGATGGGATATTAGGAAGGAATTGTTCCCTGGCAGGGTGGGCAGACCTGGCACAGGGTGCCCAGAGCAGCTGTGGATCCCCTGGATCCCTGGCAGTGCCCAAGGCCAGGTTGGACATTGGGGTTGGAGCACCTGGGACAGTGGAAGGTGCCCCTGCCATGGCAGGGGTGGCACTGGATGGGGTTCATGGTCTCTTCCAACCCAAACCATTCTGTGATGATTCTGTTATTTATTGCTGCAAAGGTGGCAATAAATTTGTACATTTATTGGGTAGCAATATTAGAGATAGTGACCAAGATCCAGAGGAGTTTAGGCAGTGAGTCTTTTCAGTATTCATTTTAATGAGACAAAGATAAAGTGAAAATGGAATCATTACAGCACTTTTTTGACAGCAGAAAACCAGTGAACTTGTGGCAGTACAGTCAAAACAATGTTCCTACAGTTTGTGGGTTTGTTACTCTTCTGTAGTGCCAACGTGCTCTTTATCATCTTTTTTTCAGTTCTGTCTTGATCTGCTACAAGAACTTTGCACTTTGAGAGACGTTTGGGTCATAATTTTAAAGGCAGAGGGTCTGCAAAGAGCAGGTAAAGCACATTTTTGCTGTGCTCTTGTTCATCAAGGCACATCTACCAGCTTGTTTCAGATCTGCCCTGCCATGGACATTCTCGAATTATCCAGCTAAAAGATGTACCCCTGTCCCCTAAACAAGTTAATTCTTTTTTATTTCCTTTACCCCTAAACAGTGCTGAGTTTTATCCAACTGTGCAAATCCAGTTTCTGAAAGTTTAAGGGGTTTAAGCAGTTTTCTGATGTCTGTAACTTTACTTCTGGCCTCTTGTAACATGGTTTTATCATCACACTTAATGAGTATGAAAAGTACAGCAGTAGTGTATATTCTCTTGGTTATTTATGAATTTATTATACTATTCCCTAAAAAGAACCTCTTGTAACATCTTTAACTTTTCAGCTTGAAAATCATGACTGTTTCTAGTGCGTGGACTATTAATATTGGTAGTACATTTTCAAATATTTTCTTCAAATTTCTTTTGCAAATTAATCTCACAAGTCATTTTACACTGCTATTAATACTGCTGTGTGCCTAGGAGCTCAGAGGCTTTAATAAAACATACCTGTACTTGGCCTACTTCTTTCTTCCTACAGTGATATTCATTAAAAACAACTCCACTGAACTCTGTAGCGTTTCTCTGGTCTAAAACAAGAAATCAAACTAGGCCAATGCATTTGCTGCTTCCCTTCATGTACTTTTCTTTTTCAAAGTAATGGGCAAATAAAACCAGTTTGAATAAATATGGGAATGTTTAGGAAAACATGCCTATGTGTGAAATTACCTTTTTTTTTTTTTTTTTTAAATACAGAGATAGGATTTTGGATGGGATTTTTCACACAACCAGATTTTATTTGGAGCCACACTGCAGGGGTGTTGTCTGCAGCATGTAATTATATGTTGTTTGGGAAGATTGGGCTCTGGTGAAAAATCCAGGGGAGTGTTTTGGATAGAAATCAGTAGCTAAAGCAGCACTTCAGGTCTGCAGAGCTAAAATGCTTCTTTTTTTTTTTTTTTTGCATTTAGCAAAGTGGAAAACACATGTGTCAACAGTAGAGATTTCTGTCAATATCTATTTTGTTGTTCTGTGGAACTGTGGATAAAGAGCTGAGAAGATCTGCAACACCATAGTAGAAAACCACTGAAGATGAGCAGGGAGAGAGCCTGAAATGGGACTAAGTGCTCAATTTAGCAAACACTCTGAAACTTGGCTGCACCATATCTGAAAACTCGAGGGAAAAACAGCACCAAAAGCTGTCAAACATCCTGGCACTGAGATGAGTGAATTTTAGCAGCAGGTATTAGTCCCCAGTCTGTCCATGCTCAGAATAAAACCAGAATAAATCCTGGTGGGGCGGGATGTGTGTGAGACACAGAAATGTGTCTGAGCACCACCGAGTTCATTGTGGAAGGTTTAATCCCTTGCCTGCATGAGGGAGAGGGCCAGGTAAAATAAAGATGTTTGGACAGGGCTCATGCACGTGGACAGACACAGCTTTTGCAGGTGTGAGAAATCACAAGGAAATGCAGCTCTGCTAGGGAGTTCAGCTGGTGACTCACCTTCTAAATCGGTGCATACGAAGGAAACTTTCCAAAAGGAATGAAGAATGGCTCAAGCTCTCCCTATATTTCATCAGGAGTTTAGGACTGGGCCTTGTGAGGCAGAAAATATTCCCAAACCCTGCATATTTCCCACATGAAAAGAATTTTTTGAAGTTAAAATGGATTTTTTTTCCCATTTAAATAAGATTAATGTCAGGAAGTATATGACAGTATGAGTTTTGAGTGGCTTTCAAGTAGCTGTTTTGCAAACATCTCCAGAATGTCAGCTTTACAAAGCTACAGATGAAAAATGAAAATTCTCATGCAAAATTCCTTGGAATAAAAAATGTAAAATCCTTTGGGATAAAAATCATAGACACTGCCTTAAATGCTCTTCTCTATCAGTTTAAGAAAGCAAAATCTGGGTGTGGGGGAGTGGAGCATTTCTGAATTGCTCAGCATCTCATGCCCAGCTGCAACAGAGTTTATAGAGAAGATGTTGATGCTTATCCTTGGCCACTATGGACTTTGGGATTAAGAACTTCAGCTCATCTTTTCCTGGTGTTTCTTTGCACATTCCTTTATTAGCACAGTAAATTTGCTGTAGGATGTAGGATTTGGGCAATAGGTGTGACTGAGTTCCTGGGGTCCTCTGAGCCTGGGACACACCAGTGACCAAATAACTTTTGGAGTCTGAGTCCCTAAACCTGTTACTGGCAGCCCACAAAGTACTGCCCATGCAGGAAATGCAGAATATCCTGGAGCTGTTACCAGGCCTGAAACACTGAAGGCATTCCCAAGCATCTCCAGGGGAAATAAAACTCAGTGCTTAGGAAACACTGTGAGTTCCTGCTTTGTCTTGTCACTGAATCTCTAAATAAATCTTGATAATGCCCTTTTGAGAGTGTGTGTGTTTTAGCAACATTTTTGAAGCTGGTTTGTCATTTAAGAATATTCTGCCTTTCAGCAGAAACTATGACAGATAGAAAGGCAGTTGTAACAGGACTTGCTCTGATATTTTAATATACTGATGTATGCTAAAATCTCTATAAGAATTTGGAGACATACTAGAGTTTGATTTAAGAATTTGAAATTAGGAAATAATTTTTTTCAACAACATTCAGTTTATAGACCTGGATGGTTTATTACAGTGAGCACCACTGCATTCATTATGCATTACAGAGGAACATCATTTACTTAGGACAGGTGCTTTTTTACCAACTAAAATAGTGAAAACCTTTAACTGGGCTCTAAAATGCCTTGAAAAAAGTCAGATTTGTTTCTGAAGAAGAAATTAGGTAAGTTAAGTTCTAATTAGTTCAGTGTGCTGAGTAAACACATCAATCTGGATAAAATCTGAGTACAGATTGTGCCTGGAAGCTGATCCCAGGTGCTTTATTAAGCAGCTCATTGTAAGGATGGGAGAGTCAAAGAACATTTAAAAAGTCTCATTAAGTATCTTGATGGATTTGAGCCAACTATAAGATTTCATCTTTGTCCCCCTGTTTTCTAGAATTTTTTCCTGTTGAAGAAATGGACTTTACTACTTATACCCATGGGAAGTAAAGTCAGGACAAAAAGTGACTGATGGATGGAGTTTAGCATTAATAGTAATTGCTGCTTCCATGTCTTTTGTCTGGCTGCTTTGGAAGTTTTAAATCATTCTGTTTGGAAGCAGAAATGTCAAAGCTCGATTTTTTCCTGCTCCATGTGCTCTGTGCACTTTTCTGTGTTCAACTCTAAGGGATACAACTTGATTTGTTACCTGCCTCATGAGCTGCATTGGAAGGAGGGATGCTCTGCCTCATGGAACAAGTGCAAAAGAAATCACCTTGATTCTGTCATCCTTGAAGATTTTGAGTATCAATGAACTGGAAAGATCAAAGCAAATTACCACTACTCAGTCTGGCACAGCTGTGTAGTGGATTTGGGGGGCATGTCCTCCGGGCTACAGTGCCCCAAGATGACAGATCAGGCTGTGACCCAAAAATGCCAGGGGGTGTCTGATCCCCTTCATATTCCATAAAAATGTCAGGGGGGTGTCTGATCCCGTTCATATTCCATAAAAATGTCAGGGGGGTGTCTGATTCCCTTCATATTCCATAAAAATGCCTGGGGGGTGTCTGAGCCCCTTCATATTCCATAAAATATCAGTGTGGTGCCTGATTCCCTTCTCATTCCATGCCATGAGCCATCTATTGAGCACAGATCACTTCCCCTCCCCATGGCCTTGCTGACCCATTTGTAGGCTTGGAGCAAAATTCCTCCTTGCCTGTGTGAGTGTGGGTTGAAAGCAGGACCCTTAAAAACCCCACTGGTTATTCTGGCTCATCAGCACTAGGGGAAAAAAAAAAAAAAAGATCTTAAATATCTTTATTCGATATAAGCACACAGCTGAGTTGCAGTCTCCTTGTCTCTTGTGTAGAACAGGATATAAAAAAGTGTAATGGAAAGAGACAGTCACTGTAGCCATGAATATCTGAAAGATGGATGGCATTAATAATACAGCAGATGCTGTGCAAAAGTGTTGGAGGCTTTTAAAAGCTGGACTGACCTGCACAGCTGGGGCTGAGTTTCAAGGTTTCAAATTTTTTTTCTGGAAAGACTGAACACAGATCTAGCGATGTCAGAGAAAAATAAAGAGATTTTTATCCAAGAAGGAACAAAGTGTTTCCCAGCAGCTCAGTGTGTTCTAGGTTCTCTCCAGATAAAAAATTTAGCATGTTTTGAGTATTTAAATGCCTATGTCTCAGAGCCCAGGCATGGGGAAATGAGTGGCACAGGGTTAGGCTCCATTAATGATTTTTTTAATTAAGAAAATTGGAGCCAAATCACCATATTGAATTTGCCCAACCTTGGTTGTCTATAATTTAAAACAAAACCAAAACAAATTGGCTTCTTTTCCCCCCTAAATTGTTCTAGAAATCGAAATTCCGTCTAAAGATTACAATTTTTCTTCAGATGTGTTCTGCTGACATTCACAAGATTAGATATTCGTTATTCCTGACCCAATGGTTCTGTGTCAGCTCCTTCCTCAGCAGAGTCCATGTCCTTGCAGGGAAGAGTGGGGAATGTTGTGTTTACAGTGGATGTTCCTGAAGTCCCTCTTTATTAAAAAAAAAGTTAAAGTCTGAAGCTGGTTAAGCAAGGAACAGTTTGCATGAAATGCATTAGTCAAAATTCCTGAAGGAGAAGGTTTCAAAGTTTAAATTTCAAAGTTTAAAACCGATTGATGCTTGAGTTTAGTCCCCCAGAGCAGTGTAAATGTAGCCTGTAAATATAACTGAGCACTGGAAATTGTTCAAAAACCCCAAAGCAGTGTATGTTGGAAATTATTAAAGAACAGCAGCAAACATTCAATACATAGAAATTGAGAAAATATAAGGGATCACCATGAACTTTTTGAAAGGTGAAGCTGTAATCATCCTATTCCCTGCATCCAATTTATACTTTTGCCAGGAGCAGCCTGAATGCTGTTAGCTGGCAGTGATTTTATGTTCCTCTGGGAATTTTGCTGGTGGTGATTTTCCTACTAGATTATGATCATATAATGACTGTACTTGTGTGGGGGAAAATTTTTCAAAAGTTATAGTATTACACAGTGTTACTGGTTTTGTAGGCATTGTTAGTTACTTTAAAGCAGCTTTTCAACAGATTTCAGTTAACACTAACATTTTCAACTGCTTTCCTCCTCTTCAATGTATCTCATCCCTTTGTGATTACTCAGTTTCATGAACAATGACTCATTGCACGTTTCCGTGGGTCCATAAATGTATCATGCAGCCCACCCTTTCCCCCACCTTTCTTTTGCTCTCTGTTCCCTGTGAAATAATTTCATTCATGAAATTGGCCACTACCTGGAACTTCAGGCTGCCATTGGAGTGCCAATGCCTCCTCCAAGGGGACATCAGGAAATTTGGGTGGTGAGGTGTTTTTTTACAGGGACAAAGGCAGCCCTTCATGTCCTGGGGCCTGTGGCTGGGGGTGGTGCTGGGAAGGATGAGAACTTAACCAAGGAGATTTGCAGAAATACAGAAGGTTCTATAGGAATGAAAGCAAGCTTTGATATAGAAGAAAAGAATTGCTGAGCCAGTCTTACTGGGTAACTAGAAGTCAAAGAGCAAGTGAGTTGGAAGGGCCTTTTTGCATTAGAGGAAAAGGTAAATCCACCTCAAACAAAAGATGTTTTTACCAAACAAAAGGATTTTCACTTGCAAATAAGAAAGTTGCGAGTAGAGAAAAGATCTCAGAAATTTCCACTGCAGAACAAGTCCCAAAGTTTAACATGTAAGTACTAACTCTGATGATTGGCTAGTCACTAACATAATATGGTAATTTTAGCAGTTTTGATAGGTTATACGTAAATGTAAAAGGCATTGTGTATGATGTTGATTGGTAGTCATGTATTAAAATGCTCTGTAATGAAAATGATATAATGTATTGTAACCAGATCTAGAGGGGCCTCAGGACACACAGCTTGCCTATGGCCAGCAGCTCTGGGCTCACTGATGACCCTCACCTGCTGTGCCCTCGTCTGTGCAATGAACAGCATTTTAAGAGCCGGCTGAGGCCTCCGTCTCTCCCTCAGGCTCTTATGGGGGCGGAGCCACGTGACACTGTGGGGGTCACGTGCCCAGGGGCATGGCCATGTGATGCCTCAGAGGTCACGAGGTCTTGGGCCACATGACACCATGGGGGGGTCACATGATCTAGCTGTGACGCATGTGACACTGCTGTGGTCACATGGCCTGGGGGCGGGACCATGTGACACCCACATGTCTGCCTTCAGATTCTTTTGTCGTCTTCCATGTTCTACTGTTCAAAGCAAGTTGAAGGGATTAAATTCAAGAGCAAGCTGTAGGATCAGGAGAGAGAAATTTAATTGATGCAGGCTAATTGAATTGGAAGAACTTGAAGAAGAAACACCAATTAATATACTAAGCTAGGGTAAAGCATATGTTCTTGATTAAAAATACTTTCTTATGAAATTCATAAAGGCAGACAAGCCAGAATTCCCAGAGTTGGATACTGAAATTGTCCAGTCCATGCTACAAAATGTGTGTGTGGGGATATGATGATGTTTATAGACAGGCAGTGACCAATATAGAAAATATAAGGGCAATACAAATGGGAAGTTAAAGAGCTTTTCAAATAGAATATTATACTGTGGCTGGAAAAATAGTGTTACAAAATTCCTTTGTTTTAGTGTCCAGGAAAGTTAAAATCATAGGAAATCTAAGTTAGTAACAAGCTCATCTACTAATGAGGGCAACTGTGGAAACACCATTTGGGACAGCAGAATGAGACAAAGGCAGGGTTTGCTCAGGAAGGTGGCCCAGATGGAGCTTTGTTTTCTCCCCATGTGCTGCATCTGCTGCAGAAACACTTCCAGACCAAATGCAGCGAGTTACACCCAAGCATTTTTCTGGCACCCTGCATGATCTGATTGCAAAGACTGATTAGGGATTAAATCCTTCTGACAACTGAACCCCTTAATAACAGAGGTTTCACAAGGTGGAAGGCTCCAGGCAATTGAGCTGTGGAGAAATTAGTTTTTTATTGTGGTGAAAAAAAACACCCCAAAATAAAAAAAAAACACTGAAAAGTCTCAGTGTATTCATAGCAAGTCATTTATTTTCCTTTTGCTTATTTGAGAGCATACCTTGAAGAATTAAGCTTTGACTTAAAGACTATGGGGAGGAAGAAGAAGCAGGTGGGCAGGTGACAGGGAGTGCACTGAGTTTTAACTGGCTTCAAAATGTGATGGAATTCTTTCACTGAGAAATTGTTTCACTTAGCAATTGTTGGAAGCAGCTCAGAGATGGATTTTGTAATAGTTGATTCTTAGAAAAAGTTGACATCTACCAAACTGATGTGCAGAGCTAAGAGAGAAAATGGAACCAGTCTCTACAACTGAAAAAGTCTGGGTTCAGATTCATAGCTAGACCCTCTTTTAGGTTTGAACTAAATGTGGTAACTCACAATTTCTCTTTTTTTAAGAATTCCTTGAATTCCTTACTCTTCCTCTCAGAAAGATAGGCACAGGAAGTCAGAAGAAATGGCAGAAAATTGCTTTCCCATGTAAAAGCATCAGCAGTTGTGGAAGTCAATCTGTACAATTATTAGCAAATTCCTGCAACTCTCCAGTCTCAGTCATGCTTGTTTGCTAGTGCATTCTTGGTTTATTTTTCCCTGAGGTGCGATTAAGTCTGAGCTAATTAATCCAGAATTATAGCTGCATTACCAAAATAAAGTGATTGTTTAGCATAACAAAGCTGACAATTAGTCTAACAGCAGAGATAATGTTGGTATCAGCAGCAGTGGGATGTACAGCCAAATTGGGACTACCTGGAGACACCTCCCTACAAAAAAGTTATTTTGATGGGATCTGTTACCCTGGAGCTCTTCTGGTGGTGACTTAAAATCCCTCAAGTTCTTCAGACTGAAATTTGGCTTGCCCTTGGTTAATTGTTTGCTATTTGCCAAGGCACACAGTATAATTTAATAACTGATTTAATAATGAAAATTGCCAGGAGGATCTCATGTAATTAATTATTTACTAATATAAATATTTTCTGTGCAAATGAGAGATGTAAAAAATTTAGTTCCTCTCACCCACATATCAGGTCAGAGTACCTGAGGGGTTGATGTAAGCAAATTCTGTCTTAGCAGCTTAAGGATGCCATCATCTTCATCTCTTGCTCTAAGATTTCTCACATCCTACAGGGGAAATGAAAACTCTCTCATAGTTTCTGTCATGTCTGAACAGTGTTAGAGATTGGAAAGTTTTCTGTATGAGGCAAGTGAAATTCAGCAAGGGAATCGTGACTTTTCAGTGGCTTAGGTGCATGAGAGTTAGAGAAACTTGTGAATTCTTTGTTCAGTTCAAATGATCTGGCATTATATGCAATTTCAATATCTGAAACACTGTGTGGTTGGCAAAACTCTGGGGGACTCCATTACGTCCTCAAAATTTCAGACAGACTTGTTCATAGAGGTAATTTAACTTTTGATTTGCTGCAGTTACTTTCACATCCCTTAATCCATCTACAACTTTAAAGCTTAGCAGTGCATAGTTATGGAGAAGGGAAATAGAGTTTTTGTAATTCATGGATGTGAAGTTAAACTGGCAAACAAGCAGAGTGATGTGGTAAAGATTGTGGGTTTGGGAAAAGCAGCATGTGGTTGTCAGAGGACAAAAATGAGAGTCAGCCAATCTGCATCTTACTGCATAGTGTTCCTCAACTTGCTGCATGATGCTGGATAAATCATTTTAATGCTTCTACACTGTTCCTATTCTCACTTTTTACCTATTTGTCTACCTGAGACTGTTTCTCTTTGTCTCTGCAGTGCTTTGCATAGCACAGCCTTGGTCCGAGGCTGGAATTCCTCATTTTCACTGGAAATGATAAATATTTATTGCAGTGAGTTTGATCTCCTGCTGTGCAAGGGCACAGAGCCAAGCAAAGGCACCCCATTAGGTTAAACACTGCTTAAATTTAATGCCTAAAGCATCCCACCTCAGGAAAAAAAAAAAAAAACCAAAAAAAACAGAGATTCCTAAGGGAATACATCCAATCAGAGAAACACTCAGTTGTCCCTGCCATGATTTTTGCAAATGTGCAGTTGTTACAGCTGAACTTCTCAGCACGTGGTCTGTTCTATTATATATTCCTGTAAATAAAAGGGGGTGCTTTTCTCTTTAACTTACATTTAGCTAAAGCACATAAAAATCACTTGTTTCTACTTTCTAAGTACTGCAAGAATAAAGTGCTGATTTTCACTGCAGCTATTACATTATTGATATTTCTAGGGCAGATTGTGCCACCCAGCAAAATTTACTTAAAACACACTCAAACTAACCAAAAAGCATCAAACAAAACCTCAAAAATGAGCTGCCAACATCAAAGAGAAGCTCAGAAATAACCAAAATAAAACCAGCTTTATAGCTTCAGTCAATAGCAGAACTGGGTTGTTACCCAGCTCTTTCTAGATGGAGGCTGGTGGACATGGCTTTAATATCCACCAAGTGTGGTAGATATGGGAAAAAATGTACTTTATAAAACACAGGATGCATACACAGACTTGAAAACAGTTTCAGAATATGGTATTTAACATTCTGCCTTTCAGTTTACTTACAGAAATTTTTCATTTTAAGCATTACAAGGGTCTCTAAGAAATCACAAATCTGGAGGAACTTTTTGTTCTTGAAACTTCAGCACCTTAAAAATGAGTTATTGGTGCATTTTTTCCATCTCTTTTGCTATTAGCTCTGAAATAGTGGGCTCAGTTGTTCAGATAATTTACTTTATTTTCTCAGTTGTAAAATTCAACCATAAACTGATAAGCACTGTCAGGCTCCAAGATGTTGGGCAGTTTGGGTTTATTGGCTAGAAAACCAATTGAAAATAGCACAATATAGCCTCTTAAACTGTGCCATGGCTAAACAGACACCAAATGATGTAAAATAAACAACACAAGCAGATGGGGATATATTACTGTGAAAAAGCCCCATCCTTAGATTTGCCTGAAAGTTCTTTTTGTCCTGTAAAAAACTTGCTTGCAATAAGGAAAACATCTGATTTCCCAGGAAAGAGAACTTAAAAAAAATTTGTTTGTGAGCTATCTCCTGATTATTGGATTATCCTGATTATCTCCTGAGAAGATTGTGAATGCCCCAGAGAACAGAACCCCCAAGGCAAAGCAGCAGTGAACCAAATTCTTGTTGTTGGTCTAGTGAGAAATGAGAAGCACCAGTGAGTTCTGTGTCAGTGTTCAGTTCAGGAATCTGGAAGCTGGGGCACAAATTTTAGCAGCCAAACTCTGCAGTTAGCATGGTTTGTCTTGCTCAGGCTCTGATTCACAGCTCTTACACTGCATTTCTGGAGCTGCTGCTTCCCAGTTGTCACATCCTTTAGGATGTGATCCAGCCTGGTGTCACAAACAACAGATAAATTATATTTCCAGGAAATGAATTTAAACATTGAGCACTTTGGCTGCGTGCAGAGATGAGGTGAAGACAACAACAATCACTCCAAGTTAATTAGTGAAGTGATCAGCAGATTTTTTTTTCCTATTAATTCTCTCAGACTGTGGTGCCAAGGTCAAAGCTTTGACCTTTTGTGGGGCCCCCTCTGACTGCACAGCCCAGCCTGAGTGACAGTCACTGCCAAGGAACCTCCCTGACAGGCAGGATGGTGGAGAGCAGGGAATAAAGAAATGCACTTTTCCAGTTACACTGTGCTTGTTCTCAGAGCTAATCACCTTCCTGAGAGACAGCAAACGAGACAAAAATATTCCGTGGTGGGTCCCCACAGCTCCCCACGAATGCAGGCAGCTCCTGTGATTTTAATGGTGTCTCTTGGCATGCATAAAATGGAAAGCTCCATCCATGAAAAATAATTTAAACCGAGTACAGGATGTTGCAAATGGGATTGTTCCGATGCATGGTTTCACTCCTAAAATAAATTAAAACAATTAAGGTAGTTGTGTTGGGGAAAAAAAAAAAGCCAACAAAATGCACCCCATGATTCTGTCTTGTAGCAGTGGCATTATGTTGTGTGGAAGGTACCAGGATATTTTCAGTCCAGTCAAACTCCTCACCCTTGTTAGTATCAGAGAGATTTTATGATGATTGCTCTGTGACTTTTTCTGGCTTAGCTGCCATAAACCTTTTCTGCCAACAGAGCAGATGGAAACAAATACATTTAACCTTGCATTAAATGAATTTGCTTCAGAATAATGCTTCCTCTGGTTAATCCAAGCATCCAAAAAAATGTAGTGCATATGAAACATTTCTATATATCAGTAAATCCATAGTCAAGACTGGAGGCTGTGAGAAAAGAATAGAATATTTTTTCAACAAACAGGATGTATTTGGATATTGTGTGGGCTCATTTTCAGTTTAGATTTTTGGGCCATGTACAGATATGTCAGGGGCCAAACAGCTCAGCAAGGCTGGTTACTCTGTGGGGTTTTAATGGCATTGAGCACATGGGCAGAGAGATGACAAGTGATGGGAAGAGGAGATAATCAGAAAATATCCCAGGAAAACAAAAAAAAAGAACTAACTCCAATCATATTTGAGTACAGTCCCCAAAATCGCTTATATTAAGGAAGATCTCAGCTCATTCTGATTTTTATACATATCTATATAAATGTATTGATATATCCCCAGATTAAATAAAATAGAGGAATGAAAAAAATAGAAACTACAGATGGATTAGTAGGTTTTAGTACAACATCTCACTGACCTGTCCTCACACAAAATAGAGGGAGATCCCTGCAACTTGCATTATGGTTTTTCAATATTCATCAACAAGAAAATATACTTTCTTTTAATCAGATTTTTTCTAAATTATAATAATATTAACACAGTTAACTACATTTGTTATGTCTTGCTTATAGAGAGAATAAGGTAAAAAAATAGTTTCTTTTTACTAAAAAGTCATGAAATTCAGCCTGTGATGATTCATCTCATGCTGGCAGTATCAGTCACCTCTTCATTTGATGTCATGAAACTATTTACAGGATCCCATCAAAAATAATCAAGTGTTTGATCAAACTGAAGATTCAAAAGAAAGAAGAAGCAGAATGTAAGATGTTGATTTAAGGGCAATTGAGACTATATAAACAAAATTGTATCACTGTGGCTACCCTCAGGCTCTGGAAATTTCTGTTTACTTGCAGAGAAGTGGGAGGTCTGGATATTTTCCATCCTAATATTCTTAAATCAGGAGCCTGGAGCAGGAATTTGCATTAAGAAGAGGAAATATTTTATTACACTTCTTTATTATGCTTAGGAATGCATATTGAAACAGGAAGCTTAAAAAAACCAATGCAATCCATACATTATTAAAGAAATTGAGGGAGAAGTGATTAGGCCCAAACCAGTCATTTGGTTTAAATTAGATGGAAGAAAAATATTTGGAAACAGATCCGTGGAAGAGAAATGGCTCAAGTATAGATGTAAAATGGGAAAGAGAGAAAGGTGTTATATAAGGCTGAAAAAAGTTGGTGGTTAGAATAATCTCATTTTTATTTGATACCAATGTTGATAATAAAAAAATTGAAGGAATTGTAGTAAATGGAACTTTATTTTTTTTGTTGTAGTAGTTGATGCAGTATCATTTGTGAAATTGTGCTGTAACTTCTGTACAATAAGATGTAGTACAAATTTTATAAAGTGCCAAGTGGCTGTGAGGTACCAGGAACAGGCAATGGTGGAAAGAAAAGGACTGGACAGGATGATCAGTTAATTTCCTCAATAAATGTTTTTAGACTCCTGGCAAAAGAGTTGGAAATAGGCTAATAAATTCCTTATTGGCCTGTAAAAAAAGATGAAATAGGCAAAGAAATACAAGTCCGGGTTACTTGAAAGGAACATCCCATTTAGAAGCAAGAAATTTCAAATAATCCAACTAGTCCAGCATTGTGGGAGAAAAATGAAAGATGTTGGGGCTTCACACAGAAATGTCTTCACAAGCCAGAGAATAAATGTCCTTTTCCAGCACTGAGGGTGTGTTTGCCTGGCAGTGATTGCTGATGGCACTGAAATTCGAGGGTCAAGTTCTGTTTACTATGTAGTCTGCAAAGTTATTTCTTTTGATTATTTTTCAGTCAGTTGCCATAAACATCATTATAGTTTGTGGTGATCTGACATTTTATAAACAGGAGTAACTCCAAGAACGACCAGAATTTTCTGTTCTCATCCCCAAGCTGGTCTAGATTTTTAAAAAGGGGAAAGCTGAAGAAATTGAATTTTCTTGAGTGAATGTTAGAGTGGTCAAAACAAGGGATGATCAGTCAAACATCTCCAGTCACACATTTGCAGATATTTAAACAATGTTTTATTAGAGCCTCAGTGGGTCACAGGATTTCCAACACTTTCTGTGCTGTAATTACATTAAATAAGTGGGGTTTGCTTGACTTCACTTAATTGCTGTGAAGCTAACTAATAAAACAATATGCAATATGAAAAGGCAGGTCAGAATTCTGTACTAGGATTGCAATCTTGACCCAGCAGCTCTATTAGCAGATCAGGATAACAAGTACGTTGTGATTAATAACCTGAAAAGAAGCTTCTGGGGATTAGGCACTTCACAAATAATTCCAACCAGCTCCATGCAGCAGCTTTCACGCTAATACTGTTTTGATCTACAGCTGCAGGAGACATAAACCAGCTTCAGTTCATTGCCTTTTGTGAAATAACCCTGATTTATACTAGCTGAGAATATTCCTTTGCGTGGTGGAGACTGTTCCTGCATAGTTTCATTGCAGCATGACCAAAAAAAAAAAAAAAGAAATAAGCAGCCAAGGCTTATCTAGAGATGTGTCAGAGATGTAGCAGTGCAGTAATGCAATGTGTTTTGGGATGAACTGAGCTGCTCACATCCAGTTTGTAGATGGGGCAGCATTTTGGGGCTGGTCATGTTTAGCAGAGACCCTAAGCTGCAGGAAATTTGTCCCATAGTTTCTAGAAAACTTCTGTTTCTCGTTCTGGCTGTTCATCAGGGCTTGATTTTCCTGAAGGGAGAAGGAGAACATATGTAGAACAATAAGGAAATGGATTTTTTACTTCAGAGCTTTGGAAGCCTGCTAGAAGAAAGTGGCAGCACTTACTTGTCCTCTGTTAGTGTCACTAGTCTTTCCAAGGTGGACTTTATGCATTAAACTCCTTCAGTCGTAAATCATCCTGTGATTATCCATAAAAGATATGGCTTATATATGGCAGGTATAATCCTGCAACAGTCCACTATTTTATAGAACTCCCCAAACCCACTAAAATGTTAATAAAATTAGCAAGAGTGACAGAGCACTCAAAATATTTACAGATGTACACCCTTCATTATTCTTTCCTAAAATAGTGTCTGGGTGCCTGTTAAGTCCAGTGGTCTGGAGGACTGTTCCCAGTGTTTTGGCTCTCCCATTCTGCTGCTGCTGCTCCTCACACAGTGACAACCATGGCACAACCTCTGGATGTCTCAGGGGGTGAATTTCCCTTGGTGTTCTCAGGCATGACAGAATGCCATATGCCACAGATTCATATGGGTGATACAGGACTGAAATGCTCTGAAACTGCTCCCCTCGGTTGCTTTGCCAGTATTTAGGCATTCTTTGGATATTTAGCATCATTTTCTGAGTCCTGCACTCACTTCTCCTGCACTGGCCTCTGCTATTCTGTCTCCAGGAGATATTGAGGGATGGGTTCTACTTTATCTTAATTTTTTTTCACTGAAAAAGCACTGCCTTAGTCATAGAAAAATGGTCTATAAATGTTACATGGATATCTTCTCAGTATAAAACACAGTAATATTTTAGGTATTAGATTTAACATATTGCAGGACATGAACTTTAGCAGCCAAACTTAGTGAATGCAATTGCAGACAAACTCAAAGCCCAGTCACCTTAAGACATTTACCAAGTATGAATGAAATCTTGTGAATGTTGTTAAATCAAAACTAATAGGTTTTAAGAACTTCTTTAGAGACCTGAGATACGTGAGATGCCACATCTCAGTTTTTTGTTTTAACTCATAACTCATATTTGCTCTCTAGTAGAAATTTGAGATTTCTTTTTTTGGGATGGATGATCTTTGCCTGGTCCTTGTGTATTACATTATGTGGCTCTTTCATAATTATAAAGATTTATCTACTCTCAGAATCCTTCCAAAACAGCTCTTCAGGCATAGTTCCAGCAGAGGTTATACTAAATAGGAAAAAGACATTTTAAATCTCAATTAGAGAGCCTAGCCTCTAATTATTCCTAACTAGATATTTTGGTAAACTTCCAAATGCAGCCAAATCCTAAGAGTTCAATTAAATACAACCCCTGAATACATTTATTGAAGTAGCTCCATTATAGTAAAGACTGAAGACTTTTTTTATTTAATGCTCCATTAAAGTAATCATGGTTGTTACTTTTCAGGACAGTATCTGCCTTGCTTTATTTCTTATCTGTCAGCCAGACTTCACTCTCAATTACACTGGCCCTTCAGTATGGAAGGCAAAGCTGCTGCAGGGCCATCTGCAAGGGGAATAAGATTTATCTTGTTTCAAAACAGGCACTGTGGTGGCACAACAATTGCTGGTTTTGTGGAGAAATAAAACTGGTTATCTGTGAAATCTGGGGTCTGGCAGCCCCAGTGCCTCAGCTCAGTCACTGCTTCTGCTTTTTCACCTGGATTTCTGCTCCCTGAGGATTCTTGTTCATGTCTTCCCAAAGGTTAATTGCCCTGGAATCCTTGTGCAGTGTGTGAGATGGACACAAATGCACAAATCTGTAGAGGGTCAGTTAAAGCATACAGGAAACCTATTAAAACAGAGAGAGGTTGTTCCAGCTAGGAGGAACAATCTGCCATTACACCATTGACTCGTATCAGTCTTTTTCAGACATCCAGAAATCACACTCACACAAAGAGGATGGAACAAGAGACAGTGGAGGATGGTTACAAAAGACTTTTGTAGTGACTCAGACATCTCCTAGAATCCTGAAGTGTACCCTGGTAGGCTTTCAGTTCTGGGTCAGGACTGCATTTGTATCAGGAGTGGAATCACCAGTTTGAGGATAATAGTTTTCCTTTAAAAAAGCAAGAAATAGATTTTAAACTACACAAACACATCTGCATTTTGACTGTTTTGTCAGTTTCTAAATTATAACTCTAAACTGAAAATGAAATTGATTCACCTAGAAAACCCTGAAACAGAGATCTTACGTTTTTGTAAGTTTGATTGCAATTTAACTTAATTATATGGAGAAAAGGAAAGAATTCCTTGAAAATTTAACTTCGTTTTTAATTATGCAGTATCTACCTTTGGTACTAAAAAACTTTTAACAAAATGCTCTGAAACTGTCACTCCGTGCTGTCACTGCCTGGGCTCAGCATTTATTATGCCTGCAGGCTGGGTACAGAGGGGCAGCCTTGACTCAGCTGTGATCATCCTGGCAGATGGGGTTTGGATTCTGGCTGCATTCCCTGTGCAGCAGTGACGAGGGTGAATGGTGAGCAGAACCAAGCATTGCTCTAGGTTTAGGGAGTCACAGCTAGAAAAACATAGTGTACCCTCTGTGGGCTTGTGGATGATGCTAAAGCAGGAGGAGTAGTTGCCAAAGGGCTGGGGGGCAATTCAGAGGGGCCTTGAGGACTGGGACAATGAGGGCTTTGTGGAGATGAACCAAAAATGTTTTGCATGTAGGGTGAGGAAGCCTTTGCATCCATACAGCCCTGCTGGAAAACAGGGCAGGGACCTGGACCAGGCACTGAACCTGAAGAGGGGATTTGGGGAGCTGAGAACAACCTTCAGCTGTTTGACAGAGTCCATTGCCAAAGGCAGTGGAGCCAAACTCTTCTGTGGTGGTTGAACAGCAGAGGGGAGCAGCCCTGAACTGCAGTTTGGGAGGTTCAGAATTGGAAAAATTGGGAAAACCTTTTCACTAGGGAGGTGTTGCCATACCAAACCAACATTTTCTAGGAATGTTGTGAAATCTCCCACTCATGAAGATTTTTAAGGTATGGATTGATAAAGCCACTTCTACTTCCATTTCTACTGGCAGGTTGGAGCAGATGATCTTCAGGCATCCTTTCTTTTTTTGCTGATCAGTGCATTTAATTCCACTGAAACCTTCCCCAGTGAGCTGGTCTTTGCCAGACTTTTCATTATACTGGCTGCTCATGAGTTTTCTCCACCACCTCCATTTATTCAGACACTGTTTAGTTTACTAATTTTATTTTAATGTCAGTATATTACTTAATTGGCAATGGGCAGATTAACATTAATATACAGCCATCCTTCAGAATCCAAAATCTCAGTGCCAAATCTATTTCTATCATAGCTGCATTTCAATTACAGCCATCTCTCTTATCACAGATTTAAATTTTCAGACTTTCATGGTTTTATTTAAAAACTCACATATCTTAAAAGGTTCTAAGAAGATACAATTTATTTCAATTAGAATTTTTCTGGTAGAAAATGCCACTAAGAACATGAAAGGATCTGCCTTAGAAAGAAGACCAGGTTCTGCTTTCCAATAACACTACAAAGTGATTTTTAAAATGTGGCTGTCAAAGTAGGGGTGTGCAACTACTACTGCAGAATGCTGGAAGACTGGGGGAAATAGCTGGAATATCACATGATGAACATGATGGTTTCTTTTAAAGGTGAGGGAATCCCTTTGGGAGGGTTTCTTTATGAAACTCTTGACTGAAATAAGAGCTTCCTAAATTTTGTCCCTCTTTGCACTGCAAAACAACAACAAAAGGTAGAAAGAACTATATATTGTTTTACTCTTGTGGCACTACATCCTTAAAGGAACAGCACCTCTAAAAATTTTTAAGCCAGCTGCAATAAAAGCTTTCCAAAGTGGCCAGAGAATGTGTGCCTTTAACTGGTGGCACAAATGAAACGGAGCAAATGCAACAAAATTTCTTCTGCCCACTCCAGCTGAAGTAATAAACCACAGCAAGTTTATTTTCCCAGGAAGAACTGAAGAGAATCCACTGACTTTCAAAAGCAGAAAGTGCAGCTAAATCAAGTAGTGGAGTTCTGTAAGTGTAAAATGACACAAATGGCAAAATGGCTTTTGGTTTGGAACCTGGCAGAGTAAGTTCCCCAAGGTGTACAATAAAAGAGAACAGTGCTTAGGGGTGTTTAATGAAACCATTACTATGATAGAATATTAACCTGTTTTGTGATTTTCAACACAGTTTCCCAATGTGACTTCATGTTGTTTCAGTTTAATTGCTTTTGTCAACTTGAGGAGTTTATTTGAGGAATAGAAGATAAGAGTTGAGGATTTGTCCTATGTTAAACAAACCATGACTCTAATAACTCAGATAGTTTTATATGTACAGGACAGAATTAATGGTATTTTAGATGGGTCTGGAAAATTACATTTGCTAATGCCTCTGACCCCGTGATGGAAAACCCATCACTGCCATTAAGTTTCAAAGGCCTGGAGCTGGTACACTTGGAATTCAGAAGTTATATGACCTGTATTAAAATTAAGTTTTAATGTCCTTAAACAATTAAAGCTCAAATATTATATGTCCATTAATGAACTTCATAAATATTTATGAGGTGCTGTTAAAGTGTGCAGTCTAAAATGAGTATAGTGAGACTTTTCCTTAATTTGAAAGGATTGTGTCCGAATTTGGAGGCTTCCTATCTGTCCCACAGTGTTCTGGATCCTTTTACCAGAGGTAACCAGAGGTATTTACATGATTGTCAACAATATTATACTGGTGTGGAAGCAGTAAAACCCAAATATTTCACTGCTCACAGTGGTTTTGTTGGCTCCACTCAGGCTGCACTTTGGCACCAGAAGGGCTGAGCAGGACACGAGGGCACAGGAGATCCCAGCTGGTACTGCCAAACTTAAATCACTCCTGGCTCATGGCCAGGAGGGTTCTAACATTTCCAGGTGTTTAGAGATGCAGTGAAATATTTAAGAGTTGCACAGAGAGGTTTCCAGTGCCGTGTGTTTTATATTCAAATGCCAAGAAACCCTTCTTCCACCTAAATCTGTGCCAGTGAAGCTAATGAAATTGTAAATGTCAGTGTAAAACTGATGCACCTGAGGGAGCAGATGTGGCACAGTGGTTTGAGTTCTGGTTGCAGTTTTACACCCCTGTTATTATAATAACCTCTCACTGGCTGCAGCTGGGCTGCCACAAATACCTACATTGGATAATGTGTTTCCTCTGTCAGACCAATGAACTCAATTTTATTAGGCTACTCATATTATTTGTGAGTATTTATGAGCATTGAGACATTCCTGCTTTTTAGGAAGTTGGAGAAGTTGCTGATTGAGATGACTTGAAGAAAATATTCTTTTAAACAAGTTACCTTAGCCACTGGCTCATTGCACAAGAAGAAAAGTTTTTAAAGTTGTCCTTGTTCTAATTGTTTCCCTACATCTTACTCTTTTTCATTATTTTCATGGATTCTTTCCTTATCAGTTAATTTCAGTTCTTGGATTCCACTCATCTATTGCCCATCTCAGTCCACTCCCTCAAAATATTTGTTCTTTTGATGATACCAGCCTTGGGAAGTTCTTGGTTGGCACCAGAGAACTGCATTCCACATTCATTAGGTTCCATTGCTTCTTTAAATACTAGTGATATTTGCTGAAAACCTAACTGTTTTTTTTTTCCTTTAAAACCTCTCACTAGAAATAATAAATCTTAGTTGCTCTGTCTTGTGTGAGTTTGAGTTTTTCTCTCTGCAGCTGCCAGGTTGCAATGGGTAGTTAATAGATAAGTTAACAGATTTTTCTTTGTCACAAGCTTGCTGCATCACTGCTTTTAAAGGGCAGCCCAGAACCCTTTAGAGATTGCTTCCCACATTAAAGTGAAATGCTCTCAGTGAGTGTTTGGAAACATGTAGCAGATGAGCATGAGCAGCCCCCTTTCAGACAGCACTCTTGTGTTTTTCACAAATTACAAGTCCTCTTGTAGACTCAGAACAGATGGAGCTTTCTAAGAAATATTTTTCAGCTTTGATTCTTTAGGCCTTGTTAGAGTTGCCTGAGTTTAGCCTTTGGAAAGTAATTTTTAGCAATTTTAGAGAGGCAGAAAATATTCCCTCACTGGGAAAGGAGAAGAGATTTATTGCTATGACAGAGGTTCTATTTATTTCAACTACATAACAGATCAATAACGACACAAATTCATTTGTTTAACTAGTTCCTGGTTTAGTTTCCTGGAGTATTTGCACATGGAGAGAGGTTCATTTCATGGGTTTTGACACTTATGGCCACTGAGCACTGCAGCATTAACAAAAGTTGCACATGAGTTTCACTTACTGTACTCTAATTAAAACTCTACAGATGCTGAGGTTTAAATCAGAGCTGACTAATCATATTTAATTTAAATGTCTTAATGGCTGTATTTTTAGTAGAACAAGGGTACATTAGCTAATCCAGGTTTTCTTCCTACAGAGAGAGGTGTGTCAAAATTTCCAAGGCTTTGATCCAAAAAAAGCACATTAACACATAGATTAATTCAGTCTGTTAATAACTGAATTCAGTGATAATATTACTTGCTTGAAATTTTGTTTGTATTGAAAAGGTCATGTCTCACCTTAATTGTATAGTATATTTATTTTTTCCACAGAATAACAGCATTTTGGTGGAAATTGATTATTTCCTCAGCCTCTGATTCTTAGGGACTCAACAAGATTTCTGCTTTTTGCTTTTGCACCGGGTGTAGCACATTCAAAGAACCCCAGGGTGTGGGAATTAATTCCTGAGCAAAGTAGGGCATTACTTACACCTCTGGAGATAATGAAATTGCTGAGTGTATTTAAACCATAATAAATGAGGGCGAATTTTGGCATTAATTTTGGATTCCACCTAAGAGAATTGTCTTCTTTTCCTTTCTTTCCCCAGAATGAAAAGTCCTTTAACAAGGACTCTTTTAAGGCATACAATGAACACCAAGCAGTTTCAGAGGTAATTTTAAGGCAGGAATAATTACAAAGTATTTTGAGTTGTGAAATTTTTCGTTTCCTCTCTGTTTTGCCAAATCAGCATCTTTGAGGAGTTAAAAAATGTTGAAAACTCATGAAAACTCTGAAGTTTCTTGCCCGAGGCATTCCTTTTCTTGTAATGACGCAATGGGAAACTGGAATAAAGTTTGTGAAAATATTAATGTGTAAAAATACATTTAAAGTTTAATACTGCATCTACTTTTCAAATCATCCTTACATTCAGCAGTTGATTTTCCATGATACCAGTACAGAGCTGCTTTTGACAGAGGTAATCATTGGGTAGCTGTCTTTACAAGGTACATACATATTTTTGGCACCTCATTAAGCTGATTTATGATGTATTGCTTCACTACCCTCTGCATCTTTTGGCTAACTTTTAAATTCCTTACTAAAAAATATTTTTAAATGGAGCTCTGATATTTTTTTAGTTACAATCAGCATGAAACAGCAGCAGGAACAAGTCTAACCTACAGAATGGTGAGGACTGTTAAACCCTAAAACCTTTTTCCTTTCTGACTGGACTATACAGAAATAATTCAGTCGTTTGGAATTGTAGCACAACTGAAGTTTAGACAGAAAAATAGGTAAAGAATCACTGTTAAATATATAGAAGAAGGAAAGTATGAAAACCAATTTGCTTTTATAAGCTCTCAGCCATATCTTTGGCTCCAGACTTCTCAATAATAAGGTAATAAATTCCTGTGAAAAGTGAGCTTGTTACAGCTGTGCTGTCCTGCAGCTCTGCTCACTCCTTGTAATTCCAGGCAACTGCTGCTCGTAGTTTCTTCTTCATGAAGGCATCTCAGAAATATCCAAACACAGGGAAATGTTGATATTTTAAAATATCTGTTTTTTAATACTTCACAGCTGTCCCTAAACATAGAAGGGGACAAAACTGCCATTAATTTCTCTTATCTAGCATAAAATGTTGACTACATTAATGAGATTAATTAGTCATTTAGAGGCTAAGCAGATTAATTAGATGTTATCTTTTAATTTTCTGTGTGCTAATGAATATTTTATATGATGGTTTTGTTTAAAGTAATATTAACAGCGCTCACGTTTTAGGCATGATTTCATTAATTCAGTTCTCTATCATGTTATAAGAGACTTTTAATCAACTGGTTTCAAAGGGACCCTTTTCTTCCCTATCTGCTAAATCATATCCAGGCAGGCTTTTCATCCAGACACCAAGAATTATTCAGGGGCTCTATCCATAGTTAATTTTGTTGAATTCAGTATTATTTAGAGAGACATCTATATTCATTCAGTTCTGAATCCCTGACTGCAAGGGCCACAGACTCCTGCCCTGTTTTCTCAAACGAGCTTTGTTAGATCCTTGTTTTGAAAATGTCTCTGTTCACAATGTATGTAGCTCTGAATTAAAGTTGCATTCAAGCATGTCAGATATTCAGGAATGTATCACTGAGAACATAGTCAAAGGTGTTTACCTCCCAATAAATCAACAGGAACTGCCTGGAGTTTATGGAATGTGAATAACCTCTGAAATATTTAGATTACCTTCTAGGAAACACAGGAAAAACGTGGCTGTGAAGGGAATATAAAGGCTACTGTTCCATTTTCTCATGAGAGGTAATAAATTCTAGAGCTGCCAGTCCTTTTACACTGAGAGAATTCTAGAGACTTAATCTACAAATTACTGTATTTTACCAAGTCAGCAATGCACAACACTCGTTACCTGAGTCCTTCACTGAATATTTATTGTGATTACAGCACATTTACAAAACAGCTTAATTACTTGTTCGACAAATATATAAAACATCAAAGGGAATTCTTCAATGCTTGAATTCTTTAATGTTCTTAAATGTTTAAATGGGAATTCTGTTCTCCAAACGTCAGCAGATTCTTCCCTGGTGCTGCCCAAAGCCAGGGGTGCTGATGAAGGTGTTTCATTGCTCAGGGTGGCAGCAGCACCTCCAGCACCTCATCCTGGCATTGGCCACAAACAGATCTGACACCCCTTTACTGCACAGCTAAGGAGGAAATCTCCCACTCAGACTTGGGCAGAAACCCCCATTTTTAGTGGTTAGAGTGTGGTTCCTAGCATAGCACGGCACCTTCTGATACAAAATGAAAATTATTTCATTAGCAGAATATAATTTCCTGTCAGCATTTCATAGGCAGATGGATGAGGTTTTAATTCTCTCAATTTCAAGATTCTTTTAAACTGCAACAGGTGAAAATCTAGCAAGGATGGTGAACTGTTCCACCTCGAAGCTGTTCATGCAGAGTCTTCATTGTTCTCTCAAAATAGTACATGAAAAAAAATGCAGCTGCCACTACTGTTAGATTCATAACTATACCTTTCCAAAAGTACTTGAGCAATGTATCATATTATCACATTGTAGTGCTCTTGGCATTAAATTCGAATATATTAACATCAGGATAAAATCATGAGAACAGATTTTGCCAAGAACAGGAGAGTAAGGACAGCCCCAGGGAAAAAAATGATGAGTCCTAGCCAAAGGCAAGAAGTTTTGAGGGACTGGACAGGATATTCACCTTATTTCTGTTGCTTTCATCCTGGTGTTTTACTCAGTGTCCTTTGTCATGCCTTGCTTTTACTGAATTCTTTTCTGTGATGAACATGATTTTTTTTTCAGCATTCATGATTGTGAACACTTATGGATTTTTTTTTCTGTGTAGTTTACTCATTAAAGTGTGTAAAGGGGCCTTTGCTTTATGAGGCACATTTCTTAAAACATTCCTTGAGATATGAGAGAAGGTCTTCCTCTAATTCCTGTAAAAAGGTCTAAACCACATTCCTTGTATTGCAGGGAAGTGCTCTCAGAGGGTTATAGGCAATCATTGCAGAGAACTTTGAAATAGCTGCAGGGGTTTGTAAAATTAATTAAGTACTCACTTATTTGGAATGAAATGAAGATGTCCACAATTAAGTTTGCAGCCTACAGGTTGGAGTGCTCTCAGGGCAAGGCAGAGGTTTGAGTCTGAATACATCTCAAAGATAGAGGGAATATTAAATCAGGTGTGCAGTGGAATAGCTCCAGTAGGAAAAAAAGAAATAGGATATGCCTAATTCACTCTAACCCACAATTTCTTGATGTCAGAGAGTTTGGGTCAGATGAGGTAGAGGAGAAAACATAAGTGAAATGATAGCACTTACCTATTGCTGGAGCAGATGCAAACAGAGTTTGCAAATGCTGGCAGATACTCCCTGCACTGTGCAGTTATTCTACACCACAGACACCAAAACTCAGGTTTGCTTGTGGAGCTGCATTTTGTACAAAGCCTGGAGTCAGTAATTTGAGGAGCCACTATTTCTTTTATAGGTGTCATTAATCTGGAAAATTTGCCTCAAGGCAGAATGTAATATTGTTTTCAGTCCAGTTTCTGATGGTTGAAGATTTGCCATTACAAAAACTAGCACAAAGGGAGACAAATAAATGCCAATTTTGATGACTGCTTCAAGAAAAATGTGAGGACTGACCAAGCCCTACTTCCTTCTTCATTTTTAGCATTGCTGCACAGGTTGTACAGATACAGACAGCAAAGACAATTATTTTGAAAATAGAAAAACTGACAGTGATGTAATCTGTGTTGTGGCAAGGGGAGACTTGAGGGATGCCAGGCTGAAGCATTTCTCAGGAGCCTCTGGCATTGACCAGGAGGATTCTCCATCAGCCAGGGGAAGGAGGATCAGGAGGTCAGATTTTCTTTCCCTTGAGAGCTTTTTTTAATCTCTTTTCTGTAGTTTGAAGTCCTCTGGGCAGCAATGAACTCTTTCTTACAGCAAAGGGGTTTTATTTCTAATGCTTGTCATCTCCTTGTGCAGCTCTACAGGTTTCAGGAATTTGTGCTCTGGTGCACTCTTCAAGTTGGATTTGCTTCTCAGTGGGGAATAGAACCTTTTTCCAAGGGGCTATGTTCAAAGGGAAGACTGGAAATCTGCACCATTTAAAGAAAAATAATTCAGTCTCCCTCATATACCACAAAATTAGCCAGGCAGTCATTAGCTCTCTCAAATGTCATTAGAAAATTCCTACATTACCAAAATAATCTAGTATATACTGTCCTTGTGATGGATGCCATGGAGTTGAGCAGTGTTGTTAAAAGTGGATGAATCTGTATGGATTGTTCTGTGCTAGCAACAAAATCACAAAGTTCAAAAAAACCAAATCCAGCCTGGAATTCGTACATTGTTGAATGCATTGCCTCACCTTTTCCTGCTTAAAATTACTGGGCACACAGTGAGTAGTCTCCAGGTTAGGTTGGTTTATCTGTTTCAGCAGTTTAAAAAATGTCAGATGATGAGACACTGATCAGATTTAAAACAGTCCCAGAACCAGAGGCATCCATGAGCTATTTTGGAAACAGAGTTAGAAGCAAAATTACAAGGCAGGATAATGAACAGCACCTCTTCAATTTCCCTGTAGCCCTTGCTAAGAAATTAAATCAAGTTTGTACTGTATAAGCATGACTGAACTGTTAGAAATGGGGGAGAGAATAAAGTGTTATCTTGTAAACAATATATACATAATGAACAGAGAATAAAAAGAAAGCCATTGTAATGACGAGAAATGAGAAATTTAATGGATTGTATAAGAACCAACAGCTAGAATTGGTACTGGAAAGATCCAGTCAAGAGTTTATTTGTAATGAATAACTGAAATTATGGAACTTGTGTGGGAATAGGTTTCTCTGATATTTAAAGAGGGGTAATGTTGAAGCTTTGTTTCTTGAGCCAGCACCTGCCAGAAGAGGAAGACAAGATGTCTCTATGGATACATCAGAGATGAAATACAAAAGTTGTCAAAATCAAAAGAAATCTTTCCATTGATGCCATCAGGCTCTGCATGAGGCTTTAGCAAAAGGTCCCCTCTAATTCTGGGATCAGTGTCATGTGAAATCTCATCTTGGTTTTCTGGAAGACACAGGAGAAGTTAAGCCAAGTGTAGCTGGTGGAATAGCAATAAAAGGTTTTGCTCAGCTGGGACAGCAGCAGTGATTCCCAGTGCTGAGCTCCACCAACCTTCATGTGCCTTGGTTTTGTTGGGAAATTGATTTTGTTGGGGAGTTGAATCACATTTCATGTTATTCCTTCTGATATCTAACTGGGTAACTGAGCCCTCTTAAGTTATAAACATGAGCATGGCAAACAATGACAGAATTCTTCTGTCTGCTTTTGAAATTTAGATTAATGGAAAATATTGGTGTTTCTATCAATGCTTATTGCCTGTTTTCTATTAAAAAAAAAAAAAGAAGACAAAGCAACATGCAGATGTTTGAGCAAAAAAATGGAATATAAGTCTTGTGGATATTTTTAAAGCATCATGTCAGGTCCCAATACCTTGTTTTTCTGCAATCTCAGTGTGCCTCTGTGCTCTGTTTTGTTTAACTAAATCAGTTTATTTTCTGAATAAAATGATTGTCAGTACTCAGGATCCCTCTGTTTCTGGAGTAAAAGAAGAAACCAGCAATCAGATTGTGGAATTTTTCCAAACATGTCTAGAGGGGCCTCTTTAAAAGAGTATGAATCTGTTGTATTAAGTGATACTACAGACACTTGCTGCACAAAATCAGAGGGAAGAAATGTCATGCTTGTAGCAGATATTTTTTTTAGCAGACTGGGTCCCTATTTGTATTATGGTGTCTTAGTTTGAAAAGACAGGTATGGTTTAATTTTTACTTTCCCGGCCAATGCACCAAATTAATGTCTAGGGTTTGAGTTGCCAATTTAAACAAACCCATTTCTTTTTGTTGTGAGACAGAACCAGGAGTTAAAGAGCAAGGCAGGCTCAAAACTTTGAAAGGGTATAGAAGAAAATTTATTAACTACACAAACAAAAACGGGAAAAAAAAAAAAATTTCAGAATAAGATTTTTCACATCACTCCGTCCCTCCCTCTCCCAGTCTTCACAACAACAAAACAAATATACAACAAATACTTCAGTCAGTGCCTAATTTAGTCTTTTTCTGTGTACTTTTGGAGAAAAGAAGTTTCTTCTTGTTGAAGTTGTAGGAGTTGTGTTCCACAAGAAGGAAAAAAGTCTTCTTGTAGTTTTACCTTTTACGATTGCATCCGCCCGGGAAATTTGCAACCGTGACCTCCTCCCAGTTCTACAGCTGTCCCAAAGTTGTAGATATGGGTCATGTCTATTTCTTGGGGTATTACTTTTAAGGATTGAAAATGTCCAACAGCAACGATTTTTATTTGTCTCCTTTTCCTCTGCTCAGGCTTCATCTTCAGAAAAAAAACTGCAATCCCCTTCGTTTCTCAGGGCAGAAATTCAAATTCCCAACACAGGTGTTCTTTAATCAAATTATCTCCTAAGAAGGAACATTTCCATCCCCCCATGTCTCTTTCCATGGTTTAAAGGAATATTTAGTACATTAGTTCATTCCTACAATTTCCCAAAAAGATTTTCAGCCATTTCAGCATCTTCTCACTCTCCTTCCATCTTAAAATACTTAACTCTTGCATCACTGACTTCAGAACTTTCCTTATTTCCTTTCATATTCAAAGGGAAGGCTGGAGGCTTTGCAAATCTTATCTGAACACTAAAGAGTTAAAGTTTAACTCAACTACAAAAGTTGAACCAGGCTCGGCCGTGCTGGGGGGGGGGGGCGGCGGTAGCGCCACTCAGCCCCTGCGGGGCTGGGCTGCAGCCCCGCACCCTCATGGCCACCTGGGCAGGCCTGGTCCCGGCCCGGGACCGGCAGCATAAAAAGCCAGCATCCCCCCACGCCAGAGCCACAGGCTAGTGGAGAAGGAATCCGTGAAAGTTTTATCACACAACTTTTCCTCCCCTCAGCCATCGGGTCCCCCCTCGTTGCCAAACGGGGCCCAAGCGGCCTCCGAGCCTTCCCCCTCCCCCGCATGGGGGAGAGGGAGACGCTCGGCTCGGTGTTACCTGTTCAGCCGCCGGAAAGACAAAGAGGCACGTCTTCCGGGATTACCCTTTTTTATAATGTGTGTGCACGGAGCGAACTGACTTTCTCTGATTGGCTGTTACAAGTATCCCAAAACCCCCCACAAAGGAAACTCCTCCCAGGAAGAACTTCTGAGTTTCTTCCTCCCAAGTCAACCTATCACATTCCACCCCTCGCAACGTGAACACACATTTCAAAAATTATTATCAAAATTACATTCAATTAACTACATTAAACAGGGAAGGGAAAAAAAAGGAAAAAATTTACTATTAACCACCACCCCTAGATACTTCACCATACTTATAATATAAACTTTCTACTATCATTCTTACTTTATACTCTAATACATGTCTTGCCCCTACTCCCTTTAATTAATTCAGTTTCACAACTCCAACTCTTATTAATTTTCTTATTAATTTGCCCGCATTCTCCACCAAAAATGTCTTAGTTTGAAAAGACAGGTATGGTTTAATTTTTACTTTCCCGGCCAATGCACCAAATTAATGTCTAGGGTTTGAGTTGCCAATTTAAACAAACCCATTTCTTTTTGTTGTGAGACAGAACCAGGAGTTAAAGAGCAAGGCAGGCTCAAAACTTTGAAAGGGTATAGAAGAAAATTTATTAACTACACAAACAAAAACGGGAAAAAAAAAAAAAAATTTCAGAATAAGATTTTTCACATCACTCCGTCCCTCCCTCTCCCAGTCTTCACAACAACAAAACAAATATACAACAAATACTTCAGTCAGTGCCTAATTTAGTCCTTTTCTGTGTACTTTTGGAGAAAAGAAGTTTCTTCTTGTTGAAGTTGTAGGAGTTGTGTTCCACAAGAAGGAAAAAAGTCTTCTTGTAGTTTTACCTTTCACGATTGCATCCGCCCGGGAAATTTGCAACCGTGACCTCCTCCCAGTTCTACAGCTGTCCCAAAGTTGTAGATATGGGTCATGTCTATTTCTTGGGGTATTACTTTTAAGGATTGAAAATGTCCAACGGCAACAATTTTTATTTGTCTCCTTTTCCTCTGCTCAGGCTTCATCTTCAGAAAAAAACTGCAATCCCCTTCGTTTCTCAGGGCAGAAATTCAAATTCCCAACACAGGTGTTCTTTAATCAAATTATCTCCTAAGAAGGAACATTTCCATCCCCCCATGTCTCTTTCCATGGTTTAAAGGAATATTTAGTACATTAGTTCATTCCTACAATTTCCCAAAAAGATTTTCAGCCATTTCAGCATCTTCTCACTCTCCTTCCATCTTAAAATACTTAACTCTTGCATCACTGACTTCAGAACTTTCCTTATTCCCTTTCATATTCAAAGGGAAGGCTGGAGACTTTGCAAATCTTATCTGAACACTAAAGAGTTAAAGTTTAACTCAACTACAAAAGTTGAACCAGGCTCGGCCGTGCTGGGGGGGGGGGGCGGCGGTAGCGCCACTCAGCCCCTGCGGGGCTGGGCTGCAGCCCCGCACCCTCATGGCCACCTGGGCAGGCCTGGTCCCGGCCCGGGACCGGCAGCATAAAAATCCAGCACCCCCCCACGCCAGAGCCACAGGCCAGTAGAAAAGGAATCCGTGAAAGTTTTATCGCACAACTTTTCCTCCCCTCAGCCATCGGGTCCCCCCTCGTTGGCAAACGGGGCCCAAGCGGCCTCCGAGCCTCCCCCTCCCCCCGCATGGGGAAGAGGGAGACTCGGGTCGTTGTTACCTGCCCAGCCGCCGGAAAGACAAAGAGACTCGTCTTCCGGGATTACCCTTTTTTATAATGTGTGTGCACGGAGCGAACTGACTTTTTCTGATTGGCTGTTACAAGTATCCCAAAACCCCCCCACAAAGGAAACTCTCTCCCAGGAAGAACTTCTGAGTTTCTTCCTCCCAAGTCAACCTATCACATATGGGCTGTAGGAAATCCAGAGACATCAATACTAAACACATTTTCCTCTTACATCCTTTGCTTAATTTAGTAATCTTAAAATAAAGTACCTTTTTCCTCCAAGACATTTAAAACGTTTTTATAACGACATTGCTACAACTAAGTCTCTTTTCTTCTCCCTTGTGGGCATTTTTTTTGTGTGTGTGTGTGAAAGCTTCAAGTGTTTTTTTCTTGCTAGCTACTGCTCAATTCCCATTTTGGAATATGTTCTCTGTCTTCAGTAACAAGCTTATGAAAATCAATATTGCAGCATTTATCCCAAGTTACAGAAGAAAAGCCCTTAATCAAAGACATTTAGGCATGCTTGTGAAGGTTACCCAGCACATTATGATAGAGGACCCTTCACAGATTCCACAGCTCACCTATTTTACCCATCCCACATGGTGATAAGCCTGCCTATCTCAGAAAGAAATGAGTGATTGAGCCTGTTCCATTACAGTTAATGTCTCCCTGAGAGATGGGTCTGCTGGGGAAAAATTGTGCACTTATGAACTTTCTGAAACAATGAAATGGATCCATTTTTGAGCCAACTTTTCCTGCAGAGCTAATTCCCGAGCAATTTAGTTTTGCTGATTAAATCTGAAAGGGGGAGCTGGCAGATCTGGGCAGGACAGCACCATCAGCTGCATTTGCAGATGGAGCACAAACTCTCTGTAGAATCTGATGGAATTTGCATTACTGAGTTAATGGCACATGTGTTTGTTCACTCACGAGATTCAGCCTTTCCTAATCACAAGAACATGGCAATCAGTGAAGGGATGATTGTATTGGTGTTACTGGTTTGTAAGGGGTTAACACCACTTTATTAGTGGTTTATCTTCAAGTTCTTTTGCCTTCACTTAGAGTTAGGATTAAAACACAAAGGAGACAGATTTCTTGTTTGGACTTGGTTGTTTATTAAATCTTATCTAAAGTACAGAGAATTCTGCAACACTTCTAACTACCAGCTAAAAGTGAGCAAAATGGAGGTGAATTTAGCTAGTTACAAGGTTTTTTAAAGCTAAACAGTCCAATCAAGAGCTAACACCTATATTATTTATACTTTTGACCCAATAACCAAACACCTGTGACCCACAGTGCAGCACTAACTGTCCAACCAAAAACTACTACCTGAAACCATGAAGAACAAGGAACAAGAAAGAGGAAAGGGACAACGCCCAAAATCCTCCATCTTGTCTCATACCTATTACTATATTCTAAAAACCCAAAATTCAAAACCCTTCACCATGTGAAATTACACACTTCTATTCTAACTCCACATCCATGACTTTAACTCATCACTCAAATTTGGAAGCCTCCTCCAAGGCCTTAGATCAAAAGCAGTGTTCTCCTGGGGATCCATGTCAGAAAGCAGAAAGTTCAAAACTCCCAGGCTTCAGGGTTCCAACACTGGTTCAGCTGGGGAAGGGAGGATATCACTTTTTCTGGGATAAAAAGAGAAAGTTTTTACAGTGAAAAGCAATTATAAAGGCATCAGCTCAGAGTCACTCTGGAACTAACACTTGCCCAGTGCTCTGTAACCAACTCAGAGTCTGTGAGTTAGGTACAAACTTCCTCAAGCTCGCTGAGGAGAGAGGGCAGCTGAAAGAAAGAGCTGCAGCAATATCCTCGTGTGCAGACACTGTGCTTGCAGTCGAAACACCAGCTCTGGAATGATTTCTGAATCTGATAACAAAAGGGTGAGCAGATCCTGTTGGGCAAAAAGTAAAGGCAGAGGCACAGAAATGGGAATCAGTGAACTGAACAAATACTGGGCACTTGAGAAAGACTGAGGGAGTGCAAGTCCCTCAGCTGACAGTGTTTGTCCTTGCAGTGATTCCCTGGACACACAGCCCGTGCTCTGACCCATCCTCATGCCCTGCTGGAGTGCACTTTTAGGTGTAATGTGTAAAGGAGCTGCTTCACAAGAGATAATCTCATCCTTGCTGGGTAGGAAACATCAAATGTTACAATATTAATGTGCTATTTAAGAAACCTCATTTTCTTCTAGATCTCCTTTCTCGGGCAAGTGTGTTTCTGTAGGGAAGCAAAATCAGTTTTCTCGTTAAGGATGGATGCAGGAATGCCAGGGAGGCGCTGGGAGATGGGAGCTGAGGTCCCTCAGACCCTGCTGTGACACCTCACACCCAGGCTCTCCACAGCACCAGGACAGACAATGAGACTGCACCAAACCTGCACTCAGATCTGTGCAAAATTAAGGAAATAATGTGAGGTATTTCCATCCCAGATTTCTTGGCCTTGATTTGAATTCAAGAAAGGACTCAGGATGCCCCCTGAATTTACAAGCTGCTCCTCAGTTCCTTCTTGCTAGGCTAACAAAATGCTGTGGAACGAAAACTGAAAGCTAAAATAACACTCAGCCCCTATGCCTAATTTTTACACTGAAGATTTATGTGTGAGCTTAACTTCCTAATTACCCTGTTTAAGGGCATTGCTGGGTTTCTAAATTAAGACTGATGGCATAGATGAACTAGTAAAGGTCATTCCTTGATGCATTAGCTCTTTGTTGATGAACAATTTAACACAAAAACCACTTTGTGTTTAGCACGAAACCTTTTTCATGAAAATCACATCCCACTGCCTGTCTTTATAAATATTAATTCACAAAATGCATGTGCTTTGTGTGGGTCCTGACAGCCTCTGTAGTGGTACTGACAAGCCAGTCAAAAAGAGAGAAGTACAAGAATAAAAAAGGTGGTAAAATTTACCCAAGGTGTCAAAGGGCATTTAGACACATATTTAAATATAGGATTCTGCTGAGTTTCAGAGCATAAGAATCAAGTTGAAGACAATGAGATTAAAATGGGACAATCAGCAGTATAATCAGATCTTAAAATTAACATTGTGGGTGGGAATCCTTCTAAAAGGGCCTGGGATAAGACAAAACTGCAGATAAAAGAATTAGAATCATCAAATCAAAACTGCCAAACAAAATCCCCTCAAAACTAAAATCAAATTATGTTTAGACAGTTCGTGAAGAAAAGCAGGAGAGTCTTTGAAGTGAAAAAGTAGAACTGGCAAGATGAACTGCCACATTAATGAAATCTGAGGCTGGAAGAAGGCACGTGTTTGTCAGCAGGAAATCAAGAGAGGTTTTGGAATATCTGGTCTGTTCTGTGAGGAGCTAAGTCAAAACCTTCCAAGCAAATCAATAAACACTGAACCAGATGGGACCCAAAGGGGCAAAGGTGCTTGGAAAGATGAACTGCAGAGCTGAAGGAATTGCCAGGGAAGTCTGAGGAAATAACTGAGCTGATAAATAGATATTCTGATAAATAGAACCAGCTCAGCTTTCAGGTACAGCTCCCAGCCAAGCTGGGGATCCTGCAGACATGAAGTCACAGATCACCAGTGGGCAGAAAGCCACAAATCCTGCTGGTAAAGGATCATCCTAAAGAAATTCTGAGCCTTGTCAAAATATTGGCTTGGAGGGAAGCTATTCCCCTAATTCCCATGAAATAAACCCCAAGAATTTCCATTTATCCTGCTGGCACCACTCTGAAAAGCTGATGTGCTTAGTAGTATACTGTCCCCTTCTTTCCTAGCTGCTTTGTTTATTTATTACTCTCTTTATATGTAGACCTGAAACTAAATATGATGGGAAGGGGCAGAGGTTTGTCTTCCTCTTCACAGGAATATAATATATCACTGTCCCCTGGAGTCCAGCACACTTGATCTTGAATTACAGCCACTCAGTCCAAGCAGCAAATAATTCAAATGAGGCATGTTTACTGAGATTCTCCTTGTATGGAAAGGTAATTTACTGTACATCACAGAGATTGTAGCACCTCTTGCTGTTTCTTCTTAGGTGCTTTGCTTTTGTACTGCAGAATCCAGACATGCAAATCGGAATTCAGTGACTGGAGATTTTCCTGCCCTGCATAGCTGCTATGAGGTCCCTGACTGCCAATTCTCAAAATAATTTGCAGCATGAAAACAGATTCTATAAATAATTTCTCTTGATTCAGGGAGATCCGTAGCCACTGTACAAGTGTATGCTACAGGAAAATCTTTGTGGAGCTGGATCACTAATTTGAACCAAAGAAAAATGATATCAGAAAGTACAGAAGGGTTTTTCAAAATAGGAACGGGCAAATACTGGTAAAATGATCAGAGGCCATGCACTTCAAGGACCTGGATCACTCTAAACATAATGCTGGAGTTCTTCATCACTCTGTTAGAACAGTGCAATGAGTTCCCAACTGAAGAAATCAAAAGGGTTTTATTTTAATGACCTCTAGAAATATATTTTCTGTGGTGCTGCACATATTGTTGTGTGGCAGTACAGAAAAGCTGTAGCCAGATTTGTTGAATAATGCTTTCAATTTGATCTCAATAAAAAATCTTGTCCTTTCTGATTTTGGGTCTCATTTGTTGCTTTATGCACTTTGATTACAACAGACTAAATCTGCATTCCATATTAATTTTTACATACAATAATAAGGCCTTAAATACATCTTTATTAAACTACAGTTTGTTAATAAAAAAAAACAAATTCCAGTTACTTTATTTACATTAAATTATATCTGGTTCTACTCTTGTGTGTTGTGAACTCCATATGCAGAATATAGAATATTCTCCTGGAATTTGACCAGTGAACTTTGGCTATGGGATTAACTTTTAGTTTATTCTAAAGCACTGTTTGTATCTCACTGACAAAATGATGGTGTTGCTGAGGGCTAAGCTGGCTACAAAGATTTATCTACTTTCATTTGAACAACAGAAAGGTGGAGCAGCCTAGAACTTCATGGTGCTGAATTCATTAATGTATTTTTTGAGGTTCACCATTACACCCCAGAAAGCAATTTAATAATTTTATCCATTTGTAATTTAGCTACTGAAAAATACCCATCAGATAAACACAAAGCTAGCTTGTTATGACATACAGAGACCAAAGCATTTTGAGCTTACAATAACAAAGAAAGATTACTTTAAACATTTTGTTTGATAGCACAAAAGGGAAATTTCAAAGCTGTTCTCAGCTACAGAAATCTTGAGCACGCTGCAGCTACTATTGGATTTTATTCTGTCCACAGCATAGTTAAGGCTGGAAAACAAAGATTTTCTTTGAAATGTTATTTTTGTTTTTTCACTGCACTTCAGGAAATGATATTGGTCCTTGCATTTGTTTATTTTGATTATTCTACAGGGAGTTTACACAGCTGTTGCACAAATAAAATCAGCTTATATGTCCATCAAATTTTACCCATTTTCATTACATTTTTAAACAGCAATCAAGCTACCTAAAAATTTAAATACCTCCTGAATTTGAATATGCAGCTGTAAGTTTTATGCTTGGCTCTGATGTGAGGTGATCCAGGTCAGAGTATTTTACCACTCCTTTAGTGAAAGATTGTCATAATTTAATCTCTGTGTTAAAACCTCTTGTTCTTTAGAAATTATTTAATGGACATTTTCTGTGGGTATGAGATTGCCATACACAATATTTCAAAGCTTTACTACTCACAATAAAGGCATTTTTGAGACTGTCAGGGTGCAGTTTCATAACTGGGTTCTGTGTCTCAAGGGTTTTTTTTGCTTGAACTGCTCCCTCCTGCTCCTTTGAGCAGGCATTAGTATTCATGCAGCTCTGCATGAACCATCAAACCAGAAATGTACCCTCCAAAAATGAAATTCATTGGAATAGTGAAATAACAGAGGGTTCTCCATGGGTCACCAAACACCAGCAGTAAGTTTGGGGTGACTGTGTGGGAGCAGGAGCAAGAGGAAGGATGGGAACAGAACAGGCTTGGCTTGGCTCCTTGCTGTCTCCTGAGATGGTTTTTGAGCCTTTGCATGTTGGTTGCTTTACAAATGTGGACTTGTGGCTCACCCATCTGTGGTGGTCACATCATGGGGCTTTCTTTGGACCTGAGTATGAGAGAGCAATTTAGAAGAATTCCTGTGAACATTCTTGAAAACAGAGGTTATGATGTCATTTGAGGATAAAAGTCTCATCCAAATGTATTTTCATATATTGCATCTTCTTCCCTGCTCTGCTGTACCAGCACTTATGATTCTAAATATGTTTCTTTATCTGCTGGCCCAAACATACATCATTTAGTGCCTTAGCAAAATTCCTCTCCTGGGATCTGTGCCAAATATTTAAACTCATGGACCCAATCTGAAGTATCTGGAAAAAAAAAAAAAAAAAAGCCATTTTACATTTGGATTTGTGGAAACAATATTTAGTTGATAGTGATGTAGCTTCTATGAGTATAATTTTGCATGCAAAGAGCAATGAGTCAAGTTACAAAAAAGAGGTTTGAAAAACAATGAGACTTTGCCTCAACATATATTATTAATTTTGTAGATATTAATACTTGTTTTCAATAATTCATGACCTGTGTTATTTTTGTGGGATCCCAGTGTTTTCTGAGAGAATCTCACTCCCTGGCAAGGGAGGGATGAACAGAACAGAACAGAAGTTCACGTGTGGAAAATTATCAATTTTTGCAGCATTGCAGGTCTCAGCTGCCACTGGGGAAGCCAACATGTGAGGAGCAGAACAAAAACCCATTTGGAGCCTTTAGACAGTTCAGTGTGTAATTCTAGTCATGTGATAGAGTTTGTTAGCTCCAGTTTCTGTACTGAGCTATCAGAGCTAAGAGACTGTAGTTAGTTATGAGTGAACTGCATCTCTTCTTCTTCAGAGCTGTGTCCTTAATTGCATTTCTCCACCATATATTCTTGTCTTTTGTAAAAGATGCTGCTGTTTTCTGCAGGGAGGGTTTGTCAGGGTGGGTGAGGGTGGCTGTGGAGCAGCAGATGCTGTGGACCCAGGCAGGGCTGAGCACCAAGGAGCTGCCAAGGGCAGGGACTGGTTCCAGCAGGGTCTGGGAGCTCTCCCAGTGGGAAGGGACAATCCCAGGGGACATCCCTCCACTGGGCAGTCCTGGAGCTGGCCCTGAGCCTCTCCTTCAGAGGGGATATGCTCAGGACCCCCTCACATTTCACCAGAAAATTTCCTCTTTTAATTAAAAGCCAGATACTGAGAATTAAGCTCCAAGAATTTGTATTCCATCAGCCAAATAATTTCCTTTTCCCTTGCCTCCATACCCCTCACTGCTCTGTCCTGCACCATTCCACTCCAGGGCAGAGTCTATAACCCATACTAGTGAGAACAGGTGCCTGTGGTGAAAATACAAAAGAATCCAAATCCAAGCTTCTGTGTGAAAAAAAAATCATCATTTGTAAATCAGTGGCATAATTTATGGGTAACTGTGGGACAGGAGGGTGAATTTTAGCATTACTCTCATGAAAGATGGATATTATTCATCTTTTTGAACATTGGCTAATTTTACCCTTTCACTTTGATGCTGTCAGGACTAAAGGAAAAATTCTATTCTGGAAAAGTAGAATCAAAAGGAATTAGGTAACTCTTGGCCTTTGCCAGGTTGGAATGAAGGGCTTTTCAAGGACCATCAACATATGAATAGGATTACCTTGGATGCACTGGTGACCAGACATATTTTTAGCCTTTGGCAGTGGAGAATGGAACCTCTGAAAACAGCATGACTGCCACTCAGAATCACTTTACAGAACATTACAGAGGGGGAGATGAAACTTTTGGAGAAGGGGACAAGGAGATGAGCAGTCTCATATATTTAATTTTTTTTTCGTTTCTTATTAAAAGATGAGAAAATAGCACCTTCCAAATGAGTAACAAATAAAAGTCTGCCTGGTGCCACTGCCCATTTATGCTGCTTTGATTTTGAAAGGAAGAGGCTTATCCTCATTTGGGTCAAGCTGAGGGTCCTGGTGAGAAATCAGGGCTGGGAACTGAGCAACAAGTTATAAGGAGCAGTGATTGCCTAAAATTTAAAACTGAAATGGTGTCCCTGCCACAGGAGAGATTGGCTACTGTTAAAAATGGCAATCTTCAAAAGGAATTTTAGCTCTCTTTTGGAATTCTACCTCCTTTTACAGCAACATTGCATCATTCCCACTGGTTTGTGAACTAAAGCTCTGTATGCTTAAAATACCTGGGGTCTGCTAAAATCTGTGACAAAGCAGAATTCTCTAGGCTTGACTGCATCCTCTATCAAGATACTGTAAATCAGTTTAAAGCACCTCTTAGTGCTGAGTTCATGAGCCTAGGTGGCATAAAACAGACATGAAAGTAGGTGATTGAATAAAACCCATGCATATTTTTAAATGTGTTTCACAAAGGGATTATTTTTAAGCCCGACTAATGAATGTTGTCAGACTAGCTTAAAACAAGGCAAAAGTGAAATAATAATAAAAGAAAAAAAAAAACCCAGAAAGCATTTTAATCCTCATGGGAAGTAAAGTCTTAAAATATTTTAATTAACTTCTGTTTTACTGCTTTTATTTTTATATTCCTGAACAGCATTATACTCAGCCATATCACCACATATGGACACCTCATAAAGAGATTTATCCCATCATAAAATCTGAATGGACCAAGAACAGACAAGATGGGCTCCTCTCTGGAGATGCTGCTCTTCTGCACTGACTGCAAAGGGAGTGTAAATGAACATCTTAAATTACACAACATATGAAATGCAAAACTAAGGTGAAATGAACACCATGTTGAATTCTGATTTTTGGATAAACATTCAGAGCTAGGGTTTGTTTAAGATCCAAATTTCCAGGCAAGTCAACTGGGCTTAAATGAAAAATTATTTTCAGAAAGACTCTTTTTATACCTGACATCATACATTAGTTCTTCCCTATTTCTTCTCTGGCCTGCCAATATTGACATACAATTTATGGACCAGCTTTGTTCCTTTTTATATCAACACCATCTAAGACAAAATCATTGATTTAATTTTTATTCTCTTAAGGTTTTGTAATAGGATTTATAAATAGTGATAAATACAGTGCATGGCTAATTTGCATGTTGTATTTATTAGCTTATTAACTGCTGTACAGTTTCTAGTCTGCTACAGTATGGAAATGCAAAAAACAGTAAAACAAACAAAAAACAACTAAATAAAGGTTTAAGACTGGTTTTACTCTGGACTTCTGCAGCACAGAAATGGAGTAAGTTTGGCCAAATCTAATTTATAAAGTAGCAGAAGTTGCTGTGGGAAGAGACTCCACAGAATTTCCTGTGAAATCCAACTTGTAAAAGAGCATTAAAGGGTCATCATTTGCTGTTAAATGTGAGCTTTTTCACAAAGATCTCTAAAATGTGTGTGGGTTAGTGCAGGAGGGGACAAAAGCGTTTTAGCAACTGTTAATGCACTTTAGGTAGGTTGCTTTGTTTACTGGTGCATTTTCACAGGTGTTAAAGGTTGGAAACACTGAGGAGAAAACACCTACACAACTTTTCTCCTCCCCTTTCCCCGAGTCCCATGAATGTGAAACGAAATCATTCTTCAGTGTGTTAAAAAAAAATTGATTCCTATTTGAAAAGTCAAAGGCCTTTTAAAAAATATTACCAACCTCTTAAAAAGCCATTAATTGACACCGATCTGAGGGCTCTCAGTAAGGAATGAAGTTAGGAATACCTGCAAGAGCTTTTCCGTGAAAACACCGACAGCCCTGAGCCAAGAGGCACTGAGTAAATACTGCAAATGTGCTTACTGCAATCTGCAGCCTCTAATAGGGCAAGGAAGAGGCATTTCCTACATTCCCTCCTGCAGCCACACAGGAAATAAATCAGCCAAGGAACACGGCTTGCTCGTGCTCCCTTTTGTTGCACTGACTGATGCTTTATATTGCACTGATCATTAAGCAGAAGGCACCAGAGGTGGAGCTCATAAAAAGAAGTAATAGGGATGTATTTTTTTTTCCTCTGTGGAAGAAATCCAGATGATTTTAAAAGCCCACGGGTGGTTTCATGACCAAGCAGAGGATGCCATTTATAATTGGCATTAGAGCTCATTAGAGCAGCATTTGCTCTCATCTTCTTTCAGGGATTTGGACCCTAAATCCCAGGGCTTGAGCTAAACCTCTCTGAAAGATTCCCTCTTGTCCCCTGAGCCACTTCTGACCTGTCACTTTAACCTCTCTCTGCACTTAAGTGTGATTTTCCCTTTTGCAGAAGAGATAATGATGGCTGTTGTTTATGCCATTCTCAAACAGGTCTCTGGCCCAACACTTCTGGGTTTTTTGGTGGTGGGTTTTTTCCTTTTTTCTGTTTTTTTCTTTTTTTTTAATAACTAGACAATCAACAAAACCTGTATAAACCCTTCAGAACTCCTTCTTCTTTTGTCATTCAGCTCAGTTTTTGGTGCAGATACAATGCCAGACACTAACGAAGATGTTTGCATAAGGTTAGATGGAAAATAGGTATTAACCTGTATCTGAAATATCCAATTTCCTGGTCTGCTTCTTGGCTCTTCTCCACTAGTAAAGGGTTCTCTTTTCAGGCCTGAATCTCCAGATCACTCCCTTTTACCACATTTTGATCATTTTGATGGTGTCATTGTGTCTCAGAGCACAGAAACCAAGTTTATTTGGATTAAACTAACAGGAAGACCCACCTAATCCATAAACTGGATACTTTTTTATTGATCTTTTTCTTTTAAATTAGAAAATCATCTAATGAGTGCTCTCCTATTGGAACCTTAGCAACTGAGGCTTTCTGTACTGACAGTCACTGACCCTCAAGAAAACACTAGTTTTATTCTGAGGCCATGGAAAAGGCTTCCAAAATTGAGTAATAGAACTAAGGTCACCAGTGTGTAATGTGCATAGAAGTGTGTAATATCACATAGTAGAAAACCTAGAATTTGAAGTTTTAGAATATAATAATGGGTATAAAACAAAGTGAAGGTTTTAGGGTGAAGGTTTCTTTCTTCTTCACCTTCTTCTTCATAAATCTAGTTGGTATTTTTGTAATTAGATAGAAAATTCCACATTGCGAGACATGAGTGTTTAGTTATTGAGTTAAAAATAAGAAGAATTTAAATATCCATTCTTAATTAAACAAGTTGAAAAAGGCTTGTAGAAGATGAGATGCATGGCTGTTTTTAACTTTCTAACTAGAAATGCTGTAAAACTCACTGTAACATAAATAAAGATTAATTAACCAAACATAAAATACCGTCTCTCAAGCATTTAATCCCAAGTCTAAAAAAACCCAAAAACCAAACAAAAAACCCCAAACAAACAAACAAACAAAAACAAACAAAAAAACCCCCAAATGAACAAATTTTTAAAAAAATCAAAAACCCACAAAAAGCCCACAATGCTGTCGCAGACATTTAGCCCAGAGAAGCAGCCTAGACAGAGTCTGGAGCACCCCCAGACACAGACCCCGAGTGCTCAGCCCAATTTCACACCCAGACCCCACTCCTGTGCTCCCTACACACATACACCCATAGGGAACACATGCCAGAATATGGAATATTGCTCTGTTTGCAAAACCTTCCCCCAGGTTTTGCTCCTGAAAAGATCTCCAGGAGAGCAGAAAGATCAACACTGAGGTTACTCCGAGGTTTTGCTCTCTGGGATCTCCTTTATTTACCACAGAACTCATTTCTCTCTTCTCCAGGCTCCACTGATGGAATCACAGCCCAAAGCACCTTTAGCCCCAAGATTTTCCAATTTTGCCTGATCCTGAAATGAATCATTTGTGAATTTCTGAGCCATCTCCTCCTTTCTGCCTCAAGGAATGTTTATTTATCCATTTCAGCATCCCATGAAGTTCCCACCCCACTTTTATTTTTTAAGTGATTCCTACATTTAATTGCACCGTTTTGCAGGGATCAAATGTGTTTTGTGCAACTCCATCTCTCTGTGGGACATTATTTTCCTCATCCTGTGACAGCCTTCAGAGTTTTTATCACTTTGCATGACTCAAAATTCTGCTTCTTTTGCAGGGGCAGCCTCGCATCTGCTTTGCTATTGGAACAAAATACAGAGCAGGGGCTGGGGGATGCTGAAAAAGGCAGGAAAAGCTGAATATTTCACTGTAATCCCCATTTTTTAGATGTGAGGTTTGCTGTGCAAGCAGAGGAGTTGCCCCTACTCCTGTGTGTGTTCCAGCTTGGGAAGGAATTGTTAGTCCATAGAGGAATGTCTGCTTTGGTAAAGTCTATATTTTTGTGGGAAACTATTTCTTTTTTTCTTTTTTTTTTTTTTTTTCCCTGAGAAGAAATTGTTTCTACTATTTGGCCTTGCACAGAAAATAGATTTTCCAGAAATTGGATCCTTTCAGTGAAGCAATTAATTGAATCTAAACCCTTCATTTTCCAGTTTTCATAGAGACACTTCAACTTGTTATTTCAACTATTTTATGAAACAGAGAGGAATTTTGAAACAAAGCCATTACATTTACTGAAATTACACATTGATTACGTACAAATGACAACTCCTGCTTTACATTTTTACATATCTATTAAATAGACACATGAATTTATTAAAAATTACATCCACTAGTGACATAAGTTCTAAGATTGCTTAGCAGGTGTAAAGACTTTCAAAATATGGGGATATTTATGTTCATGTTTCAAACTTCTGGCTGGGAAAGGTCACCCAGAACTCAAAATCACCTTGGGGGGTTCTTGGATCCCACTAAAGGTACTTGGTTTTCTTTGAAGGCACATAAATTATTGTGGAGAGACCCCAGATCTTTGGGAATTATTACAGAATTTTAATTCTAAAGGATTTTAATTATGGTTTGAAATAGCACTGGATGTCACTGCTGCCTTTGTTCTGACAGTGGCAATATGAAAGGCAAGTTTTTTGAGAGCACATTTCACAGTGTTTGCTCTGGCAGTTGTTTTAGTACAGATATGTTGCAGGAAATAACAGTAAATTAAATAAGTGGTAGCTTTCCTATATGGCATGGAAAGGTTTGATTCATTCAACAATTTCAGCTAATACTTCCATAATAAATACATATTCAAAGGAGTGTATATGATCCATTCTGTAATATTCAGGTTATTTAATATTCATGCAATTCTTTTAATGATTCCTAAGAACTCCTGTTCTTAGGGCTGTGGTGCTTTGCTTAGGAACTGTGATCTTCATTTCAATTTAGACTGTGATGGCTTTGTGTGCCTTTGAAATCGATATTTTCTTCAAAAGAAAAAGAGCTTTTTATTTTCCTTGTCCCTTTCATCTTGTAGCTGTTTGGAAAAAAAAAAATACTTTGAGTAAAGAAAGCATTCTAAGTTTTAAAATATTGATGTAAATACTGCAAGGTGTTGGTGTAACAGAGGTGCCCACTGTGCCCAGGACTGGTTTTGTCTGTGTCTAATCTCTTGAACATCAGAAATATCAGGCTGCTGCAGAAGGGGCTTTATAAAAGAGCTGGATGACACAATTAAAGTTATAAAGCATAATGGCAACATCCAGTTACAGCTCAGGAGCTGAACTTCAGCCTTTTTCACTCTCTCACTCTCTCATTTTTATCCATTATCATCTGCACAGAGCTCCGATTTTTGAAGAAATACCCCATTTTGATTCCTTTGTATTTTTCTGTTGGCATTTCTTTATTCAAGGCACTTTACACTTCAGAGAGTGAATCAGACACTTTAAACAACCCCACTGGCTGCTCATATATTTCCTGAGCCTTATTTGCCATCTCCAGGTACAAAATAAGTTGCTGTAATAGGTTTATTGTCAAGAAGGAAAACTCCTGAAGCTTTAGCCTTACTTTTTCATTCTTTTGACAGGAGTTTAATATTGCTCTGATTCTTTAGATGGCTTGAAAGGCACAGAAAATTCAAAAGGAGATGCAGCTGTGTGCCACAATTAGAAAATAAGGATTTCTCCCTCGCAGAAATTTGTGCTTGGACTCCTTTCCATCCTGAGTCTGAGAGAGGGGTCAGTGTGGGCCTGGCAGTGCTGGGTTAATTTTTGGGCTCAATTATCTTTTCCAGCCTAAATGATTCTATAATTCCATGGTTTGGGTCACCATTACTACAGCATGTAGCACACTCCCAAGTGTTTTTAAGATTTAAGTCCTCCAGCACAAAACTTCCCCTTCAAATTATCCCTGGTAAACAAAAGTTACAAATTTCTCTTTCTGCCAGGTCTGTGCAGATCATACAATTGCAGAAAACTATTTTGTCCTCATTTACTGAAAAGAAAATTCTGAGCAAAAATCCAGTGCTCCTGACCTATAAGTACTTCCAGATGAAAATATTTATCTTTTATACCTATAAAATGATGCATTTGTTCTACAACATTTGCTAAAACTTTCCATGACTATATTTAAAGTTCCATCGCTATATTTTCACAGTTTAAAGTCAGATGAGATCATGCTTCTTTTATCTCTCCATCTATGTACATTTAAATTTAAACCTTGTAAACTCAGATCTTAGTGCCCTTCTCAAAAAGTCACTAATTAAAGTTTACAGTTGTGTCATAAAACTGCACTAATAGTGGAAACATTCCAGTACTTCAGAGTCCACTGATGATTCAGTGCTGTGCCCATGAAAAGCTTGTCAAACTGCAGGTAAAAACTGCAGCTTTTCATTAAAAATAAATATCTATGCTCTCACATCATAACAAATACACCATGTGATATTTTCTTCCTGATATATCTAGATGCTTGCTTCAAAAGCAAGGAAATAATGAACCCAAACAAGTTTTCTGGGCCAGGATCTAAAGGACCTAGTCCTGAAAGCAGGGATGGGAGTTTTCAGCCCAAATCCAAATGGATTGGAAGCAGCATTAGTACAAGTCACAAGATTATTCCCTTATTCAAGAGTGGCCTTCTCCACTCCACTGCTAAAACCTTTGTTTGCAACTCTAAATCTAAAGAATTCCTTTTTTCCCTGCCTCTAGCAGGAATTAGAGACAGAGCCTTTCAGCTGCTCTTTACAGTTGCAGAAAACTGCAAATGAGGGCAAGTCATAGTCCCTTCAGAAGTAATGAGAAATGGAGGATATTTTGGGATTATATTGATGATGGGAGAAGGATTTGATATCTTTGTACCACTGTAAATCTAAACTTGTCTCAATTCCAGTGCTTGAGCATGAAGAGGATCACTCCTATTAACTGTGTTAATGTCAGCACTGAAACATCAGCTGCCAATTTATCCCCTTTCTCCACCAAGACCTAAACTGCAGTCCAGTAAATATATTTTGATTATCCACAGCAAGAAAATGGGGCTAGGGGGAATGTATTAACTCTTTGAAGGAAGAAAAAAAAGCAAAGTAGGTTGAGGAAGAAGAGCAACAAAAGGGGAGAATCAGAAGAAATATGAAAAAAGAAATGCAAAAAAAGACAGAGAATGAAAACTAAGCATAAATGAAATTTTATTTGTCTCCAAGGATGCATTAATTCAATTTATTCCACCTGAGTGTAAGAAACTTGGATGGAATGGCAGTTCCCCAGAAAAATCCACATTTCATTATTATTGGGCAAAATGGGGATCCACAGTTTTGGAACCACCTAAAAATAGTTATTTTTTCATTTTCTTCATTATTTTACTAAAGTTAACCTTCCATTTTGGTATATACAAATAATGGATAGTTCATGTCCACTATTTAGAAAATACTCAGTATTTTTTACTAGCAGAAAACAAGACATGAGAATATGAATCCTAAGAGTCAAAAATTACAAGACTGGGAGACAAAATGAGCAGACTGAGGATCCTAAAAAAGGAAATTCTTTAAAAAATTGTACTACTTAGAAAGTAGTCAGATGTTTTAATGTTGTTTTTTTTTTGCCTTTTTTGGTCATATCCAACACAAATCTAGCAAGACTGATTACTCACCATGTTTAAAAATTATCATTAACTACACTGGGGACCAAAGAAGAATGAATTATTCAATAAAAAAAGGTAGAAATAGATGCTTGATGATGTTGGGTTTTCTCATGTCTTTCTCAAAAAGTAACAATTCTTTTTTATTTTTACTATTCTTTTAAATAAAAAATTCAGTAGGAAGTGGAAAAAAAATACACCTCAGAATAATCAGGTTAGTCAACCTAATGGCAAAAAAATTAGGGTTTTATTTCTTATTTTTCAGTCTGCTTAATTAAATGCCTTCCTGAAGATTTTAAAGCATTTTAGCTCATGTAGATCTTTGCAATTTCAGTGCCAACCCAGTCGAAGAGCCTCTAACTTAACTCTGCTAAGAACCTGCTGCTTTCTTGTAGCCCACTGCCACTGAGGTTGAGTTAAATATTCCCTCTGGAACAAATTAGAGCACAGAACATGTCAAACCTTGGAAACTTCAACAGAAAATCTGGTTTATTTGAGGGCTGAATTGCCGACAGAGCTGCCCTGCTCTTTCCTGTCTGCAGAAATGAAACACTCAGGGAAATATTCGGTTCTTCCCTAAACCCCAGCAACAATTAGCTCATCATTATTGCCCTTGTGACTCCACGTTGATTATGATAAATGCACAGAACTAATTTTGGTCAGGAAGGAATTCTGTAGGAATTGCACAGTTACATTTAGTTTGAGTCGATATCCTTTTCAAAACCAGGTAATTTGTGGCTGAATCCACAGCAGGATCCTTTTGTGGGTACTTGCCCAGCAGAAAGGCATCATTTTGCCAAAAGTAGTTCTGCAGTTCAATATTTACACACACCAGTGTTGGTGTAGTGTGATGTTAAACAGCTTCCTCTCTACTCCCAAACAGCATAAAATCTCATCATTTAAAACCAGTTGATTAAAATCTGTCTGCAGTTTAAAAAAGTAAAATATGCACGAACTGATTTTGCTTGAGTTTGTTCAATTATCTCTATAAATACATGCATAAAATTGCATAATGTGTTTTAAAAGTCAAATAAATATTGAATATTTGCCTTTGGCTTTCTGAGGGGAAGTTGCCCAGTAACAGAAATTCCTTATTTCCACTTCTGAGAGGAGGCAAAGTTGAAATGAAACCTAAATATTGGTGACATAACCAGTGACCAGCATCCACGCTGATGGCACCAAGCTCAGGGCAGATAATCTAAATCTGCCTGTGATTGGATTTCATCATTATCAACAGCTGTTATCATTTTCCACTTAGATATGGTCAGCAATCTCTGGCTCACCTCGAGAAATCATTTGGATTTGCCAGCTCAGGGAGCTGCTGGTGCCCAAAATTGTAGGATTATTACAGGAATGCTGTGCACTTCCCCTGCTAGGCAACATTAATGACAAAACTGGCTTGGAACACTGCTTGGTGGTGTAAGCTGGGATTCAATCACCCTTTAATTAATTAGCAGTCTTTGCTTTGAGGAACTGCAGCAAAATGTGCAAAATTAGCAGTGACACACACACACACACACAGAGACTCAATCATCTCCTTTGCCTACTCAAGTTGCAGAGCTGCTGATTTTTTAAATATAGATAATATAGAAGGCAAAGAAAATGAGGCTGTCACAGTGCAAAAATAAGCACCAAGCCTGTCTCTCAGCAAATAATGAAATTGTGAATACATTTTCCAGGCATCCAGAAGTTAATACTCCTCAATGCTTTCTCTGTCCTTCATCTCTTGAGCACTGCTAAAATATATGCTCATTATATATTGAAAATGATACAAATTAAACCAAGTATCTTCATTTGACAGTAGCCTACATCATGCTAGAGGACCAGACAGAAATTACTTTGTTATTTAAATAAGCACATAAATTATGACTTAATAAGTGCTGAGAAGAACGAATTCCAGGGTTCAAGTTGGGAAACAAAATTTTGTCACCTCAGTTCCAAACAGCATGAAAGGTTCATGCCTAATTTTAATTTGCCTTTAGTGGCATTCATAGAAACTGGTTCTAAACCAGGATGTCTCAGCTGTCCTCTGACCTGTGCTATGGGTCTGACAAAACATCATCAATGTATCCCAATTAGCCATGGAATTAAAGGTGCTTCCACTTCTGCAGTTATTGACCTGGCACTTCAGCCTGCAATTGATGTGAGGGAAAAGTAAAATGGTCCTTTTGCCACAATACACCCAATCTCACAGCATGACAGAATTTAAAGAGGAATTAGGTCCCTGGTGCTGTTTCCTGGGTTAGGAAATCACTTTTGCAGTCGTTCAGAGCTGCAACATAGAAATTGGTCTCATTCTCACTGAGCAGAAAACCCCATTTTTCTCCTCTTACAAATCACTGACTGTTCAGTGGCTGAGGAAGCCCCCAGAAGAGCAGCAAGATGTGATTCCTGCTGGGAAACCCCTGGCACATTGTTCTTGAAGCCCTCAGGTACCACTGCAGTGAGCACAGCCCCAAAATTCAGTGTTCTTCCAGATCCTGTGCACTCACAGTGTGTGATTCCTGGGGCACAGCAACAAATGGCATGCTTAAAGGGGAATGCAGCCTGGAACTGTATTAACACACTCTCTCACCCTACTTTACCCTTCCTGGGGCTATTCCCAGCAAATTTGGGTTAGAACAGATTCCTGCTGTGAGCAGCTTCAAAATTCTGGCTGCATTATTACACAGGATCCAGGAGAAATGGCTAGTGGTTGCCAAGGATCCAAGTGAAACATGAACAAACTCCTTTATTGTTTCAGTACTAAATCATTAGGCCGTGTTCAAACTCTGGAGTGTTTGTTTTGCAGCTCACTCCAGTCCAAGACAATTGGCCATTTTATTTTGTTTTCCTCTGCTCATGTAGAGCTTGTTCTTCCATTTACCTCTTCTATTTAATTATCCTGCATCATTATGCTCCCTTTCAAGTCAAGAGCAATTTGGAATGGCTGCAGCAACGGTTGGCAAGCTTCTACTACACTTAGAAGACAAAAAAAAAAAAAAAAAAAGAAAAAAGTAATTACACAAGAGTTTCATTGAAGTCAATAAGGCCATTCTTGGCATGAAGTGTTACTCAAGATTAAAGATAGCAGATGTCTGCTTTAAGTCAGTCTCCCGTTAAACACTGCACAAGAGCACTAAATATTGTAAAGGTTAAAGACTTGAATTTATCACAAGTTTATTATGGGAGCATGAATACTTTTACAACAACAGTAACCCCATAACAATATACACAGTATATTGAGTACTAACAGCACCCGTGCTGCAAATGTCAATTGGCTCATAAATAATTTATCTCAGCTTCATGTATACATAAATCTAATTGTTTAGACTAATCAAATTTCCCCAAGATTATTAGAGGCAGTGGTGTGCTGGCTGAAAATATGTCAATTCTTGGTCTAGAAGAGTTATAAAGGACATATTTTGAAACAAGTCAGGGTCCAGTAGAGAAATTCCATGGACAGCAGATAGAGGAGAGCACACAGGGCTGGCTGTTCTGTAGGGGTGGGATATCTGGGATATCTGGGAATGGTCAGGTGTGTCCATAAAGGAGAGCACACAGGCCTGTTGTGTAGGAATGGGGTGTCTGGGATATCTGGGAATGGTCAGGTGTGTCCATAAAGGAGAGCACACAGGCCTGTTGTGTAGGAATGGGGTGTCTGGGATGTCTGGGATGTCTGGGAATGGCCAGGTGTGTCCATAAAGGAGAGCACACAGGCCTGTTGTGTAGGAATGGGGTGTCTGGGATATCTGGGATGCCCAGGAATGGCCAGGTGAGTCTGCCCCAGGATGGTCAGCAGCTCGTTCAGTGCATTGTAATTCTGCTCCACCAGATGGCCCCAAGCACATACATTCACCCCCCCCCAAAAATTCCCAGATGAAATACTTGACACAACTTCATTAAACAGCAACTGCTGAAACTCGCTGATGCATTAATGTTTAGAACTGTTTAATTAGGCACAATCAGGAGCCAATTGTAGGCACCTGCACAGTAACTAAACAGAAGCATTAACGATTTGCTCTTATAAATATTTTAAATATGATATCCAGGGCAATTAAGATGTGCATGGCTGCATCATACTGATTGAGGTTTTAAATTCCTTTGGAGTTTTATTGCCTGAAGTTTCTTTTGTCCATCAGAGTACCAATCACTACTTAGGAAAGAGACCAACAACAATGTGTGTGGAAGAGCAGCCAAATCCAATGATAATGGGAAATTCCCATTGCCATATGCATCTATGCAGATACGTACAGAATAAATAAAATTATCTCGGTCTTGACTCTGGTTTTTTACAAAACCCTCCGTGACTTTGGAGTTCCTCTAGCGCTGAATCTACAGCCAAGGGCTGTGCACTGCATCTGGGTGTGCAGCACAGATCAGACTGTGCACAGGGAATGCAGGCAAGGAAGGGGGAAAAAGGGCTCTTCCCCATTGTGACCTACATCTAAATACTCAAACAGGCAGGAAAAGAAGTGGTAAAAGGTATAAAGAAAAAAATACTGACAGAAGTCAAGACAATGTAAGAAAGAGCTAAAATAGCCCGTAATTTATAACTTTGAATAAGTAGGTTGTTTAGTGGACTGTAATTGCTAAAGAATAAAAAGCTACCCTGGTGTCATGTCAGGCTGGATTTTAGTGTTTCTTTAGCCAGCAGTTTTTGCTTAAGCATCTGGTTCTCTACAGACTCAGGTAATGGAAAACTGGAAATGTTGTTTAACCAGACTTTCTTAATATCCAGACTATCTTAATATATCTTAATATTTGATCTCAGTGGATCTGAACCCACATCAAAATCTGACAAATCTGAGTGTAAATCACTCCAGAATGAAAGTTGTCTGTCAAGCTGCTCCTGATTTTGTGTCAGAACTATGAAAGGTTCACTTTATTCAACATCCTTTAAATCTTTCTTAACATACAGAATTATTTCACTTCTGTGTTGTGTTGAGACTCTTGCCTGGTTTCAGAGTTTCAGGTGTTACTACCACCTGTTTTTTGTCACATCACTTCTGCTGCAAGCTTGCTATTTTCCACAGCCTTTTGGCAGGATGAAGTTTACCTGCTTTGATAGAAAAATCATCGTTTTTTAAGCTCAGCTTACCGTGAGCTGCAAGAAGCAGCACACATCCTGGCAAAAGGCTGGAATCTCCAGAAAAGCCAGGTCAGCTGTGCTGCTCTTTCTGGCTGTGAACATCTCTTTGAGGACCGAAAGTTGGCTGCAGGTGGCTCAAGGAGAAGCCAGTCTTTGTGAGAGAAAAGTACTGAGAACCCACGTTAGCCCCCTGAAAGGATTGATAGCTGCCTCCATCGGGGTGGGGTCAGTTCTCTCTCCTCTGCAGTCACTCTTAAAAACATAAATAGCACTGAGGGCACCTGCTGTGCCTGGTGTAGGGATGGGATGAATAAAAACTGGGATGTTCCCAGGGTCACCGTGGTTTGCTCTAAGAACGTGCTGTACCTCCTGCTGGGTTGTAGCTTAATTCCCACAATGTAGCCTAAAATGTTTTTCTTGCTATTTACCACTACATTTTAAAAGCCAAAGCAAATTTCTGTTCAGCAGCCAGCTGCAAGATGGGTCTAGTTTAAAAAAAAAAATCAGTCTGAAGTATTTCTGTTTCATAAATCACCATCAGATGATACATGTTGGAGAGCCAGAACACTGCAAGCAGATCCCTGCAGCAGGAGAAATCTTGTTTCATTTGGAGCTAGAACTCTTTGTTTCATGACTGGCTTGATCCACACAAATTATGAGGCTACTTCTACTAATAAAAGCAAAGATCGTTCCAGTGCACACCTATCAAGAGTGTAGGTACACATTCAGTCATTGGGGCTACAAACCAGAGGAAGTACAAGTATTTGACAACAGAAGACCAACTAAGTGTCCCCAAAAGAAAGTGACATGTCCTTTACCACCAGTTTAATACGGAGGTTTCACAATTCAACTTTGCTTCCTGAGAGCAAATCACATTTTCAGAATCCAGACTATAAGTAGTTGACTGAGCTTTGTTTGAAATTTAATGAAATAAGGTGTACAAGGGAGAAAGATCTCTTTTAAGTAACGTTTTTAGTGTTCTCTCCAATGCCAGTTACACACCTGGGTTTTCTGGGTTTCAGTCATACTCCTTGCAACACATTTAGCAGTCATTGTAGATGAGTTTAGTACAGAATCTTATGTCTCTGTTGTTCCACAAACATGGTCAATAAAAGTTTTACTGCTTAGCAGTTAATTCAGAGTTCAAGGCTTCCCTTTAATGCATTGTGCATATATTAGGCAGATAGGTTTAACAAAGTCTCTCTGGCCTTAATTCTCCAGCAATAATCATGTAGTAAAGTGGATTGGATTCCTGCTGCAGTCCTGATGGCTGTTTTGTAGCTATGTGCAGTGGTAATAGCTATGAACACTTTCCTGAAGGACATGCCCCTCCAAACACCCCAAGAAAGCAGATAATTAAATACATTTAAATGTGAATTAGTTTGCTTCATTTCATGACTTAAGGCTGGAACTCTCTTACACTAAAGATGTTCAGGAATCTCTCCATGCTTAGGAAGTTAAATGAACGCTGTGCAAATGTAGATTAAGGCAACACAAGGATTTGGGCAGCTCAGAGAATGCCATTGAGAGGAATGGTGGATGGACTGGAGGAATCACAGGAGTAAACCAAGTCGTTGGTTGTTTCGCTGCCTTTCTCCCATCCCAGCGATTTGGAGTCCCATATAACTACAACCTCTGCATATTTAGCTAAACTCATCTCTGGGAATGAACAGACACTGAATCGATGCCATTTTTAGGCTATAATATCACATATTATGTAGAATCTGACCAAGGGACACCGAGATGACACGCTGGGTTATCTGCATTAACAACGAGGAGTAAGGTTTTAAATGGCACGGATGTGTGAGCAGGTGAAAAGCCGGTTATAATATAAATACACCCGATAGAAGGTGTTCAAACGCTGTTAATCCTTTATGCAAAGACAAAGCGAATGGGGCAGCACGGGAGGTCTGATGAGTGATTGCCCTTGGCACAACAGCCAAAATCTTTATGAACACCCGATGCTGTCTGTGCGGTGATGCTCCCTCCCGCCGGCCCCGTTCATTATTTCTTTTCTCCATCTTTCCGGAGCTCGGGGCTTCATTCGGAGCCAGAGATGAACACCGGAACGCCAGCCCAGGGTGGGAGCTGCAATCCGGCGGTGCCTGGGGATGTCAGCCCCTCGCACCGATGGGTTCACGGCCCTCCAGGGAAGGATAAACGAGACAGAAAAAGCGCTCTCATCGCGCCCCTCGCCCGCGCTAGGTGGGGACAGCATCCCGGTACCGGCGGGACCCGAGGGGCGGGCGGGACGGACCGGGCTGAGCTCCGGCTCCGGCTGCGGCTCCGCTCGGCAGCGCCGCGGGGGCGGGCGGGGAGGCGGGCACGGGAAATCCCGGGGATGCCCGGGACCCTCCCCTCGAGCAGAGACACCGCGTTGTCACCGGGACCCTCCCCTTGAGCGGGGACACACCGGGACCCTTCCTCCGAGAGGGGACACACCGAGACCGTCCCCCGAGCGGGGACACCGCGTTCATCACCGGGACCCTCCCCCCGAGCGGGGACACCGCGTTCATCACCGGGACCCTCCCCGGAGCGGGGACACCGCGTTGTCACCCGGACCCTCCCCCCGAACGGGGACACCGCGTTGTCACCGGGACCCTCCCCCGGCGCTCTCGGCTCCGCCGCGCCAGCGCCGCTCCCCGCACAGCGCGGCAGCCGCGGCGGCCGAGGGATGGCGGGGCCGGGGCTGCGGCCGGAGCCGCTCCGTGCCGGGCCCGGAGCTCCGGGGAGGGCGGCCTGAGGCGGCCCCGCTGCCCCCGGGCATGAGAGGCAGCGGCGCGGGGCCGCGGGAAGCGCCGGGACCACCATGCGGGAGCTGGCGATCGAGATCGGCATACGGGTGCTGCTCTTCGGGGTCTTCGTGTGAGTAGCGCCGGGCAGCGGCAGCCAGCGGCAACTTTGCTGCAGGGCTGCCCTGACATCCCAGTGCCGCTCGCACCGGGCCGGGGGATGCGGGATGGAGGTGTGGGATGGATCCGCGGGATGAAGCTCCGGGCGGGAGCAGCGGGATGGAGCCGCGGGATGGAGCAGCGGGATGGAGCCGCGGGATGGAGCCGCGGGATGGAGCCCCGGGATGGAGCCCCGGGATGGAGCAGCGAGATGGAGCTCCGGGAAGGAGCTGCAGGTCTCTCCCGTGGGCTCCGGCGCTCAGGGGTCCCCACCGGGGAAGCCCCCTCGGGATGCCCGAGCGAGCGGCAGCTGCTGCCGATCCCCTCTCCGGGATGCTCGGGTTGGAATATTTATTTCCCCGAGGAGAGTCTTTGAGGGAACTCTCGCAGCCGCGGGGTTTTGCCGAAGAACTGAGTGGATTTTTTTCTCGGAGAAGCTGCTGTTTGTGAGAGAAGTGTGCAAAAGCGAGCGGCCAAAGCAATGCAGCCTCAGAGGTGCTGGTGGTTTCGTTGGGCCGGTTGTATTTGGGAGGTGAAGTCTCACCTGGCGGGGCTGTGAATGCGCCTCAACAGCTGGGTCTGGCAGCAGCGAGAGCCCCGGGGCCGGAGCTCAGCTGGAGCGTGTGAGAGCGGGTTTGGGAATCTTCTCCGCACTCTGTTGGGCAGGGAGGAAAGTAATGAAAATCTGGTTGTTGAGAGATGTGCAGCTGCAGGACCATTCTTTCTCTTAGCTTTTTTTTTAGGAGAAAGCACTTAGGCATTATTTTGCTTTGTGTATTTCAGCCCTCTCTTTCGTGCAGTTTGTGTTCTGCGTGCATTTGAACAATGAAAAGTTCCACTCTATATAAGTTCGCATTTCTATTGTTTAATGTTTAAAGATGAGTGTTCTGAGTCTTTGTGGTCTCTCAAGAGTACCACAGAACGGGGATCAGATTTTGCTGTTTGCTCGTTTGTTTTCCCGAGGATGGATGCTGTCTCAGGTGCAGGCAGTACAGGACATCTGTTAAGCTGTGGTATTGACTTCGACCGGGTGAAACTGAATGCTTTGATGAGTCCTTTCTGAAACTGTCATGGTTTATTAATAACTTGTTCAATTTACTGGTGTTTGATTTTTTTCTCGGTGCTCATTTCTCTTGAATATTGATGCAAATCTTTGATTTGCAACAAAACCCTGTGAGGTGCCTTTGATATCTGTCAGTTCAGTTGCATCTCACTTTGAAAGCAGAGCTGTTCCTGGCAACAGAATTCCCTTCTGGAATACATGGAGTTACAGGTGAGCAAAGACCTCAGAGCCTTCCTCTTCTTTATGACTGTGTGTGTAATTAATCACCTACACCACCCCTGTAGGAGATCTCTTCATGTAGCTTATTACTATGATATGTAAATCATGAGCCATCATAATTTGTCATTTCTTGGTTGTGCTTATCTTCTGCCTTTATTTCCTCTCTAAAAGATACCAATATTTTCATCACTCTTTAGGCTGTGGTTCCAAAATCCTTTGAGGAGGGGTAGATAGCAGAAAAGCTCTTGGTAGAGTCACCAAAATGGCAAATGCCTATGGAAAAATTTCTCATGTTTTCAGGTAGCTCAGCTCCTGCCTCATTGGGATTCTAGGGAATAATTCTGATATTTCAATAGGTCATTCAGAGCTTTCATTGACATCTGAAAGTACTGGGCATGATAGTGTTCCAAATTCAGGCCAGTGTTTAGTTACATGAAGAACTGCACTTTATTTGCTGCTAATGGTTGCAAGAACACAATCTCTGGGTAGACCAAACGAAGAGCTTTTCTATTCAGATAATATTAGCACAGAAGCAATCTTTCACTATTGCAATAGTATTCAATAGTTCTCTCAGTTTTCTAAAGGGCAGTTACTCACATTTTGAAACTTTTATGTTGCAGAGGTTTAAACACTTTTGTTTCCTGTGGTTTTATAGACAACGGGTGCAAAGATTTTTATGAACTGAGTTCAGTGGATTATCTTTTCAGGAGTGAACATTCCCTGGTGAATTTGGAAGCCCTGGGACTGGAACCCAGGCAGCAGCAACTTAGAGCTCTGCTGCAGGAGAGATTTCTAGGAATGGAAAGGCTGTACAGGTTCCACCTCCCTTGGAAAGGAATGCCATTAGCAGAAATGAGCTGAGGCTGGGTCTGAGCTCATCTCTGTGCTGAGTGCCAGGAAATGAGGAGCTGGACAGAAGAGAAGGAGCTCTTTCTGAAAAGGTCTTGATGGCTTTGTGCCATTTCCAGTCCTTGTAGTGTCAGAAGCCTGACCTTGAAGGTGATGGCTCCACAGCTGCTTGAGAGCTCTGAACCATCTGTGCTTCCCAGATCTGAGCTTCAACTTAACAGTTCACATCACTCACAGCAATAGACTGGCACATTTTATACCATAGAATGCAAAAGAAAAAGGTGCATATTCCACGCTGGAGCTTTGCTTGGTAATAAATGTCATTTCGTAAAAATGGAGGTGTGAAAACTTCTGTTGATTGCTGAAATTGAACGTATTGCCAATTTGAATGTATTTTAGATCAAGAACAACCATGTTTTCTATGTTTAAGACTGGCAATTTTTTTTCCCCTCCAGTTGCCATAATTATCAACGTCAGTCATTCCATCAAAGGCAGAAACCTAAACTTGTTATATAAGATCTCTTCTATCCTGCAGATGGGCAGCCTTAGAAGCAAGGCACATTTTTGGTAGTTGAGTATTGATTTGGTTGAATTCAGCAGCCATTTAGGGAGGATAATGATAACAACTGACTCACTCCTAGGTGTTGTGTTCGTGGCAATTGCTGAGAGCTCACTTAGCAATTAAAGACCGGATTAGGTATTGAAATTTAGCAACTCAAGCTTCTCTGCCTTTACAGAGATCTGTACTAAAGGGTGTTTTAGCCCTCAGGATTTACTGGTATTGAAGGAGGGATTAGTTAGAAGAGATTTATTCGAAGGACTGTGTCTGCCTGAAATTGAGAAGCAGGAGTTAAAAAAAAAAAGTCAACAAACCCAAACTCCAAGCAACAAAGAGTCAAAACCCAAAAACAAGTGGTTGCAGTAAAAAAAACCCCTAAATACACACTTTACTGCAAAGTTAAATAGGGAGTCTTTGAGTACCTTCAGCAAAATAGCTCTCAAGCTGCAACTTACAAATGGCAAGGATATTTATTTCTGTTATTTCTGTTCTGCTCCAGTTGCTCCTGGTTTCTTAACTATCAATTTATTTTTTAGCTTTCAAAATATGTATCCTTACACCTTTTGATTGGGCTGAACTGATCTGATGGAACATGGGTGGTTTGTTAATTCCAAGGTGAAGAAAATTCTCAGGCTATAATTTGACTATTACATGATGAAGTTTCAACCCTTTTCCAGGCAAATCTTGACTTTGATCAATGCCCACTTCATATTTTTGTTTAGCTTTTTACTTATTAAGAAATATCTGTGGGTGCAGAACTGAGTTTTATTTTTTGAGTGAGGTTTTTCATGTAAGCTCTCAGAAGTAGAGATGGTTTATTGTTTAATATAACAGCCATGAGGATGTTTACAGGAAAAATCCAGTGCTAATTTGAAGAATGATTGAATTAGGGTCCTGCAGCTCTGTTCTTCTTCATTTTTGTAATTATTTCTATGACTTGGAGCATCTTAAAATGCCTGATTAATGCTCAAACATGTTAAAGATGACCAGACTTCCATCTCCATGTGAGCAGTGGCATTGTCACTTACAGGTTGCTTGAAGAAAGCAATTTGTTTTGACTGACTTGGTTTTATCCAGATAATCCAATTATAAAGGGATTTGTGTGCAAGTCTGATGGTTTTACACAGGAGTGATGCCCTTAAAACAAAAGTTTTCATCTGTCCTAAAATGAATTCACTGAGTGGCAGCTCAGAGTGAGCCTGAGGGACCTCTTTATTTCTGAGTGCTCTGTTTTAGGTGTCTTCTATGAGGAAAACTTTTTGCACCTGTTTCAGAAGTTTTAGAAGACCACACTATTGCCTCTTGGCAGGGAGAGAGGATTTGTGTGTGCTGTTGTATATTTAACCCCAGGACTTGTCAACAGCACGTCACTGGTGTTTAGAGAGCTCATTGATTAAAAAGACAAAGTCTTTCAAGGATTGCTTCATCAAACCTCGAGCTCTTCAGTGCATGTGATGTGATTAAAATATAAATGTCGTTTGGAGTAATTGGATATCTTCCCCACAGCACAGTCTCATTAGCAGCCTCCCTTGGGAATAAATGTTTATCTGCAGGCTAATATACAGATATATATTGCACACGTGTGAGTTTACAGCACTGACTAATGCTGACATCCTTTGTGTGTGTGCCATGTTCAGTTTCTGCTGGAAGTAAATAAAAGCTGTTTCTGTGCGTGTTGTGTTTCTTACAAGTTTGCAGTATTAATATTTTAATCGAGTTATGAATATGCATGAAATAATTTGGTGTGCAGAGCTCTTTCAAGTAGCTTTCTTTGTCAGGGGATGTTGTCTTCTGGATATCCTGCATATGTTGCCTTTATAAGTGATACTGTGTGTTGTCTTGTTAACACAGACAGAAAATCAATTACCCGAGGAAATTCTACAGTGCTGCACTTCTGCATTGCTCTTCTCCCAGACTGTGTTTGCTTTTTCTCTCTCATAGGGATGGGATTTTGGGGGGATAGACTGAGCTGACAATTGTGACTGTAGGTAGCAAAAGCAAGATGGTATTGAGAAGAAATCACCAGACTGAGACATTAAGATTTATTTTCTCATTTTGACTCAAATCCTGCGAAATCACACAAATCAGTTGGACCAAGAATTCAGAGCACCCTTTAAGCCTTGGCTCTCTAGTTGAGTGTTTCAAAGTAGGTATTTGGCCACTTCTTGGTGGTTTTGTGTCCTCTGTTCTCCATTTGAATACCCCATAATTCTGACTTTGTTTGGAACCTGATTTTTGGCTTCTGATCCTCACAGTCTTGGACTTATTTCTGTGTACCCTAATTTCCCATCCAGAAAACAAGGACAATCCTTTTTCTCACCCTAATCCTTCTGTTAATTGATAAATTCTTTGTCATGAGGTAGCCAAACACATTGAACATTCTTGGAGCTTTTTCAGTGTTGGTTTCACAAACAGTAATGATAATAGGAAATGAGAAAATCAAAATGTTTGCTAACCTGCTTAAAAATAGGGGCATCACTGTAAACGTAATTTACATGTTATTAAAGAGAGGGAAAGATTTGTTTTGTGGTGCAGGTTGAAGTCTAATTCACTCAGTAGGGTTAATGAAGAGTTAAGGGAAAGACCTGCTGCAGAAAAGAGCTTTTCTGGTGCTTAGGATCTGAGAACATCTATCAAGGTTCCAGTGCTCAGCAGAGTGGGTCACACCTTGGCAGTGAGGGGAGAGCTGGAATGACATGGAGCTCCTGTAACTCTCAGATATACCACAAAGTAACCTGAATTTTAACTTTGTTGGCGCTGTGTCCTTGACAGGTTACTGTGAAAGCAGAAGGCCCTAAATACCAATTATACCCAGTGTCACATGAGGCACAGAACAGAATGACCATGTGCCTGTCCTGATGTGTGTGAGTTACCAGGGAGCTCACAGGGAAACTTGTGTTGGGTTTTATGGGCAGGTTTTGATGGCAGGGGAGCTGTGATGATCTGATCTCAGTCTGCATTCCCCATCCCCCTGTACCCCTGCAGGGCAGGAGGGAGAAAAAAATTACACGTTAAGCCTGGGGAGAAGGGTGGGAAGGCTGTTTTAAGGCTTAGATTTAATTTTCTCGTTTTCCTACTGTGATTAGACTAGTTTTTCCTCAGTCAGGTCAGTTTTGCCTGTGACAGAAACTGCTGAGTGATCTCTGCCTGTTCTCACCTCGACCCAGGTGTCTTTCACTGCATTTTCTCTCCCCCATCCTGCTGAGGAGGGGAGTGATGAAGCAGCATCCACTCAGTGTCATCCTGCTGTTCAGGTACTTGGTGTTTCAGTTAGCTGGAACTTCTGATTCCATTGTTTTTGTATTTTATTTATTGGGCTAGGGTAGAATTTTACTGGCTTTGGTAACAGTTATTCAGCAGAAATTGTACCTTCCTGTCATCTTGTGCAGGCTCTGTGCAAAACACAGACTGTTTTTACAGACTGTTGTATCAATATTCTAGACTGTGGAACTGAGTTATTTCATTTGTCTTCCCTCAGTCTGGGGGAAAGAGGGAGTGAAAGGATGGGAAGAGGGAAGGGGATTTAATGGCAGGAATTCGAATTGTCCTGCTAATAGGATAGGATTTACAGCTGATCTCCATGGCTAAACTCACAGCTGAATACATGCTAAAAGAGGATGTTATTGTAAATGCCAAAGCATCTGCTCCAGATTTTTTGAGGAGTAAATGGTGACTTTGTGTCTCTTGTTGAATCCCATTTACTCACAGGCTTTGGCACGTCGTGTTTATTTGCTTCTAGCCTGATTGAGGATGTTTTTTAGTGAGAATATACTGATAGGGTTCCTGGGGGGGAAATTTTTCTTTAATAAATTGATTCTTATACTTTGATCTAAGCACAGTCAAGATAGGGCACGACTCTGATTCTTTTGGGAAAGAATTTAATAAAAATTATAGTCTTACTGCCGAGAATGTACTCATATCTGACACAGTAAATCAAGATCTTTATGGTTTCCCAATCTTTCAGTGACTTTGAAAAGCCAGTACTTGGAAATAGCTGGCAGAATTATTGCTGCTAAAAATGAATTAAGGATAATATTTAGTGTGTCTTGTAACTTTTTGGTGTAGTAAGGACTGTGCTGGTACCGAACAGGGGATGCCTGTGTGTTACATCTGTATTGGCGAGGATTAGTGGACAAGGACAGAAAGCTAAAGGCAACACTCATGTCCCTAATTAAAGTGTTGGTTGGGATCCACTAATGAGCAGCAGGGACTTAGGCTTGGATGGGTAAGGAAAGCTTCACTTGTCTCTGGGTCAGAAGAGCTGCTTTACAGTGGATCCAATTGCATTGTCTGCATGCAAGAGACAAAGTTGTCATCAGTTCTAGCGCTTGAATGAAGATTTTCATTACTACTTAGATTTTAAAGTACCTTCTATTCACATTTTCCCCCTGCCTTTAAATGTTAATTTTGTCATCACTGGACAAGTTATTGATATGTAAAAAGCTCTGTGATTGATTGATATGATTCAGTAGAAAACTAGATCGGGATTTTTTTTTCTTCATTTTAAATCAGATTGCTGCAGTCCTGTATTTGTCTGTATTTGTTTGTTTGTCTGCATTACAAAACACTTCTAGTTTTACTGTCTGAGTGGCTAAACATTTTCCTTGTTAAAATATCACAGAATTTGAATTAAAATTGCATAGGAATGCAATAAGTGGAAATTGTTTTACTGTAGGGTAGGTAACAAGGTAACAACTGGTGTTTTCATAGTAAGTAACTGATTGGGATTAATTATGCAGGTGAATTCCAGAGAGTTCGAGAGAGGAGTGAGGAAGATTGTAAGAGAGGTATAGGAAACATCTTTCCTTCTTTTTTATTTTTTTCTGGAAAAGATAGAAATAATTCAGTTGTTTAATCTGAAAATCTGCGGAGGCATGGCAGAGATCTTCACCGATAAACAGCTCCCTAAAGGTGTATGGAGACAATAAGCTGCTCTTCACATCCTCTGGGAATTAGACAGAAAAGAAAGATTTTTGCATTTGTAGCAAAGGAGACTTAAGGTTGAATGTGGGGAAATATATTCTAACGTTAAGGACTTTGAGCACAGTGATAGAGTGCCCAAGGACAGGTAGAGTCTCCACCCGTGGAAGTTTTAAAATGCAAGTTACACTCAAGTGTTTCAGGAGTATTTTACATCAAGTTTTGCTTTGCTGTGAGGAGACAGACTGGCTGGTCCTGTAAGCTGGCACTGAGTGGAGTGAGGTTTATACTGACTGGGAGTGCCCCAGAGTGTGGAAAAAAGTTTGAAGTGAAATTTCTTGTAAGAGATTTTTTACTCATCTTGATGGGTGGGAAAGGAAACAGAGATACCAGTTTGAAATGACTTGGAGAATACTTCAGCAAACACTGAACAGAAGCTGATGGTCCCTTCTGCAGGCAGTGCCCTGCCAAAGTTTGTGTGCTAAATATTCTGCATTAAGCAGATTGTGGGAAAAATGAAACCCTAGACTGGGTGCAATGTTTTACTCTGCAACCTGGCATTTTAGCCTTTACTGGGTGAGAAGTTTTACTACTTGTTTAGCATGTCTAATGGAGGTGCAGAAGCTGGCTCAGAAGTGTTTCTCTCTGAAGGGTTTGTGGCTCCCTGCCAAGTGTTGGGAAGATTGCAAAGGGAGATCAGCAGAGGGGAGTGTCACCTGACAGAAAGAATTCTGTTTCCATTAGCTGCCAATTCTCACCGATGGGAGAACAGATCTAACAGGCTGTCTGTGCTCTCACAGCCCGCAGGGATTAATGACACAATAATAATTGTGTTCATCTCAAGGTGCTTTCCAGGAGTGTAACTATTGCTATGGCACCTCAGCGAGTGCTACAAAATGCAAAAAATGATGTTCCTAGTCCCCATTACTAGATCTTCTTCTCTAAGTGTTATTACTTATTTTAATCATTACTAAAACTCTGGAACGTGTAGTTCACACACAAGTGGTTTTGGACTGAGTGATTTTAATATAGTTGGATTTTATAAGGAATATCATTAGGAGGAGGAGTGAGGGAGGGACAGAGAGAGCTGAGAGGGGGAGCATTGGTCACAGAGTGAAACTCAGCATGGATGTGAGTTTACCCCAACTTTCATTTCGGGTCCAAACATAATCAATAGTGTGTGACATGCAGACATGAAAAAAAAATAAAGAAACTTTACCAGACTCAGCTCCATCAATTTGCTGTGAAGCTGTGTGGTTGTGCAGGGAACTGTGGAGAGTTTGACTGAAAACAGTTTGAGATGTAATCAAAATAAGCATTAAAAACATCAAGAGGAAAATTTTGACTGTCTGCAGCGTGTTTGGGTTCATTATTCAGGCTTGTGCTTAGTTAATTTGAGCCTGTAATATGAATTCTGTTTTTCACTTTAGGATAAGGTACAGCTGCCAGCTTTGACACTTCTAATGGCTGCAGAACTCATTAATTCATTCCCCTCTACTTTCTCCTCCCCAAACACATTAAAATGGCTTTTGTGAAATATCATGTATCATAGGTATATTTAATAAAAATAGAGGATAGAGGCAACAACTAATACCATAAATAATTTTTTTTGTAAATAAAATGAGAGATAATGCAATAAGAGCAGGAGCCAATAATTTTCACTTCTTTGATATTGGTTATTTCTGTAAAACTACCACTGTTGATTATTTTTGGTGCATTTCTGGATGGCCTGAGTAGTTGCACCTTGACACAATAAGCAGCAGCTCCGACCTCCTTGCCTTGTTTTCCAAGGGCAGCACTGCTCCATGTGAGCAGGGATCACAAGGACTGAAGGACTCTCACCCCAGGAGCAGCTAAATGCCAAAACAAAATGTTTTTGTTTCAGAATGGTTTATTTTATACCCTGCTGATCAGAAAGCAAAGCTGCAAGGATCACTTTCAATATTAGGTCAAGAAAAGTTGTAAAAATTAAAAACAAGTCCTTCCTTTTGCTTTGCTCATTTCCAAATATCCCACCTCTGTGAGGAAGATAGGATGGTGGAAATGCTAATTAAGTCCTTTAAGGCCTGGAAACTCATTTTATTCCCATGGAATGGAGGTTTTCTGGATTCACTGTGGCAATAATGATGCTCAGTGATATTTAGCTCCACTTGCTATCAAAGGCTCAGCCCCTAACAAGGAGAATGCATGGACTGGAAGTTTTTGGAATCTTTCAGGTGCACAAGAACAAGTTCCTAGCTATGTTAACCTCTTGTTCTTGTTCATGCATGCTCAGATAATCCTTTCCCTTGCCTCTGTGTCACAGGAAGGAAATTCTTTACTTAGAGAGAGTTCAAATGCCAGGGGCTGAGAAAACAGGGACAATAAAATTGAAGTGCAAAGAAAACCAACATTAGGTTCTAAAACTCCACTCCAGGCTGTTCTTTCTTTTTCAGCATTGTGAAATGATTGTTGGTTTGCTCTTTCATATTAGGTATTTTAAGTATATATGTCATGTATATGTGATTTCATCAGCTGCAGGACTCCTGTTGTGAGTCTGTATTGTTTTTTAGTTCGAGTCTGAGCTTTTAAGTGAGCCCAGGCTCCACAGCTGTTGCCTCCTTGCTGGGTGCAGTGTTGGCTGCAAGGGGGAGAGCACAGAGTGTGGCCATTCCTCTTTGGAAGAAGTTATACCCTGATATAAATCTGTAAAATCAGTGGATATGTGAGGCAAATCTGGGAAACCTATCAGTAAGGCTGAAGGAAAATACTGGAAACTCTCCTTTTTTAGCACTTCAGGGAAATATGATAGCTGTGGTAATAGTGTGTATTTTAAAACCACATCAGAATTTATTTTCAATCTTTTCTTAATCAAAATGATTTCTTGTATATCTGAAGGGCTAATGGAGGCATATGTGCTAATTAAATGTCACACTGCTATTGCTAGCTAATTGAAAGTATTCAGAAATATTTTCCATCAAGTCATACTGACTCATCTGAAGCCAAAGTTATCCTCCAGAACCAGTCCTCTACTTTCTAGTGACATTAAATAAAACCCCCAAAAATATTGCCTGTGCCCTTTGTCTTTATCAGTCTCAATAAAGCTCTATATGGGGATTTCAAATTGTTAATCAGAAATAGCACACAGCATGGCATTGTACTGGGAAATAAAAAGTTTTTAGCTGTTAAAATGGAATATTGTATTGATACTGGTGTTTCTGTGTCAGTGTGAGTGTACAATACTTAATTGGTTTCAGTGGAGTTAAAAAATGACATTTAGAGTAACACATTTCCATAAAAGTCTGTGAAGAACCAATAAAACATTAGGTCTGTTCTGATGGGAGCACTTCTTTTGCATTCAGTACCTATTGCAACATAAATTCAGATATGTTTTTAAAATTAACTCTTTCCTTTTGATTTCTATGCAGAAGTTAAAGCTGTTGCTGGGTGTTTGTCAGCAGTGCATACTTGGCATGTGTAGCTAATAAGCAAAGTGCAGAATTCAGAGTTGCTCTGATACTGATACTGGAATGGTTTCCCCTACCTTGCTTTGTAAAACCATGTCAGGAAACATCAAATCTCTTACAACCCAGTGTTGTGCCTTAACTACAGGCAGCATTTCTTTTTCTATCAAAGTAGAGTTTCTGTTATTGAAGTTGTATTTTTAATTCATGCCAACTTCTTCCTTGCTCATCATTTGTAATTGATGGCCATATATATTGCAACCCTTCCTGATGGCTGAGGAGCTGTGGATTTCCCAAATTACTTTGGATAATTTAAATGGCTCAGATCTCTTTGCTTGTGCTAACCTCTGAGCTGACACAAAGCTATCTCATCATGCTGATACACACAGACAGCAGCATTTCAGACTCTGAATTGCTCCAGCTCCATGGAGAGCAGGATCATGCTGATAAACCACAGGCATTGCTTCTTATCTCCCCTCATCACTATCCCCTCTCCTTCAGTTTTGTTAATTTTACATGCCAGCCACAAAACGTTTCAAGCTTTTCATATTCTGTCTCTTTTTGCAGGAATTTGTAAAATGACCTTCAAGAAGTTAGCTATTTTTTTTTCCATAATATTATCTGTAGGCACTAAAAAATTCTAGATTTTCTTAGGGCTTGAGAATAAGTTATTCTCTCCAGGTACCTCAAATAACATGACTTGAATGCTTTCCCCACTGTTGGTGTGTTTCAGAAAGGGTAAATTGAAGTCTTGAATTCCAGTGTGAGCCAAGGTGATGTGAACAGTGTTCAGTGCCCCCAGCTGATGCAAACTCTGGCTCTTTCTCCTTTAGATCACTTGTGGGAAGCCCCTGAAGCAAATCCTGGGTTAGGAATTGTGCACATACTCTGTAATTAGGCCAACTTTTACCAACTTCAGCACCACTGACACCACTCACAACCTTGCAGAGTAATTGATTGCACAATTTAACATGGCAGGTACACCAGACAAGCTTTTACACCCAGTTTGGGGAATACTAGAGGAAATATCCATGTAAAAACATGCCAAATGCAGTTCCAGCAGCCCAACCACAGTTAACCTGTGTTTCTGGGAGAGGCAGCAGGGTTTGCTCACACAGAGCTCTGCAGGCAGGGAATGGTGGTCAGAGACAAATTTTTTCTCCACAAGCCCCCAGAGGTGATTTATAAGAGAAGTTCATGAACATCTGCTGTCTTTTTGTTGTTTGCCCCAATGGGGACATGCAGACAGAGCCATTTGGGGATAAAATCTGCTTATCAGTAAAAGAAGCTTAGAAAAGAGGAGAATTACTCATCACGTGTCTGGGATGAAAGTCTGGGTGTCACAATCACAAGTTCCTGCTCATTCTCTCCTGGTGCCATCCCATGTGTCCTCTGTCCTCTCAGTTATTGTCACTTGGTATTTGGGACAAGATTTGTTTGTGAGAGAAAAAGGCAAAAATCCCAAATTTCTCCCCTTCTATTGCCAACCAACCAACCACCCTTTAGCTCATGCTCAGCTAAATTTAAAATTTCCAACCTTGCTGTGTGATTCATGCAGCTGAGGCCAGGCAGTGGTGGGAACAACAAGGTGAGATGACAAATAATATCTTGCTTATAATATAAATAATATGCTGCTGCTTCTGGGAAGTGAAAACCACTGTGGAAGCTCAAAACCTCAGTGAGGATATTTATGCACTGTTTGATTCCTTCACTATCAGTGAATGGTTTCATAAAAAGATAACCCCAAGTTATTAGTCCATATCATCACAAAACTGCTTTTAGTGTGCTGTTACCTGGCTCTGGCTGTGATGTGGTGCTGGCACGAAATGATCCTAAAGGGCTGCACGCTGTGAAATGGAAATGAAGTTAATGTGCCTCGAAAACCTTGGAAAAGGGCAGCATTTCTGCTCAGTGTGGAGCTGTAAGCAGCAGTGCTGGCATGGCCAAAGCAACCCCAGGGACTGAGGCACCTGTTGCTCACTGATGTTTTTAATGGAATTTGGGCTCCTCTTTCCCTTGGGCTGCTTTGAAAGTCACAGTTAAAGGCTCTGGAAGTTAATGGAAACCTTTTTATGCCTTAAAGAAACGTCATCAGGCTGAAGTGTTGGAAATCTTGCTTGCTAAGCTGTTAAAAATGTTGGGTGAATATGTAAAAATGAAGAAAAAGGCCAAAAAAGCAAAGACTAAATTTCTCTGTGCTAAAACAAAGGAAGTTTTTTTTGCCCTCCTGCTGCCAGGGGACACTCCCCTGACTCAGGTTGTACTTTGGGCCATAACACCAAAGGATCAAAACCAGTTTTCTTAGTCCAAGGACTGCATTCATTTCTCACAGCATCTAGTCCTTTAAACAAGCTTGTGCTGCCTTAGGAGCAGTGATAGACTGTACTTTTGGTTGGGACAAAGGAACATAAATCACCACGTGTCAGGCAGCTTAGAAACCAGTATGTCCTCATGATTGTTTCATGGAGTACAAAGGGAATTGCCTTCAAGCTACTGAAATCTCATATCCACTCACCCATTGGTGATGCTTCAAAAAAGAAGAGAATTGTTCTCTTATGAGTCTTGGCATAAAAATTTAATTAGCAGTTGAGCTCTTTGGGAAGATAAAAAAAGTGATTCCTTTTTTTACAGTCTCTTTCCTTTAACTGTTTACTTTCTATTTCTGTCTTGTTCACAGAGACATCTGCTGCCTTCTGCAGCTATTTTTTTTCTGTTTCAACAGTGATTTTGAAATTATTTTGTCCAGAAAACTTTTTTTGTCTATTTTGTTTGTTTTTTGGGTTTGTTTTTTTTTTTACATTATTTTGCACTAAATTTGAACACAGTTTTGGGAAGATATTCAGAACACAAGTCAAATAAATGAAAACCTAATCAGATTTAATATATAGTGGATACAAAACTGCTGCTGTTCCATAAAATAATAATAATTACAGTCATTGATTGATTTGTTGAAATTACACATTCTTTATATGAGTGCAAATGAGTATATATTAATCAAAAAAATCTGTCCTCATCAGAAATCAGATACTATTTATGTTATTTATTACATTTTTATCTCTTTAGCACATCTTATTTTGCTCTTAAAGACATTAAATCTTATGACAATATGCATCTGCAGTGTCCTAGCGTGTTTCCTCTGAGAACTGAGTTTGATTTTTTTAATTCCTCAGATTTAAACAACAATAATTTTACTTTCCTTACATCAGGAGGGCCAGGAAACCAAGGATCAAGAAGAGCCCCAAACCTTTAACTCTGTTGGCATTTGTTCATGATGTCAAATGTTTTAACATCAAACTAATTACATTTCTGGTGCAATGTGACAGATTTTCCAAAAGTGCACTGGTGCAATGATGTGTTGTGATCACCTCGAAGCACAGATGTTTGTGTGTGGTTTGCTCTCTGCACTTACCAGAAATGCCTCAAATAATATTCTTTAGGACTCTCAGTTAAAATTTGGAACCAAACCTGCTGGTGTTGTTGTAGGAGTCGATCTTTATTTTTCTAGTTGAAAACTAGAAAATGAATTTTTCATATGGGTGATATATTACCTGGAACTGTTCTTTTTTAGAAATGTTTCCTATTTTCACGTCTTGCACAAGCCATTGTCTTTTAAACTTAATAAAAGTTCTGTTTTCATTTTGAAAACACTGAAACAAATTGTTTTGACACTTCTGAAGTTCACCTTCTTGGGAGAGCAGGCTCAGACTGCAGAAGCTGAGTATAACAGTAAATATTCCCCTTGCAAAACCAGACTCCTTAAGCTCCCAGAACAATCTTGTTGTCCATGTAGGCCAGCATAGGACACATAAACACTGTGACAAGTGACAAGGCTGTGTTTGACCTTCTCTGGTCCCTAGATGTGGTTGTTGTCCTTTAGGAAAGGAGAGGAAGAGGAGCTCAGCTGGGTTTTTTCAATGTTGTGTGGAGGGAGCCTGAGTGTGCTCAGGTACAGGGGCTCAGAAAAGGTTTGGGGTGGCAGATTCCTCTAAAGGTCCCCTGGTTCCAGTGCCTTGCTCCTGGTGAGGAAATTGCTGACCCAGCTCGGTTTGAGGCTTCACTTCCCTGGGGAGAGTTGCACTTGTGAGTGTGCTTTAATTTCACTCTGCTCTACAAATTGCTTTGGGCTTTTTCTCTTCACAAAGTCACTCGATGTGCCTGCTTCTGATGTAAAACCTGAGTTTGGAGAGGTTTAAAGCCCTCGGCTTTGGGAAATTTACAGTAAAAAGAGCTTTGGGCTGTTACACCTCTGAGTTCTGGCTCTGTGGGTTTCTCAGGTGAGACCCATCTGCAGAAAAGTGGAGCCTGGGACTTCCCTCAGCACCCATCCCTCGAGTGATGATAAACCAGACCTGCAATGAACAGTGCAAAGTTCCCAGGTTGGCTGATACTAATTCAAAGGCAAGGAAAGTTAAAGAGCACTGAAGGGGTGTGTGGAAAAAAGGAGTATGGCTTAAATGATGTGAGACCATTTAGGTGGCTGTGAAAAGCTTCTGAAACTTCCAGCTGCAGCCAAAGATCACAGCTCCTGATTTATTCTGTGCATGACAAAAGACACCCACACAAATTACTTTCTACAGAACAATGGGACCTCGACATTTTATTTTGATGCTCGTAATTGCAAAATAAAATAATTACAGAGCGATGAGGTTTTTTAGTGCGTTTGTGTTTCTGTATGTGTGTGGTTTTTGTGTGTTTGGGCAGATTATTTTTGTTTTTCTGTTCGGTTTTTTGGGGGTTTGTTTGGTTTTTTGGTGGTTTTATTTTTTATTTATTTATTTTTTTTTCTTTGTAAGAGGGCTAATAGACATAATAATGAAATTAAAACTGCTTTGGTCAAATGAGAGAATTAGAACATTTCTAGTAGACATAGATTCTGCTTAAGCTTAACAGCCCATCCTGTTTTAGGAGTAAGTCTCTTTTGGAGATTTTATCTAAAGTTTTCTCTCTTTTCCATCAGTAGAAGAAATTTTCTGGGTTGCTTCTTTCTTTTGCTTTGTGATCTTGCAAATACAACCGTCATGCTTCGGAGTCTGAATCTTGACATTTGAAAGATATTTTATATTTTACATTTGTTATATAATTTCTTCAGGGTAAAAGACTGGATTACATGATTGTAAATTGATAATAAATGAGTACATGACTTTTTAAATCTCACAGTGTTATTTGCACACTTTTCCCACAAAAGAAAACAAAAGTTCTCCACAGTAGTGTTTATGGAACTTTTATAAAGTTGTAGAACAATTTCAAAGGTGTAGACCTTTAAAACCCCTTTTCTGAAGGGTGCATTTATAAAGTTTGTATTACTAAAATGCAATGAGGTGGCAATGTAGCAATTTATTAATTAAGATAATTCCTGCATGCTGTGTCTTAGTCAAATTTGGGGGAAATTCTAAATGAGCAGAACCCTTCTGGGGGCTTTTCGTTATCACTTAAAATTGGGAAAAAATTGTATCTTTCATTGTGTTTTTCAGTTTTACAGAATTTTTGGATCCATTCCAGAGAGTGATCCAGCCAGAGGAGATCTGGCTGTACAAAAATCCTTTGGTGCAATCAGACAACATCCCTACACGGCTCATGTTTGTAAGTACTAAGGGCCTGTGGCTCATTGGGTGGCTCTAAACTGAGTAAATTTTCCTTTGATAAGCAATAGGAAATAGTTCACAAGTGGAGGATGTTCCTTTAATCCTAAAGGCAAATCTTTTCCAAACCAATGTTGTCCAAAATGTAGCAAATTAGGGGAAGTCTTTAAAAAGCAGCGTTATGCAGTGAGTGAATTTATGAATGCCGAATTTTCAGTTTAGGATTGAAAGCAGCGTTAGCTGAGAGGGATGTGAGAGAAATGAGCAGAGAAGATTTTTCAATTAGCTGGTTGGGTGACCTGACAAAACCTTGCCATGCTCTCATAAGGTTAAGTGCTTAAATTTTGAAATCCAATTTGTTTTAGCTATGTTAGGCACTGAGATACTGGACTCTGAATAATCTTTTTTTTTTCCCTAAAGGCAAAACCTTTGTTTTAGCTTCTGCCAACACTGAATATATCACAGAGCTGCCCTGCTGTCACTGCTCTTCTGGCTCCTCCCTGCTCAGCACATGCAGACTGGATGGCTGAATTTGATTATCAAACTTCCTCATTTTGATAACCTTCACTAGCAATGATTAATGATTAATAATCTCTATATAGAGAGTGCAGTAAGACAGACCACCTCAGAAATGCTGAATTTATGAAATTATGTAGTTCAGGCTGTAAAAGTGGTAGTCCAGTCTTTCCAGCAGCTGCCTCAAAGTTGTCTTTTCCTGAGTCTTCAGTGAAGCCAGGGTTTTACTTTTCAAACTTGAATTCAGATGAAATTAAAATCAGCTGTATCATTTCAATTCATCTTTTTTCATAAGCACTTCATCCTTTAGTCATTAAAAATTTTTAATTAAGGAACAACTTAAAGGTGTCTCCTGCCTATGAGGTGACCATATATCCCAGCCTTCCAAGACAGAGGCTGAAGCCCCGATTTTTAAATTTACCTTTATAAACAAGAAATATTTTGTTTATATTGCATGAAGAAGCAGCTCTATTTTGGATTTTTTTATCCTGGATGGATGAAAATATATATGTTTTTCCTGAAATGGAAGACAGCTGTGTAAAAAACCCCAAAATCAAACAACAAACAAACAAAATAACCCCCAAGCCAAACATTGAATTGTTGTGCTGGGCAAAGCTGAGTTTAATTGTGTGACTTTTCCTTGTGCTCAACATTACTTTGCTACATCTTTTTAAAACTGAGGAGTTCAAGAACCAAGAGTAAATCATTGTACAGGGTTTTGCTGCAGTAGTGAAACTATTTTTGAAACCAGTTGGGATAATCATTAGCCCATCCTCTTTTTCCCTAGGCAATAGGCACTGGGAAGCAGAATTCTGGGTTAAAATTATAATATATTCCTCTGCTCCCATAGCCCCAGATTTTGGCAAAGTTTGTGGTGGAACATTGTGTCAGTAATATTTGTATGGCCTGTGTTCTCTTTCTGGCTCAGATTTTAAACAGTGAACAGCTTCTTAAATTAAGAAACATAGGTAATTTCTATAGTCTTTTCTAATTTTTTTAATTTAAAAGAAGAATCTTACTCTAGCATTATTCACAATTCTTTCATTATGGAAAGAATTTGTTGCTACTACTGTACTCTGATATTGGAATGTATGGCTGTGGCTTATCAGAAAGCAATCTCTAAGATTTTATTAATTGCTGGCTTATTTTATTTGCTATGAGAGCCTTGAATTCAAGAGAAATGTTGTGAATGCACACCCAAATTAGACAAAGCTGATTTCTGCATGGGTAGCAAAAACTGAGAACAGCCTGGTTCTGTCTGTCTGTCAATGGATATTCCTTGGAAAGTGCAGGTGAGTGCCAGCTTTCCCCTGGAGGAATGGAAGTGTGTGGGAGTCCCTGTAACTTCAGCACATCTCTGCCTTGCCAGGATGAATAATAAATGACAGAGATTTTGTCCATGTTTCACAAAAGCCTGGCAGTGCTGGAATATTTCACTGCTGGAAAAGGAAACATAGCTGAGATGCATCTGAGGAGAGAATTGCTCCTTAGAATGTTGCCAAATCTGTTTTAGATATGAGCCATAGAGAAACTTTTTTGGAAAATAAATAAAAGGGAGTCTGTCACAAGCCAAAATTTGTGTGTGCATTTTGCTGCAGAATAAAAAGCACCTTCCAGCTAATGCTTTTGTGGAAGGAGCAGCAATACACCACGAGGATGAATAGTTCATCTCCCTCAAAAATTCACATGTTTGTAAAATATGAGGAAATCTGCAGTTTTACCACATTCCTGAAGATGGATGGGGAAGTGGTTGGGAACAAACTGCCACCTGAATGCTATTCTGTGTTGATAATTTCTGCTGCTCCTGCTTGTTCAAAAGATTTCTGACTCCATTAAACCACCACAATAAGCCTGTCAGCCTTGGCTATATTTCTACATGTTCTTCAGTTCTGAAATGCAGATATTTTTCATTCTTTTGTTTTGTTTTGTTTTTCCTGGTGGCAATCCTTAATTTAAGAATGGAACTAGAAACTTTAGGATTTGCTTTAACCTTTTTTTTTTTTTTTTTTAATTTCATGATCTGTCTCTGAAAGCAGAAATTAAACTGTTGATGAGGATAGAGAGAAGTGAATATTTCTGGAGCAGTAACGTGCCATTGGCATCCAAACTTGAATCTCACACAGACAGAGGGAGACTTTAAGTGGAAATAACACATCTTTTTGCACAAAACTTGGTGCTTGCCTTCCTAAATGTAGGAAAGGGGAACAGATTCCAGCTGTGTGTTTTAATCTGTGAGTCAGATTTCGCAGATGCAGGTGAGGACAGTCTGGTACAGGATGCACAGCCCAAATAACAAATGCAGTGCACTATTGTGTTGTTCCCTATTCAGATTGTCTAAAATCAGAAAGTGAGGGCTGGGATGAATCTGTGGTATGAAAAGAAGATTGAGTCACATGTATTTTGCCATAATATATCTCTCTGGTCTGGGTTTTATGTCAGTGGGGCTATTTAAGAAATAAGGCCCAGCTCAGCTTCAGTAAAGAAAGCATAATCTTACCTATGACCTGGCACCCCTTGTGCCATTTACAGCTTAATTTTTGCCTTGTTTAAAAAAACCAAAACAAACCCAAACCTCAACCAGTAGTTTTCACTTTTTTAAAGAGAATAAAGTGTGTTCACTGAAGCACAGATTTATTTCAGGTTCCTTGTAGGAGGATTCCTGTCCTCCAGCACTGACAATTACAGGATAAGGTTTTGTTTAACCAGTGACTAAATCTGTAAATGTTCAGGTGTGGTTTTGCTGGGTTTGAACAAAACAAAGCAGCTCGCTCCACATCCGAACACTTGTAAACAAAAGAATCATAAAGACACAATCTTCCCAATGCATTCAAGCATGACAGTCGAAAAGAAAACAAAAAGTAAGATAAAGAGCATTTTTAAATGCCAGGAGGTTGGTGCTGCAGTCTGTTTGTTGAGCAGGGTCTTACTGAGCCTGGGTGGGTGGGCTGCTCATTTCCTCAGCAATGCACACTGAGGAAAAAATGTCCAAAATCTGTAGGGATCAGTGTACGATTTTTGTGGACATTATGGACTGTTACTTTTTCATTGGAGAAGCTGACATTTTAAATGCAGCTCTGGGCAATTACAAATCAATTATAGCCGAGGGCTATATTGGAATATTAATGTGCTCGTCATCCTGTAGTTGCAAAGACAAATCATCCCACTTTGCTTAAGGTCAGGAGTTTGATAAAGATCATTCAGCCTTTCAGTTTAAATGGAGCTGGCAGCAGCTAATTATTAATCAGTGGGGCTGAGAAGGAATTGATGCCCTCACATGGTATTTGTTCTCTCTCACAGGCAATTTCGTTCCTCACGCCACTAGCAGTCATTTTTGTGGTGAAAATAATCCGTCGGACAGACAAGACTGAAATTAAGGAGGCTTTCCTAGGTAATGTATGTCATACTGCAGGGTGGGAAAATGTGTGATAGCTCTCAGAGATGGATTCCCAGTGCAGTCCAAGCCTTGAAGAAAACCTCTCTCCATTACAGTCCCTTAGAGCAGCTTTCAGTGCAGTTTCAAGGCATCTCACACAAGCCTTGGGTTTTTGTGTGTTTTTACATTTCAGATTCTGTGCTTTAATCCCACAGCCTAGCCAGCAAGGGCTGGAATTTGATCAGCAAAGACAAGTCCATCTGAGAGACTATTCAAATGTATATTTTTTCTGTCACACCCAATCTATTATTTACCTCTCATTTTTTATACTTGCAGCTATTCTAAATTGAGGCTTTGACTGGGAAGTCCTGTGCAGCTCAGCTGTTTATTGTAGGGAATTACTCCTCTCATTGTTTTCTCTGATCTTCCCCTGGAATTTACTGTTACCCATTGCAAAACCCGTGCTCTTGGCTCAGTTCTTCTAATTAGAAGCTGTTGTTTCATCTTAAACTGCCAAAGGAATTAGCTGTGCACTTAATCCTGGACTGTGAGCAGTAGTGGCTGTGCTAGGGGTGAGGTCTAATTACAGTTGTAGACAGAAAATTGGGGCAGAGGACAGTGGAGAGGGTAAGTTTAAAGCTGATCCAGCTAATTCTGGCTGTGCCTATCTCTTCAAATCTCACAGTGATATGTGCTCAGATCCTTTTTACATAGATATTGCCAGAAACCAGTATTGATTCAAGCACTTTCACTGGCAAGGGATGCCTTGAAGCACTAAGAACTGCAAATGTTTTTGTTGGCCTTATGTTTGAAATATGCATAATTCTGAAATTCTGCTTTACTGGCTAATTCACACTTCAATTTATTGTCCCTTACATAGTAAAATCAAAGCAAAACTCAGCCTTGCCTTAGCTAGAGAGCATGTAAATGGCACTGTGTAATTGGAAAAGATTTTTTAGACAAGGCTTCATTCCCATAGATTATTCCTTCTCTAGTTGCTCTCACACAAGTGTGAAATGATCCTAGGTTTGTTTTGACTGCTGCCAGTCATTTGCTGGAAGTTCTGAAATGTCTTAGAGTGATACTTTGCTGACAAGTCCATTCAGTGGAAATAACTCCTCATTCATAAAACACACAGAGCCAGCTCTGAGCCTCACTTTCTGTTGTGTAAGGAGGAAAGGAGCTTAGGCTCAGTTTCTCCATTGCTTACTTTCACCTTTTTGTCCTAAAAAGACATTATTTATTTTTTCCTGCTGTTTTGCTTTCTGTTATTCCTTCTGTAACATCTAGAAGAGTTGCCAGCTTCCCCAGTTTTCCTCTTGCTACCCAGACTAAGGAAACACCAACCCTGATGTTCTGTTCAGTTTGTGTCATCACTGTGGAGCTTCTTGTGGCTTATTTTTGTTCAAGTGCACTGCACACTAACAATATTCAGTATCTGGTGATGTGAAGGTTCATTAGGTGTGGTGGGCCTCTGATTTGCTCAGATCTGGCACAGAATGTTCATAAAGAATGATCAGGAGCACCCCAAAAGGTGGATTTCTTTAAGCATGATGCATGGAGGAGAGAAAAGGTAAAAAATATATGAAAATTTGTTGCTCCTCATATAGCCATTAATACAAAGAAGGGATCCAATGCACCTGGAGTAAGGAGGAGTTAATTTAGGTGCCCTTAAGCCTTCCCCTGGGAGTGCATAAATCTCTCACTGTCTGGATTATATGACTTTAGATGGGCAATATAAATCTTCCTTAAAGGAAACAACAGCAGTGCAAATAGAATTTTTTTTTACCATCCTACATTCACAGTGTCACTTGATGCTTGGATTGCCACTGTAAGGAAGGTGCAACAGTGAAGGCACAGCTCTGTCAGGTGTACAAGGAACAATCAAGACAAAACTCAGCAAAAATATTGAATTTTACTGCCTGTCCTCAAAAGCAGATATATTTTTTGAGAAGGAGAGTGTAGTACTGTGGCATTGCTGGTACCTGCATTTGACTTTATGGAAAATTTCCCCATGCAAAAAAACTGAGACAAAACAATGGAGGGGAAAAACAGCACAGGATTGAGTGGTCACTGTGAACACAGGTGTTGAAAGAGGAGGAGTTTTTTAATGGTATGGGTGTCTCTAGGATTGACTTGTTCTTTCATTTTTGCTGGCAGCTATTGTTATATTCTGAGAAAACCCTTATTTTTGCTTTGATGCAGGTCCAACTTTTTTTTTTATCTTTAAGAAATAGATCCTATAACACATTTTTATGATCTGTAATATCCTCAGGCAAAGGTTTTATGGAGACAGGATGAGTGCTGCTGAAGTGGAGCATCTGCCCAAGGAGAAAATAGCTCATATGGCTGTCATAATCAAAGTTACATTACTGTAAATGTTCTGCTGGAAATCAGACATTTGCCTGATAAATTTTTTTTTCTGATGGGAAATAAAATACATCGGCTACGGTGTGGACTGCAAAATTAAATCAGTTCTAATCTAAAATGTGTGTATAATGCAGGATCCAAGTGCCAGTGAAATCAAGGCAAAGATCTCCACAGGCTTGAGATGAGGTTCTTTGGGAAGTCTAGGGACAGATAGAAAAGATGATTAAGTCTTACCTTGTATGACAGTTCCTTCTTGTTCTCCAATTTTATCAGAAAAATTTGTTAATCGTGGGAGCAAACGTAAGGGGAAAACACTGAAATATCTAAACAAAACATCCAAATCCTTTTGAAAGAGAAATAAAGTCATCCAATTGTAGTTTTAGCTGAAAGGCAATTCATGAGCCTGAAAGTGAAGTGTTTAATTGCATCACACACACACATATACATATACATATATTTATATACATATATATACTCTTGTGTGTGTACATATGTGTATATATCATGTGTATTGGTCTATACAGGAATTCTGCTTGACATAAAGAGCATGAGAGTTTAATCTGGTAAATTACAAAACTCAAAAACTGCAAACCCACAGTACTTAATTCTCTAATTTTTTCCCTATTTTTTGACTTATGCCTGTGCAAATGGCATGCTAGGGAAATAAGAAAAAAGTAAGTCATGATTATTATGATGCTCTGAGGTTTGTGCTTAGTCTGGCTAACAAGAAAAACAGTAGGCTGAAAAAAAGATCATTCCGTGTTCAGTCCAGTAAAGGTTTAAATCTGTAAATCAAATGCTGTAATGCTGCAGTTTATTGCTTGGCACTTAGATTATTATTGTTCTGTTTGTTCATTCTCTTTTGTAGCTGTTTCCTTGGCTCTAGCTCTGAATGGTGTCTGCACAAATACTATTAAATTAATAGTGGGAAGGTAAGTCCTGTCATGTTATAAATGATAGGGTGAGAGAAATGGAGACAGATTTGCAGCTGCAAGAAATCCCAATAAATAGAGAGAGCAGGTGGAGTCAGAGCCCCCCTTGGCCGGGTGCAGGTGTTGTACAGCTCCATGATGTGACATCCCAGTGTGGCAGGAATCCCAGCCCCTGTTCTGCTGCTTGTTCCACTCGCTGGCAGAGCCAGACGTGCAGGGGGCTGGGAAGGAGTGGTGGGAGCTGAAAGCAGTTCCTTAAATTGGCAATGGGAGGGAAAAGTCACAGCATGGGGGAGTTCAGGTGCCAGTGCCCCTTGTGTGATTAAACAGCAGCCAGCTGAGTCTCTGGGTAACCCTTTTTGTGAGAAGCATTCTGTGTGACATCCATGGCAAAACAAACCTGGGAGCCAAGCAGAAAATCATTCCTAGGCAGGACATTTCTTTAGGGAAGCATTATTTTGAATGAAGGGCTCAGAAAAATCTAGCAAACAAAACTCCCTGGAAAAATATGTTTTTAGGTACTTTTTTGTCTCTTTATCAGAATTTTGAATAATTTCAACTGAAAAATACACATTGACTTGAATTCATACACTATGTGACAGAGCCCAGTGCTGCTTTTTTTCTTGGGATGTTTTACAGCATTGAGGAAGCAATATTTGTGTTTGTTTTCTGAGGAACCCTCCCTGCTGCAGAACTGATGCCCTGACAGTAATGGCACTTCTATTTGATGGGTGCTTTTAAAATAATTAAGGATACACCCTCTTCTTTAGACAGGAATAAGCTCATTTTTCCTGCACTCCAAGCCAAGTGTTTTGCTGTCAGCTTGTCTCTGAATTTGTGATCATTCAGTTTTCTTCTCCAAATGGTTTGTTAGCTCAGGACAGTATGACACCAGTCAAACCTACATGCCCAGCTCACAGCAGGGTCAGGAGAAACTCAGAGGTTTGCTCCATGCACTGGGACAGCATCAGGGCTGGTTTAGGTTTTGCTGGCTGTTTTTGGGATGTTCTGAGCTGGGTGTTTTGGCAAGACCTGTGAAAATTTGGGAGTCGTTACACTTTGTGCAAAACTGATCCCTCTAGGCAAGAGTAACCTGCATGTGTGTAATGAGCAGTAAATGTGATAATGACTTTGAGGTCTATTGGTTACTACAGCTTTTGTATTTTTAATGTCCATGGTGTTTTTTGTAGACCGCGTCCCGATTTCTTTTACCGCTGCTTTCCAGATGGAGTAATGAACTCTGAAATGCACTGCACAGGTGATCCAGACCTGGTCTCTGAGGGCAGGAAAAGCTTTCCAAGCATCCACTCTTCCTGTAAGTTCATTTAAACACGGTGCCTCTTCAGTTAAGAGCCATCCTTCCTGTGGTTTGGGGTTGCTCTTTTTCTTCTGGACTGTGAGCCTGATTTTTGCTGGAGGAGTCTGAATTTATGGCTTTTAGAAAGTCAGAAATTTCTGTCTGGAAATAAAATAGTGAGCCTTCCTTATCTTGGGAACCACCTGAGATCATCCAGAGCCATAGCAGGAGTGTCAGCAGAGTGAAGCACATTTAAGGTAACAGGACGCTGTGATTCTGAGGAGCATCAGTTCCCCAGTGCAGACCTTTGGCTATATAGTAAATATTTATTTTATATATTTTAGTGGAGTATGAAGGAGGACAGTACAGTCACTCTTCTTTTGGCTTTGAGGTGGTCCTCAGTCTAAGTCTCATGGTTTGATCAGATGCCCCCAGTTTGTGCTGTACCCTGACAGATGTTTAGGTGGCTTTTTGAGAACTCATCTATCTGATTTAATTAGTTTTACTGACTTAGATGTTTGTAAAGGTTCCTTCTTCTGTCTTGAGAAGATGACTTCTAGTGTGCTTTATGTCGTGTCTGCTAAAACTTCTTTTCATCTGTAAATAACTTGATTACTGTAAGCTTTGTTGGGTTTTTTTGGCCAGTAATGTTTGTTGCTTTCAGCTGTTTAGTTTCTAAGAACTGACAATTGAGAACCAGTAAATCACATTCATGGAATTTTTTTGAATGTGGTGAGTTCAAATTGCCTAGTTGTGCAGAAGTATATATTGCAAACAAGTTGGGTGATGATATGAATGATATTGTGAGCTGATTTTGCTTTTTCTTTTTTGTTTGAGTCACAGAAATAAATAAGAGAGTAGTAGATGTTTGTGGATATGTTGTAAACTTGAGTTCCAAGCCAGAGGGGCAGCCACAGAAGGAGTCCTGGGGTTTCCCTTTCACCTGGCACTGGTTGTATGAGCACTGAGTTATGGTGCTGCAGCTCACACCAAATTTATTGGAGCAGAATGATGTCCCAGAGTATTTAGATCAAAATTATGAGAGCAGCTTTCTCCATCACTGACATAAGATTAGAGTGTGGCTGAGTTGACTGTACCTCCCACCACAAAGCCTTTTATTTAAATGTGATAAGAATGAAGAGATATTATATATTCAGTAATTTTTATCACTTGGTAATTGTTCGAGTGAGGCAATTCTGCAGCTGCTTGAACTATTTAGCTTTTTGAACTTTGATGTTATAATATCTAAGTCTCTGACAAACCTTAAAAATCCATACATATTTTAGTCTCATAATGGAGAAGCAAAGCATTTAATTTGACAATCATACAATGCTAGCCCTTCTTCTCTGCAGCAAAATTATTTCGATAACCAAAATTGTCAGTTTTATCAAGAACAGCTTATAGTTGTAATCACAAATTTAGTTTCTTGCTATTACTTCATTCCCAGTAGTATAAAGAGTAGAAACCAAAAAAGTATTATGGGAAGCACAGCATTATACTGCTTTCCTGCACCTATGAAGCAGTTAGGATGTTTGGGATATAATAACTAATGTTTGCAAATTGTGCTATAATTTTCCATTTCCTTAGCTCAGTTTTAAAAACTGTCCTTCCTACCTTCTTAACCTGTAGGCATTTATGAGCTTGCCTTCCATAATCTCACTCCAAAATTTGTTCTTATCACCTTTCCCCCTTCCTTCAGCACAAGATTGTTCCGAGGTAAAGTGAAGGAGTTCCACTCTTCAGATTTCTGTCATCCCTTCAATGTGTGTTGTGAAATTCATAAAATAGCACCAAAAAGCGTGGGGGGTTTTTTGCTTTGTTTTTTTGGGTTTTTTTTTTTTGTTTGTTTGTTAGTGCTTGGGGGATTATTTTTTCTATTTTCATGACTGCAGAAATGGAAGGGGTGAGGATGAGAGCTGACATAAACCGTAGTACCTCTCTTGGTATGATGGTTACAAGTAGCCCACTACAGTTTGGCATTTCCTACTTCCCTGAACCCCTGAGGAAAATAAATCACAAGTAAAAGCTGCCAGGCAGCTCATAAAGAGGGGTTAGAAGCTTCAGTCAAGAGCCATTCTCATCTTCAAAACAGCTTTTCTTAAGGCATTTCTAGGATGGGCTGTCAGTCACAAGCTTTGTTATACCAGAATCTAAAACCTCATCCATGCAAGACAAGGCGTTTAACAAGAAAATCCGTGGAGCTGTAAATGGGGAGCTGGGAGAGTGTAAAATGCAGGGATGTGTATCAAGAGTGACAGCACTGGCACTCCCAGATGGCCTGGCCTGACCTTGCTTACTCCATAAAAATGTTGTGAACAATCTGTTACCACTCTCAGAGCCAACTTGTGCCCTGGAGGAGAGCTCTCCTCTCTTGGAGCACAGATGATTTTCTTGGCTTCCCCTCCCTGGGCCAAGGAGTGCATGTCACACAAAGAAGAAAAATGTGTGGACCACAAACTGTTTCATAAAGCCAAAGAGTGACTTGCATGTTCCACCGGGTCAAAGAAATCTCTGGATCTTCTGGATTGTTTGGAACCCATTTTGCTTATTTTCTGCCAGTCTTGTGCTGGCTGTAGGGAGCCCAGACTCCTGCCTGTGCCCAGTAGCTCAGAGCTGTTCCTGAGTGGCACAAATGTTGCTATTCTGACACCCAGAATAACTCCAAAATATACATTTGCTTATTCCATATTTAGTATTTCCATGGTTTTAAAATCCATTGCTAATTTATGCTAATTTAAAGCTAGCACCTGTGATGGTACCACGCAGCCTCTTTTCCCATACTTCACCAGAAGAGTGATGTTTATGAAGATGATAAATGCAGCATTTTTTCCTGACTGTGTCCTTCCTGTGTGCCTTGTGAAGAGTTTTCTTGCAGACACCCTTTGGGCAGCCTGCCTTGCAGAGGCCTCATGGCAGCCCCACCTTTCCAGATGTATTTTTCCCTCCTTGCAACGAGATGGAAACAGCAGCAGCAAGAGACAGAGAAATGAACAAAATGGGTGGAGATACAGACACTCCATGGAACCAACAGCACAAATGGTGCAGGAACCAGTAAGAACCTTTTACTGGTAATGGTTACCCAGCATACCAGTTGATGAAAAATGTGATGCATGGATAAAGAGGATTTAACTGAATGCAGCACATGCAAGAGGAAAATTAAGGTGAATGAACACAGAACATTTAATTGGACAAGCGTGTGCACAATTGGGACCTGAAAAGATCACTGAATTTGCAGGCATACATTAACTAATGGGATGGAAAGACAACCTTTCATAATTGATTTCTTCCTTTTCATCTCGTGACTGATGTCATTTTGACATTTGTGTCAGGCTGACAAAATCTCTCCACAAACAAAATAGGAACTTATGAATCCTGGAGTGTTATTTATCTAAAAATCAATGTGCATGGGAAATACATGCTTGTAATTCCAGGTTTGTATCCAGTGGAGCAATTCCAGGTAGGCCAGATATGCAATAATTAAAAATGGAAAAGAAATCGGTAAGGTTCATTTAATTAACACTTCTTTGTTACTTTGAGTAGCTTTATGCATTTTCCAGCTCAAGGAAGGTTTCACAATGTGCCACTCTTTATACAGGCTACAGGAGGTGAGCATTTGATTGTCTGGTATTTGTGGGGACAGGGAGGCCTGAGTTTATTTTGGTGACAGAATTTGGAATTTTCACTATTACCATGGGGCCATGAGGGAGAGTGTCAGCTTTCTAGATCCTGTGTTAGTCTTAAATTGCAATTAGCTATAAGTTGTTACAATTTCTATAATTGGGTAAATATCTTTATTTGGAGAATATACCTAAATTTTTTTCAGGGAACATGTTTTTCCATGCACAAGGAAGGCTGATTCTGCTTGTTAGCAGAGGACCATACGTCAAGAACCTGTTTAATTAAGGTGACAGGAATACTGAGCGTGTTTTCCATATGAGAGCTCACATTTCTGAAAGCATGTAGGGTTTATGAGTTGCAGCTTGAAATTGTTGCAATGCCCTGGGACCTCTAAAGAGTTCTCAGAGGAGAGCAGAAGAATATGAGCAGTAAATTATCTGTGATGTTGCCACATCACCAGTCAGGTGGCTGGAAGGAGGGGAGAAAATAAAGGGGCAAATTCTCTTTTATGTCCTGGTAATGACACAGATATTAACTGGTTCTACCAAATGTTATGAGTTGGGTTTTGTCCACATCTTTTTCCAGTTGATGTCTGAAATGAATTCCTGCTTAAAATATGAATCCAGATCAGCTTTCCAAGCTGGTGATAGCAAGGTTTGGGTATAGAGCTCTAAATGAAAGGAATAAAGACCTGATCCATTCATTCTAACTGAATCTTTGACCCAGATTTCACCTGAGGACAGGCCACCAACAGCAAGCAAAAGTAATTATGTGTTTATGTTAAAATAGATAATAAATGAGTCTTGCCTTATTGCCAAAACCAGGACAATTCCATGGTTACATCTTAAATGTTCATATGTTGCTTATCAGAACAATAAGCAGAAATTCAGCATCACAGGCTTGTTTCAAATGTTCAGTAAAATGGGCTCTTCAGCTTAAAAGAAAAAATGAAATCCTGAACAGGGAGATGTCTCATATGCTGCTGTGATTGTAGTAATGGAGTCCTTGGACAAGCAAATATGGGTAAATTATAGTAACACAGCACAATTTATTTAGAAACACCAAAAATCCTCTGTGAATTTAATGCCAGATTCTTGACCCTGTTTGCTTTCTTAGAGGAAATGATTAATTCTTCATGCTATAACTCCCTTTAGGCTCTTACTCTGCTCAAAACATTTGCAAGCAGATTGCAGTTGCCAGTTTTGGCTTCAGCTTTATTTAGTGACTATTTTAAAATGTGTTATTTCTGAGTTGGCCAGAACTATTGAAGCTGTGTTTTTCAGCTAAGGAATTAGATTGGAGGAAGTTGCATAAAAATGGTTTTGGTACCTTTATACTGAAGCAAAACCAGTGGCTTGGTGAGAGGTTAATTTAACCTCCTTGGAGTTTGTGTTGCTGGTCAGGGGGAGATTGAGCCCATGCTGGCCATCAATACCCACACAGGCATCTTGATGTGTCTGATGTGAAAAAAATGAATAATCACTTGCTAGTCTAGTTTATATCAATTTATAGTTGGATTCACAGAGCTCTGAGGATAAAGGTGCCTCTGGAAATTGTGCAGTTCCAGCCACAGCTGAAAGCAGGGTCAGGGCAAGAAGGTTCCAGAGGACAATTTTGAGTTTTGATTTAATGTGAAGATTCCACAACTATCTCACAGGGAAACCTGGTCCAGTGCCTGACCACTCTTTCAGTGGAAATGCTGTTTCTTGTATATAAATGCAATTTCCTGAGCTTCAGGTGGTGCCAGTTGTCTCTTCACCTTGTACTGGCTGCCACCCAGCAGAGCTGGGATGTTCTCCCAGGAATTTGTATTTCTCAGTGTTGGATTTCAGGAGATTCCTCCTGGCTATTGATGCCTGAAAGAAAGATCCTATCAACTGACTGGAAGCCAGACTCTAAAAATTAATCGTTTTAACATAGTGGCTGCAGAGATAATTGAACTTAGAATTTCACGTTGGATTGGATGGATTTATGGGAATAAAATAAATTAAAAATTAACATAGCTTGTATAAAATTGCTGTAGCAGCAGCAAAATAAATAAAGAACTTATGTGATTTTTATTTTTGTAGCTGCAATTTGATTACTTAAATTAGTTAGAAAAGTTGACTTTTGGCTAAATTGTGTCATTGTTTTGGGGTTTTTTTTGGTAATAAAAATCTTTATTGAGCCTAGAGATTCCTTTTTGCAAGGAAAAAGTAGAGTTTTGAAGAAATGATTCGGTGGTAGCATCTCAATTTTGCATTTACAGAATGAATGTTAACATAGAGCTGTGCAAGAGCTTTCATTTCTTGCGTGGGTGTTTTTGTTTTTCTTTTTATTATATTGCTGAAAGAGATTTATAGAGATTACTGTTGAATATCGCTGAAGAAATCAGAGAATTCAATGAGAATTCGGAAATGAAGAATGCAGTCAGAGGCTCTGGGGACAATAACAGTGACTTGTGTTGCCATGTGTTTTTTAATTACTTCCTTGATAAATGAAGGTGTCTTGATATGTTTGAGAAAGTAATGGCCCTTTAGAAGTGAAGAAGAAAATTATTTTCTTTGCCTTTTGAGCTATAGTTTGTACTTACAGACAAAATGGAAATATGTAAAGAGCTGAAGTTAAAAAAAGTGAACTGCAAGTGTAAGTAAATCTCTGATCTTAGCTCCAAGTTCTCCCAGCAGCTGCTGCTGTTTCTTGGTTATTTTATCTGTTCATTATATGCTTTCTATCTGTTATTATATGCTTTCATCTGTGCAGGGATGGAGCTTAATTACTTTTCAGTCTAATTCTTCCTTTCTTTTTGCCTATCTTTAGCTTTTTAGGCAAAATTTGTAGATTAAGATAAAGCTACAGAAGACTTTGTTGTGATGCTGTAGATTTCAGCTGTATCTAAAGTAAAGATCATTGTTCTTCTGCCTGACCTTTTCAGCTAAAAGGACTCTGAGTCACAGCAGAGATCTAAAGATCAATTTCCATCTGTGAACTGTAGTGACAGCTCTTCTCTGGAGTGAAATGGGTCAGAAAGCACAAGTTTGAGTTGCAAATGGAAGGCTGTGAACTCAGGGGAGGCTGGCACATCACTTTCTGACCATCCTTAAGGAAGAAATCTCACTACACTACTGGCAAATATTGGGATTCCCTGAAAATGCCATCGCAGCACATGGTGTGGTCTTCCAGCCCATGGCAAGAATAAATCAGAATATGCAGGAGAGTGTTCTACCTGTATTAGAGCTACTTGGAAATAAACCCAAATATTCTTTGTCCATGAGGACTTTGAAACTCCCTGCAGAGCACTCACCTTTAGTTGGGGTGGGTCTTTTCCACCCTAAAAGAATTAGTTGTCAATCAATCAAGTCAGTCTCCAAATTCCCTTTGAGCAGCAAAAGGGATGGACCTGACTCATGCAAGATCATGTTCTTGTAATGCAAATAGCTCTGACTCAATCTAGAATTATTTCATTGAAATCAGGAGTACCAACTACAATTCTGCTATAAGCAAAAGAAAAATAACTCAATAAACCCCTTGAAACTGAATGATGAAGTTAAAATGCCAGGCAGATTCCTTTAGAGGTGGCTGACTGATTTATCAAACGGCAGAAATCTCAGTCATAACATTTTCTGAAAACATTAATTTAGGTCTCTTGAAAGCAAGGGGATATTAAAAGGTTCTTGAGATAAAAGTTATAAGATAAATGCAGGAAATCAAGTGTACTATTTATGCCAGAAAGAAAAAAAAAAAGCACCTGTACAAAGCTCATTTGGATTTTGCTAATGCTGTCATTTCTACATAGAAAACACGAGTTATTGCAGGTAATTTTTTTCCCTTTCCTTCTGTAGAAGACTGAGCAAATAATGACATCAGTATTTCCTCAAACAAAACCAAATATTTATGCAAAATATTTTTAAAACTAATACTGCTTTGTTGAAAATGACTGATTTATCTGGTGGTTTTCTCTTGAGACTTTCAGTTTTCCTTTGTTTCAAACTGAACTAAGACAGTGGTTTAGAATTCTCTCAGTCTGGTTCCTACATTTTATATAAGCAAGTAGGGACTTTTGGAGAATGATTATGTTGAGGGTTTCTAATCATGCTTGAAGGCAATGAAAGTTGGATTTGTGGATGAAACGGGATGAAGTATTTTTTAAATACTTCGCTCATAGTGATTTTAAAAATCACTCGTAGGAGAGGTGGGGGGAAGGAAGAAATCTCTGGATGATTTTACTGAGGGAATTAATCAGAAAATAGAAATCAGAATGATTGACCTGATGTTTATGCTATCATAGCATTTCCACAGACACTTCAGACGAAATATTAGTAAATATTAGTAATTAGTAATATTAGTAGACTGCTGAGTCCTATTAAGTCTTATTTTAAAAGATTTAAATATTACTAAATATTTAAAACATCATTTGCTCAGTCATGCAAGAAGTTCTCTACCATATGATAAGCTATTTTATTCTTCATTTTATTAGCCTGTCTTTGCTGATGTCTTCACCCTGGGATCCAGTGACAGAGCACGTGGGAATGATTCAAAGCTGTGCCAGGGGAGGTTCAGACTCAATATTAGAATAATGTCTGTGCCAAGAGGGTGGTCAAACACTGGAAGAGGCTTCCCAGAGAGCTGGGCAGAGTTTCCCAAGCCTGTCACTAAGAGTGCTCTTAATAATTTGCTTTAGCTTTTGGCCAGCCCTGCAGTGGTCAGGCAGTAGGAATAGATGATAAATGTTGGTCCCTTCCAACTGAAATATTCTTTTCTGTTCTGTTCTCCATGCTCCCTGCTCTGTCTGCCTTCATTGCTTGATTGAAATCAGTAAGTTTGTGTAGATGAGCAAAGGGAGATCCTGTCCAAACAAATTGAACTACTAGTTGATGTAAATATCAAAAAAATCAATAGGCAATGTTTAAAAGATACTTATGCTGTCAAACAATAGGATATGATATCACTTTCTGCTGTTGTTTAGTATGGCAAGGAGGCTGGAATGCCAATGAAAAATGTCACTGTATGCAGAGAATGCCTCTTGCAGCAGGGGAGGTGATGGGTAGGAGTTAAATATGAGGAGCAGGAGAATAATTGGGATGTGAATAGCCATGGATCTGGCCTCGATTCTGTGTATTGTTCTACGATATTCCTTGGAAATGTGCATTTACCTCTAACAGCTGCACTCCTGATAACTGGTTCACAGCCCCGTGCTGCATTTATTTGGATGTGTCCCATTCCCCCCAGCTGAACTCTGCTTATTTGGCCTGAAAGCATTCTCAGGATTACTCCTAAATTAGGTTTCTGACTAGTCCCCTCCTCGATTTTGGGAGACGAGAGAAATGTCTTGGGTTTTTTTGCTTCCCTGAACAAGTTATAAATTCTGTGACAGCAGCCTGGGTGTGAATTGTCTTCTTAGCCAGGTGAAGACTCCACAAGCACTCTCAGAACATCCCAGCACCTTTGCTGGTGACTGGCTGCTTGCTAATATTTTATTGTCTCTACCTCTTCACAATTGACTGCTCCACTCAGTGTTTGTCACTGTATAGAGCATTGCTGTTGTATTATCCCCCAGGAGTTGCCTCCTCTGATGATATTAAAGCTGATTATATAATTTATGCTCGCACTAGACTTGCCTGATGAAGAACTAATTAAATGAACATAGCATTTTGGTGTCTCTTGCTGTGCCAGTACAAAAAAAAAAGATGACTGGGAAATATGATGTCATTAGTGTGAAAGGACAGGTAGTTCCTCCTCCCCTTTTCCACTAAATAATGAAAATTAGTCAGTTGTAAGAATGAAAATATTTTTACATGTTAAAAGACATCCATTTGTTTGAAAAATTAAAGTGATTTATGTGCTTCAGAGTGAAGAAATTATTGAATTTCAATAGAAATGTTTGCTATCCTGTGATAATTTTTATAAAATATTACCTCAGTACTTGTAATTATAGTTGGGTATCTAAATTTGAACTGTTAATTATCTTTAGCTAGCAATTTCATGGAGGATAATCATATTTCCTTCACTTGAAAATGAACATTTTAAGTAACAAATGAGCTACAAGCCACAGGTTTTTGGCAGTAATTGCTGCTACTCTCTATTTTCAAGATAAATCTCTTAATTAACAGCTGTATGGCACTGTCTCACTGAAATATTTCATCCTTTTATGAAAGAATCCAGGGAAATATGAAAAGGATTTCTTACATACTCAAGGGGGAAAAAAAAGTCCTGTGGGGTTTATTGGCTTCTTAATTCAAACTCTAAGTACACTCAGGAATGTTTAATGCTTCTACCTCTTCTCTGACATAATTACCTGTGAATACTCAACAACAAGGGCTGTTGGAATTCATGAGGGGCTTGTGAAATGAGCTCCTTAATGTTTAGTTTTCCAGCCTTAATAATAAATCAACTCTTCCGAGCCTGTTTGAGGTTCAGACTGCGTGTATGCCTCAAAAAGATTTTCCTTTTTTTCTGAAATAAAAAAAAAAAAAAAAAAAAAAAAAGAGCGTGGGTTTTTTAATACAGTTTAATACAGGAATCTTGGCAGTGTCAAACAGTGGTTCCTCACTGGGATTTATCCCACATGTTCCATGAATTTGTTTTACACAAAGGATGTAGGGTCACTGCAGGGTGGGGGTAGGAAGGGACCTTAAAGATCACCCAGTTCCACCCCCTGCCATGGACAGGGACCCTCCCACTGGACCAGGTTACCCTAAAGCCTTCTCTTCTCCATGCTGAACAACTCACTTGTTTAGCACTTTAAAAATGGTATTTTCTCCTTTTTTTTTGCATGTTTAAAGGTATTAATCCCAAATCTACTGTATAGTCCAGAATGGAGAGCAACTCCAGTTTTTCTCTCTTCAGATAGAAAGCATCATTCTAGACTGAATTGACTGAGTCTCTGATTTTCTCAAGCAAGTTATTTAAAACTCTCTCTCATGAGAGTTTTTGGCCAGTTTGGAGCCCACTGAATTCAGTGACAGTACAATGCTGCAGTGCAGCCACTTCCTCCTTGGTGTCCTGGTTCACTTGGAAAGTGGGGGTGAAAAAAAGGCTCAAAGTCATTTGCCTTCCCTCTGTCCAAACTCTACTTCTCTACATCAAACCCCAATGAGAAGTTCCTCTCACACATGGGGTGAGATGATCAGGCTTCATTGCTTTGCATTTTGCAGCGTTGCAGGAATAAATAACATTTTCCTATTCCTGCTGTGTGCCACACCATGAAAAGAGAAGCAGTGATTTTCTATATAACCCTTCCTGCTCAGGCTGGGCATAGTCCTGAGGTTTCCCTAGTTCCTTTTTGAAGTATTTAGAGAGATTATTTGCAGCACTAAAATTGATATATTCCAGTAAAATCCTTGACACTGCTGACCATGAGTTTGACAGAAGCATTCTGATCCTCCAGTGTAAAAAATTCCTATCCATGGAGATCCTCTTCAGCCTGCATTCTAACTGTATTTTACATGCTAATCTGTGTGCTTGGGCCAATTTCCTTCAAGTAAGTTTTAAATTATGTGCACATCCCTGAATGAGTGATGCAAACACTTGGCATGGTGGATGGAGTGACAAGAGGTTGAGCAGGATGTGATCCCTGTGGTCCCATATCCAGGATGCTGCTGATGGTGTAATTACAGCAAAGCAGGACAGCAAAGAGTTACCCTGGTCCATTGGTTGGAACTTGATATCTCCCAGTGTTGACCTGGAAAAGAAAAAATTGCTCTTGGTAGGGATTATTTATTGTTAAGTATCCCATAAATGCCCACATGGCCAAAATTTGTATTAAAGCTGAAGAGGCTCGTGCCTAGATAGTGTTCTCAAAAAGAGAAATTGTTAAAAGTAATTCCAGCATCTGAGTTGGTTTAATCTTCTCTTTACTATGTTCTAAGAAAAATGAGATTTTTTTCAAGGTTTCTACCCACAGAAATGGAAAAGTAAGCTGTGGAACAGGTTTGCTTTTAGGGCTTTTTGTAAAAGGTTTCATGAACTGAACAAATCAAAACTTAGTTCTCATTTTTTGGTGGCAATAAGATGCATCCTGAGGCCACCTTAGGAATTTCAGGTGAGATGAGGTATCTGGAAAGGTACATTAAAAAACATGTCACCAAAACCCCCCCAAAATTCATAAGAATTCACTGTGACAGTGATGCAAAAACAATCTAATGACTCATGCTCTTGTTTCTCAGATAATATAAGTCTATTCTTGTTCTAATATGTCTCTGTCTCCAACACCTCTTTTTTATTTCCCAAGTCCCTGCATACATTTGTATTTTGTGATGTGCTTTTCATGTTGTTTCTGCTGAGCTGTCTTTCTCTGTGAAAAGAAATTAATAAAGCTAAGCCAAAGGGAAGGTGATTGACTGTCCCACTTGGAAAAAAAAATAAAAAAAATATTCTGTGATAATAAGCTCATAACATTCTTTAGGAGTTGTACTTCTATAAAATGCTCTTTGAATAAAATTTCAGCATTAAAATTTATGCACTCATTTGATATCATACTTTTTCCTTCAAGAAAGATAAATATTTCAGTCTTTGAACAGTGTGAAACTGAAAACATTCAGCAGTAGCCCTAGCTGCTGGAATTCCTCAGTAGGAATTGCTGCTGAGCAATTCCAGTGATGAATAGTCTGTGTTTGCATTTGGGAAATGTACAATAATCACTGCAAAAATAAAGCATTGCAGACAAAGAGATGGATGATTTTATCTGATCCCTACCAAGGCCATTCGGATGGTCGTTTTGTAATTTGGTGTCACTTAGGGAAGCTGAGGGGTTTTCTTTAGCTCAAAAACTGCTTAATGTAAAAAAGTCATTTATTGTGTGCTTAGCAAAGCGTCCATTAAAACTTGAGAGGCTGAAAAATCCTCCTGGGGTAGTTTAAATCTCAGAAAACCACTCACAAAAGCAATTACATTTTGAAATGAATAATTTATTTGGGGTGCTTTAGATCAGATTCTTGTTTACAGTTTCTCACCTTATGCATTTCAGCTTGGTAATAGGTTTGGTCTGTGCAGACAGGTTTTCCAACTCACCTAAATGCCCTGTCTGGAGGGAATCAGGTGTCAGGATGGGATCTGTGGTGTCTCCAGGTGCTGTCATCCTCCTCATTCCTTCTGAACCCAATTTTTAAAAAAGAACATCGTAGAAACAAACTGAACAATTGAGTCTAATGTATTTTTATTTACTCCAATAATGATAATGCATGTTAAAGCATTTTAACAAGCCATGACAGAACCTGTGCCTTGTCTCAGGAGAGTTTTTTCTGAGTTCAGCAACTTGTGGCATCAGGACTTTGATTTGAGTTAGCTACACTAATTGTTAAAAATATCTCTTTTTCCTCATTCCTTTTTCCTCTTCTAACATTTAAAATCAATTAAATATTTGCATCTGGAATTTGTATCAACATGTTTCTTCTGTTTATGTTGTTTTAAACTAAATCAGACTGATTTTCTTCTATTCATTTACATCAATGTCTCCAAAAAGGACTGGTTGTCATTTTATATTGTTTTTCCCTTCTTTGTATAAAGAGAGTTTGATTTTTTTTTTCTGAAAGAAGGCAGCTTGGAAGTGTTTTCATATTGCTTTGCTGAATCTTTGGGATCTGTCTTAATAATTTTTACTGGGACAGTAGGCAGGGTGTAGCCCTTCAGGGCATGTGTGTATTTGCATTTCATTTGTGATGGAGTGATGTATTGACTCCAGCTGGTGCAGGAAAAAGTGCTCAAAGATATTCTACTGATGGACCAATTCTTCAGTGTAAATATCACCTTTAGGCCCAGGATTCTTGAAGAGTGAATTGTTTTCCTTAATGTTCTTGACTGACATCTTCAAACTGAGCCATCAAACAAAGTTGCCCCCATGGGGTGCACAGCAGTTGAGCTGTCCTGAATTCTGTAATTACTTTTATAATGGATATCCCCCATCCCAGAGCATTTTGCTGTTAATTCTGGGGGTTTTGCTGCTGACTCTGCATGCTCTGGGACTGTTGGGTCAAGCAGCTCTTTCTGGATTTGCACACTCCAGGGTAAGGGAAGTCAGTCTGAAATTCTGCAGTGTAAGGCTTCTCTGCACCATGGTACTTCTACAGCCACAATATTAATATTATATATTAATATATTATTAGAGTATTATCTTTTTATTTTCCCTCTTATATTAGGGCTGGATTCCCCTAGAGGAGTGTTTGTGACTCTCTTCTTTCTGCCTTTTAGTTTAGAAGAACACATCAACCACCTAAGATCTGCCTTTGTGTTTGTTACAAATATAGGTCCTGCTTGAACTTCCATGAACTTTCATAGAACTTCCATGTTCTTCCATGAGCACCTCCTGGAAATGTGGCAGACTCTGAAAAGAACCCCACAAATTTGGGGGAAATAATCTTTTAAAAATATCACCAGATTCTCTCTAAATCCCTTTTAGCTGAATCTGCTGCTGCTGTGCAGCATGCTGACAATTGCTGGTAAAATTGCCTGGTAAATGGTAGTAATCCTAAATATGAGTCTGTGAGAACTAAACACCTACTTCATAGTTTGGGCAATATTCCTTTAAGCCCTCTAAATTGCTGGGCATTGCAGATTGCCTGAAAATGAAGCCACAAAGAAAATTATTCTTTTGCCTGGGAATACTGCCTCCAGATTTCTGTTCACCTAAAAAATAATAACCCCAGGTGAGAAATGAAAATATGAGGACAAACATATTTTTGGAGTGGGAAATTTTTTGCGTCAGGATTGCATTTGATATTGCATATCCGAGACAGATTTCATTTTGATCACTCCATTTACTCATCTGGAAGATGAAATGGTGCAAACAAGAAATTTCCTTGTCCAGTGTCTCTCTGGAAGGTGCAAGAAGCTCAGTGCAGAAATTTGGTGCCTGAGTTCTCTCTTCACTGCCACTTGTGCATGTTCTATAAAAACTGGGTAATGGAACATAAAAGTCTCATTTAAACGTAATTGAATTACAGTGCAAACTGTCTGAATCCTTTTCTGATTTGAACCTTAACTTTAGAATAAGTCTAAGATTTGGAAAGGTGTGCTGAAGGTGGAAGCATGAAAAAGCTTTTGTGACTCAAGTTAAAAATTTGCTTAAATGTTTAATTTAGTGTCTGATGTCTCCCCCAGAGGAAAAAGGTAAATTGCTGAAGGAAGAAAAAAATTAAATTTCTGTGGGATAGGTGAGTGTCTAGAGGCAACACAGTGTTTGCTGACATGTCAGGTTATGTGAAAGCTGAATGTATATGTTAGGAAAAAAGTCAAATTGTTTCTGAGTGTTCCCTTGCCTGGTTGCTTGCATTGCTCCATAGGTAGCACCACTGCTGTGGAGAATGTATGTATATCATGGATCTTGTTGGAGAATGTCTTTTCTCATTCACTTCCCCAAAAATGTGATTTATTTTTTTTAAGTTTGCAAGATCATGATTGCTTTAATAAAAAAACAAAACAACAACAAAAAAAAAACCCAACCAACCAAACCAGTGCTAATTACACTTTACTGTAGTGATGTGTTTTGCTTTCTCAGTTGCATTTTCAGGCCTTGGCTTCACCACCTTCTACCTGGCTGGGAAGCTGCACTGCTTCACCGAGAGCGGCCGAGGCAAGAGCTGGAGGCTCTGTGCAGCAATTCTGCCCCTCTACTGTGCCATGATGATTGCCCTGTCACGGATGTGTGACTACAAACACCACTGGCAAGGTGAGACATGCACAGACCCTTTTTTCTTACTCTTTGTTTTCTTACTTAGCCACGTATTTCTTTGATTTTTTTTTTTTCCAGCGCATCATGTGAGTTAAAACACAATGGTGTGCTATGGATTTGCCTTGCTCCAGGATTGATGCTGGGGTTTCCTTTTCTGACCTTCAGGCCTCTGCCACAGCATCCTCCCCTCCCTCACAGCAGGCACTTTTGGAGTGCAGCACCCAAAATCAGCTGCACCTCTCACTGCTGTCTCAGAGCCCTGCAAAATTCAGGTGTGAGACATAACTGATGTGAAGGCTGTGCTATTTATCAATTCCACACTCGTGTGGTGTAAATGTGGTAGCTGCCCCACTTAATTAGTGGCTTGTCTTCATTTTCTTCTGTCTTCACTCAGACTCAGGATTAAAACACGAAGGAGATGAATTTTCTCGTGTTCAGGCTTGGTTGTTTATTAAATCTTATCTAAAGTACAGAGAGTTCTGCAACACTTCCAGCTACCAGCTACAAACGAGCAAAATGGAGAGTGAATGTAGCTAGTTACAAGGTCTTTTAAAGATAAACAGTCCAATAGAGAACTAACACCTATATTATTTAAACTTTTGACCCAATAACCAAACTCCTGTGACCTGCAGTGCAGCACAAACTGAGTAACTACTGCCTGAAACCATGAAGAAGGAAGAAGACAGAAAGAGACACCACCCAAAATCCACCATCTTGTCCCATACCTATTATTATATTCTAAAACCTTCAAATTCAAACCCCTTCACCATGTGAAATCACACACTTCTATTCCACCTACACACCCATGATTCTAACTCCATTACCCAAATTTGGGAGCCTTCTCCAAGGCCTCAAGAGAAAAGCAGTTCTCCTGGGGATCAGTGTCAGAAAGCACAGAAAGCTCAAAAATCCCAGGTTTCTGGGTTCCAACAGTGTGACAATTCAGAAAACCTTGCCATCAATTATTTCTTTTACCTTTTCTCGACCCTCTTTATGGCCACCTTTGTAGCTTCCTTGCTTTACTCATGTCTTCTGCAAATTAAACCAGCCTGTAATTACTTTTTCCCTATTTGTCCCTATATTCCTGTAAGAAATAGCATAGTATTTCTGATGCTGTTATGTAGGTCATCTTGGCTTTCTGTGATATTGCTAGTACTGTACTGCTGGCCTTGCAAATTGAGCTCCCCTCAAGGTCCTGAGTGCTCCTTTCAATTGCCTGAAATTTCAATTTCTTGCTGGTTACACGCTGGTTCCTGTTTTCCAGCACTGTGCTGGGTTGACCCTGGCAGGACACCAGGTCTGTCACTGCCCTCCTCAGCTGGAAGGGTGAGAGAAAATGCAGTGAAAGGTTCATGAGTCGAGATAAGGTGAGGGAGAGATCCCTCAGCATCGCTGTCACGGTGCCTGGAGCAGCTCCTGCCCCTCCCTGACCTGGTGTCAGCAGGGCTCTTTCTCTCACGTGTTCTCACTCCTCTCTCCAGCTGCATTGCAGTTGTCCAGATTTTTCAATCTGTTATCCCAGAGGTGCTCCCACATCCCTGCCTTGCCCAGGTCCATCCTGGAGCTGGCTGGTGCTGGCTCTGTTGCACGTGGAGAAGCTTCTGGCAGGTTCTCACCCCTGCAGCTCCCTCTGCTACCAAAACCTGGCCCCAAATCCCAGCACAAAACCACAGCATTCTGTTGGTTCCTTCGTGTCATTTCAATTAATTGCTGCATTGTTCTGTCCCCCTGAGCACCTTCTCATCTCAGCCAGCAGCCAGAGCACCAGAACCAACCTCAGCCTTGCTTTTTCTTGTCCTGCTGTGCTCCTGCTGTTCTCCTGCAGCTGCCTGATCACCAGCCATTACCAGTGACACGTTCTCTGGTTTCCAGCAGAGCCTTGGCTTGTTTCAGGACCTGTTTCTCTCCTTTTCTCAGTGACACTGGGGCTGGAGAGAGCCTCCAGCACAAAACTGCTGAGCATGAGGCACAGACAACACCTGACACTTGAGCTCTCTGCTAAAGAGAAAAGGAGGAGCGTGAAGAAACGTGGAGAGCACAGGTTTACTCGAGTTTGGGACGGGTGTCTGCAGGGTGTGCTGTCTCTTGCCAGCATTATTTCTGGGCTGAAAGGTGTGCTGTGAGGTTTTATGGTGTGCTTTGTCCATGGTGGAGGAACACTGACCCAGGGGGCTGGGACTGGGTTCATCACAGCTGCTCCTACTCTGCCTTTGAGTTTTAAGGAGATGGAGCTGCCAGCTCCTCTCTTCCCAAGGGCAGTGCTGGCAGACACGATCCTGCAGGTGACCTCTGCTCTCCCTGCAAGAACCCCAAGGGAGAGACTTCTCCACTCTGGGCACAGCACAGAACCTCAGGCCTTGGCTTTTATGCTCTGCAGAGTCAGCTAATGGTGGTAAATGATTTATGGTGTCTTTGTGATGGAGCCTTAGCTATGCTGTGGGAAATGAAAAAGGACCATTCGTTCTGAGTCCAAGAATTAGCACAGTGCAGGTGAAAGATGGAGTGGAGTGTCCGTGTATTAAAAATCCTTTGAGTGTTCTTACAACATGATGAGAACTTTATGAGCTCCCTTCAGTGTGGCTGGAGAGATGATATTCAAGGCCTTGGTATTGGTATTAGTGAATATTAGGATATTTCACTGTGAATCCTGAATTTCTGAATATATAAATTCCTAATACACAAGTCCCTCTATAGGCTTATAATTCTGAAAATGTTAATTTACTTGTGGAATAAGGGAGAATTTTGTATGAAAAAAAGTAAAGTTATATACTGAGAATGAAAGAATATTCTTTATCCTTTGTGGACAAAGGGGGGAAAAAAGGAAAAAAGAAAAAGAAGAAAGCTATTTCTACTATGAAATCAAACAAAAGACAGAATGGTATTTTTTAAAAACAGGGTTTAAAATAGCTGCCTGTGTTTTTGCTTATTGCCTTCAGTTAAGCAAGGTCAGTAAGACAGAAACTTTTGGTATAAATCATGTAGTGAATTTATGTTACTGTGGTGCCCAAGCTGAGGCCCAGAGTTGCATAATTTGTGCAGAGGTTTTGAAAGAAATTATCTGGGCAAATTTTCAGCAAGCCTTAAAATCCCAGGGAACCTAAAGAGGACTGGCAAAAATCTGGTGTTTCTCCATGATTGAAAATAGGAATCATAGGCTTGACCTGGTTGTTAAGCAAAATAAAAAAGAAGATGGAACACTATTCAGTCAAAGTTGGATAACCTGAGAATTGCACCCAGCACAGGTTTATAGAAAATTAATTTTGTCACAATAACTACGTTTTTTTACAAGTTGATTGATGCTGGACAGTGAAAATTCTTGCCCTCAGCACCTTTAATACCATTATAGCTTGGTAGACACAGGCTGGTGAAATCAGTCAGCTTCCAGTGTGGGTAGGATGTTACTGTCTGCACACAATCACCTTTTAAATTCTTGTTTGAGCCCCTGCTACGTTGATTTGTGATAGATTCATTATGTCTTTTTGTGTGGAGGAAGAGAACACAGGGTTAGAAGGCATCTCCTGGGTCATTCCATGTAGTCTTATTCTTCAAATGTGACTTGCAATCACATTTCTTAAATTTATCCACCTCAGTATTAAATTTTTCAAGTTTTCTTGCCCCAGCCATTCCTGATAAAAGGCATCTCACTCCTCTGATGATTATGAGCTATCTATTACACATTTAAAATTGAACCATGGTCTTTGTTCTAATAAAAATCACACTGACAAACCAGGGTATTTAATCTGTATTTAAGGACTTTAGATAAAAGTAATTTGTATCGATTTACCCTTCTTTGCCAGTAAACTCAGTGATTCACCATTTTTATTACACTTTGGGTTTTTTGAAATTGAAATAATGGAAACACAGATATACACAGGTGATGTGGTATTGAATCAGTCTTGTTAAAATAAAATGTGTTGTCAGGTCATATTTTAACCAGTGCCTTTTGCCTCACTTCATTATTCTTCATGCTAAATCTGAGTCTTTCACAGAGTGTGTATTTGCAGTGAAAATTCCCTCTTGTTGATTGTAAATGAAACACAAGATGAGGTGAGTCTTTACTAAGAGGCAAAACTCGAGACAGAAGGAATCCTCCATAGAAAATTTAAAATTGCTGGTGTGTGAGAACTGCAAATATCCAATAGCCTTATTTTATCTTACTCTATTTTCTTATAGGGGTATGGGATAGTAAAAAGCATCAAAGAAAGATATCCAAAAGGTGTTAAATCAGTTAACAGGCATGCTTGGTCTTTGACCTTTCAGATGCTTTTGGTAAGAATTCATCCAGCCTGAAATTGTTCTTGGCAATTGTTCTTGTTCTGCTTTGGTAAGTGGGAGAGGATCCATGGGTTGCACGCCCACAAATGGTCATCAGGAGTGTTTGATACCCCATGGAGGCTGTTCTATTCCCAGCGTTCATCTCCTACAACTTAACCAGCCATCTACAATTTGGGTGTTCAAAATATTACACAAGTCCCCGAGGACTGATTTTATGTGCCTGGTGTGATTGTGATATTTGGTTCCAAATTCTTTAGGGAAATTCAAAATGCACGTTTTCTGTGTTAAACACTTTTATATCAACCAAGTGTCTTTTTTGTTTGCAGTTGTCACTCCTGGCTGCCCTTCCCCTGGTAACATACTTCTGCTTTTGTTGTTTTTTTCTTCCAGATGCTTTTGTTGGAGGGATCATTGGCCTCATTTTTGCTTATATTTGCTACAGACAGCACTACCCTCCTTTGGGTAATACAGCCTGTCACAAATCTTATGTCAGCCTGCTGGATCAGAACTCAGTGAAGAAAGAAGAGAGACCTACAGCAGACAATGCTACTGGGCTGCCTCTGGAGGGAATAACTGAAGGTCCCGTATGACTTTGAGAAATGTGCAGAATGAACTTTTAGCCTTCTCACATTTCCTCCAAACTGGTCTCTTAACGGTGGTTCTTACTCTTTAGTTTCTTTCCTTTTTATAAAGGGAATTTAAATATTTTATTTTTAATGCCATGATACCATCATACTTTTAAAGTTAGTTTTTCAGTTCATACTGACTTCCTGAATTATCTGTTTTCAGTCTACTGCAAATAGGTAGAACTACTCAAGGGAAGGGGAAAGAACATTATTAAAAACAATCTCGTGTGGAGAATGGTTAAGAGAGTAATTCTGAGGTGTGGTTGAGCAGATATTAGATCTGGAAACAGATTTACTGAATACTGAGTATCTTCTACAAAGTTCTGGTCATCTTCAGCACTCATTGATTTTGATGGGTGGCGAGTACACAGAGCACTTTTCATCAAGTGTTCAACATCTGTAATTTGATTATTTAGGGCATCATCCTTATGTTTATCTTGCTGCCTTCTGACATTAACAAAAATCTCCACATGCTGGTGGGACTTTGTATTAATTGTCAAGTTTTGCCAAGGTCATTCTGAGCTACTAATGACTAAGGAGGCGAAAGGTGGGGATGGTGAAGTGCTTGTAAGAGCAAGCCTTGTGCATTAGTAGTTCCACAGGGTGATTCTCACGTTCAAGAAATTCCATGCTGTTAAAATTACCAACTAAGAACATACAGGATGGATTAGAAACTTGGTATTGCATCATCAGCAATTTTTGAGAACTCTTGCTGTATTTACCATCAAAACAAATCGAAAGAAAAGAGCACCCATTGCATTTAGCAAGCTGAAGTCTTTCAAACAGATGTTTTAAACCCCCTGAAACTGGGAGGATAAAGAAACACAAAGTTTTCTGTGGATCTCAGTGTGCCATGTTCATTCTTGTGTAGTGACTCACTGCAGCATTGGTGATCTGAGGAAATGCAAAGATTCTCATTCGTGACTTTGGGCGCACAACCACGAATGCTTGTGGTGGTTTCCAGCACCGTAACACATCCAGGGGAAGGCTGGAGACAGTTTTCCACTAACCCCACCCCACATTTTCAGCTCACCATGCTCTTGGGCATGGTGCTTCCCAAGCTTGGCATGGTACCTGAATTGGAACTCACCTGAATCAAACCACTGTTGGCATGGAGAAGGTTGACGAGTGTGTGACCTGAGATAATTTACTATCAGTAGGATTCTGTTTGTTTTGTATGCACTATGCAGTATACATCACATTCCTGTGAGATGATGTACCTTTGGATGGCAGAATGTCAGATTCCAGGCTTTTTCTCCTTAGGTTTCCTGTGAAAAATGCAGGCAAAATATTCCAGACCACACCCTGGCACTTGAACATTTCTTGGAGCAATCAAGATAATGTTTATCAACGACCACAATTACGGTGCTTCAGACTGGAGGAGACTGCTGCCACGATTATAATTCTGTGTTCCTGTTGGAATATGCATCAGCCTCGTAGACATTTTGTGATTCAAACAGCTCAATGTCTTTATGTAAAGCTTGTCGTTTACTTTCCTCAAAACTAAGCTTTGTAGATTTTTTTTTTTTTTGAGAAGAGCTGCTTCTTGATTGGCAACACTTGAATTTTTATAAAAAGCAAGCAAATTAGAGTCCCATTAAAAATAAACCTAATAACTTTGTACAAGAGGATGCAACCTTGCTGTGTATAAACTTATCTGATATTTGGAAATGACTATAAATAGGAAGTGACATTAAGGAACAGAATGTAACAGGCTTGAACCCAGGAGGTTCTGTAGAAATCAGGCCTTGCAAAGCTGGTACAGTTTAACTTTTCAGAGGGAGGATGTTTCACTTACAGTTACAGAATTCTGAGCTCTACAACAGGGACACCTGAACTTAGCTGTGGTTTTCCTGGTGAATATACAGTAATTCACAATACATTGCATCAGCAAAGCAAAATTATTTGGCATTTGCACTGGATTTAACAGAACACTCCTCTGGTTTGGTTGAGATCTTATTCTAGAAATCCACAGAGTTCAAAGGAGGTTTAATCTTCCTGCAAAGTTTTTAAACCATCCTACAGAATTCTGTAACAAATATAGTTTTCTATTACTTCATGTGGGAGGATCACTGAAAGCCCCAGAGTCAGGGTAAGGCTTAGCCATTAGCTGTTTCTTTCAGCAGGAACCCTAGTCTTCCAGGTTATATGCAAAAGTTAAAAAAGAAAAAATCTTCAATCAAAATTAGGAGTTTCATACTGATGCATAGAGCATTTTGCATGTTTTTATATAGATCTGGCTTATTCTCAGAATGGAGTGGGGCCTTCTAACTGTGCTGTACACATTCTTGGTATTTTAATGGCTTTTGGTACAAGCAAGCTGTCTTTGGGATGAGGAAAAGCTCATCCAGCCCTCAAGTGAGTAGTGGCTGTTAAAGGGTTGGAACATGAAGTGTAATACAGCTTCAAATCTGAAACTGCAAGAGTAATTGGTGACCTCGGAAAAGCAGTAAAGAGTAACACATTTTAATGGGAATAATTAAATCGAGAGTCATAAAGCAGACAATGTAAAAGGTTTGATTAAAATGTAATTAAAATTATGAAAGACTTAATGGAATGAAAGTTGTGGAGGGATCTGTAGGTGCCACAATCAGCAGTGCAAAGTCAGCATAGGGAAGGCATTTTTGTGGATCAGTGTATTTTAATCTCATGCTTTCTCAATGTGAAGGAAATGTAATGTTGTAATGCACCAATAAAACAACACATGAATGTGGGTTTGTACATCTGCCTGTTATCATTTTTTTTTTTTTTGAGAAGAATATAGTTTAGCAAGTTATTTTCATTAATAAAAATAAACCGTCACACACACACAAAAAAGCCCTAAAGGAACAGTGTTACTGATAAACAATCATTTCTGATGCTATTAAAATGGAACAGCCTCCCTCTTTTAACCAAAATAATGCTCTTGCTTTCCTCCAGGCCAAGGTACAGTGTAAGTCTGCAAGGCTGAAATTTTGTAATTGTTATCCAGCTAAGCCAAGCAGATTCCTTTCCCTGGTCCCTTCCATATCTCAAATAACACTGCAAGTGCCATGTTTAATGACAAATGTGGTTAGGCTAGAGCAGGAGAACAATATCAAATCAAACACAGCAGGGATATCCTGAAACCACGAGACTGGGAACCAGCAAAATGTCCCCAGAGTGAATGCAAATCTCAGGCACTGGGTTAGGAATAGAGCATTTGTGCTGATTCATTCAGATTTTGTTGCTTTTTCTAATTTGGCCTTCTGTTTTTCTCCCTGTGCATAAAACAAATTATTTCTATTTAATGTGAAAAGAGAAGCTGATTTTCCTTCTTTGTATCCATGGCAAAAATTACTTTGCTGTGGATTGGGGGGGGGGAACCCACTCCAAACCTATGAAAATGCCATATTTTGGTTTTGTGGTACTAAAATTCTAGTGACTTTGGGACAGCTGCTCTGGATCAGTGAGCACATCACAAATAAAGTCTTCACACGGGTTTTGCTCACAGTCTGAAATTTTTTAATTTTTCTTAAAATTGCTAAGGAGGACCATGTTGTTGGACAGTTAGAAGTAGCACCCACAGACATTATCTGAAATCAAATTTCTTACTACTCTTACCCATTTTTACAAGGTATATAGTCTTACCTGCTGTCTCAGAGTACACTCCATACTTGGCTGATAAGCAGAATGCCTTCATTGCTGTCCTAAGAGGCTAAAATTAAATTAGAACTTTCCACTAGGATGCACCCAGTTTAATTCGGTTTATTATATAGAGAAATACTTTTCTACAGGTGTGCAAATTACTCCTTGCTCAGGAAATTGCTCTGAACAGAGAAAAAACATTATCATTTTGCCATTAAATTAAAATTTGCTCAACATGTATAAAATTAAAATGACAAGACTGGGTGGGTAACTCCTGATGCACTGAATTAACTGAGATTCTTTTTACAGATGCTGCAGGATTTTTACTTAAACTTGCAGAAATAACAATGAAAACAAAAACAAAAATCAGCATTCAGACTGGTCCAAACTTTGGACCTTGTTTGAACCCAGACAACTATAATAAAAAAATCTGATCTGAGATGTATGAATGAAATGGTGAATGAAATGGAGATCTGTATTTTCTAAAAAAACTTTCCAAAGGGAAAAGCAAGAGGCATTTGGGATAAGCAGCATTATGTAGTCTGAGTAGCAAGATATGAATGGGGAGTGAAATAGAAAATCCTCACTCAGTGCTTTGACTTTGTAAAAACAAGAGTGATGCATTCAGCCAGTTCAGGAGGACTGCAGAAAGTCAAGCATGAAACACCATTGAAGCAGCTCCATAAACCTTAAACCTTTGGACTGAATCTCATTGTTAGTTTGCCAAAAAAGCTCTTAATTTCACTGGCAGATTTGCAGCAGCCATGCATTATTCTGCCAAGCTGGGAGATTTTAACGTGGTCTGAAACAAGTTTATTTCTAGGAGTAGATGGGGCTGGGCTGGTTTTTATTCCAGTGATTATCCTTGGCTTGCTGTTATTTGGCCTCTTGTTCACAGATGTAATTGTGCTTTTTAATTACAGCCCACACCACTGTGTTCTCTGAGCTCCTTTGGGTCCCTGGCTCTTTCCATCTGCAGAGCAGCTTCTCCTGATGATGAAGAAAGGGAAAAGAATTGCTAGTGACATGCACACACCTTCTTCTGGATGGTGTCTGTCTTCCTTCCTTTTCATCTTAATTAGACTTTCCAAGTCTAATTAATTCACTTACGTATAAGCAACATTCCCCCACAGCAGAGTGAGGCTCTAAAATGGACCAGCTGTCACTGCAGAACTGCCCAGCTGAACCCAGACAAGCTCCAACTGGAGGACTCAGGTTGCCATTGTCCAATACACAGAACTTCCCACTTTTTAAGCCAAAGGGCATTTTAAGGGATTTTAAGGCTTTTACAATCCTTAGTGTTGCAGTGAGGAAGGGTAGTCAGTAAAGGAAAGTTTCACGCTCAAATTCAAGTGAATTCTCCCCCTGAATCTCAGCTGGAACAAAAGAAGATTTCTGTTCTTCCCATTTCTCGGGTTATAGGCTGAGCAAACTCACACCTGCTCTGGGAGATGCTGTGAGGGGCAGCTGAGTGCCCTGGCACACATCTGGTTTGGAGACAACAGTTCAAAACATTCCAGTCAGCATCACTCTCCAAGTGACCTTCTGACACCATTCAGACGAGAGAGAAGAGCTGCTAATTAAGATCCGAGGCCATCACATAATTGCTGGAAGAGATCTAAGCCAGGGAAAGTTTGATTTATTAGTTCCAACAGGTTTGCCCAGTGTCTCTTGCTGGACACACAGAGTAGGTGGCTCTGAAGGCTCTCAAGAGTCAGATTATTGTCAAAAATCTCCTTGAGTTTTTTATTAATTGCTTTTGTGTGTGTCAGGGTTATTAGGAGAAAGGAGTCCCCATTCTATTGAGGGTGATATTTACAAATCATTTATTGCTACTTTACAGACTGTTGAAAAATATCTCCTTTACCAGGCAGGCTGAATAGACAATTCTGTTGTGTTAGTCTGTATTCTGTTCACACCACCCCTTATCAGCACTACAGAGCATTTGTGTATACAAAAACCCATTTCATCTTCATTCCCAGTCCAACTGATTGAAGCCACAATGAAAGTTTCAGACGTGGCTTCCTGCTGAAATCAATATAATACTGTAAAAAAGGAAGGGGAAAAGAACATTACAGCGACGTCACAATGTCACTCTAATCTAAGAGGTGTAAACTTGTCTAGGGAGTGAATGTGATGGAATTCGTATCTGCACTATTGTTCAACAAAAATAAAGCAACTTAAACATCCGCTGTATCACTGAGTGTGGAAAAGACGAGCTGGCTTCTTCAAACAAATCACTGCAGGGAGTAAAGGGATAGGGATCATATTTCTGAGGCTTGTTTGGGAAACAGGAATTCCATTTCATAACGGTTGGGAAATATTTTTAATTTCATGTGTTAACAAAACTCATAATTTTAAGAATATGCTAATGGAAAAGCATAATCTTTTGTTAAATCTCAGTTTATAAAGACTTTTGGCAGCCTGTGGGAGAATGATTTCCACCCTTGCTCTTCTGAGGCTTCCAACCTTCTCATGTCAAGAAATGCCCAGAGTAACAGGATTATTCTTGAATGGGTGAATTGTTCCTTCCTAATTTGCCCCTTTCCTAATTCCCTTCTGGTCTGAATAACCTGCCTTGGAATTTCAGTGCAGCACCTCTGCTTCTGTGAATTGTCCTGATGGGAAATAGTTTGATTTTAATTTTTAACCAGTTTATTTTCAGCATCAGCTGGAGTCTCCTCTTTTTAAATACTGAAAGAAAATTCCTGTGCTACTGACCCCAGAAGGGATGAGCACAGCTGATCTGAGGACTCAGCTCAGGCTAAAGGGGAACAAGGAAAACTCAGCTACTGCAGCAACATTTGGAGAAAGAGCTGCAGGGGAGGCTGGTGTAGAAAGAGGTGCCACAGGAATTCATTATCAGTAAGTGGATTTATATTTTCCATGAAGTGATGAAAGCAGCATCTGCTGTATTTGGGATTTCCCAAAGTAAATAGAAATAAATCAGTTGTGAGTGCATTCCAGCTGGGAATTTGTGAAGTTTAAGCACTGCATGGTTTAATGTGGAAAAACTGTGGAGCAGCTTCTGTGCTGTGATAAAGGGGGGAGCAGAAATATTGACCTTGTTTTATGTGGACCTTACTTTGTTGGAGGTTTCTGCAGAGGGGGAAGCAGAATTATCACCTAAGAAATTTTTCAGCTTTTTTTTTTCTTCAAACCAGTGTTTGTGTTCTCCTATCTGTCAATAAAAAGGGCTAGCTTTTAACTCAAGGTGTACTGGCTTGTAACCAATCACTATAATTAATCTCTTCCATCCTTACTTTTATCAAGTGATTATACTGAAGAAGCCAACTGGGTTTTTGAACACATATTTATTTAATACTTACATTTCCCAGGAGTTATAGAGAACTATTATGCAAGTAAACATGTTTAGCCATAATGCTGTCCTTGCAAAAATGAAGAGGAAAAGTTACACTTCCTCTTCTGCCACCTTTGTGTAAAACTACAGTGGTGAGAGCGTGGTTAAATGAGTTTAATGGCACTGGTAATGGCTATAAAGTAAGAAGCATTTAGAAAGCAGTAAATGCAGCTATGAAGGAAGGTGCTTACAAGGTAAATCACAGTCCCTCGTTAGGTTGTGATAATCATTAAATAGCCAGAGTCAGTGCAATAATTAATGTTACTGTTCAGAATTTTACATGCTCTGCACACCCTCCTAACCTGGGGAAATAAATCCTGCTCGAGGGGCTGTGAGTTTGCTTCCCTCTGCTCTGCCTTTGCTGATATTCACCCAGGTACCTCAGCATTGTGAAGAATTTGTTTAAACACCAGAACTAACAGGTGCAATAGGATCTAAAACCATCCCATGACATGACTTTCAATGGCTTTGCTGACAAAGAGTGGGACAAAAATACATTTTCTTGTCAGCTGAAGCAGACTAAAAGCTTTTCTGTCACTTCCCTGTCCTGCTGAATTTTCACTTAGTTTCAAAGGGAGGTGTAATTGACTCTGGGTTTGTTAAAGGAATAAAGGTTAGGTTCCACGGGGGCAGCTAATCACACAATGCTCAGGGAAGCAGAGAGAGATTCACAGACACTTCTCTCTTCTATCCCTGCCCTCAGTGTAGCATCACAGCTCCTATTTTATGGTCCAGGGATGTGCTTTCAGCAAACACACCGTGCTTTTCTTCAGGCTAAATTGTGTGCTTATGTTTTGGGTCGTTTCTAAACCCTTGCATTAGTGCCCCCAGCAACTTTTGTGAGCTAGGGCTATGACACAGGAAAAAAGTCTAGAAGCTGAGCTTTTAGGTGTGAGGCTTTTTAAAACAGTCTCTCAGTATCTATAGTGTGCAGGGATTGCTCTCTGCTATTAAACAGTGATCCCCCAAGGTGATTATTTGAGAAAGTGAGATTCTCCTGCAAAGCCCTCACTATTTCAGTTTAATGATGGTTTCTTTCTTGCTTTCAGCAGTGCAGAGCACACAGCTGAGCAGTTCAGGGTCTATCCAGAGGAGCTGGAGCTGGCTCATGTGAGTGGGGGCTGAGCCAGGTTTTTATCAATACCAGACCCTTAAATGTTCTGGTTTTTTGTTTTTTTTTTTTTTAAATAGGGCTTTGGGCTTTTTCACAGCCAACAGATAACTCTGTACTTAGACTACTCTAAAGAAGTTTTAAACCTACAGCTCCAAGTGAATCCCTGATTAGGACAAGTGCAGATACCTGCCTACAAACCTGACAATGAAAATTTATATTAAAATTAATCATTAGGAAAAAGAACTTCCTTTGATCACTGCTGAAATCAGTGGAGGCCAAATCAAGCTGGGGGAGCCTGGCATTAATACTGTGCATTATTTTCTGTGAATTTGTTTGTGGGGAGGTGAGCTGGCAGGCATGACAGAGCTCCTAAAAACATTCTCATAAACTCAAAGGAGTTCTTTACATGAGATAAACTTGCCAAAAGTGGGTCAGTCAAATTGTTCCATTTCAACAAATCTTAATGTCAATTATTCAAATTGGTACTCAAGGCCTAATATAGGCTTTCACTCTTTCCTGCTACTCAGTAAATGCATGTGGGGGATGGATGTTCATCTGGGTTGAACATCACCTTTATTACCTATGAGGGTTATTTTTTCTGATTTTTTTATTGGTTCTTGATACCATCCAAAGGACATGAAAGGGCTTGAGGGATGAAAGTAGCTCTCATTTTTCCTTTCACTCTTCTGGCATTAAACTCAAATAGGCAGGAGCTGTTTTTTGTTCATTCTTTGTTCAATTATTTGTTTAAATGATAATTTTAAAATGATAATCCAGTGAAAATGCTTTCCTCTTTCACATGGAGTGTTCTAAGGAAAATACTTGTGTCATGCTGGGTGTGTGGCAGCATTTCACACAATGTTTGCATGAATATCATTGGCTTAGAGAGAATTTATTTGCACTGAGCATTACAGAACCATTCCTGGGGTACTCTCTGGGCATTCAGGGAAGAATCCCCCATCCCATGGGAAAGCCTCTATTATTTCCCTACATGTGGTTAGACACCTACTCTACCTCAATACAAGCAGGAAGGACTGTGCTGACATTTTTCCCTCCCTCTGGCCTTGATATGAAGTCATTCATTAATTTAAATCACTCTGGAAGAACACCTTTAATTTTTCCAGCTTCATGCCTCCTAGCAGAAAAACATCTCTAAACTATTTTATTGATGTATTTGGGAACTTCTCCTCTGTGTATGCTCCAGGACAAGAACATCTGGAAAGCTGCAGACAGTGACACTAATAAATTATCCTGAAAACTTTTTCCATCCCTCAAACCAAGCAGACTGAATTTGGGTTGCTCATTTGTAAATGAATCTGTCTCTCCCAGGCTGGATGGATGTCCTGTAATGACTCCCTGGCTCCCAGCTCCAGGCCATTTAGGATATGGTTAAGCTGGCTGCTTTTTTCTTTCTAGCTGTTGGCCAAAATTAAAATCAGAGCAACGTGTAAAGTGCAATAGTGTTATACAATGTGACTGCATCAGGAAATCTGACCCTGAACCTGTAAAACACCTGGCAAAGCCTGAAATGAAGAGAAAATAAAATAAAATAGCGGGAGCCAAGGCAGTGCAGAATGAAATTACCTGTCCTAGTATCTCTGCACTAGAGAAGAGGCATCTCTAATTTAGTATATTAAATTTCATAGAACCAAGCATGTTCCATTTCTAGGGTCAACTCTTGCAGGTGGCATCAGTATTTCTCACGTGACCATCAGAACAGAGTGTTTTAAAGGGAATATTACTTCATAAAAACCAAATTAATTGCTGAAAGACTGACATTTTCATGGCAGCACATTTTGTAGCCTGCTTATCTAAGTTCTGTTTGGAGAAAGCCTGAATGGTGCTGTGAAAAGAGATCATTCCTGTGTCTCTGGAGAAGGGAGGGTTTGCAAAAGTGAAGACCCTGAGGGACACAGAGGTGAGGAGCAGCACTGCCTGGACATCCTGTGCTCCAGAGGATTCTGCCTCCTGGCAGCCAAAGCTCCAGATGGGTTTTGGCAGGAGCTGTAAATTTTGGCTTCCTAAGTGGTGCTTCTGTACCTCTGGAGTTTTTACCAGCAGTTAATGTACAATCAGCTTTTACTTCCTCTACATTAATTTGTCCTGAATTATCCAGCATTAATTATATCCTGAAAATTAAGTCCCCAGAGTGGTAAGTCTGGAAACGCCCAAGAAAGAATATGCATCAATTACTTGGAAAGTTGGCTAAGTAGCCAACATTAATATTTACAGATGAAATTTAATGGCCAGTGGCAGAGCAATCACTGTAATAGGGCAGCTCTTCCATCCCAGAGCAGCTTAGGCAGCATCTCATGTTTCAAACATGTTTGGCACACCACACATTGACACCTCCCTCAGTGCTGGGAGAGACAGATGTACCTGGCCACAGGCTTTAAAAAAAAAAATTAAAAATTTTAAAAAGGTGTTCAGGGTTAATATTTAACCTTGAATATTTAACCCTTAATATGTAGGACCTGGCTGAAGGTCCTACAATCTGATATTACACCAAAACTGAAGCATCTCTAAAATAAAAGTCAAACTTGGACCAAGAACTCCTGGTAGAAATTCTGGCCCAAATAATTGAACTGGAAATAAGGTGAAGAGATGTATTCTTGATATTTTCTCGTTGGTAATTATTATTGTAAGTGAAACCATTGCTATTTGAAGACATCAGGTCTGTGTGTTTTTCTAAAATATATGCTCTAATTAAATCTCAAGCTGATGGGAAATCAGGGTAGAAAATATAATATTTTTTCATGTCAAAAATCCATTATTCTGGATAGGTCGATGATTAAACTGTCAACTAGGAGACAATCTCTGGCTCTAGGATTTGGACACTGGATTTCTCACCCCACAGTTTTTTTTATGACTGAGAAATACATGCTTAATTTTCTAAATATTGAGTACAAAAGCTATCAGGAAGAATTCTTATCGAGTTTTTTCCTACCTACTTTTATCTACTAGGAGAGTGTTTTCTTGTGGGTCTTTTACATTATAATTCATCAATATTAACCTGGTAATGTACATAAGAAAACAGGCATGTATCCTGTGTAGTAATTTAATCAGAAAAAAAAGAAATTAAGAGGCTTTTGGCTCTGGATTCGTGAGCTACCAAGCAAGATCTACACAATGCACTGAAGAATGAACATTCTAAGTAACTTTGTTCCATAACATCTGTGAGCCCATCCCCAAATGGGGGAACAAAACTGAGTAAAATTACTAAATTTTTATTAATTTAGACTTGATACTAATAGAAATACTGCAGCAGTTGGCATGATTATAGTTCTTACCATAATTTTTTGATTAAGTGACGCCTATAAAATCTTTTTGAAAAATAGGAAATTTTTTTGGTAAGGATGCATCCTGAGCCCCTGCCAGAGTTGTTCCTCATGCCCTGCTCTGTAGCTCAGCACTTCCCACAGGGACAGTGGTTATCAGCATTTCCTGTGCTGATATGGATGTCTGTGCAGGAGGTTTTTCTTTGCCTTTTAGAGGAGCTTTTAATGCACACACACCAGATGCCTAAAGCCTTGCATATTCTGCCATGTACTTATACTCCTATTTATACTTCCAGTCATATTTCTGCCTGGGGCTGTTGGAGAATTAGGCAAAACCTCCACATAAATAGAAGTTGAGGGCTAGCAGTGATGGACACGGATAGATATAGATTCAGACCTTCAGCCCTGCACAGGTAACACCCTACACAGCATTATTGCTGTTAGCAAGATGACAAGTTTTATCTGGGTAAATAATGAATAATAATCAAAAACCAGCTTAAACTATACCTGGGAAACCTGGAGGAAGGTTTGTTTAACAGAGGTACAGGTCAGCTGTGTTTTGCAGGGCAAGAAACTACATTTTCAACATGAGATGTGTCCTCATCCCATCAGCTCTGTGGCAGTGCAGACATCCTAAATTTTGGATGTCTCTTAAGCTGATTAGCAGCCACTCATTAAAGCAGTGTGCTTGGTGTCACTGATTGCTGTTTGCCAGCAGGAATCCCTGCAGGACATGCCAGCCATCCTTCACCTGGCTCAGGGCTCAATCCTTTCAGAGGGTGCAGTTCCACTTTATCTTCTTCTTCAGGCAAAGAACATCAATAGCCTTCATAAAACCCAGCATTTATGAAGTACAGAAAGTTGGTTCTTGCAAATCCTCGCTAATATCCCTTGTTTGACTGTTCTGTATCAGCAGCACTGCAGTCAGGAGATAAACTCCCTTTGCTTTGGCTGTGACACCTGCACTGTAGCTGTCCCTGCTTCCTGACGTTTGTGTCTCTCAGATCTTGCTGGAAAACCCAATTTGGCATCTTCTGTGGCCACCCTGGGGACTGCAGGTGACCTCACCTAATATCCTGTACATGTGTCAGCAGAAGCAGTTTCATATGGGTATCAGAAGAGTTTGGATAAGTTTTCCTGCTGCCACTTAGGAGCACAGCTGTCTCATTTTGGAGTGTCCTGTGCCAGTCCTGTGTTGAGTAGGTTTGGACTGGATATATGGATGAAATTGTTCCCTGTGAGGGTGGGCAGACCTGGCACAGGATGCCCCTGGATCCCTGGCAGTGCCCAAGGCCAGGCTGGACATTGGGCTGGGAGCAGCCTGGGACAGTGGAAGGTGTCAGCCCTGCCTCAAGAGCGTTTTGACAACTGCCAAGAGAATTTTCCATCGCTGCTGAGGCTTAACAGCTCAGGCACTTTCCAAAGCTGCTCTTCCCAACTTTACATTATTGGAGTACTTGTCTCCTGCCTGTTCTTACACCACTTGCCATGATGCTTTCTGGGGTGTCTGGGGCACCAAGCATAGCTCAAAATAGTTGCTATGAATTTGATATTTTTTAAAAATTATTTTTAGGGATACCATCCATAACCCCAGTGGTGTTAGATATTATATATCTAAAGCTACAGTTATAGCTTTTAGATATTTTCTTTGTGTGTCAGAATGCTTGCCTTTGGAGGCAGCAAGCTGTGTTCCTCTGTTCCTGACAAACAGATCCAGCTGGGTGTGCATGAGGTTCTTTTTCTTTATGAGAAGGGGAATTAAGGGGTTCAGGGACCACAGAGATCCCTTCATCTCTGCCTACTCTCAGAATCCATCCTTACACTATGCACGGGGAGTTTTATTCCCCCACTTTTCTAATGAACTCTAAGGGTTCTAATGAAACCTTTTCCTCCCCATGGCAGCCACTATATTTTACAAAACCTCAACAAGCATTTATTTCCCAGCTTTCAGCAAGAGCTCGCTCTCGGTGCTCTGCTGTTTGTTTTCTCTTGCCTGAGGCATCTCTACCCCCCTGGTACATTCCCCAGCATCCAAACCATGACAGACCCATCACTGCTCTTGAACCCATAATCACCTGCAGGAATGTTTGCTGCTTTTCATCCAGTGTGGCACATTCTTTGCAGAGCAGTCACTCTGTTTTATTGGTTTCCTCAGAAATGAGTGCTCCCAACCCCAGTCTTGTCCTCCACAATTGATGCAGATGCTTTTTGCCTTGCAGCTTTGCAAAAGCTGGTGGAAGAAGGCAGTGTTGTCATTAACCCCTTTGGTAGCCAGATGTGCTGCAGTTTTTCTGCTTGGGGATTTGTGCTTTGACTGATTTTCTTGTCAAGTTCTTGGATTTCTGCCCTTAGAGTGCTGTCAGTGCAGCCTTTGTTTGTTTGTTTGTTCATTTTCCTTTCTGCTGTATTAATAAAGTTTGCTCTATGTGTTCAGCTTAGGCCTCCTCACTGAGTAATTTTAATTTTCCTATTGCATTTCTAGTTCTTGGTCTGTGAGGACTGTGTCCCCTTTGCCTTGCAGGTGCTGATTGCCTTGTTAGGGCTAATTCTGGACCAGTTGCATTTCTGTGTGGCTTATTTTTTGTTTCTCACCACAGTAAGGTCCCAGAAAGGCTTGCTTAGCCAATGCTGTAATTTTTTTCCATTCACTTTGATTGGTGAAATGGAAGAAAACATCAGTGCTTCTTTGGCTCAATTTAGATGGAGTTATTTGCATCCTCTTCTTCCATTATTCCAAGGCTTTGACTATCATCCTGCTACTTCCACAGTTTTCTGCTCGCAGTTTTTTTGTTAACGAAATTTGCTTCTCCTATCTGTTAATTGAGAACCACCAAAGGACACTGAGAGAGGTTTCCATGCTAAAATCCTGAATTCCAGCTGAGGGGTTGGGATGAGGTGAATAAGATGCTTTGAAAAAGACAATTGCCATTTCTAACTGTGTTGCTTGTCTGGTTCTTCAGGAGCAGGATTGACTGACATCTCATTACAATACAAAGACAAAGAGTCAGATGGATCCCTACAAAACGATTCTAACATGGTCATCTTACCTTTGGGAATGCTATTGTAGCAAGAGATAATTTAATACTTAGTTAGCCCCTATTCCCTCCTGATTAACACTACCTTGAGTTGCTAATTATCTCAGAAAATATATGTACTGCAGTGATAGTGTGCCTGGCCTTTCTGACTGCCTCCAAGGGCAAAAATGTGTTTGTATTACCTGATGGTTGAGAGAAGTTCAATAGATATTATTACTGTGCCAGTCAATAAAGAGATGAGCAGAAAGGCTTACTGCAAATCGTGTGTTTGAGGAGAGTCAACTCATTAATCTAATTATCTACAAGCCCTCTAAAAATGTGTTATTGACTGTGCTTGCTGAGGCATCAACTCAAACAGAAGAACTGCTCACACCGAGCTGATAACTCCTCTCCATTCTGGCAGAGCAAATTCCAAATTCTGTAACAAATTCCCATTCCCGTTGCAAAGCCAAGGGCGTGTGTTCCCCGTGTGAAGACAGCAGCACTTCCCAGCCAAGTGTTTCTGAGGGGCAATAAATGGGGAAAGAAGGCACCTAGCCCACAGGAAAGTTATCTTGGGTTAACAGTCTGTGTGCAAATCATTCCTGATTCTTGCCCACCGAACACAGCCAGCTGTGCATCCCACACTGCACGTGTGGTTTTAGCTCACTGATATATAAAATGCTGGGTGAGAAAGCAAATGCATGGGGTTTATTCTGCTTCATAATTATGGAACTTGGAGGGGGAAGTCTTAAGGCACACAAGTTGTCCTTTTAGCAGGCTCCCTCCACAGTTTGTGTTGTCTTTTTTAGAGGAGAAACAGCATTTGTGAAGTGACCTTGGCTCTACGTGAAGCCTGGACATGCTCCCTGGGACAAACAGACACCAGGCAACATCTGACTTCAGTCAGCTCAAGCCCTGAGGCTGTTTTGAGTTTGAATAAAATGCACAATTGTGCATAAAATGCACAATTTTGGCTCTAGGTGCTGGCACAGCCAAGAAAGTGAGAGAACAAACCTCACTGGGAAGTGTGCTGGGTTCAGGGGCAGGAGGTCTGATCCTTCAGCACTTGTCAGGTTCCTTTAAAACAAGTTTTGCTGATGTTTTCAGAGCCAGGAGGGCTCAATAAGGAGTTGCCACTGAACAGCCCAAAAAAGCAAAAGCCCATGTGAAAATATGGGCTTTCAGTGTGAGGATTTAAAAGGAACCCCAAGAAGGTTGGCTGTTTCTGCTCTAGAAGAAAGAGCACACAAAAGGTTATTAGCTCACTGGGGACTTTATAAGGGAACTAAACACTGATGAACATGAAATTAAAATTTTACATAAGTGCACAGGATGGTTGGTTTTATTACCTTAGCTTTATGGCTTAATTAGAAGAAATCCTTTCCCCTTGCCAACAATGCTAATTATAAAGATCTTGATACTTTTATAAATACACTGGGTAAGGAGATGTTATTCTTAAGGAATATTATCATAAAATCAGTGAAGTGTTGCATGGAGAAAATGGTTTTAAGGAGAGCCCAACCATCATAACACAGACAATAGAAGTGGTGTCAAGTGAGCTGTGGTGACTGGCCCAACAAACTGCAGAATATCTCAAAGCTTAGCCCAAAATAAACACAGACATCTTTAATAATCTACAGGAACATATTTAAAATCAGAAAAGGGAACTGGCAAAGTGCTGAAAACCAGTTTCACAAGGGAGCTTTAAAAATGCACCTGGAGCTCAGTGAGTGCATGATTTAGGCCCCTGGAAGCCTCTACCTGTTCTAAATGGATAATTTTGCTTCTAATGACACATTTGTGTTTAAACAGAGACTTAAATCCTCCTCAGCTCTTTTGGGCTTGCAGATAGGGGCTCCAGTACAAAACAAACAGATGAACCTTCAATTTTCAGGCTATTGCAAATTTGAACTTAATTAATAGTCTTTCATCTCTACTTTCTTACAGTCTGTAAAAGGCCTGCATTAAATATTTAACTTTGTCCATCATGCTAACCGAACAAAGTCTGTATTTTTTTCCTCTGTGAAGTTTTCCAATCTGAGAGATGTTTGAATTAGGAATAATTTCTAATAGTTTGTTTGAAATTTGCTATTAAAAAAACAAACAACTCCAGGTTTTAGTCTCATGTAGTAACTTGTTTATTTCATATCTTGATTTTCATTGTTTTGCTGTCTTGTACATACAGAAATTTGAAACTTCTGTTTTCTCATCATTATCTAGGAGAGGTGTAGTTCTTGTAGAGTTAAATGTAGCAATTTTTCTACAAAATCTGTTACCTAGGAAATATTTATGTCATTCATGCCATCAGTTGTGTGATGTGAATTACTGTTATTGGGTGTAAACTGTTTTAAACAGCTTCTATAGTTTGTCTCTATGGTTTTATGCTGATAACCTGTGTCCTACAGAGATTTCAAACTTTTAACCACTCTTTCAATAAAGATCTGACTAAGGTAACTCAAAGCCTTGCACCCAGATATTTTATTTTGAAGGAAGTGATGCAGTACAGCCAAATCCTGGAACTCCTGAAGGTGGCAGGAAATTTGGGCTGGCTCAGAATAGCTGGGTGGATTTGGGATTTGTGTTGCAAATACAGATTTCATCTTCATTTGTGTTGAAAGATTAAAAATTTAAAACTCGTGACAGGGAAAAAAATAACTTACAAAGCTAAGCTTGGTGGCATAGATGATATTCACCATTTATTATATTCCTTATACAGATATATATATTTTTTATCAATATTATTATATATTCACCAGCACACCTGAAATGAAACAAGATCTTGTGAGTTTACACAAACACTTCAGTAAGCCCAGAAATGGGAGCATCATTCTGATTTTTCCAGTCTGCAGGGGCTGTGAAGTTTCTGGGGGAGCAGGGTCCTTCTGCAGGGGTGAAATTCCTGCAGCAAACGCTTCCCAAACACTTCTCCTGGCAGCATGGATATAATCTCTTTGGAGAAGGGTCCCATTTCTGTCCCAGCAGTAAATCACACCAAGTGGATTAGCAGCAGTTTTGTATCATAGGAGGTTAATGAAAGGGAAAATTGAAAGCATTCAGATTTTGATTTTGCTCTGAAAGTGTTTCTGTTTATACTGCCATTATCTTGGTCTTTCAACAGACTAAGAAAAAAAGCCCCTAATATTAAACAAGTTTAATAAATTAATTTAGAAACAAATACTAGAAAGGTAATATTAGAAGTGTATGGAGTACAAAGCTAACCAGGGAATGGGAAACAGTTCTTAAAAATGTTTATGGCAATGAAGACCAAACACATGAAAGGCTTTCACTGATTTAGATTGGGAAGGTGATTTTTGTTAATAATTTATTAATTTGACCAGTTGAAGACTGAATTTAGGCACAGAAGAGTGAGCAGAGCCACCCGGGGCCATGCCAGGAGTGTGGCTGCAGCCCTCAGCTCCCTGTGCTCTGGAAAGTCTCCCCAGGCAGGAACACTCAGCAAATTTACAGGCAATTACCCCAGGCTGGGATTCCTTGGATCATTTACATCCATCACCTGAAATTTGTTGTATTAATTCCACCAGCTCAGCACAAAACCTGGAGATTTATCACAGGACTCACACTACTGCTCATCTCATCATTTCTCCAGTCAGAGCTGGCACCAATTTAATGGCACTGTGAGGAGCTGTGGGTGAAAAATTGCCATGTTAATACTGAAACTTGGAATAATTTGTGTGTAAATATCATTATGGTTTACAGGGAGCCTTTTAAGACTGAACAGCTGCAAGGGAGCACGGAGGAGCAAATGTACTTCAATTTCTGTGGATTTTTTGGCACAAACCTTTAGATGTCCAAGTGTGGAGAGGAGGAACCAAGAGATGCAGATCTGTAATTCTCCCTGTCACACAGCTCTGTTTGATTCCTCAGTTAGCTGGGGTCGACAGCCCCTCAAGAGCCCAGTTCTCTGACACCTTTCATTATTCCTGGAATTTAACTGTGCCCAAAACCCTCACAAATCACAAACAATGTTTTTTATTTATTTTTAATTTTTTCATAGTTGTGGGGCTGCACCTTTTCTTGTGTATATGAAAAATGTATCACTCTATCCATAAAATCTCTGTATCTCTGAATTTCAGGCATTATTTAAGCACACCATAGCAGCAGCTTCTTTAATTGCAAAGATTTCTAGATGAAAAACTAGAAAGTAAAAAAAATGAATGTCTTTTGATTTGAGGTTGTTCTGCTCTCTTGTTGCTAAATGATGCATGCTTAAAGAAAAAGTTTCTTGGCATATTCTGTCCTCCAATGACAAACATTCCTGAACTTCTATGAAATATAGATGGTTCTGATAAGCACAGTTAACTGCTGGAAGGGAGGGTTTGCATGAGCTGATGAGAGAGGGAATTGCTCCTTTGATTTAACAGATACTGATTAGCCTAAAAATATTCACTTGGGATAAAACTAAAAGTAAATGGGGGAAAAATTGGGCAATCATGATCTCAAATACTTCAGGATGTGCATGGACTCCATAAAGTTTGGTAGTTTCTGCAAGTATGCAGAAAAAATGACACTGAGGCTACTCAGTGAACAGTTATTAATTAATAATTAGGTATGTTTAGGCTGCACAAAAATGGAGATACAATCTATTTCCAGAGGTTAGTGCCAAAATACATTTTTTTTATTGAGACATTACTGTGAAGGGTCTGATTTCCCTTCTGTGTTTCTATGCTTTTCAAAAAGATATTTTCTTTAGCTTTTCTTATCTCATCTGGTAACTGCCAGGACAGCTGGGCACAAACACCTCCAATCTGCTACCTGAAAGGGTAAAAGTGAAAGGAGGGATGTAAATACATGGGAGGGTAAAAGTTGTTTTACAGTCTAATCATTGAACCATTCCAAAGAAATGTAGATAAGAGAGAAGCTTCAAAAGGAAAATGTTGGGACAATAAGGCAAAGGCCACAGGAAAACACATCTGATTTTACTTCAGGCAGAACTCTAGATGGATTTCTTTGCACCTTGGATATGAGTCCATTGATTTATGCATGACAATTGCTCCTTCAAGGAAGCCTTTGTGTCACTGCACAAAAATTTGAAAATTATATTGAGCCTTTCTTGCAGACTTCAGCTCGGAATACTCAATAGAAATGAAGAATATTGTTCAACAGCAAGAATAAAATTGCTTTATTCTTTCTCTTATTTTGAACAAGAAAAAGATGGCAATTTACAACTATGGGTTAAAAGAAAAAAAAAAAGGGAAATAAGTAGGGAAAAGGAGTTGAAGAGATTCCAGTGGGATTCTCAGGAGTGTGACCTCACTGATTTAGGAGAATTCCTCTTCCCTTGCTCTGGAGGTCAGGGGCAGACGAGCAGGCTTGTGCTGCCCCTGGGGTGGAGGGAGAATAAATTTCAGGGCTGGAAAGGCAAATTCCCAAAATTGTTTGTAAGAAGTGCACTTGTAAATGGTTTCCTCTGCTAGCAATGCCCTTCCTAGCCACACAAAGCTGGTTCTGGAGCTTTCAGCAAACCCTGGTCATACTGATAAAACTTGTAGGAGCCTGGAAATGGTGGAAATTCCGTGACAAAATTCCAGTTTAAATCATACTGTTACGTTTTAATATCAACCTCTTCCTTTTAAGCAAACTAACCAAGTTAGCCTCAGTTGTTATTTGCTTTTCTATAAATCTCTTTGAACTCTGCTGGTGGAAAACACTGCATAAGAGCTGGGTATTAACATTATATATGAAAGAAAAATTCTGTATTTAAGACTTTGGCACATTATTTCACACAGTGGTGGTATGGGTTAGTGTTAACCTTGATTTATTTCTGAACCATGAGTTGTTGCCCTTCCTGAATCCTGCTTTGAGATGGAGAAAATGGGGCATTGAAAGATTAAAGCTAAACGAGTTTTACTTAGTGGCAAGCCCATTTTTGGTAGGAATAATAAAACATTCACTTCCTTACCAGCTATCCTTTACTCACAACTGTATTTCTGAAAGATGGAGTGGAAATTTCAGGCTGTGGATGCAGAGTTGGAGGCAGGGGCAGCATTTCAGAGAAAATGAGACCCAGAGGATGGAGAGAATGCAAAGAAACCTCTGAAATCAGGCAGTTCTTCACTCTGAGACAGGAACAAAGAAAACTCTGTAGCAGTAGTTGCAGAATACTAAACTTGGATAGCAGGGAAAGCCATGGAAAACAGAGTTAAAATGATCTATGGCAAAATGATGCTAAAGATGTGGATAGACTCTGGAGGGACCTGGGACACAAAGGGAAAGTGTCCCGGCTGATCTGATTAAGCTGATCTTTAGAGGATTTAAGGAAAATGAGTACAGGCAGGCTGGGGGAAGTTTTGCTCAATGTACAGCTCATTTATGTAGCTGATAAGCTGCTCAGAGAACTTTTAGAAGCTTTTGTTCTTTCTTTTCTCCCCCCCCCCCCTTTTGGTTTTTGTTTTCTTTTTTTTTTTCTGTGACTTTTTTTCTTTTGCTACAGTGGTGTTTGTATTAATGATTCCTGTGGAGCACAAAATGTCACTCTTCATAGAAATCTGGGCTTTTCTTTCCATGAATAGTAAGATCCTGTCCAAAATTGCAGAAACTGGTGCTCTTAGTGGTTTCTCAGTGTCTGTAAGAAGGATTTTTAGTTCTGTGCTATACAATGGATATATTCCCCTTCTCTGCCTGTGAATATGTTCCCCCATTTTTCTCTTTGGACTTTAAGAGCTTCAAAGTGTTTCTTGTTTTTACATAAGGCAACACAGATGAACTGTGATTTAATCCAGTAATAAATAATCCTTCATTGGCTGCCCTTCGATGACACAATTTTCTGTCTTACCAGATTTGGAAGAAAAAGGGATCTGTGGAACCTTATTTAGCTTAGAGAAGACATTATTTTTATTCATTTCTATTCCTCAGATGTTGAGATAAAGGTAAAAAGATTAAAGTTATGCAAAATAAGTGGTAAAATGTATGAAAATAATCTCAACAAATTTGATTTGCTTTTCCATTGCATTCTCTCTAGGTAACAACGTGGTATTTCTTACAGTTCCTCTTCCCACTGGTTGACTAATAAAGTAGCTAATGATCTGCTATGTCTAAACAAAGTACAAATATTTCCAAAGGTCTTAATATTTCTTGGAAAACATTGCATGAAAAGGGATTAATCTGAGCAGAAGCATTTTCTGATGCATAATTATTTTGCTGTTTCATACTGTGATTCAATGTATCAATGAATCATGCATTAATATCTCCTTTAAACACCTTCAGAAATGGGACACAGATTATTTTTTTATATTCTGGAAGCTTCTGGAGGTGTCTAATGATTTCTTTTTTATGAAATCATAACATGGTTTTCGTGTCTGGATGCTTTACATCCTTGAGGACAATGATGGAGTTGGAACACACTACAGCAGAGAGGAGATTGTTAGGACTAAACTCTTTGCTTGTGCTCATGTGGGACACAGGATCTGAGGTTTCCAGGCTGTAATAAGTCAGGGGAATCCATGGAACAGTTTTCCTCCTGCTTTCCCTGTCACCTGAGGAGAGAAGCAATTTGCTCCTCCTTTATCCCATCTGTTTGGCAAACAATCCACAGCCACCCGAGGGAGGTTGTAGCCAGGTGCGGGAAAAACATTTTTATTTCCTTTGCCACAGCTCAGAATGGCTGATAATTGATCAGAGAGGCTCCATTTGTCTGCCTGGTGAATAAACAGCACAAAAAGAGTTTTAGACAGCCTTGACAGATCCTGACGTGGGCTCAGGCGTGGAGCTGAGCCAGGGACAATGCCGGGAGCCTGGAAAGGTCCATCTGTGCTTGGGAGCGCTGCTCTCCATCCCTGGCACTGCTGCCTCTGGGATGGCTCTCCTGGGGGAGCAACTGCAGGAACCCCTCACTCAGAAAAAGACTCAGGTCCTGCAGTTTAAAACCTCTCCTTTCTGAGACTCGTTACCTGTGTGGGTGGAGTTTTGTAGCCTGGGATGGTGACTCAGCTCTCATCTGCCACAGCCCATCTGATTTATGAACTCATTAAACTTCAGCTGCTTACTCGTGACCGAGACCTCCACACAAATCTGGTGTTAGGTGAATTAAATGCTCTTGTGGGTGTCTGAGTGGCAGGAATATTAAAAAAAACAGCAACATATCTCACACAATAATATACCTGGCTTGGAATCATCATAAAAAGTTTCTGACTTCACTGATAACAATACAGATACTTCTAAGCCAGTTTCTTTTTACAGTCCCTTGGAAATAATAGATGCTGCTTCCTTTTACACACAGTCATGAACGATTGCAAGATGGGGAGGCTACTTTGTGAGCCCTTTCCAAATCATTAAAAATACATATATTGAGACACCCAGTGGTGTAAAACATGAGTCACTGTGCAGCCCATGAAAATACTTCTGAAGGGTATCAAAAGTGCCACTCTTTCCATATTTAATTTGTTTCTTTTGTGCTTAAGTGCCTTTAACAATGAGAAGGTGGCAAGTTCTTTTTTTTTTTTTTTTTTTTTGCACACAGGCAAAATGCCCCAATAGAACATTAATAAGGCAAAGCCCTTTCCCTAATCCAGGAGTTTTTACTCTGCTTTACAGAAATCTCTCGAAGATATATGCATGCTGATGTGAAACCAACTCACTTGTAAGCCTTCATCATTAAAAGTGAAATGTAAATTGGAATGTAGAAGAAAATATGAACTGATTTTTGGAGGTCCAATTGCTGATTAAAAATCATAGGACTCCTTTGTTTCCCTCATGTGTCACAGGAGGAAAGAGAAATCACTGCAATATCTCAGTTTCAGATCTACAAATGCTGCTAAAAATGAGAAAACTGCAGAATTAGCATCCAAGGTACCAGAAACCAATAGCAATAGTGATGGCAAAAAGCTGTAGTGCATCACCCTCTTCTGATATATTTGAGTACAAGTTCAGATGGATGTTATACCCATTCCTGCATTTAAGTATTTTATTGAAATAGTGTTACTAAGACAAAGCGAGAGGCTGCTTTAAAGTTTAATGGATCTTTAGTTACAAATGGACTGGCTATATCTGACCAACCAAATTATCTGATGTGCAACTGAGAAACATTCTTTCTGAAGAAAAGCAGTATAAATAGAAATAAAACCAGTCCACTTCAGTATTTCTTGAATGACAATGTTCCTCTGGGCTATCAGAGGACTTTGGGACAAGTGCATCAGTTTTGGTTGCCTTGAACACGCAGTAGTGTAGGGAAACAGAAATTTGTCCCAGAATATTTGGGCCAAGCTTGATCACAAGCAGTGAGGGTGTGATGGTACAGGGATTGAAAAAACTCCTGTGTCTGCTGCTCTGCCTCAGCACCTGGATTCTGGGAGAGAAAAAGGAACTGGGATTTAGAGATATCTGGTCAGACACATTTTTTTTAAATGCTGAGATGGCCCAGACTGGGAAGGGAATTGCCTGATCTGTGTCAATAAATCAGCTCCTCCCTAAGCTGGGCTCTGGGCTCCAGCAGAAGATGCTGATGTTGAGCTCAGACGTGGCACTGGGCATCCCTTGCAATTCCAGCAGGTGCAGTGTGCTAATGCCTCAGCGAAAGGCACTGGGAAATTGATGGCAGAGTAGCTGGCAGGGGAACCTGGGCAAAGGGGGATAAACAGGCTCAGGCACATGGCAAGGCAAAAGTGCAGCTGGGAACTTTGGGAACTTATTCCACATGGGAACAGCTCCTATGATTGTTCCTGAATGATCCTTGTGCTGCTCACCTGGTCATTCTGCTCTTGAGAGGAAAAGAGATGGAATATAGGATGTTCGACCCTCACTTTTAGTATATTTAAGTGAATTTTCTCATTTAATTGCTTGTGCAATTTTTCCTTTCCAACGCTTGGGGAGAAGCAAAAGGTTATGCCTGTGAGAGGAGTGAAATCCAGGCTCACAGGATTTCTGCACAAACACAGTCATGACAGGGTCTGAGTACCCCATGCCTCAAGCTTTGACCATTGTGTGGGTTCCTGTGCATTTTCATAGCCCTGCATCCAATCTGCACACTGAGACGATGCAGGAACCATGCAAAAAAACCCCATTTATTTGAAAAAAAAAAAAACAAACAAAAAAACCCCATTTACTTGAGGTAATCAGCTACTGATAAATCAGTTTATTGATTTATTTATCATTTAATTTATTTATTTATTAGAGCCCTGTGGGAGCAGCTGTGACACTGTGCTATCTTTCACATGCCATGCTTTTTAAACAATCATGTCTTTGGACTGTGACTGTGCTCCTCAGCACACCACCAGCATGATTCACTTGCATAATATTAACACTAAAATTAGGTTACACACTCATTCCATCTGTTGGTTTCTCATCATATTCACTGATAGCTGGAAAAAGCTGCAGGATTCAGTATTTTCCCTTGAGAGGACACCACTGGCAGGTGACAACTTGCTTCTAGATTTTGGTGAGATCTCCTGCCTGGGTAAAAAGCCACAAGAGCTCTGGAACATCAGCAGAGCCAAATCTGCAGAGCAACCACACAATGGCACCATGTGAGACACAAAAATTTCATCCCAGTTGAGAATATTAGAATAGAGAATTAGAATATTAGAGCTGAGAATATTAGAATATAGATCCAGTGGAAATTCCACAGGGTTGGTTTTCTTCCCTAAGTACTTATTATAAAAATATGGCTAAGATGGATTTCTTTAAGAAGGGAAAATATTTGCACAAATGGATTTGGGGGAAAAATTAAAAACTGTAGGATTGTTTTCCTGAAAAACTGAAAAAAAAAAAAAAAATACAGACTGACACCCTTACTTAATGCTCTGCAAATTTCATTTAACTTAATATTGTCAGAGGGAAATTGCTGAAGTGTTAAATGTCAGAAAAATAAATTCATTGAGATATAAATTTATTCCATTTTCTTATTTTATTCCTAATAATGGTAGTGAGAAGATCTGGCCAAGATATTGGCATTAGGGAAGATGTTCTTTGTTATGTTTTTTTACAGAGTGCACCTTTAATGCAATAATGAGGGAGGATGAATCAGTAAAAAAAAACCTGGTCTGGAAATCAGTGCCTGAGCTGGGTACACACCTTCCTAGCTTTTTTTTTTTTGTAAGTTCTAGCTGGCCATTTAATTTCACTATGAGCGTTTTATTCAGCTTTCATTTTAACTTTACTTTTTAACATTTCTGAGAGAAACTTTTTAAAACACATATCTGGAGATTCTTTCTCTGGTGGCATTATTCTATTTTGGTTTTCATAGATATCAGGTTATAACCCTTCCTAATTAGATTTTGGTAGCATTTTCTTTTTTTTTTTCTTTTGATAAATACAAAATTTCGAAAGGTTAGGCTTTTACTAAAAACCTATTTCTAGAAAAAGTCCCTCTGAAGCCTTATACAACATAATCACTCATTATCTTTCTGGCTTTGTTCTCCTCCTCTTCTCCTCCTCCCCATGGTTGTCAATCCACCTGGGTACCATAAGAAAATGTAAAAATTTTCTGCACATCACACCACTTCAACAAATCAACTAAAAACCCTCAGAATTTTAGGAATGTTTTATTCACCTTTTTTTTTTTTTTTTTTTTTTAATTTTGGAGCATTTCAGAAATCTATGCACAGAAAATTTACATCTAAATTATAAGTGTCTCATCTGGTGGGGATGAGCTTCAACTAAAGAGTCCAAACCAAGACTTGGGTCCAAATTATGGATGCATTTCCTGCACCTCTCCTCTGTTTCCCCCACAGCTGTCCTTTCTTCTCAGCTCCTTCTGATAATTCTCAGAGAGAACAGGTATTTCTATCATGGAAATTGTTTTGATAAAGGTTTTTTTCTTAAAATACCTTGTGACCTTAAAGTAAATAGCAGGCAAATGTAGACATGTGCAGTATGAATAATTTTAACACATATGGCTCTTCGCTTTTTTTAAGGAGTGCTGGTGTGGATGTTCATGAGGAATTAATTCCAATGTTCTGATTATCTTCATTATCTCATTATTGTGAAACACTGTGGGAACTTTCTCATCAATTAAACCAGTTGGGATTTGGGGCTCTGAATGCAGCAGCTCTGGCGTTTGATGGAGCTCAGCACTGGAAAGTTGTCATGTTATGGGCAAAACTTTGTTTTACTCATCCTGGCTTGGAGCTGCTGCCTCCCTCTCCAGCTCTCATCCCTGTGAAATCCAGGCTTTGTTCTTAGGCAGCCAAAACAGACAAATCTCCCAGTGTCAGTCAGGGCAGCACTCTCAGATCTGTATCACAGAAGCACAGGGAAATTTGGGTGGGAGTGGACGTCATGAGGGCACCTGCTGCAGTGCCCAGCCTGGCACACAGCCAGCTTTGGAGTCAAATCCAGTTTGAAGCTCAGTCCAGTGGCTCAGCTGCTCCTCCAGCCAAGCCTCCAGCATTTCAAAGGCTGCAGATTCCACAGCCTCGCTGGGCTTTGGTCCGTGTTAAACCCCTTGCACTGGGAGGAGTTTTACCCCAATCCCTGAGCAGTTTTCCTTGCTGTAAGAGGTGCTCATTGCCTCCAGCCATCCCTGAGAACAGTTTGTCTCTGTTCCCGTGCACAGATTTCCTTTTCCCCTCCAGGCTTCCTCCTCCATCCCCCCCAGGTCTCACCTGAGGCACTCCTTGGTACTCTGCAGCCAAGGATGGACTTGTCCCACTTTGTCAGAGCTCTTCTGTGCCTGGAATTTCACTCGTTACAAGGTTTATTAAAGTTAAACAGTCCAGTTAAAAGTTAATACCTAGATTATTTTTGATTCAATGACTAAACACTCATGACCTACAGTGCATCATTTTCCAGCTAATTAAAAAGTACTACCTAAATCTAAGAAGGGGGACAAGAAGGAAGAAAAAGAAAGCCTTTGCTTTAAAACCTCCATCTTGTCCTATATTTATTACTATGTTCTAAAACCTCAAATTCCAAACTTTTCACCATGTGATATTACAAACTCTTATTTAAACTACACACCAGTGATTCTAATTTCATCACTCAATTTTGGAAGCCTTCTCCAAGGCCCCTGGTCCAAAAGCATTGTTCTTTTGGGGGTCAGTGCCAGAAAGCACAAAAAGTTCAAAACTCCCTGTTTTCAGGGTTCCAACACCTGGTTATTTATTATCAAATAGACCATTAGGATTCCCTTCCTGGGAAAAACCTGGACATACTTTCCTAATTTTGCTTTCACTAGGGAGGAGAGGAACAGGTCAGTTCCCCACTTTATATTGCAATAGGGTCTGTATGAAGATGGAATATTTTTGTCCATTGTGCTGGTGAAACCCGGGGCCAGCCTATAACCAAATTTCTCAGTCCATGATGAGGATGACTCCTCTTCCCCCGTCCTACCCCTGGTGCCTAAAATCGCCTGCACAGGCACAGATTGACCCAGGGCTCTCATTGTGTACAGGCAGAAGTCAGCATTCAGAAGCAGCAGAATTTTTTTCTAGAGCACCTTTATTCCTCCTGGATTAGTACAGTGTCCTTATCAACAAAATATTTCTTATTAAAGTTCAGAGACACTGCACATCCCTTTTTGTTGGTTGCTTCCCCTCATGTCTCCTTCTGTGTTTTAATAATCTGTGCTATTTTTATTTATCATGAGCAAATAGTCTCAGACTAAATTAAACAAACCACTAGGACCTTAATTTGCCAAGCATTACCAAGGGTTTTTTGTTTAATTAAAAATACTTGAAAGATTCTGACTAAAAAGGCCAGGGAATAGTAGTCAAAGGAAATGCTATCTAAAAAAAGTAATTGCTTATTTCATGTGGGCAGCCAGGTTAAATATCTCAAAGGAACAGCCACGTTTTAAAATTCTGAAATAGCTAAATTACTATTTCTGAAAGGAAGAAGGATTTTTCTGTAATTTGATTCATTAAGATCTAAATACAGAATGCTTGTTGCTTTACCTGAGGTGCAATTACCACACCACCTTTTTTATTTATACAACCTGTTATCTAAGCATGCTTTAAGCCAAAGATATTTCCAGATTTGGGTTTTTTTCTGCAGTTATGATGTTATGGTAATAAAAAATCATATTTAGGGGAGAGTTTGAACATTCTGAAGCTGTAGTGTATTGAGTAGCAAGTAAAAAGGTTCCTATCTAGATCTGCATATCAAATATTTTCTGGGACTTTTACAAAATATTTAAGAATATAATTAGGTGTGTTTATAATGATTTGGTGTCCATGGAACAGGAGTCCAGCTTTGCCCTCTGTATCCCCTCCAATCCATTTCTGCCACAGGCCAGCCTGGCAAGCACAGGACCTCTCAGCAAACATCTCAGGATTGCTTTTCCCAGGATCAGTGGACTGGCCTGGGGACCTTTCTGCTTCTGGTTGTGCATTTTCAAACAGATTTATAACACCATATCTATTTAATGGGAAAGGATAATGGCAGAGAAAGAAAACTACCCCAGGTGGGTCAGGGTAAATTTGAACACTTCATTATTTTAAAGGGCTTTTCCAACCTAAACAATTCTATGATTTATCAGCATGGCCTGTTAGCCTGAAATAAAAGGGTAACACTACCACTGGTGGTGGTAAAAATGTGGAGGCATATTTACTAGGCACAGAGAGCAATGATTCATTTTACCTGCTTTCAGCAGATGGCAACGAGTTTAGGTCACTAAAGGTTGTCTCCAGCACTGATGGATGATGCTCTCAGGTCCACACAGACACACAAAGATCAGCAAAAGGGCCTGCAGGGGAAGCTAAAAAACCAAAAAAAAAATGGAAATAGTACTAAAATATGAAATACAACCAGCCCTGATGACACCCTGGTAGAGCAGGTCTGCACTTTGGACAGAGATCAAGATTCCCATGGATTCCCTTTTCCCCAGGAGCAAATTTGCAGTGCTTCCTCCTCTTCCTCCTCTTCCTCTTGCTTCTCTCTGCTTTGTCCTGCTTCCTCCTGCTTCTTTCCACTTCCTCCTCTTCCTCCTGCAGCCTCCTGCTTCCTTCTTCCTCCTCCTGCTTCTTCATCTTCTTCCTCTTCCTCCCTCCTCCAGGTCCACTCCCCACATCTACTGACCTAGATAAGAGCCAGCCCGTGACTCGGTGTGTATTAAAAAATAGACTGTGTGATTAATGTTTCTTGATTTTTCTTGTTCCTTGTCAGTGCCTTTTGAACAATTACCATATTAATAAATGATCAACATGTCAGTGACGAAAATAGCGTTTGAAGAAATTAGTGCAATGTACTAATCAGAAATCCACTGCACTGGTGCTGAAAAATGATGACCAATATAGGACTTGAACACTTGACCTTTTCCTCCTTCTGGCTTGCTTTAATTGGAAATTTAAGAAAATGCTTTGACCTTTTGATAACATTGCTGAGATTTTTTACAGCTCTGCTTGGAGCACCAGATTTCTTTTAATCTGCAAGAATCCAAAGCTACCCTGAGATTACAGGAAATTAGGGTCTGACCAGCCCTCTTCATCAGACTAATGATACTGAATATGATATTAATAATTATAATGAATGTATGGGAAACCCTTGGATGACAAACAGTATAAAAACTTGTGACAACTTATAGAATGCATATAAACTAGGAAAAAACCCCTAGACCTGGTATCAGGAGGAGCCTGACTTTCAGTTATTTTGGTAGGTTCTCCTCTCAATTCTTTTTTTCTTTTTTTTTTTTCCAGCTGTGAAATTAATCAGCAGGCAAACTTCTTACCTCCATTAACTATTAGCCAGGAATATTGTTTAGGAAGCTGATTTTTTGAGATGTAGCAGCTCTTCATATCCTGGAGAGAAAAGGCCACCAGCATCCTAAAGTGCTGCTCTGATTGGAGTCTGTGAGGGCAGAGGAGCACTCAGAGGGAACTGGGGACTCCTGCTCTGATCTCAGATTGTATTTGGTGTGCAGAGGCATCACTAAGAATCAGACAGAAGGGATCCTAAGGGATCCTCCAATTTACCTTTCTGTCTTCTTCCCTCTAAACTACCTGGCTAATTTTTTGATTCATCTTCTTGGAGCGACTTTCAACAACACAGCTCCTGCCTTCATTTATTTTGTCTGTTTTTATTTTCACCACTTGCCACCCCAGGTGATGGCTTTTGTCCCTCACCTTTGGCATACCATGGAATTGAAGGCTGGGGGAAGTCCCTGATGTCCCCTCAGCTGAGTTCCTTGCACATCAGGCATCCCAAATTAAAGCACCAGTTCACTCTGCAGCTGTGAAACACATCTGGAAGGGAAGAACAAACCATCCCTGAGATCTCTGCAAACCTGAGGGGAAAGATAAAATTCTTTTTGGCAGCTGGACGCTGACTTTTAGGAAACTCATTAAGACGTAGCCCAGCCATTGGTTTTAATTCTCTTAATGTTTCCTTAAATGCTCTTTAGAGCATTTAACCTATTCAATACACTCAAGTACCCTTGTAAAGGAAAAATCCCAAGCCTGTTTTCCTTCAGCACAGCAAGAGAGCCCCAGGTAAGACTGCCCAGAGAGCAGCTCAGAGCTGCTCTGCTCACAAAGTAAGCAAGTCTGTACAGGAGTTCTCAGGAAATATGCAGGCTGGGTAGGTACAGGCAGCCCAGGTAAATAATTCCTGATCAATCTGTGTCCTCACTCCTGAACACTCCCCTTGACATTTCAGTGTTTATCAGTGGGCCTGATGGGTTGCAGTCTGTATTTCTAACCTGATCTTATTAAGCAGAAGTGCTTAACATCAGCAATAATTTACAAGATAGATAGGAAGGCAGGCAGTGGTGACAAGACTTTCTGAGCAAGTGCAATTTTAAACCCAGCAAAGGTTTCAGCTGGAGAAAAATGTACCACAGCTCCAAGCTGAGGCAGACTTGGGTGTCATTTCAGGTCAATATCACATTTTTTTTCAGCAGTCAGATGCAATATTTAATTTATCTTGGGAAACTTGGGCTTGTACTTGGTGGTGATTTTTTTTTAGACAGTACAGCATTATTCCCATTGTAAGCATAAGGTTGGCTTTTGCACACAGACAAAATAACACGGCCTTGTATACATCCAATAAGTACAAATAAATCTAATTTGAAGTCTGAATTAATACTATGCAAAAGTGAAACTTTTTTGTTTAAATTAATAGTCTTATATCCAAAAAATGCAACTCAGAATTAATGTCTCCACACTCAGCTGCATGTTTAACATAACATGATAAAAGTTCTTGCTGCACTTTATCCTTGAAAACACCAAATTTTTATGCAAAGATAAGTTTGCTTTTTTCCTGACCTGTTGAGTAAGAGTATGAAGTAAGATATTGTTACAGAATCTTTGATGAATAATAGGCTAAAAAAAAAAGTTAGCACCATCTATGATACTGTCTGCAGAGATGGCAATTAGGAGAAAAAGCCACCAAAAGCAGAGTTTTTTTAAAAGGGAAGAAATCCAGCTTTCAAAGAAGTACATTAAAAAAACACCCTCTGCTTTTTTATACTTAATCATTATATTATATTATAATTTATATTATATAATAACTTAAAGCTTTTAGTATTTTTATATAGTGGCTGTTATATGCTTTCAAAAATCAAGCAACTATTATAAGATATAATTTTACAGCTGAGGTGTCCATCTAAAGATGAAATAAAATAAACCCCACACTCATTTGCATGCAGAGATTTGTTCATCTGTGAATCCCCTACACTCCTCTAGTAAAACCAATGTGGCTCCTTGCAGATACCAGCAAAGAAAACAATTTGAAAGGCCAGGATTTGGAATTTTACAACATTATCATGCAGATTTTTTTCCTCAGCTGATTAACATTGAGTAAAACCATTCCCTGATTTGAAAGGACACTCTGCTCCCATTATTATCTCTTCCTGCAGGTGGCCAGGCCATTGCTCTCCCCACAATGAGATGGGGTTTTGCTTTCTCCTCTGTGCTATCACCTCACTGCAGATGCAACCTGACAATAAACGGATCCAGGGTGCTCTGAGTCCTTGTTTCTGCTTTGCATTTAGGAAAACTAAACAAAAAATCCCTGTCCTGTGAAGCCCTCAAGGCTGGCAGGCAAGCTGAGTATGAAATTTGTTGCTTCCCAGCAGTGGTGCTGTCCAGTGATGGATGAGGATTGCTGCCTGTCAGCTTTTCTCTGCAGCTCATTTCTTAAAAATCATCCCTGTGCTGCAAGAGGGAAGTGGTTTTAATTACCAAATAAAAAACAAAAGCCTATGTTGTCTGGAAAATGTATTGGCAATCCTGCTTTGGTTCTATTTCACCTGGGAAAAAAAATAAAACCACCCCAATTCTGAGAGTGGGGGAAAGCTGAGCAGGAACTACCCTGTGTTAGTAAGATCATCACTTTTCTTCCCTCTTGTGCTTTACTGAAGCACTTAGAAACTAAAGTTTTTCTGGAAGCACAAAAGAGTTTCACTGACAAGTATAATCAAGCAATTTTCAGTATAAAACTCTTCATCTATTTCTGTTTAGCTTAAGAGGAGAAAAACATAATCTGAACCTTTTTTGAACCGTTTCCATACCCTTAAGGTATTTTGGGGTAAGTTTGGTGTCATCATTGATTAAAAAATTAAAATTAATCAAAGTATTTGCCACACACTTGAATAGTTATTGGGAAGCTAAAAGCGAGGATGAGTCTCCAAATGTCCATTTCTTCTGGGCAGACATCAGTGAAACATCCCCACTGCTGGAATGGGGCAAAGAGCAAAGTCATGGGATCACAGAATCCTGGAAAGCCTTGGGTTAGAGGGCACCTTAAGGATCCTTCCCTTCCAGCCCTCCTGCCATGCACAGGATTCCACCCACCAGCTCAGGCTGCTCAGGGCTCCATCCAGCCCAGCCGGAGCTCATGGAGCCACGTGGAGCAAGATGCTGCTCCCAGATTTTGGGAGTCTTTCCCTTCTCCACAAAATGCAGCACATTCTTCAACCAGAAAAATTCAGAGCACGGCACTTTTGCTTGCCAAAGTAGATTTCAAAGTGATTGTGAAGCCTCCAGCAAAGGTGGGGAAAACAGTAAGTGTAAAATAATGAGAATAGGTTAGTGAAGTCCAGGAAATGGAACACCTAAAAGATTTATTTTGCATGAGAAACAAAAGGCAAACAGAACATGGTGCATTTTGACTTTAGGAAACCCCTGAATAAATTGCTAATGGCAAAGTTCCTCAGAATATTGGTAGCTTTCTTAATCAAAGGGATTATTTGTGAAGGAGTGCTTTAGAATGGCAGAGATTTTTGGTTTTACACCCTTAGGCAGATGCTTGTCTTTTATCTGTGTTTGCTGCTGCTCTTGCCTAAAGAGGCTGCCTGGAACAGAGGCTGGGCAGAATTAAAAGAATAAAGTAGGGATTTATTAAAAGGCCTTTAAAGGATTCACCTTGGGCAGTGCAAGAGCCCAAGATGGACAATGGATCATGAGTTTCACATTTTTACAAGTTTGGGTCCATTTCCATATTGGAGTTAATTGTCCAATTCCAGCTCCAGGTTCTGCAGTCTCACCCTCCCAGATTCTCTCCTCAATTTGCTGCTGTTTGCAATTTTTGGGGTTGAAGCTGCAGCATGTCCTTGGTTCTGGGGCTGGAAAAGGATTGTTCTGTGTGACTGATCTGGGAGGAGAACTTGCAACACTTCGTGTGAAGTTCAGAGTTATATACTAATGCAGTAAAGAAACTGGAAAATATGAAAGCTGAAACTTGATGTTGGATCCCAGAAACCTGGGTTTTCTGAGTTTTCTCTGCTTTCTGGCACTGACCCACAAATTTGAGTGATGGGGTTCAAATCACGGGTGTGTAGTTAAATAGAAGTGTGTGCTTTCACATGGTGAAGAGTTTTAAATTTAAGGTTTTATAATATAGTAATAGGTATGGGACAAGATGGAGGATTTTGGGTGGTGTCTCTTTTGGTGCTCACCTTCCTTCTTCTTCATGGTTTCAGGCAGCAGTTTCTGGTTGGGCAGTGCTGCACTGAGGGTCACAGGAATTTGATTATTGGGTCACAAGTATAAATAATATAGGTGTTATTTCTCCACTGGACTGTTTAGCCTTAAGAGACCTTGCAGCAGCTGGATTCAGCTCCATTTTCCTCACTCCTAGCAGGTAGCTGGAAGTGTTGCTGAACTTTCTGTACTTTAGATAAGATTTAATAAACAACCGAGCCTGAACACAAGAAAATCATTTTCCTCTGTGTGTTTTTTAATCCTGGCTCTGAGTGAAGGCAGAAGAGAACTTTCAGACAAACCACTAATGAAGTGGTGCAGAACACCCCCACCATTACAACTTAAGGCATCTCTGACAATTTGCTGCTGAGTGGGGTCGTGCTGTGCTTGGCTGAGGCACCTCATGGAACATTTTCCAGACCAAAGTGTGCCCTCAGCTCTTTCTTCTCATCTCTTCCCCACCTCTTCACTTTACCCCATCATCTCTGCTCCCCTTGTGTGTCACCTCTTCTCCCAGCACTGAAAACCAGTGGGGAATGACAGACACCCTCCTTTACTCTCCATCCTCCCTGGTGTGTGCATTATTTCTGGACCTCACTGGACAGCCTTGAATATGTGGATTTAGGCTGTCCCTGCTCCCTCTGTGACTGATGAGCTTCCATTAGACGTGCAATCTCTGCTTTCATTACCAAACATCTTTCACACCAGCACATCTGGAGTGATTTCATGTCTTGACTGTGTGCTTTTCATGATTATACTCTTGCCTTGTGAAAAGCTCCATCAGAACCTTGATTTTCTTTCTCTTTTTTTTTTTTTTTCCAAACCAGCTCAAGACCTTCACTGGGTTTTTGTTAGCCATGAACCCATCTTGAGATGGTGCTCAGATAGAAACTTTGACTTCCTTTTAGACTCAGGAGTCCACATTTTTAACTAGTAGAATATAAAATACCTCAATTGCAGCCGAAGGAAGAAACCTCAATGCAGGCAGAGTTTTTAAAAACTGGATTCAAAAGCACTTTTTTACAGGTAATTCAGTACTCCCTGTCCTCCCTGATTTCAGCTGCTGGAGGAAGATTGCTTCTAATTAGGAGCTGACTCCAGACCTGAACACCTTATTTTTAACCTGTTCCCAAAGCAGGTGGTGCAGAGCATGGAGTGCCAGGTTGGAACAGCCTGCACTCAGCTCAGTCCCCAGCAGCTCACCAGGAGGGTGATAAATCCAAACACGAGGGTCACAGGAAAGATCCAGACTGGGGAGGGGAGATGCTGCATCTCAAGAAAACGCTGAGATCTCTGGGGTTGTGCTGTATTTCTCACTGAGATCCTGTGCAGATCTTGGTGTCCTCATGGTGTCCTTTCCCTTTGACACGGGGCTGAAAGACCTGAGGCACTGAATAAAACACACAGCAAAGTCATTTTAAGGAGCAGATTATTACTGGAAAATGTGATTTCAGAGGGACAGGCATGTGTTGTGAATTCAGTTCTGGTGTAGACAACACCTTCTGCAAAGGATGAAAATGGAAATATCCTTTTCAGGCTGAAATAATTCCAGTTTTAATCTTAAATAAATTTATCTGGAAAAAAAAAGAAAAAACAAAAAACAACTCAACCACGGTTAAAACAAAGAAAAGCACCATGTTTTTGCTCTGATTTTTGCCATATAACAGTCCCCATCTTTCAGAGCAGGGCAAGGAACAATTGACATTTCTCATTTATGAGGCGACTGAAGTAGGTGTGCCTACAGATTTTTGCATTTACCACTGGCAGTCTCACTATAGAAATTCTCTAATCCACTTCAAGCACATAATTACTGCGGGGAGCCAGCTGAGCTGGAAATGGAAAAGCCCATGGTATGGAGAGCCTGCTGAGCTGACATTGCACACCCAGCACAGGGAGCCTGTGGCCACATCTGCATCAGCCAAGGAGCAGCACAGCTGCTGCTCAGACACAAAAAGGATTTCAAGGCTGCCTTAAACAATGTCAGCTTTTAAATTCTGTGTTTATTCATCCCTGCTTGTAAAGTCTGTGCTGGGATATGGGTGAACCCTGGCAAGGAAAGTCTGGATAGTGGAATGTGGCAGTGTTAAATTAAACTATCAGTAGTCATTTTATTCTTGTTAAATTAAACTATCAGTAGTCATTTTATTCTTGGTAAATTTCCTGCTCTTCTGTGATCATTAGGAATGACTTTGGGAGATGGGTTTTCCAAACTTTTTTTCTCTCAGGACTTTTCACACAATCAAAAAAAAACCCCACCAAACAAACCACCAGTGAATTTTTTTTTTAAATCCTTTTTTTGTTTTGTTTTCCTAAGCATTTCCTTGTATTACTGCTCCAAAACAGCTCCTTTTCTGTTTTCTATATCTTCATAAATGCATGTGCTATCCATTGGCAAAGATCCAATGTTAACCTATGGAAGAAACTGGATCATAAATTTCTATCACTGTAAATCCTCCCAGTCCCTGCTGGTACTCAGGTAACTCCCTTGGAGGTCAGATGAGGTTCTCCTGTGTCTAATATCCTGCCCTGACAGATTTTCTCCACCATCCAGAGCCTCCTTCACTCCCAGCTCAGCTGAGTCACTTCACACAGTCCCTGCATAAAACTGGTAAAGGAAGATGAATGTGAGCTGGGACAGGAGCAGGAATAGGAAGCTTGATTTATGGCAGAAGTCTAAAAAAGCTTCCCTTTAAGTATAACAAAGTTATTTTTGCAAGGGAAGCCAGCTCCTCACTCTGAGCATAGCCAGGCAGGATTAAAGCAGGACAAAAGCAAAGGACCAGCACCTGAACACCAGGGCACAAGGACAGGTAGGAAATTCCATGTTCCATTCCTGAAGGGCTGCAAAGCTGCTGATGTTTTACTCCAGCCTTGCCAGGAGGGAGCATGAGCTGGGCAGGCAAAGGGGCAGCCTGGCACACAGCCTGATGGTGTTGGAGTTTTCTTCTTCTGCAGCTCCCTCCTGACAGAACCCACACTGCTGAGGGGCACTGGCTGCAGCCTGGAGCCAGGATTTGGAGGGTTAGTCAGGATTTTTTCATTTATAAGTCCAGAGAGGTGAAGTTTAGAAGTGCTGGTGATAAACACATTGAACCTTCCAGCTGCAGATTTTTGTTAGACAAGAGGGAAGAGACAGGGATCAGAGGGATCATAATCAAGGGAACTCTGCAGTGAGAGGAGAGATGCTGTCATATCCCGTTTACTTCTACATGCCTGCTCCTGTTAATATGTTTTATTGCCTTCACTGATCAAAATTACCCTGACGGGGGCTGGAGTAGACAAACCCTCAGCCAGACCTCATCTGTGTGTACTGCTACAGCCATGCCTGTGTGCCACAGTGGTGTCTGCACAGAACAGTCTTTTATCAGAGAATTTTGGGAAATTCTAATTAGCTTTCCTATGTTATTTCAGTGAAAAAGCAAACGGAGTGTATCCAGAGGAGGAGCAGCAATATCCAGGGGGTCCTTGCACAGGCTCCCAGCCAGGTGTGTGGAATTGTTGTGGGTTCTTCCAGAATTCTGAAAGTGAGAAATCTCAGCCAACCAAATCATATTCCAATGACCCCTGCTAGGCTACAGACAAGCCTGTCCCAGCCTAGTGGAGTCATCTTTTTTTAAATCAGATCCTCTATACCACATTGCACATGAGCTTAAACTCCAGGTCCTGGCAAATAAAGTGCCTCCCTTGTTGTCTGTGGACATGAACATCTGCCAGTAAACTCCAGCCTTCCTGATCCACAGGCCTGAACTAATATTTGAGTCCTCTTTGGTGAATAAATCTCTTCTTCTGGAGGGAGAGGGCTCTTTTGTCAGGTTAATTAAATCCAGCAGTGCTGCCGAGGTTGCAGCTGTTAGAAATTACGAAAAGAAGCAGACTTGTGTAAGCCTAGGGATCAGTGGAGTATTTTATGGCTTATACAAAGATTTGTAAGCAAGGAAAGAAAGAAAAAATTCAAAGCAGGGGGGCCAAAATGTCTAAATCAAAGAACTTTTTCTGGCTGAATTTTTCTAGCATCTTGGATGTCAACCTGATGGATGCTCCTCTCCCCAGCAAAGTTGTACCGAATATAATGGAATAACTTACACTACTGAAGAGGAAGCTGAGAAAAATTAACAGGAAACCACTTGAAAATTCACAGTCTCTTTGCTGAGATGATCCTTAATGTACTTAATAATACTAATGTTAAGTAGCAAAATCCTTTGCTGTCCTGAGGCCAAAGCTGCTTTAATAAAGGAGAGGGAAGAGGCAGAAGATGTTGAACCATGTCTCTCCTTCCAGTCTATCTAATTAACATTGAATATTAACTAAAATGTCAAGTAATCATCTCCAGTTAGTGATATGGAAATGAGTATGCCTCAGCTAGAGAAAATTCATTGGCATTCTTTAATATATTCATACCAATGCTCAAGTGACTCCATGTTTTCAAGCTTCTTTCTTTCCTCTCTTTTTCTATTCATATTGACAAAACTCCATTCCTGAACATCAGGTCTGGGTTCACCATTATAATAATAGCTCTAATCCTAATAATCCTATGTTAGTGTTCAGTATTTTTTAAAGAAGTTCTCTTATTCTCATTGAGCTTATTCTTTTGGCAAATATATTAATTATTTGGTATTTAAAAGGTCATCTTGAGCAGTATTTTGAAAATCTATCTCATTGGTCTCAACCCAAAATCTCACATTACAGATGTTCTAAATTTTGAGTTGCATCCAAACATTCTTGTCATAAATAATATTTATATTGTTTTGTGAGGCATGGAGACCAACTCCTTCAAAATGCTTCTTAGATTTTGGCTTCTATGATATGTGAAAAAGTGTCAATATTTTATTTGCAGTTAGTTAGATTTGTACTTAATTTTCCTGCTCTCTGAGAAACAGTTGGATTTAATTCACAAAGTTCCACTGATTGCACAAACACTCAGAACTAACCTACCATGAGTTACTGTTTAGGATTGTGGAGCTGAAGCTGGACCTCCCTCACAATACCCAGGGCCTATTTCTACATCTTAACTGCCAAATCCTATTCAAAGTTGTCACTTCAACGTAATTGGGCCATTTTGGAGGCAGTGTGGTGTAAAAACCTTTCAGCTTTCTTTGGAGACTGTGGGTTTATTAACCTGAGATGAATTCCTAACCTCCACATTCACCCATCCTTTAGTGCCCATGTCCACAGACAAGGAATTTGCAAGTCTGCTCAGTTTTGATGTGAATTGCAAATTCTCAGAAATGCTTGAAGGAAGAAAGCTCTTCCAGAGAATATTTGTGTTATCTCTTTTCTCCAGGTGTCTGGTTTTTAATGTTTGCAGAAGAAACATGAATACCATTTTGTAAGAAAAGTCTTAATGTCTATATTTGTTGTCAATGGCTTTTATGTCCACTTGTTCCTAGAGCCTTTAGGGAGGATGTTGCAAGGGCAAGCACTGGAAATCCCACAGAATGGCAAAATGATGAAAGTGAGATGAGTATGGGGCTGCCTTCATGGTTTTTATCGTGGAATTTCAGAGCAAAAAGCAAAGAGGGAGGCAGCTGCACTTACAACAGGGCAAAGAGAGAGATGTCAAGCATGAAAAATCCAAGCTCCCTTTGAGCTGAATGTAGGAAAATAATAGAAAAGATAAGTGAAACCTTTAAAAATCATAGGCATAGAAACGTGTTCTCCAAATAGGAATGATTTAATCAGAGTCCTGTGGAAATTCTACAAGACTCCCAGGCAGAAACTTTCCACAGCAGTTTCGTACAAGGTGCAGGTGTGGAAATGTTTTATTGTCCTGCCTTACCAACCCTTTCTGCCTTCAGAACCACGGGCTAATGGACTGTTAAGTCTCAGTTCCACATAGGGCAAAAAGAGAGATGTAAATACAAATAGGTGGGAATTCAGACAGCTGGAAATCATCTGCATCCTTGGCCATAGCATCTCCAGCCCTGTACTGCATTTTCAGCATAGATATAGCAGTTCCAGGGCAGAAGTCAACCCGGGGTAGATCTTTCAGAAAGATCAGCAATAAATGCCCAGCTATAGCTCAGAAAAAGCTCTTGGCACTGCAGAATTTCAGGAGTGCCTTTGACCAAGCCAAGCTCCTTCAGCTGGGGGTGTGTGTGTGTGTTGCCAGCAGACTCCTGAAAAAGTTTTGAGTGACTTTAGTTTCGTCATCAAGAGCTCAGTTCTGAGACCTTTTACAAGATGAGCCCTTGAAAGACCATTAAATTAACTTTCTGCCTGGATGCAAGGATTACACACTACGGGAAATGTTTGCTGCAATTTCTTTTTGTGGCATAAAAATTGATGAATTTTCAGAAGTCATTATCTTCATCAAACCCAACCTGTTCTCATTAGACGTGCTCCAAGAAGAGTTGATGTTCATTTGTTTTTGGTGCCATCTGCTTTTACTGCTGCAAACAGACATTTGTGGGAAATTGAATATGGTAATTCTCTTTTTTCACCCCTTGTGTAACAAAAACTTATTTTGAAATGCCTCTGTCTGAAAAGCAGACCTAAATAAAGGAGAAAACACAAATGCAAGAAAAAGTTATTTAGCTTTCACTGCTACCAGCTACCCTAAAGTTTGAACTAGCTTTGCATTTTATTTCCCAAATATCTTGTAGCAGTCAAAAGTCCATGAAAAAAGTCAAAGTACACATTTTATTACTGTTAGAGTTTCTACTGCCAGTGTCCACTGTCACCTCACCTCTTTCAACAGATCAGGATCAAATGGGCTTTAAGAGAATGCAATTTAAGGATGAAACTCTTCTTGACTGCTTCCACCTGAATACATATTCAACCTGTAGGAGCCCAACATCAAAGATTTTATTGCAACCTTTCTTTTGGGTTATTAAATGGGGAATTAAAAAAAACCCCAAACAATCTGTATTTTCCTTTTTTTTTTTAAAGTTTCATAGTGGAGTGGCACAGTGCATTCAGTATGGCTGAACTGTATCAACTTCTTGTAGTAAAGGTGATCATTTAACACTTAAATATTCTCATTTTCCTCCTCTGAGTAGGTTTTGTGCTGTTTACACAAATGAGAGTGAGTTCTTTTGAATTCTCATGGCTGGGCTCTTTCCCATGGTTTTTGTCATCATTTTTGTTCCTGTGCCAAGGAGAAAACTGAACAAGGGCAAAATGTCATTGACTTAATATACTGTGGTGTCAAAAGTTATGATCAATAATAAAAAGGAAGTAAGGCAGACTGTTTATTCTGGAAACAGGATCTATATTTTAATGGGAAAGGTTAATAATAAATACTCATAATAAATAAAAGATAAAAATAAATAAAAGTGCAAATTAAATACTATCTATGAAAGCCTAAATAGGACTGTCTTGCTGTCTGTGACATGACAAAATGATTATATCTGAAAATTCACTTTGTTTTCAAACAGGACTCAGCTGGGAGACACCATTTTGAGCTCAAAGAGACTTTAGTTGAGCAATTCCACAACCTCCCAAAATATTATCCTTCTGTGAACTTTATCTGATAGCAAACATTTAAATGTAGCTCAAACCCTGCTGACTACAGAAAGAAATTAACATGAAACATAAAATATTTTTATGATAACATATTTTTTTCCCTCCTTATAACAGAATCATAGAATCATTATTTGGAAAGATGAAATTATATAAAATTGTGCCAAACATGAGGGTCTTTCCTTGTTCAAAGAGCCATAGTAGCTTCCCTACATTAATGAATTCCTTTGAGGAATTTACTTTTATGTCTCATAATAAAAGCAGTCATCTAAATCTTTGGCTTTGGGGTTTTCTTTTTAATCATCACAGCAATATCAAATCATTGCTTTATCTATCCCACAGAGTGTCCATTTTATGGATTTGTATAACAAGAATCTCTCCACATGCCAATTCTTTTACTGAGCCTACAATAATATATCAGGGTGCCCATGTTCTCTTGATGTTGGGCTTTATAAACATAAACCCAAATGATTGAATATTCTGGAGTCATTCAAAGTTGAATATCTGCCACTGAGAGAAGAAATGTAAAGCCATAAAGCTGGAATCTTTCAGCTGAATAACATCCCTTAATAAAATGCCAAAATGCCTCCTTCTGGCTCAGGGTATGGAGGTTCCCAATGGTCCTCCTTTCAGCCACTGACATTTTTCATGAAATTCACAGCTAATTATTACCAATCATAAGGTTGTGTCCAGGTTTTAGGCTGCCTCACAGGGAGGAGAAGCTGAATGGGCAGCTAAAGAACATCTCATATTAGTATTGATTATTGATTATGTACTGTGCTAAACCCTAGGGGATCAGGATATATTGGACTGATCTCAAAAGCCAACAGGCTGGATGAGTTCCACAGCTGCAAAACACACATGGAACATTCACTGCCTACTTTTTCTAATCTGCTGTCACTCCATTATTACATATTTGGATAAGTAGATGCTGTCTTCATGCAGCAAAAATCAAACTACTTGCAAGGCAGCAAGGTGGATGTTCTGAAAGGCAGGCTCTGATTCTCTCAAGCAGCTCTTGAACTCAGTGCACAAATTGGTCTGTGACACTGTATGAGGGAAGTAGAATAGATGAAGTATGGAAATATGGGATTAAGTCCCTGCATCAAACCACCTCCTCCAGGAAATGCCCAGTTTTTTCCTTACTCTCTGCATTGAAATGTTTTCTACCCTCTATTTTGTCTATTTGAGAAAACCAGTTCACTCTGGGCAGTTCTGCAGCAAATGATAATATCACAACTTTATAATTAATGAAATGCTCTGGACTTTGCTTCAGCATCACCAACAGGGAGGAAGAAAGACAATGACAATCCCCCAGCACCTGCCCAAAGGAAAACAGCCCAACAACCACCACAGCCACAACCATCTGCTCTTGGAGCTGTTCCATGGACACGTTTGTGCTGCTGTGCTTGTGAGCAGCCCCTGGAAGGGCTCAGGGCAGCAAGGAGAGCCCAGCAGGAGCTCCTGGAGCTGTGCTGGACACAAGGGACTGGCAGCTGATGTGGCTTGTGCAGGCTGCAAACAGAAATGTTAATTATGGCTTGGCCAGGCACCGGGGCTGCCACAAGCCAAGGGAGGCTTTTGGCTCACACCCCTGATTTGAATTTGGCACTGAAGGATTTTAACCAGCTCTCTCTGCTGGAGTTTGCAAGGAGGGTTTGGTGATTTTTTTTTTTTTCTATTTGTTTTCCCTGCCCTCTTTCATGCCTCGCGTTTTCCTTTTGTCTCCACATTAATTTAACTGCTGCCAGATTCCTGCATCAGCAGTGTTTTTAATCTTCTCAGAAGTGATGCATAATTTGTGAGACTTTGCAAAAAACCACAATATTTTTAATAACTTCTGTTGAATGCAGAGGCCAACGCTTCTATAATTTAGCATACTGTGTAATAAAACATTACAATGAAAATTCCTTGGCAGAAAAATGTAAGAACCTAGTGAGGAATCCACCAGTGAGATTGACTGTCTCTAACATGTCTTGGTAGTTTTGTTTTCAGGCTAGATTTTTTATTCAGGGGTGAGTGGCACCTGAGGAAATCAGGGTTCAAATTAAAAATAAATGCAGTCTGATTTCCTAGGAAAAAAATACCAAGGAGGTTTTGGGCTCAGACCATACAGGCATTCATTTACCAACTGTTTACTGTTCAGCTCCACTTCCATCTCTCTGCATCGATTTTCTTTCAAAATTACATCCCCCTCACCATTGACAAGTCAATTCCAAACAGCAAATTCTCCTTTCCAAGTGTTCAGTCTATGTTGCTCTTGGGCTTCAGAAATGCCTGGTCTGGTTTAACATGAGGAGCTCAGGGTTTGTCCCTGACAGAGCTCTCTCATTTGCTGATTACCTGGGATGTTTTCTCAACCACCAAGAGAAGAATTAACTCCCCATTCTGACAAGTGTGATGAAATAAATGTGGGCTGGAATTAAATGAGTTAGCTCTCAGCTTTCCCATTTCAAGGTCAATTATGAAAATACAGTTTTTCCTGTGCTGCCAACAGCAGTGTAAATCCCTCCAAATTTTTTAGGGGAGTTTTTCTTCACTTTCAGGCCCAAACAAAATGTTAAAAAAAAAAGGAAGAAAGTAGTTTATGTCAGGCGTCAAATTTTTTAATACTTCCTTTTTTTCTTGAGACCTCTCAAAAACCTGGACTATTGAAATAATTATATCCAAAATTTTGATGTGGACCATGTTTTGTCTTTGAATTGCTTCTATTTAAATAAAATTGTTGTCAAACAAGTGATGTGTTTGTGGGGATCGTTTTTTACTCCTCAGTTTTTCAAATATATGTTGCTTCAGGTCATGGTTCTACTGGATATGAGAGAAATGCAACAGCTGCACTGGGTTTTGAGACAAACATTTAACTTCAGCAGTGCTTAGATGTGGAATTGTTTCATTTTCTTGATCTACAATTCCTGTTTGAAATCTCCGGGCTCAGCTCAGGGTGGAGCCACACCTGAGCCACCAGGTCTGAAACACCTGTGGGTTGCTGAATAATTCACTGCCACCCCAGCACACCTGGTTTTGGGACACAGATCTCCTAAACCCAACTTCTCACTGCTTTTCTTTTCCAGATGGAAAGAATTCATTATCCCTGCCAGTGGAAGAGTTTTCTGGTGGCAATCTGGGGCTGTGTGAAATGTCTGCAAAGACAAATGTCACCTCGGGGATGCTGGAGCAACGTGGCTTCCACAGGAGCACCTGCCAAAGGTTTATCTCTGCAGGAAGCCAGACAGGACAGCCCTGAATGTATTCCTTAGGCATCTGTATTTATTTCAGAGGGAATGGGAATTCAGTGGCTTCAAACTCCAAAAGATCAGAAGGGGTTGCACTGGTGCAATCAGTGTTAATTTGTCACTGCTCTAAGAATAAATGAGTGATGATGAGAAGATGTTTAATTCCTTGCCTCCTGAAAGCCAGGGGAAAATGAAGCACAGTGTTTTCTTGAATTTGACACAAGGACTAAAGAGATCCATTTGACTCAAAAGAAACAAAATGGTACAGGTCTGGAGGTACCTGCTGAGGGCAAAAGCAGGAACAAAGAGATATGAAGGAATTGCTGACGTGGTTTAAGATCTGCTGGTGAGGTGGCTGATGGAGACCAGTCTGCCAGAGAACCAGAGAACTTCATCAGGGGAAAAACCTGAATATTCTGAAATTGTTGTGAGAAGCAGTAACAAAACCAGCATTAACAACAGAAGTGTGCTGCCAGCAGGGGACTTCCATCTCAGACAGGCTACAAAGGAGATGGGAAACAAATAAATATGATGGCAACACAATCCTTTCAAAAGACATTTTTTCCTCCAATTAATCTTTTTCAAACTACCACTGATACAAAAATACCTGTTTATGGTGGAAGTGAGAGGCAGCTCTTTTAGCCCAGAACCACAGCTTGCAGCAATGTTTGCCTCTGATAGAGCAGGGAAATTGCATGGAAAGCTGAGAAAACTGCTGGAAACTATTCTGGCAGAGAAGAGGGAAAGTGGATATTTCAAAACATCTATTCCTTCTGCTGGGTTCCAAGGGAATCACAGACCCTTAATGAGCTGCAGGGACTTCATGAATATGTGCTAAGTACTCCGGGTATTCAGAGATGCGGCAGAGCTGCTGACATGAAATGTCACGGGGAGCTGTGTGCCTTTCCTCTGCAGCCCTGAGGGTTTATTGCACACAGAGGTGTGGGTTGGAGCTCTCTGTGAGGAGTTGCAGCGTGCTCAGGCACAAAACCACATCCTGGAAAAATCAACATTCACACAGGCAGAGAGTCCGAGGAAAAATGGATCAGATAGCAGTGGCTGGGGGGAGATATTTGGATATTTGTTGAACACAAAAGCCTGATGGAAATGCTGCCTGTGCCCTGGAGGAGCAGCCATCCATGGGTTAAGCACATGACATGGACATGGGACTACCAGACAGTGATTGATTTTTTTTTTTTTTTTAATGGAGGTGAAAAATTTGACTATTTAGTGACTATAAAATTTAGTGGAAGACCTTCTGGAAAATCCACCTGGAGGTTAATTCCAGTTGATCCCTGACTTGTTTCTTTCTAGAGAGGTGCACTGAGCAGCACATTTCCATCAGTAAACATCTGCCAGTGGCAGTGTGCCATTAAATAGCCACTAAGGCTGTTGTAAGACCACTACACATTTACACTTGGACTACAAACATTTACCAAATTAAACCTTGTCTCAGTATCAAGTGAACCTGTGGTGACCCACGTAAAGCTTTGCTAGAATTTTTAAATTCTCTTTTTCTCTTGACACATGCACAGGGAGTGTGAGTGTTCCCTGCTGCAGCCAGAGCAGAATTTCAGCCTGGGCACCCAAACCCCCAGGGCAGAGGCACATTTGTGATGTGGAGTGCAGGGAACAGCTGCTCCAAAAATTGGGCCAATGGGAACCCACCTGTGCCAAAGAGCACCTGGAGCTCTTCAGGAACACGGCTCACACAGGAGAAGTTCTTAGCTATATTTATTTTCCTGTTTTATGCTTTTTTGGTGTGGTTTTTGTGTGTGGAGGGGGCTTTTCGTGCATATGTTTTATTTCCTTTAATTAGAACATTTTAGATCTGGGTCACTTTTATCTTATTTTTAATTATGTTCTTTTGAATGGGCTTAGTACTGTTGCTTATTTTGAAACCAGCACGGTAGTTCACCCTCCTGTTTCCTGGGAGGCTGTGTCAAACAATACAACTTTGAAGCAGCAGTAGAAAAATGTAAGTTCATTTTAATTCCATATATGCATGATCTGAAAGCAACAGGCAAGGGATTTGTCTTTCTACTGAGCTCTGCATGTGTGAAAAAATAACTTTTATTTTGTATGTTAAGAAAGAAAAACAAATCTCAGTGGTTTTAATGCTGTGTATGTTGATGCCAGCTTAAGAACACTCCCTTCTTTTATAGAATCTTGTGAATTTTCTGGGGGCAAGAAAAGTTCTGTTGGGGCAAAGGGAATTAAGTTTTATAAGCTGGTTATTAATTTTTAAATGTTATACTTGTGAGTTGTGTAAGAACCAAACAGAAAAAAAAGAAATATTTTTTTTCCTTCTTCCTTTCTTTTGCTGTATATTTCCTTTCTGTGAAGAAATAAGCACACTCTGCTTTTCCCCAACAGTTCTATCCCTCATGCCCCTTTCCTCTATTTTCTTCAAATCAAGAAATTCTGCTTTATCCTTAAAGTTTTGGGTTGCTTGTTAGATCAGACTGAGCAACCAACTCAGCAGATGCTGAACATGGTGGAGTTTGATAAGATCAGAAGCTGTGGGGAAAACCAGGGAAAAACTAAAATGAAAACATGAGCTTCCTCAATGAGGAATGAAGCTCTTCTAAGAATCCTGAGGAATTGAAAGCAAAGGCAGATTTAATTTTCTGCTTGGAAAACCAACCCTAATTAAGCATAATTTGAAATTATCTTCATTTATCTGCATATTTTTTCCTTGGAGCAAATTTAATATGTGGTTACAGATGCTTCACACCTCCAGGGTTTCAAAGGTTTGGGTAAACTGAACCTTAACTTTTTTGCTTGTGTGTGGATGTTTCAAGTTCTGGAGGTGCAGTAACTGTGTAACTGTTACTCTTTAATGTGTGCTTAAATTCTTAGTTTGTGCTGAGCACAGTGAGGATGTTTGTCACTTGTGAGCTCAAGTGGGTGACAGATTTGTCTGAGATTAAATAGAACCAGGAAATACTCTGCTTGGTTTTTTGGGGTGGGGTTTTGTGGGTTTATTTCTATGGGTTTTTACCCCTTAACTTGTTTTCTGCAACTCCTTTGCCATTGCACTCAGTGTTTCCAGTCAAAGAATGTTTCCTCTGGATATATCAGGTTATTTTTGCATCACACCAGTTCGTGCAATAAAACTTATCTCATTTTCCTACAACCTGCTTGTTTGAGTGTTCAGAGGATATCTGAAGAGGGAAATAACAATAAAAAAGTTGCTGCCTCCTGTCTTTAACATACACCTTCAGGTGCTACCAGGAAACCCAGTCTCCTCTTGCTTTACTCTTGATAAGGCTGTTTGAATAGAAATGAATGCAATTAGCTCCAGATTTCAAAATATCAACATGTGAAAGTGTTTGTGTACCCTCCAAATGAGTGCTGCTGAAGAACACAGGCATTAGAGGATGCTGAGATAATTTCCACTCACTAGGCAAAGGAAAATGTTCAGGGACAGAAAATAAATGAAAACTAGGTCTATAAAATTGTCCTGAATGAGGGGAATCTTAAAGTAAAATAAAACCATTATACTGAAATAGAAACAATCCAGCTTAATGGGGGGCAGCACTATTTGATTAACAAACAGGTCAAGCCCGGGGTGTGTTTCCCTGGAGTGCAGGTGAAGCCATGGAGACACTGGGCAGGTTCAAAGCACTGCTCTGCACACTTGGGTGGGAATGTGTGGCTTTAGAGCTGCTCTTGGTTTGCCTGTGAAGAATAATTCTGTGTCTGAACGGTGCCATGGCACAGATCCCAACCTCCTGCACGGCCCCTGAGCCTTCAGCCTGGTCAGAAAGCAGCACAATAATTGTTTCCATTTGCTTTGTATTTTCTTCCTTTTGTTTCCCCACCCTTTCTGGACCTTTTTTTCCCTAGGATTTTCAAAACGGACCCCTTGATTTCACACCCTATTGGATGCTCCAAGCTCTTCAGTGTGTCTTTTACCTCACATGAAGCTCTAGTTTCAGGGGTTTGCACAGAAATTATTCCATCTGTGTAGAGCACACAGCATCTTGGGCACCAAAATCCTGAATCCTGGCTGTGGCAGCCAGGAATAATTATAGTAGAATGTGTAATAATAGCTATTACACACTTGTTTTGGTTCTAATCAAAATATTAGCACAGATAACAGATTAAATGAAAAAAATGGAGAAATAGTGGGCTGAGAGAAAAGTTGGCTTCCATCACTGGATTTAATGGTTAACATATTTTATTAGAAGCAAAATAAAGTTAATTCTGTCTAATATTATGAATGTTACACGTGACTGGGCATAAGAATTCCTCTGATGTGAGGCCAAGTATCAGTTAGAGTAACATTAAAATAATTTCTGCTGTTAATGGTCTGGCCAGAGCCACTGGCAGGGGAGAGCTGGGCAGCTCCACACCTGCAAGGCAGCAGATAATGGAGGACAGGCCATTGCTTGGAAGTTAAAAAATAAACCCACAATGCAGGTAAAAAGAGATTTCCATTCTCTTTTCATTTTGCATGCCCTTTTGGAAGGGTGAAACTTGCCAAACTTGACATCCTGGGTCTGAAAAAGTAACTTTTTAGAAGGTGGTTTATAAATGTAAAACAAACACTGGCTGTTGCCCAGAGCTCTTTAATGTTACTCAGGTGTTTTAGCAACAGAAGCATCTGAAATCTTTGTAATGCCAAGTAGGTCAGTTCAAATAAAATACTGGGATGAAAGATGGAAAATGGCAGAAAATGGTGCTCTATGCCCTCAGGTACCTGCTTCCCTTTGGCTGCTTTTGAACCTGCCTGCTAATTCAGCAGGATTCTAGTGCTGATTTCCAGTATTGTCCTGCCAGAAATTTCCATTTCCTTTCTCACTGGGAAGTTTCTGACTGTTAGCTAACAGCCCAACTGGAATGGCAGGAAAGTGCAGGTAATGTGACTACTTTGTTATGCTACTTCTAAGCATAATAGACTGAAATCCTATGAAAAGTTGCACTTTGACATCTTCGTGGATACTGGCCTGTGTCGCTCCTTAATAAAAACCAAAAAATAAGAGCAAACCATAGTGGTTTATGTTTTGTGTTAAGGGGAAAGACCTGATTTAGGGCAGAGTGTTTCTGTTGTCCTGTAAGAAGGATGAAAGACTTAGCTGGAAAAAATCCTCAGCCAAACTGAAGAGCCATAGCAATGGGATGTTACAGCTCAGTGTCTGACGTTTGAGTGAGAACAAGAAAGAAAGAAAGAAACCAGGCTGTTTATTTAATTGACAGAATTATGCAGAGAAGAGAATAAGTACATTCACTGCATGATAATTCGATACCTTTAGAAGAAATAAACAGAAAAACTTTATTGTTACATATTCTTTTTGATGCACTTGTCAATAGATCAGGTTTAAGAGCTGGTTGTGGCTCAGATTCCCACAAATCCTCCAGGAATCCCTTGCACAAAGCAAGTGATGCCAGTCCTGTTCCCAAGCTGAGAACCAGCAAAATAAGCAGTGGATGGTGAAAATGTGTGTATGATTTCCTGGATGAACCTGGGAATGCAGTAGCAGAGGTACCTGGTGGAATAGGAAAATGCAAGAAATTAGAGGGAAGAAAAAAAAAGACCAGTTCATCACGACTTATTTAAACCTTTTCCCCAGTGTTTGTCATGGAAAGTTACTCTGAATGCAGAGTGGAAAATGTCGTTCTCCTAGCCATGTTAAACAGATTAAGTGTTAAGGTATTAAAATGCAGACCAAACACTTTCAGCCTCTGAAATGAAGCTGTGCTAACACAATTTTTTTGGAAGCTGGGGGTTTGTACACCATCTGCCCAGCATTATCAACAGGCAGTGTTCTACGTGGATCAAGAAAGAGCTGAGTATTAAAGCCTGAGATTTAGCCTAGGTAATCCTATTTAAACTCCTTTTGAAGTTTAATTGTTCAGTTCATAAGCATGAGTCCAGGAAAACTTCAGGGTTTTAACAACTGCACAAAGTAAAGAATCCTCATAAACAAAAGATTCAGGTTTGTTCCTTTACAGCTCTACATCTAATCTTTATTAACAGATAGCTCAGAAAAGTAGATTTCTTCTGTGGTTTTCCAGGTTTAATGAGTTTTATTTTTCTTGCTACAAGTGTCTCTATTGCCGTAGGTGTTGGGTGCTCAACAGACCCTCTAAGTCATGGTCTAGGTAGGACAAATGCATTTGAAAATGTTGGCAGAAGTGGCTGGCTGCAGGGCACACAAAAACCTCAGCAGAGCAGGGAAATGAGCACAGATTTCTAAGCACTTTCCCTCCTGCTTTCAGGACAGAGGAATTTTTTATTTGTGAAATAAAAAACTAGCCAGAGAAAAACATTGACCAACGTCTGGTTGTAAACCAAAAGGATATGAATTGTTTGGCTAAAAAAACATTCATTTCTATTGAACCCATCTTTCCGTTCCTTGTACTTCTCCATTTGAACGTCAAATTTTCTTTTCCATTTTTTTCTCATGCCACAATCTCTTCTTCACCTTCCAGTCTGCTGTCTCATACTCATCTCTTTAGTTAACACACTGGACCCTTCTATTACCCAATTGCTGCTCTGATCTGTTCTTTCACACCAGCTACTCTCTAAACTCAGAATTAATTTCCTAAATCTCTGCTATCTATCACTAGAGTGTTAAACAGACAAGCTCTAATTCCACCTGCTGCTGCTTTCATCAATTAAATTTCATTTTCAGTGACAAAGAGGAAAGATGCCAAGTTTTATGGTAATTCCCATCAACCACTAATTTGAACCTGTCAGTGTAGCAGCACATATTGACAAAGATTTACCCCGGGGAAAATCTTTGTCTGCTTTTGTGCTGAGGACAAGAGATGACAAACAATAATGAAGTGTACAATGTTGTCAAGAGCAGTCACAGCAGATAATCTGTTAATTGTTTCCTTCTAGTACCTTCTGGAAAGCCCTTCATTTTTTGCCAGACAACTTGTTTGAATTGGCTGCTGGTGGAAAAAAACATCCTGATATCTGTGCAGAAAGACCCCGATTAAAAAATGCAATATGCACATATTAATGTACTTTAGGACATCCAGGTGAATGGAAAGTGCTGTGATGTATTAAAAGCAACAAAAGATTGTTCTATTCTGGTTCCTGACCTCTTCAACCGGCCAAAAGGTTCCTTGTATTAACTTTTCTAATAACATTGCCTAAGATAGCCAGGAGTGTGGTAGGAGATGATGAGCAGGACAGGAGGAGGGGATGTCAGGGCAGATTTCCTTCCCTGCTGCAGTGCTGCTCCCAGTGCCACGGAAATGGAAATGGAAATGCTCCCAATCCCCAGCTCTGGGAGTTTCTCCAGCAGCCAGCAATGCTCACAGCAGCCCTGGAGAAAGGGCTGTAAAGTACCTGGCTGTCCTTGGAGCTGCAGCAAAGGTTCCCTTTCCAATCAAAACAATTAGCGGGAAGAGAACAGCCATGAATCACTGCAGCACAAAAGTTTTTCACCCACTCTAATTACTTTCCATAGGGAAGGCATTAAAAGTCCAAATCGTCCTGTCAGAGGGTTACAAAATGATGGTGCTAGAGGCCCAGGCAGCCATTTGTGGCTGGCTATTCAAACACAGACTGGTATGATGAGATGGGGCTTTGTCTCACGAGTTTTTCTTGTGCTGTAGGGAGGTGTGTGCTCCTGGATTCCACCCATGCACAGCCCCAGCGCTTGCTTTCTGTGCTTGTAATAAATCACATCTGTACCTGAGAGCTGAAGCTCTCTGTTTAAAGACAAAGCTCGTTGTCATTAACAAAAGCTGCATCTGGGAGAAAACGAGCTGTAGAACCGCAATGAAAAATAATAGTCTGAAAATCTCAGGGGTGGTTATGAGCATTGTGTATGAAACACTGGATTTGGCTTGTTCAGAGCTGTTCAGAAAGAGCAAAGCTGTTTGTCAGTGATTCCCAGACATCCAGAGAAATGTGACTTCTTCTGAAAAGCATATTTTACTGCATAATGGCAAGGGGCAAGTAAATGCATTAATTGGCCATTGGAATGGCTTCCCTGCCATAGTCAGCTCACTGGAAGGGAAATCTTCCAATGCAATTAAAATATCAAAGTTAGCTCAGAACTTTCCAGAGCCAGGGAACCGAGGGACAGCAGTGATGGGAAATGATTGCATTTTACTGTGCTGTGTGTGAACTGGGGCTGGCTGAGGCTGAGCAGGGACAGAGGGCAGGCTGGGAATACCCTGGAGCTGAATCGGAGAAAGGAGTTTTTTGGGAATTCTGGAAAAGGTCTGTAGGCATCCTTCTCATGGGGCTACCTGGGAGGGAAGGGAGGCCAGAGGCAATCCTTGTGTCCCCACCTCCCAAAATCTCCATGGGGTGCTGATGCCCAAAATTCACGGAGAGGTAATTTATTAATCTACTCTGCCACCCTGGAAGAGTGGGATTACAGTACAGAGGAAACACTTCTTCTTATCCAGTTTCAATAGTGGAAGTATTGGGATTACAGAACAAAGCACTGCTAAATTCTCTTTATAGCTGAACTCATGCTCCACCCCACATGAGCTCTGAACATTGGGCTGGAGATGAGCTGGAATCTCTCAAGTGCAGAGGAGAATTCTCCTAGAGGAAATGAGCCATCACAGGAAAATCTGTGATACCTGGAGAGTAAATATACCAAAACACTAATCATGCATCTTAAGGGATTGTCTTCTTTATTTTTTTTAAACAGATGCCTGCAGGAGATTCAGAAATTCAGGAGAGATTGGGACCTAAACCCAGAAACCTTATTCATAACGAGTCTACAACCATCTGTGGGTTATTTTTGGGTGTTTTGCTTATCACTCCCATATTTAATTGTCGAAAACCTCTCCTTGCAGAGGTGTGTGTGTGTCTGAGAGCTGTGAAGGTGACAAACACCTTCTGACAGGCTGCTATGCAAGCATGGACATGAAATATGGCTCTGCTTCATGCCTCTTTTTAAATGCACTGCATGCTGCAGCCATAAAGTAACTCCTGCATTCTTTTGCTATTAATTTTAACAAGTAAATAAGCCATCAAATAATTATATTTACAGTTCTGAATCTGTGTGCACCTGATTATAAAAACCCTCAGCAGAGCATGTCTTTACCCGCTCGTATCAATTTTGGCTTCCCTCAGACAGCAGCATGTTTAAATTCAGGGTATCCTGAAAATCTTCCCTGTGACAGGAATTAGCTGTCAATGATCAATGACTGTTAATTAAAACAGAGCTTCCTCCTTGTCTTGGTACTTCTGTAGCTCTTTACTTCAGGTTTAATAACTCTGTACGTGATTGCTCTGGGAAAGAACAGACTGTTTGCATTTTTTAAACTTATTTTCTTGAGGAATAGAAGTGACTAGCAAAAGTATAGTTTAAATAAGCAAACATAGTAGTTAAAATACTAAAATTAACAAAATACATTTTTTAAACCTGAAGGCATATTATTTTATGTCCTTGGCAGTGTGTGGTAGTCACAACCAATTGCATGGGACTTTTGCTCTCAACATTATCTGATTTTTGGAATAACACCACTGTAGTACCTTGTTTCTTATTAGCACCAGTGAAAGATGAGATTTGTTTTGCTTTTTATTTCTTCTTTCATTTATTGCTTAATTACAGCGACTCCACATATTAATTTGAAAATAAGACCATGCATACATATTATTGCAGGTAGTGAAATGACAGCCAGAGCAAGGGGTCCTGGGAGGCAGGAAAGGAATGCAAGTTTTGCTAACTGGGATTATCAGAGAGTTGGTTTTAAGGTAATGGAGAAGGGAAATGTGTGAAAATAGAAATAAAATTGGAGAAATTATGTCTTTGTAAAACAAGAGTCCATCATCAGGCTTCAGGAAAATTTTCCTATTGAGTTTAATTTCAAGGTTTCCCATGTTCTTAGTCTGAAGAGAATCAAAATGAGAAATAATCTCTATCCTTCTATAAAATATAGTGCAACACACTCTGTCCTCCCAATCCAAGTTTTTTATATTCTTTCCTCTGCTTGAGCACTTCTTGTTGATTTACTTTCCAATTCTCTTTTTTGGTCTCATTTTCCCCTCAGGGCATTTTTGATCTTGTGTACACTTTGTTATTTCATCATTTCTTTACAATCTTCCAAGTACATGGATTTCTCTTGTGGTTTTGATCTTCTTTCCACAGCTATTTTTCTTTCCAAGTATTTCCTTTTCATTCTTTAATGAGAATTTTTGTTTTGGGTCTCGATTCCTTCCCTTTTCCTCTCTGCACTCTAGTAAGGACATTTTTGTCCATATAGCTTTTATTTCTCTCACCTTCTTATGCTAGGATGTCCCTTTGTCCTTTTTTTTCCCCCCCATGTGATTAATTTTGTTTTGTCTAACTTATCTCCTTTAAATGCACTTGGGCAACTCCAATGTTCTTTCATTATGCATCATGGTCATCTTAGATGGAAACTGCATTCAATAACTAAAAGATTCCTAAAGATTATTTTGAATTCCACCTCCTTTTCCTACCTTCTGTTCTTCTGTTTATGCTTCCTAACAAGGAATGAGTATTTCCTATCTAAAGGTTCCTTTGGTATCCTCAGAACCTAAAGCTTCACCTCAAAGCTGAGACAATCAAAGGGACTCACCTGTGTGACATCTGGTCTAGGCCATTCCTGAGATTAAGGCTCTAAATTATCCTGGGGGGAGGAAAAAATAAGGGAGAAACAAAGAGTGGAAACTGTGGGCAAAATGACAGTTGTCCTGTGTTTTGTAAATGAGTGAGGATCTGTGAGCCAAGAGCCTGGAGCAAAACATTGCAAGTGCAGAGTGCAGGAGAAGAAATCATTCCATGTGTTGGTCTTCATTATAAAAAGAACAGCGTGTCTTGGAGCTAAATCCAGGTTTCTCCTGGCTGCTGTAAAATCAGGCTGATAAATAAGGGTGGTTTAATGTGTAACAAAGGGAATTAATGATCCAGATGCAGATTTGATATCCTAAAATCAGAGAAGCAGGTTTGATCTCTAAGAAGTGATTATATTATTATTTTGGCTTCCATTCAATATATTGAAATCTGATAAAAGTTCTGATACTGGTTGATTAATTTATTTTCTTTTTCTCCCTTGAAATTTCATGATGAGATTCTTCCTTCATAAATAACAATTCAGGCTGTGCAATAGTTCTGGTGATCAGCTTTCCTTAGTTAATCGATGTGAATATTTCTATGTGATGAGAAAGAACAAGGTGGAGTGGCTTTTCTCTTTATTTTATGTCACTGGGGCATCACTCAGCCCATCCTTCTCTGTTATTAAAACTGTGACATGGGTGTGTCTTTACTGATGTGGCCAGATTTTCATGTTGGACAAACTGCCACAGGAATTCTCTTCTTAGCCCAGAGCTGAGCCCAGTTCTAAAACAGGCAGAGGCTGGTGGACCTGAGCTTGTGGCTGCCTGAAAATCTCTGTCCTCCATCCCCTTGACACCTCCTGCATTGCTTGTTCAAATTAAGCCACTCTTGTGTACAGGAGAGCAAATCTGATAGTTCTCATCACTGTATAGTTGGTGCCCAAGATTCCTGATTTTAGTCAGGATGGAAAAACGCAGATTTGTGCATCCCACTGGGAGGTTCAGTGTTCTATTGAATGTAACAGGGCTGAAATTGCACAAAAAGTCCATTTACAGTCAGGTAAACATGAGGAAGATCTATGGTGCCTTTTTTTTTTTTCCTCCTTGTCAACTTCAGTGAAAATTACTGAAAACATCTTCAAATACAACGTTTGGGGGTTTACCTTGCAGGAATTTTGGCTGGTTCTGACAATGAAATGTAATGATAGGTGAAAGTCTTCTGTGCTAGTCAGTTCTGTGAAACTCTTCTGAAGAGCAATTTCTTCTAGGATTATTATTCTGTTGCTCTCTAGCAAGTATTTCAGCATATTTGGTACTTAATCTTCTGTGTCAGTGGTGAAAATGTAACTTCTATATTGCCTTGTGGCTATTTTTTAATATTCCTGTCCTTATGATATCTGCTCATCAGGGCTTTTGTCTGAAAATTAAGGCGGCATTTAGATAAGTATTACCACATTCTTAAAAGGAGAGAAAATAAAGATACAGTCAGTGCCAATTTCCCCAAGGTCAGAAAGCAAGTGAGCATATGGGAGTGGGGAAGCACTTAAAAAATCAAGAAATAAAAAATCAAAAGAATCCCTACAGGTGAATTTAGATTGTTCTGTTAAAATTACAAATTGGCAGCATCACTAATGCCATTTAGCCTCTCTGAAAAAGGCCACTAATGGTATCACTCACTGAAAGCTGACAGGTACCCTTTGAGCCTGACCTTTTCTTAAACCAATTCTCCCTGACTTAGACTGCAATGCATCAACGTTTCCCATTTCAGAGATGTTGATGTAGAGTAAATAGTCCAGAAAATTAATAAGAGTGCAAGAATGTCCCCTAGAAAAAAAGAAAACTTTCTATGGTGTCTGCTCAGTTTTTTCCAGGCAGGTCAACATTATCATTTCAGTTCAGGAGGAGGGAGCTTGTGGAAAAACTCAGTTTGTTGGGCTGCATGGACACACATGCAAAGAGCAGTTTCCAGTGAAAGCAGTTTCTTGAACAACACATTTTTCTGTACAAAATAATGTTTGTAAACACTCATAGGCTGAGCTTGAGCTAAGAGCAGAATTGCAGCAGAGGAATCAGTGGCATTGACTGAGTTTTGTTAATTAGAAAATGCATTGAGTGCTCACCTGGCTGACAAACAGTATTGACTTTTGACGTGTCTGGAACTAAGACATTTCATTAAGTGCTAACAATTAATGATTTGAATAATTGGCCTGAGAGAGGAAAGAGATCAGCATGGATACAAAGAATTGTGCTGGTGTTAGCCCTGTAAAACTGCAGAAAATAAAGCCAGGCCTTGAGAAAGCCAGACCTAGGAAGGTAAAACTGCCAGTCCAGCACCTTCTATTAGAGATACCTCTGTGAGGCCACATGTTAATGCAAGAGACACTCTGGAGAAGTTGGGTCTGTAACAATTTCCAGGTGATTTACTGCCTGAATGCCTTTATGTAATTTATTACAGTCACAGGGATGTTGCTAAAGGCTGGTCAGGATCTTCACAGCTTTTACTTCTCCCTATTAAACCCTTGCAAACAGAGCAGTGAGCATTGATTTTGTTATAGCATCTCATTTTAGGATGATCATCGTATTACAGAATGTAATACTGTGCTTATCAGAATCCCATAACCTATATTTTTCATTGTCTTTGTCTAGTTTATAATTTTTTTCAGTGTTTTTATAATACTGTTGTACAGCCCATGCGTGCTCAGAAATACACATCTGAAGAACACTTCCATCCTTTGTGCCAAGTAGATTATCAGTTATTAAATCTTTCCAAATCTCCCTGCTATACAATGAAATCAGGAGAGTTCAAGTTATGCTTTTATAACTCTATTAAATTGAAGACTGTAATTCTTGTGAAAAAAGATATTAACTGAGGCAATTCATCATGGAGTCTGAGAAGTAATCAGCTTCTCTGAGAACAGCTATAAATACAGCTTTCCAGACTGTATGAAAAGGAGACTTTTTGGGAACATTTAAAAACATGGCGAGTGAAGGGCAAACATCAGGAGGTGCCTCCTACAGCTGCTGCTGCTCCAGGGAGTTCTCCAGGCTTTTCTGCACCTCTCCTGTGTGTCTTTTACTTGTGGAACTTCATTTCTTCCACACCTCTGTTCCTGACTTCTTTTTTTTTTTTTTTTTTTTTTATGGTTTCTGATCAATAACAAGGAGTGTATAACTTTCCTTTAGCTGTATTCCACTATGGCTCATGACAAGAAAACTCAATGTTCAGAACAATGTCTGATTTCAGCTGCTTGGGCTATTTTTTGTTCTCCTGTTCTGCAGCGCACTTTTGCCTTGCTGAGATGTTATATTTTATTTTATGCTCCAGAACAGTCCAAGTTAACAATATATATCTTTATTCCATTCTGCCCTTTGCAGTTTCAGCTTTAATTCTGAAAATTTGGCTTGGAAGCTTCAAGAGAGATAAAGAAAAGAGCCCCCAACATCAAAGAAGTGGTAGAAGATGAAAGGAAACTAGAGAATGCCTTTAGGGATTAACAAAGATTCTTAAGGAAAAAGGCCCTGAATACCCAGTCTGTCACAATCAAACCATGGAGAAAAACTGTGAAAAAAGCAGAATTATATGTGGAAGTATGACTGCAATTATTAAGGCAAAAACTGAATTTCTGATGGTGGTGTGAGAGAGAGAGAGAAAGAGATAGAAAATATACAAGACAAAAAATTGGGGTTTGCCATCATCCTATAGGTGAAAACTGAAATGGTGACATTCATTCACCCTGTGCTAGAGGATTCATTATTTATAACTCTCTTGGGACAAAATGTAAAATAGTTCATGTTCCTCATCACCCCTGTGAATTGAAGCAAAGGGAATGAGATTCCATTTCTAATATGCTCTGGCTGTGCCTGGAAAAGTTATTGCTTCTGTAAGAGATGTAGCAGAGTTGTGTGAGCAAATGTTTCACTTAAATAAAATGTGGGTAATAACAAATCACTCCACAAATAATAAGAATAAGGAAATTCTGGCCTGCAATAAATCATCTTTGCAAAAAGTGTGCTTAGATAACAAACATATGAAAATACCAATATGGAACCCATTACTGTATGGAAATTCTTCCTGCTGAACTTAGATTTTCTACAAGCTATGGAACAGGAATAAATACCTGCTGCCAAATTCCGTGTCATTATTATATCTTCCTCTGGCATGTAATTAGAGAAGCTACTCTTAGGAGTGGATGGCTACAACCTGTTGTATTTTGCTGGATGTGTAGGGTTTAAAAACGTTGCCACGTGGCAGCTGAGAGCATCCTCTGGCTCACTGAGGCACCAGAAGCTGAGTCAGAGCTGGAACAGGCTCGTATTCCTTGAATGCCTCTGAGTTTTAGGCATTTGTTTGTTGCCTTGTTGAACCACCCCAGAATTTTCATGTCTGAATCCCTCAGTTACTTTTTAAAATGGAGATTAATTCATGTAATCAAGGACTCTTTTCCAACACTGAATACATGCAAAGGACTTATGCTACCTAAAAACGCAGCTACTGCTTTTAAGTGTTTTTAATTATTTGCTGTGTGCAGTGTATTGTGAGTCTATGAACAATTCACTATTTTGTGTGCCTTCAGTCACTGAAAACATTTTATTTGTTTTATTCTGTCCAGCTCTAATTATTAACCCTTTTCTACATCTCACAGTCAGGGCATCCAAGGGAAGGAGCTCTACCTAAGTTAGTAAATGAAGTATTTTATAGAAAATTACCCTGCAATGAGCTGAGCCTGCAGCAAGTCAGGCTTGGGTGTGTGAAAAGATTCATCCCGGGCCAGACTGGTCTGCTAAGTGTGGTGAGAAAATGATGGAAGGGAGTACAGTGACAGAACATTTTGTGCAGTTGGATAAGGAAGAGATAGGGGGCTGTTGGATTAGGAAGAGCAGAGAACAAGCACTAAGGAATGGCCTTGTAAAAATCAGTTTTAGGAATTATTTAAAGGAAATACCAAAGCAATCCAAAATACACTCTTCATGGGCCATTACATTACAGTAAAAACATTAGTCCTGCACAGATCATTATTTTATCATTAGCTTAATGTCATCAGTTAATGAAGACACATCCCTGCATCTCTCAGATGAGTTTCACTGGGCTGCCCATGCCCACAGATAACAGAAACAATTAAAATGCTGCCAAAGTCATCATCCTTGTGACAAAGCTTTGTAAGTGTCTTTGTGGTGGTGGAAAATAGTTTTAATTTTATCTACATGGGGGTTCGTTTCCCACTATCCCTAATTTTGCCCATAGATCAAGATAGAAAACTTCCTGGCATAAATGATTTACTGTTCTTGCAATATTACCCCTTTCTCTTTCCATATTTCAGGAGGGTGTGTGTACCATGTCCCTGATAAGGAGGAAATTAAATAGGAAAGGAATAAACATCCAAACTATGATAGCCCTCTAGTGAAATTATTATGCTAATTTTTAATTATATTTTTCACTTTGAAACCCCTTGGGGCTACAATTTGTTTCAACAGCAGCTGTATCAGATTTAAAAAAACCCCAAAACTCCTAACCAATTCTGTAAACTGAAGATTTAGCATCTTTCTAACAATACTGTACATTTTTATCAAAGAACTAAGTTCAATCCTATTACATTTTGCTATAGGGAGGTTATGTTTCATAGTGGAAAATGAAAAAATGAATTGCTCACTCCTTGGGATTGTTTCAGTGGATATAAGAGTTCCTTTCATTATTTAAAAAAGGCTACTCCCAATGAACTGGTTAATGCTTGCTCCGGTTGTTAATAGCACAGAGTGGCACTGGTGCAGCATCCCTGGGAAACACGGAGCATCAGAGCAGCTCCTGCATTCTGATACCATTTCAGGCACCACAAAGGGCCCTGAGGCAGATTTTACAAAGCAATGTCAGCTGTAACAAATCCCCTCACTCCCCAGCCTTCCCCATGAACTTCTGCCTAGCCAATAGAATAAAATACAATAAGCATTAAAAAAAGTTTCAACTCAGTTTGAATTGTTTCAGAAATCAGAATCTGCTGTTTGATTTTCAAAATAGACTTCTCTTGAATATTTAAACTGAGATGAAATCAGGAGAGATACAAACTCAAGATACTGTGCATCACCCATGGGCTTTTGCCAATGTTTTGAATTATATTTTCACCTGTTAGTCTTTTTTCTGATATCCCTTCTGCAAAGGAGTTCATGATTCTGGATTCATGTTTTTGGATAATGTCCTACATAGAAGAGAGCCTACCTTTTAAAAGCATTTGCAAAATTTTAAGGACATAAGTTGGTTGGACTTTCATTTAAGACCCACTGGACATCATGGAATGAAATCAAAGGTTTTAAATTCCTACTCCCTATATATAAATAATTTGAGTCACCATTTAAAACGGAATCCTTGATGATTGTTTAGCAAGAGAGTGACACTCCGAGTATGTGCTGTCCTTAGCCCGAGATCAAACAGAATTTTCTCCCAACTCTAGCAGTGCTTCCAGCACAAATCTGTGACTGGACAGAGCAGAGCAGCTCTAAGGCCACTGCCAGATTGTCAGAGCAGCACCTTTCAGAAGGAATAGACTGCAAAAAAACCTTCAACCAAGCAATTTAATAAAGAGCTGCGTGCTGCTTGGGGATGTACAACTGCTCTTTTCGTGGAGGTTATGAAGCATTTCTAGAGAACTTAAAAACCTATTTGGACATCGTTGCTCATCCCATATAGAACAAAATGCTGGAGTTTTGGAGTTGTCAGTTGAGAGAGCTGCCCCTTGAGCTTTTTGCAGGAGAGGAAATGGAGGTGAGGGCTTCACATACCCACCCCTGTGCAGAGTGTGCATTATTATTCATGAATAATTCATCAGCATCATCTCTCTCTTGTGTTCCCTGTTTGCACAGGCCTTGAGTGAGGGATTGTGTGCAGTCACTGCTCCCTGCACCATTGCCTTTCTATTGCCTCTTGTCCTCAGTGCAGGAGACAAATCATGTCCTGAGAGTTTTAGCAGCAATCAAAATAAATAAAAATGTCAGAAATAAAACCAGAGGATGTTTCTTGACAGTATTGTTATAAAGAAATAACTTGTTTTCCTAGTGTTCTTCCTAATTTAAGTTGTTGGATTTTATGACTTTGTTGAGATGCCTTGCCACATAGCCAGGACCACTGAATCTCCAGACTGGCAGATGTTTCTCCTTATTAACCCAGCTTGCAGCCAAGGAAGGAAGCCAATGTTTTTCAGTCTTGTGTATTGAAGACCTATAAATACCCAGTGTGTGTATTTAGACAGGACAGTCTGTTTCCCAAAGGCATTAAGCAAATCAGCATCTTCTAATTTGAGGGAAAAACAGGTCATTTGAACTGGGCAATCAGGTGTGGATTCCAGCACTTAGACAGCTGCTCTGAATTGGTAGCAAAGGGTGGAGGAAAAGATAACAGAGGAACAAACTCACCTGGGTGCACCCTGTGCCAGCACCAGCATCAGTGGGATCGTGGTCAACCTCACCTGCAAGGTTTGCTTGGGCTGAAATCCCTGCCTGGGCTGACAGCCCTGAGCTGGACAAAGTCATGGTCCTGCAGGAAATCTGTGTTGGAATGAAAAGCAGCAGTTCTGAACAGTTCCATCCTCCCCTTTTTAAGTTCAGAAAATTACATGGACTAGAAATGAATATGCTGTTATAAACTTTATGCCTGGATTTGTTTGAAAATCACAACAAGAGCATTGGGCACCAGCTGAATTTCTCTTAGCATATTAAAACAACCTCAGTGAGCTATACAGCAGTGTACTGAAATTAAGGTCAACTTAGCTGCTTAACCAAAATTTTGTATTCTACCAACAATGTGTCTGAGTGCATTTCTATTGAGGGCAACCTTGGAGCAACTCAGGTATAGTAATAAATGTAAATGCAGTGCAAAACTTCTCTTGGAATCTTGAAATTCAGTCAGTTTTCCAAGATGTTTAAAAATCTGCAGTGAGAATTCTGGTTTTATTTATTGTTTTGGAGGAGTTTAAGACCATCTGTAAGAGTCTTGTAAGATTTTGGTACTGGCTGTTGGCAGTTCTTTGCACCTTCTATAATTTATTCCTCAGTGTAATCTGATTTCAGCGATCTGAGGAGAGAACCAGGTTCTTGGAAGAAAACTGGAATGTTTCAACTAAATTTGCCAGACAGACACAATTTCCAGCTCTGTGGTGAAATTTAAAACCTTTTACACAATGTGAGTGAAGGTATGGGCAGTGTTTGCACTGGTGAGCACAATATATCCTTAAGAAAGCCAGAAAGGAAGGAAAATTCAGCAAACTACTCTGTAATTTAGAGAAAACATCAAGGTTTAAGTGAGGCTTATCTAAAAAAATAATCCAGCTGATGTCTGTCCTCACTGCAGGTGCTTAAGAAATGACAAGACAAGCATGAGTGCTCAAGGAATTCTTCTAGGGAAATAAGGATGTTTGGGAACACTTGGAAAACAAAAGGAGAGTTTTTGTTCTTGTCCAGTCAAGGGCTGAATGGTACAAGTCTCTGCTGTGTCTCACAACACTGGAAAATTTAGGTTTTTATTTAAAGGAGGTTGGAGGGTTGGCTGTAATCTACAGTGGCACCTTGAGTTCTGCCTGCAGGGAGAAATGTCTTGTTGAGAAAATGCCCTTGAAAAGGGTTTGCTTTCCAGGTAAAAAGATTTGTGTTTTTAATGACAGGCAAACTTAGGAAGCTCAGGATTTCTTGCAGTTTTCCAGTGATGCCTAACTGGAGTAACTGAGAAGGCTAAAATACCCTTACTTAAAGACTGTCTCCATCCCAAAAGTGCTGTTTGCCTGGCAAAGTGAGACATTTACAGCCCCTTCCTGAAATGAAAATGTGCTGAGGAAATACATTGTAAAGACTATTGGAGTCTAGGGCTCTCTCTGCTTCCTCTCCAAGGGAATGTTTAATGGGGTTTGCCAACGGGAGACATCAGTCAAGTCCACAGAGGGCTGTGGTGAGGAAAGGCTGGGTTCCACTTTTTGCCCATACTGGAATCTTAAATTTGGCATCCCTAAAATCTGAGCAAATTCTGACTGCTGAAATGCCACCATGGTTTCTCTTCTCCCCTTTCACAACAATCAGTTAATTTATACCTCACATGACTCAGCAGAGCTGCATCCATTTCAGTAGAGCAGCATCATTTCCCACTATGTAAGCATCAGCTCATCAAATCCTCTCTGGCTGCAAACAGCATTATGTGCATTATTATTACAAGAGGAATATTAATAAAGATCTTGCAGAGTACTGTTACAGTGAGCTGCTGTTTTCTTCCTCTGCCTGATCATTTGGATGAGAGGACATGCCTTTCCCACAATTTTATTTCTTGCACATTTTAGGATCTGTAGAATTAGGTGCTTAGGACAATATTAGAATGAGACTGCCTGAGAGAATTCATGCCCTGAAGCCCTTGCTGGCTATTCTTCCATCATTTCAAAGAAAACTCTCTTCTGATTTGCTGAGAGATGTTTAGTTTGCATTCAAAATGAAATCTGGAGTCTCCATTTTTCTGTCTTGAGCCAATTTGATCTCCAGCCTGAAGGAACTGAATCCCTATGACTTGAGAAGGAGACAGAGCAGATCCCATCATCCCTCTTGGACTTCAAACCTGTGGGAGGAACAGGAGCAATTCTGTGAAACTGCTGCTTGACTTTTAAAAAAGCACCTATTTTAAAGCCTAAGTTAAAAGGAAATTCATCAGATAAGTTACCTATGGAACAGAGAAAATTAATTAAAACTCATTAATATAAAATTAATATGTGAAGCATGTGTTGTGAAATACAGAAGCAGAACATGGACTGAAAATCAACAAAAGGAAGAGGTCTAAGATATTAAATAGTTACACATTTGTGTAACTACACATTTTGTAGTCTACAAAACAGGATTTTTTAATCCAAATAATTTCCACCACTTACACAGAAAAATGGTCAACCACTTGCTGACTTGAAGTGTAGAATAGAGCAGGGAAAAACAACAGATATACTAATCCTAGGTTTTTAGAAATCTTTGATTTGTCTCTACTACATGGGGCTGAAATGTCAATCTCTAGTCCTTTCTCACTTCTTTTTCTTTCCAATTCTGCTCTGTTCCCAGTTTCTGATATTTCTTTCATTACTCTTTGACTTTTAGAAGACCTACCATAAAAAACCCAAGAGCAATAAAACATAACAAAACCCAAGTCAAGCTAATTCCTAGATCTTTTTTTTCCTCAACCATGAAATTGTGGGAGTACATTTTTAATATACTCAGAGCTATTTGTTAATTATGTCATTGCCTTTGAGGACTGCAGGAGGTACAATCCAAAGTCTTTGTGTGCTTTGAGACAGCTTTGAAAACACATCCCTACAGTGACCAAATGGATCCAAATATGTAAAAATAGAAAAGCTACAAGGGGGATCAATTGTTTAATCAAAGAGATGGAGAGGAATAACAAGTGTATGAGAAACTGCCTTTGGGAAAGGCTTCAGTAAATATGGCAGAGCACTGCATGCAAATATGCATGCTGACAAAATCCCCTTCCCTGTAAGAGACAGGTCAGCTCACTGGAGCCATCTGTAATCTTTGTAAGGGCTCTAGAGCTGATTTTTATTTATTTAGTTCTTTTCCAAAATCAAATCTACATTTTAAATCTTAACTCATGTCATCTCAGTAATTAGTTTTAGCATCTATCTGTGCCAATCATTGCCACTGCAGTTTTTGTTAATTAAAATCACTCATGGCAAGGGGAAATTAAAAATGCAAATGCCTCAAGTTTTACACCAGTGGCTGTTGTGAAAATTTGGAAGCTTTGTTTGAAAAGGCAACAATTTTTCACTGAAATAATTGATCTGCTGCTGTTCTACTTTTGTAGCAGAGTATCTGACGTTAATTGACATGATAAATATTAACATATAGGCTGTGCTTTGGTGAGCCAGGAGCAAATAAATCAAATGCTGCTTCCAGGAACCATCCTTTTCACTGAGAGAGGGATGGACCAGAGCATCAGAGCCTCTTCCACCAGATGTGCAAACACCAGCAGAGCTGGAACAGCTGCTCTGCTTTCACGGGTCTTTGGCCACTGCTTCTTCTCACTGAACCTGTTTCCTCATTGCTGTTGAGAGGGAAAAGGCAAATTCCTCCATGCAGTAACTGCACTGATGTGAGCCCATGGGAGAAACCTTCATTCTTCTCAAAGGCAAAATTATCACAAGCAGCAAGAAGGCTTTGGTGCCACATTAAGGCTTTGTAGAAGAGCCAGAATTCTCATCCTTTATTAATGAGGATTTTCTTTTGACAGATGTGCTTTGTGTGGTTTCAGTGTTACAAGCACTTTTATGGGAAACACTGGTTACTCGAAGCTAAACACAGATTTTTAAAGAAGGGTTGATGTGAGATCCACAATGTATCAGTTAATGAGGAGGTTTTGCTATGAAGCCTGCTGCTGTTTGTGAATCCTTTTATTTGAGGATCACAGGGCATCAGACTGCGACATAATAAACATTTTTCCTAGCTGTGCCACCAGTTTTTTGGGTGACCTGGATGAGCTTCTTCATCTTCCTGTGACAGTTTTTTCTACAGCAAAATAAGCACGTGGTCATTTTTTCTTTGAGAAGTTGCATGGTGAGGAATATTCAGTGCCCTACAACACATAAGCATTGTTATTTTAGTTATAACAAGATAAACTTTCCCTTTTCAAAGCAGCTGTCTGTGGTTGATCCCTTGCTGTGAATGCCTTTGCCAGGCCATTAATGCTGATGGGTATCAGCAGCAAACACTTAAGAGGATTAATTACCCCTGCAGTCATATCTTGTGAGGAATCTCCATTAATCACAGGAAAAACTTCTTGGTATTGAGGGTGCTACTGAGCTTGGACCAGTCAAGGCTTTCTTTATGTAAGTGAAAAGCAAAATGTTTGTGTAGCACAGTTTATCTATTCCTACTTTAGGACTGATTATGAACAAAGCCACCATTTCCCACCCCATGAGATTTACCAGGATTTTGTGATCTGTCTGCAGCCCCACAGTGCTGCCACTGCTGAGCCTTGCTGTGCACCGAGGTGTCTCACACAGTGACCCACTGAAATGAAAAGATATGGAAAAATCACAAATCAGATTGTTTTCAACCTAATCAAAGATGCAGGAACTCATTTTGCCCCAAAACTCTTCTGAGGACTGAGGAGATCAATATGGAAATGGAATCAAAAAACCGAAAAAAATAATGTAGTTATACTTCTCATTTAATTTTGTAATGAAATGAGGAATGCACTTAATTATATGATCCCAATAGTAATACCTGAAGTAATCAGGTTTCTATTTGAGTCTCTTCTCATTCCTCTCTGCAGCTTTCCTCCTGTAATTTCTAATCTTGCTACAATAATTTTTAAATTACTGCCCAACAATCAATGCATAAATAAGAATACAAAGATGGCTAGAACAGTGCAAATATTCACAGTGCCAACATAGTCTTACCTGTTTCAAAAATACTTTCCTGAAAGTCACATAACTAGTCCATCAAAACTTTTAAAACATGGAAAATAAAAACTGACAAAAGGTGATATTTTCTAAAGGGGAAAAAGTACTAATTTTTTGTTGTTGTTTTGGGTTTGTTTTAGGGTTTTTTTAATCTCTGTAAAGGAGCACTTATCCCTCAGTAAATTGTGGCATAATAGATTAGTCATGTTTGTCAATATCCTGCAAAAAAACAAGCCCTTGAGATTATTTGTATTTAAATTACTTTACCAAGGACTACAACATATTATGAACTACAAGTTTACATTCCAGAACTTTTTACCTTAAAAATATGCAAGAAATAATGTCTGTTGGCCAGGTAATCACCTGCATCTATCCAATTTGTTAACTTTTGCAGGCCAATCAGCATTTCTAATCCCTGGAAATTCAGGGGACTTAAAATTTTCTGAAAAAAAAAATAAAAATTGCCAAATAGAAAACCTTATGGATTTATGTCTAATTTCTACAACTCACTTTCTGCACTCAACAGTTTCACATTTGTAGGGTGTGCAGAAGTTTCTTATATTCAGGCCAAATAAGGGGAGGATTTTTCAATCCTGCATTCTCTGTTTCTGGGTTTCTCCTCCCTTCCTGCAGAGAGAAAGAAATTTCTGGGGACAGGAGGACTGGGGCTCCCACCGGTCTGAAAACAGCCCTGCAAGGGCTGTCACATGTTTTACTTGGTTTAAAAAAAGTTTTATTATTCAAAATAAAGTCAGAAGTTTTCAGTAGTATGTATTAATATTTTAAAGCTACATTTACAGAAAGTTGGGAAGTCAGGTCTAGGAACGTTTTTGTTAATATATTAAACATTTTTCTTGTGTTAAAATCAAGAATGCTTTGTAAATATCGTTCCTCTGACTCTGAGTCTCCTTTGCTTTTAATATTGTATAACTCATGCTAAATATTTAATTATTTTTTAATGTTTTCTGCTCTGCAGCTTTCGTGTCTGGGATCTGATTCGGATTGATCATGCTGTCTTCAAATCAGGGATATTTGATTTAAAATTCTGTGGAGAATAGCAAGCTTGAGAACTGTTTTATTATGGAAAACTCATCTACAATAATCCACTATATGAAAAGCATCTCTATTCCCCAGAATGAGCAAAATGCAGCAAAGAGAGGCAAAGAGAAGGAACATGAAAATATAAGGGTGAAGATGGAACAGAATTCATAAGCAGGGGAAAGGTGCTTCGGGCTCACAATTTTAGATCTGTTGCCCTTGTCAGTCAAAAAATGGCTGTTTAATTTGTGTTAAAAAGGAATATCAGCTCCTTCACATAGCAAAACTTCCAGACTTGCTGGAAGAAACTGTTTGCAGGGGAATAGGAAATAAAAGGAAGGAAGCCTTTAAAGAATAGCTGAACACAGCCTGTGAAAATTGTGTTTATCTCAGATTATTTGGCCTGGTTGGCAGCAGCTGAGCTCTGAGCCATGTTCATCAGGTTCCTGGGGATCTTCATTGTTGCCTTGTGTCCCTTCACCTCCAGTTTCTCTCCACTGCTACCTGCTGGAGGTTTGAATGGGAACTTTGGTGACAGCAGATCCTGTGCTTTTAATACTGAGATAGAAACCTTGAAAACCACTCTTCTTTTCCCAAAGACAGTTCAAGAAATATTCTTCTCCCAGCATCCATCAAAAGCACTGACAGTCCTAGAAAAGTGTTTTCTCCAATTCTGAAAGCCTTAAGTATACTGAAACCACATGGACACCAATACAGACACTTATTGAATTATAGCCATTAAGAATTAAGGAATAAATAGTCCTCAAATCATGCAAATTTTAGAGTAGAAATTTTTTTCAGTTAATTCATTCTCAAGGGAAGATTAATTTATGCCATGTCCCCAGTAAGAGAATATTCTTGCTCCCCATTATAGGAGATATTGTGGAAATCCTATCATCAGGGACCTGGGGGCTTTTAGCATAATGAACAGAAATATCATATCTGACCTTGGCTGATCTGGTAAAGTTTGCAGACAAATGCATCACAAGGGGAACTTTGCATTTGTTGAAGCAGAGAAAATGTCCCCTTGCTCCACAGAAGGAGATAAACAGGTTTGGTTTTTATTCAACATGCTGTCAGCATGGTGATAATTTAGGAAAACAAGCTTGGATGGGCAGGATTCAGAGGTAGGGAGCTCAGCCTAAGTGTGCAGCACAAAGAGCATTTCCTCTGGGACGGAGGTACAGAAATCATCAACTCAGAGGCAAAAGTTCAGCTGTAGTTTGATGGAAATAAGCATTTTTATCAGAATTGAAGATCTAGCTTAGGGTGAAATTTGTTTTATAGGAAAAGGGACATGGTTAGATATGACAATATTTGGAAGTATTCTCATAATTTATGTTCCATTAGGAATGCCAATCATGAGTGTATTATTTTAAATACATCCTGAGTGAACTGGCTTCCAACTGAATATATTTCATCCTTCCTGCTCTCCCAGGAGTCTCGTTCTGGAGAGCAGAAAAAAAGAAATACTGAAACCATCCCCAGTATTTGCAGCACAGGAATACAGCCACTCCCTCGGGGCTGAGCTTCAATGCAACAACCTGAAAATATTCTGAAAGACAGAGATAGAGGTACATTTCCTTGTGTAAGAAAATCTAATATAGATTTTAAATTCTCCTGCCAAATTGCACTCTGGAAAAATCTGATTTCTTAAATTACCTTATACAGTGGTGCTTTAAAAGGTTATTTCCATGTAACTTTGTTGTGACAAAGCTGTTGCCAGATGCTTCCAAATATTATTTGTGTGCAAAAAACCACCACACATTTGTGCATTCCTGTATAAACTGCCCTGTTGTAAGTTTAAGTTCACAGATGCATTTCTTACAGCTCTGCTTTATGACCCCATAATGAGTGAAGCTGTAAAAAGACAAATTCTTTATTGTTTCTGATTTTTTTTCAGCAGTGATTAGCTCATTTTAGGCAAGCTTAACGAGATTTGGAAGAATGCTGTAGAAATCCTGCATTTCAGGGATTTTTCAGTTTGCTGCATTTCATCATAATTCCCACTTGAACTCACACCTCTCAGGAATGAGATGTCTTTTACTGCTCAAATTCCTAGAAATACTTTCATGCCAGCTCCCGAAGGCCTGTTTAGGTTTTGGTGGGATTTGTACATGTGTCTGTGAGTGGGTTTTGGTGATTATTTTAAAAATTGCCTTTGCTTTCCTTGTGCTGAAGAGAGAAAAGTCAGAACTAGAAAGGTAAATAAAAATACGTAAAACTGAGTATGGGAACATTGCCACAAGTGTGGAGGGCCTTAAAGTCAATTTATCACGACTGAAGGCAGTCAAAATCTCTCTTGCATGTATGAGAATAAACGAAACCAGCAGATATTATGATTTTTCAGGCATTCACTGCATGCTGGAAGAGCAATTCCACATTTTAAGGAATCATCTTTAAAGAAGAGGGTGTGAACACTGCAGAAAAATCCCCAGTAAAGCAAATCCATAACCTCTCTCTTCACTGCTTTCACTAAAGGGAAAAACAGATGGATTCTGCTAATGCCACAGAACATAAACCAACATTTACAGCTGAAAAGTGCTGTAAAGAAATACATTTTATTGATGGTTGGTGAGGCAGGGTTCTGATCTTTACTAGAAGATCTGTTCTGTTTTTTTTAAGGGACTCTTCTGAGGATGATTTTCATATATATGTGGTTACATTGTATTTGTCTCTTAATAGATTCAGTATTTCAGCCAAGTCATTTCCTACCCTGCAGACACTTTTCAGGACAGGACACTTAATACGTCAAAAGTGATGGGCCTTATGAGGATTTTTACCTCTACATTGCCTTTATCAGTGATCATAAAACTTGCTTTTTCAGCACTATTTCAAAGTCAGATCAAATATTTATTGTACTTATGGGAAATATTTACATAAGCTCTTTAAAACCTGGAATCTGAAAAAGTATTGAGACCCATTTGATTCCTTTCTGTAACTCAGTGGCCCCTGAGAAAGAGTTTAAAGTGTGGAAAGCAGCACTGGCAGGAAGCAGCCTTGAAGAAGAAGCTCCTGTGTTCTATTTTCAGTGCACTGACCACAGATTTTTCTCTGTCCTGTGGTTCCCAGACTTTAATTGCTTTAATTTCAAATTTAATCTTTGAAACATCATCAGTGAACCAGCTCCAGAAGCTGATTTTTACAATAATTTTATTTAATATTTTGATTCCAGCAGCTGTGTGGAATTGCCCTCTGACACAAATCTGTGTATATTTTTTTCTGCTGCCACCATACAGATTGCAATAGATGAAAATTTTGTTCTGCCAGACTGCTGCATGATATTCTGCTTCTGAAGGAGTGGTTCCTTGGTGATCACTTTTTTCTTTTATTTAAGCTGGAAAAGTGGAAAATCCCAAAGCAAGCTGTCTGGGAATTGTGGTGCACTTAAACCTTGTGTTCCAAAAAGTTCATCTTTTCTTCCTGCCTGTGATCAATTTATAATTACTCCAGAGGAAGAAGAAATCATGTACAGGTAGAGGGAAGTCACAGGTCATCAATGTGCTGAGATGGAAAGCAAGCTTTGTGCACCATAATTATGGAATTTTCCTAGAACTTCTATTTTTTGCTCCTGTTTACCTGTTAGACTCAGGCCCTCCACCAAGTATATGTAAGTATATCAAAGAGATGAGAGCATTTTTCAGAATCCTTTACAAAAACGAGCAGTAAAATCCACCAAAGAACCCAAATACTATAGCAAAAACATTGCATAACACTCTTATAATGTATTTTATTGGGGAAAAAGAGTGATTATAAAGCTTCTTTAAACACTGAATATGTGATGACTTCTCAGAAAAAACTGCTTGAAGCAGTTGCTGCCTCTCAGAGGGACTGTGGGAATGCATCCATCACCTGGGCAGCCACAGGAATGACTGACAGCCACAGAAAAGTGGTGAACAAAACCTTGCCCTAATGTCACTGCCAGCCTGCTAATGCTCCTTGGATTTACAGAGGGATTTTGTCTTTCACAGGTCATCCTAGCATTTTATTTGATGCTTTATATTGTTTTATCAAACAGGATTTAAGTATCTTCAGTGTCCCTTGAGCTTTCAAGAGACTCAAAGTTTCACTGCATCATAAACCATGAGAGCACAGAATTCCCACCCCTTCTTGTGGAGGAATTGTTGTGGTTCAAGAGGCTGATGTGCCAGGCTGGCTTTTTAATTCCCACATGCAGATTGCACTGCTACATACTGAATTCTACACTTTTATTTCCCATGTGTGTCTTCCATCCAGAGCCTTGAAGCAGGGCCACACTGATTCCCAAACTCCACTGGATATTGGATACAAACAAGTCCTAATATGGATTTTGCCAAAGAATGTAAAAACCATTTAATGAAAATATTATACATCATGAAATAATTAAGTTTATGCTCTCATAAGAACTATTTCTAGGTTGCAACCACCCTTAAATATTAATGTGTAGGTTATGTAATGTGCAGAAATTAATAACACTTTACTGGATATACATGGGTTACCATGGTTTCTGGACATTTGAAATTTTAAATTTAGTTTATTAAACCCTGCAGAACCCAAAACATTAATAATATGGATTAAAACTTTTTCCATCATTTAATATGTGTTTAATATATTAAGACACTTCTATTTCTCAATATGTACTTTATCAAACTCAATAAATTACTGTGTTCACATTTTCATTAGTTGTAGTCATGGAGTTGCTGATGGCTCTAAAAATCAGTTTTTGCTTCATTTTCCATTATTTTTTCAGGAAGCCTTTCTTCTTACAGATTTCTTCCTTTTTAAAAATTAATATCATGGAACCTCATGTTGTCAGGAGCACTGACTGATTCATCAGTGTTGGGTATCTTGCATTGTTTCACACAGATTTCAAATCCCAGCTTCACACCACTGTTGCTCTCATCCTGTGCCTTACAGCACAATGCACTGATGCTGATAAATCACTTATTAGCTACAAAAAAAAAAAAAAAAAGTCTTCTATTGGTAGCTAATAAAATAATAAACAAATGCTCTCTCAGGTTGCTGGGATGTTTCCAAAACCCTGAAATACTTCAAGCTTCTCCCCTTTAACCCATTTGTTGGATCACAGTGCCTGGCACCCCTCCATGCTTTCCTAAAACAAAGTCTGAACTCCAGGAATACTCACCACTAAAAAGCCTTAGGGTTCTGCTACTGGAAATTCTGATTTCTCTTTTTAGGAAAAACTCCAATTTTTGAGGTCCAAATGAATCAAATTAGTCCTGGGTGCTGATAGCTGGGATTGGCAGTCTCGTTCCTTCTTTGTGTCCATGAGGGATCACACATTTTTCAAACCTTTGTCTTTTTTTTTTTTTTTCTGTGCTATTTCTCCAGAGACTTTTCACAGATTTAATGTATTCCAGGGAGGTGAGTAAATGCTCATCTGCAGGAATATTCAAAGAAAGGACCAGAAAGAAATGGGAAGGTCACAACTCCTCGGTGATTGTGCTACAGCAGTCATGGATGCTTGTGGCTAGGATGAAATTAGAAAGAAACGGCACAAAACTGGCACCATTATTTAATTCACACAGTTTAATATGTGAATTAAATAATTCTACACTTCATCATCTTTTTGGACCCTTAAAAAAAGAGAAATACATAAGAGGAAGGAAAATATTTTCAGAAAAAAAAACCGACAGCGATATTTTAGAAATTTTTCCTTTGGTGATACTTGGTCAAAACAAAATAAGGCTGCAAGCAGTCATTTGAGTCTCTTCTTAGTTCACTCCACAACCTTTGTGAATTTATATTTACATGTCCAGCAGGTTCAGTGGAACTGGACTAGACCATGATCACTTGGAGCGAAGTTTCTGGATAATTTTAAACTTTTTCAGTTGAAAGCATTTGGAAAGGGAGCCAAGTGTTTGAGTCTTTGATTAAAGCCATCTGGTTTTGCATCAGTCTGATAGAGTTCTAGAAGCTAAATATTCCACACTCTGAAATTCATATATTGGTTTTATTTTTGTGTTAAATTTAGCAGAACTCTGAAGCCCCAGAAATAGAATCTCCTTCATCAATACTTTTTATTTAATCTTTTTCTGAAAATACAACATGAAATAAAAAGATCCCTACTGGGATTATGAAGTTAGGCTGTGATTAAATGAATCTTGACTTTAGATATATTCCTTTTGCAAAAAAAGAAAAAAAAACAAACTGGAAAAACAGAGGCAGAACTCAACTGTGCAAGTCTCTTGCTCTGTGCAAAACCTTTGATAAGAGAGGATGGAATCAGATTTTAGTTAGCCCTCTTTCAACCAGAGACAATTAACCAGCAGAAAATTCAAGGAGCTTTAAATGCATGGAGCAGAAATGATAATTTGTAATGCCAATAGAACCCTGCCCCATAGCATGTGTGGATTGGTTACACACCTCCATCTCAGACTGGGGTTGGTATAAAGGAATGCAAAGTGGATCCAGAGTTCACCAGTGGATCCCAGGAGCTCCTGCAGCTCTAACTTAAGGCCACGGAAATCAAAGAGGTCCCAGAAGCTTTCACAGGAATATTTCTGCAATAATTACTATGGAAAGGAGAAACCTAAAAGGGAGACTGCACACTCTCTACTTCGGTCCCACTTTGTCTTGTTCAAACTCACAGAAAAATCACATACAGTCATGTGCCAAAAGCTATGTAGAATCATACTTCTCATTATTTATTTAATCATTAATTTATTAAAATGGTTTTTTATGATCACCCAGAACTTCATTCTCCATATGTCAGTGAGCTGAATGAAATCTCTTCCACTGGGTATCACATCTTGGATATTTGAGAGGTTTTGGTGGGTTTAATGGCATTACTGATTATGCAGTTAAACAGCTGAAAGCTTTTTCTATAGCAGTCCAAAGTGTATCATTATATTTACAGAAGAGAGAACAAAGTGCCTCGATGTATTCTGCATTCTTGCTTGGCAGTGGTTTAAATTCACAACAAGATGTGAAAGAGGACATCCAGTTAACCACCCCCCCAAAAAAAGTTAACATCTCTGAACATCCTTAGTTCACATCCATTTGCTGTGCATCAGTCTTGAGTACTCAGTGCTGGTGAGTAGCTGTGCATCAAAAGTGGAATCAGTTCATCCAGTGCACACTCTGCTTTCCCCTCTGACAGCTCACATTTCTATTCCCTCCAGCTCTTCCAATGATCCTTATCACTGTTCAAAACCTTTTTCCTTATCTCCTCCCTATCCCTCTGATGAATCTTCAGTATGTGTTCACCTGGATCATGCACCATGATTTTCACCCTATCTGACCCTGAAAACCACCACTCCAATTCTTTTTTTTTTTTCTTTCAACCAATTGGTGGCACAACCCTCATTTCCTCTTTTGCCTCCCTTTTTCTGGTATCTGTCCTTATCTTCAACTACCTTAAAGTATCTATTTCCTTTAGGCATTTTACTTATTGCTTGGTTTTCTGATGTCAAGAAAACGGAGGAAAACTGTCAAGAAGAGCTTCTGTTTCTATTGTGCAATATAAGTTTCAAAGGACCCTTCTCACAAAGCCCAAATCCAACAAAGCAAGAAAATAACCAAATTCCTCCAAAAACATGAGCAGCAGCACGTTGCCCAAGGACACAGAGTAAAACCACACCATTAGCAAAAATAACTATAATTAATGGAGCTAGTAGCTGCTCAGGCTATTACAAAATTAATCTCCAGAGGTGCAGATCACATAGTCCTCAAACAACGACATAGCAAAGGGAACAAAAAATCTCTTTACTTCTCCAAACAGGTATTTTTCCCTTTCAAGAGTAGAGAGAGATCTTTTGGGATGAGACAGTTCCAAGAAATAAGTTCCAATGTTATGGTGACCTGCAAGTGGCAGTGAGTGATGTACAGTGCTTGAAGAGCAGATTTCTTTAGAAGGTGGAAAAGGCATCAGCTGCAGGTTGTTTCTTGAGTTCCCACTTGCACAAATTCAGTTGTGATGAGAATGAAAAGAGGGAAAAGGAGGATCAGCATTATTGCATCTTCTGTGACAAAGTGACACTGTGGCAGTATGAGAGCTCGTAGGTGGCATTACATTCTTGCCATCTCTGGCCATCTAGTGGCATCTTTTTCTCCACAAAATATAACAAATAAACAATTACTATTATTATTTAAGAGAGAAACAAACACCCCAACAGCCCGTGTATGTTAAATAACGAGCTTGCAAGTACATAATTCTTGTCATCTTATTAATGCTGTGGCACAGAAAATTGGTTTAAAAGCTTTACAGAATCACACAATCAGGTTGGAAAATATTATTATTATTGAGATTATTATTGAGATTATTGAGTCCAACCTCAATGTTCTGCAGCCTGGTGTGTTCCAGTCCAAACGTCCAGTGCTCCTGCACAGGGATGTGTCATCCCAGATGGCTTTTCCTAGTGTGAGTGACAGCTTGGATTTTTGTGTTTGGACTTAGCTGTTTATTAATTTTTATTTATAGACAGTGAGTTTTATAGTATTTTTTTGTTAACAAGTTAAAAGTAAGAAAATGTTGGTGTATTTTGTTAATTACAAGGTTTTTTAAGGCTTAAATATTTAATTAAAAATTAACATTTATATATTTTTTACTTAATGACCAAACACTCGTGACTTATAGTGTGGTACTTTTTATTCAACTAAGTTTTATTACATAAAACTAAGAAGAAGAAGGAACAAGAAGGAAGAAAAAGATGATGTTTTAGAATATTTATTTTGTTTCATACTTATATTTTAAAACTTTAAATTTTAAATTCTTTATTACGTGAAATTACATACTGCTATTTAAACTACATGCTAGTGATTTTAATTTTATTATTTAATTTTGGAAGTGATTTCTAAGGCCTCAAGTCAAAGCAGTGTTCTTTTGAGGGTCAGTGTTAGAAAACACAGAGAGTTTAAAACTCCTAGGCTTTAGAGTTTTAACAGGGTTTTGTCACTGAAGAGGTACTTTGGAGCAGAAATCACTACGGTGAAAAAATAATGTTCTGGCTGTCCTGCAGCATCCAAGCTGCTGGAGATGGCACAGGGAGCCCTTTTCCCAGTGAGGTGCTGCAGTTTGACAAGAAGAACAAGCATCCTTGGAGCTGGAGTCTGGCATCCCATGGCTCCTTCCAGCTCCCAGCCAGGGATGGACAAACAGCACAGCAGCACCTTTATCCCTCACATCCATGGATGTACAAACAGCACAGCAGCACCTTTATCCCTCACATCCATGGATGTACAAACAGCACAGCAGCACCTTTATCCCTCACATCCATGGATGTACAAACAGCACAGCAGCACCTTTATCCCTCACATCCATGGATGGACACCCAACACAGCAGCACCTTTATCCCTCACATCCATGGATGGACACCCAACACAGCAGCACCTTTATCCCTCACATCCATGGATGGACAAACAACACAGCAGCACCTTTATCCCTCACATCCATGGATGGACAAACAGCACAGCAGCACCTTTATCCCTCACATCCATGGATGGACACCCAACACAGCAGCACCTTTATCCCTCACATCCATGGATGGACACCCAACACAGCAGCACCTTTATCCCTCACATCCATGGATGGACACCCAACACAGCAGCACCTTTATCCCTCACATCCATGGATGGACAAACAACACAGCAGCACCTTTATCCCTCACATCCATGGATGGACACCCAACACAGCAGCACCTTTATCCCTCACATCCATGGATGGACACCCAACACAGCAGCACCTTTATCCCTCACATCCATGGATGGACAAACAGCACAGCAGCACCTTTATCCCTCACATGCATGGATGGACAAACGACACAGCAGCACCTTTATCCCTCACATGCATGGATGGACACCCAACACAGCAGCACCTTTATCCCTCACATCCATGGATGGACACCCAACACAGCAGCACCTTTATCCCTCACATCCATGGATGGACAAACAGCACAGCAGCACCTTTATCCCTCACATGCATGGATGGACAAACAGCACAGCAGCACCTTTATCCCTCACATGCATGGATGGACAAACGACACAGCAGCACCTTTATCCTTCACATCCATGGATGTACAAACAACACAGCAGCACTGTGTCCCTGGCCAGGGTGGCAGCTCTGTCCCTTCTGTCCCCTTCTGTGCCAAGTCCTGGGTTCCTCAGTGCAAGCCACGAAGCTGCTGAGATGGTCGCAGGGCCACAGATATGATGAGAGGTCTGGAGCATCTCTGATGAGGAGAGACTGAGGAAGCGTTTGGGCTACAGAAGACTGAGAGCGGATGCCACCAAGGCATACAAATATATCTAAGGGTTGACACAGGATAGTGCCAGACTCTTCAGTGGTAGTGACAGGATAAGAAACAACGGCCACAAACTAAAATACAATAATTCCACCTCAGCATGAGGAAGAATTTCGCACTGAAGGTGACAGAGCACTGGACAGCGGCACAGGGAGTGTGTGGAGTCTCCCTCTCTGCAGACATTCCCAACCCACCTGGCTTTGGTTTCGTGCCCAGCTGCCCCGGTGACCCTGCCGTGGATGATCTCCAGAGCTCCCTGACCCCTGGGACCATTCTGAGATCTGCGTATGGCCCCACACACCGGGCAGGGCAGGGCCGGGCCGGGCACACCGGGCCGGGCAGGCGGCGGAACCGCCGTTGCGGGGCCGCGGGGCCCCGGCCGAGCCGCGAGCGGCGGCGGCGCCGAGGCGGCGCTTCCTGCGGGGCGGTGCCGGCACGGCCCCGGGCTCGGCAGCGGCTGCCGGGGCTGGGGCGGCCCCGCCGGGCTCCGCTCCCCGCCGGGCTCCGCTCCCCGCCGGCCTCGCCATGCAGCGCTTCACCGTCAACATCAAGCTGCCGGCGCGGACCCTGACCGGCGCCCTGAGCGCGCCCAACCGGGGCGCGGCGGATTGGTGAGGGCCGGGCCGCGGGCGGGGGGTCCCGGGAATCGGGGCTGGGACAGCGCTGGATCCGGACCCTGGAGAGCCCGGGAGCTGCTGCTGCCCGGGACAGGGACAGAGCCGGGACCAGGGACCGGCGTGGCCCAGCCCCTCCCGGCAGTGACATACGGGTGCCCATTGAAGCAGGTTGAGATTAGATATGAGGAAGGAATTGTTTCCTGGCAGGGTGGGCAGGCCCTGGCTCAGGGTGCCCAGAGCAGCTGTGGCTGCCCCTGGATCTCTGTAAGTGTCCAAAGCCAGGTTGGAGCAGCCTGGGACAGTGCAAGGTGTCCCTGCCATGGCAGGGGTGGCACTGGATGGGATTTAAGCTCTCTTCCAACCCAAACCATTCTATGATTCTGTGGTTAAATTATCCTGAAGTCAGACAGGCCTCAGCAGATTTTCGCTGTTACTGTAATAATTGTTTACATGCTCCTTTTTTGTCTATAAATAAGTAAGCTATTGAATAAAAAAGAGATGCAATTAATTATATCATTGCAAACATATTTCTTAACTGTGTTCTTACATCTAAAATTTGGGAATGTTCTTCATGAATTCCTATGTGATGTTTCAAATTTACAGAAGAAGATTCTGAGATGGAGGCAAAGAGATGCTTTGTGGTGGCTTAGGGTTCCAGCAGACAGTGCAATATTATTTTACAATGCTTTTATGTTACTAAATAGTATTTACCATCTGATAAACATCAAATACAGTGTCTAGTAGCATACATTCAACTAATCAAAAAAACCTCTCATTGCTGATGTGAAGAGCTTTTGTTCTGTTTTACTTGATGATGCTCTGTGCTCTTCCAGGGGCTGGCAGGGTTTGATTGCCTATGGATGCCATTCCCTCGTGCTCGTGGTGGATGCCAACTCTGCTCAGACCTTGCAGGTTTTGGAAAGACACAAAGCCAGCGTTGTGAAGGTGAGATGTACGTGGTTTATGGTATATTACTTGGTTCTGGGGTTTATGTTATTCTTCTAAATCAGTGTAAATGCTTGACATGACGTTCCACTTGATTTTAACATGAAACCTGATGTAAAATACATGTGTTTTATGTGACCTCTTTTGCAGCTAAGTCACATCATACATGCTGAAATTTGAGTTGAGGTTGATGGTATATCTTTCTAGAAAATATAGAATATAAAAGAATATCTGGAAACATTTGTTACTGTTACAGAACATAGATATGCTTCCAGGAAAGCTGTTAACATAAAAGAGGATTTCAAATGAACATCACAAAATATCAAGTGAAGCTCTTTGCTGCTGCCCTTTCTGATCCTCCTCATTCTGAGAAATGCACCATTTGTTTAGGAAGTTACTTCTAAGCTTTTCCTTCTTTTCTTACCTATAGGAAAGGAGCAATGGCAGACAAAAGTGAACGTTTATTTTGTGATACAAAATGGCTAAAATTTTAGTTTAAGTGTAGGGTACCTGTGCTTTCCTTTGAAGGTTCTTGTCTTGAAATTGCAGAGTTTGACTTTGGGTAGAGAGTGGAACAGGATGTATTTCTTTGATTCATCATTTCTTTGATTATGGGCTATGACAGATTGACTTAGGGTTTGAGGATTGTTTTGTTGACAGATGTGTTTGATGGTCCTTGGTACAAGTGCTGTATTTATTAGAAGGCAGTCAATAATTTATGAAGAATAATGGAGTCTTAGGTAGAGGAGTTTTGGTGGGATCTTTTTGCAACAGAAGGAAAAGGTTGAATATGCCTTCTGCTTTAACATTTTCATTTAGCTTAGGTAACAGATTGTAGCAAAAATAGTTTTTGATCTATGCAGTGATAGCATTTTAATGAGTTTTGGTTACATTCAATAGGAAACTAAGTGCTGACATCCAGTAATTTATAGGATAATTTTTCAAAGCCACTACCTGAAGTTTTATGAACAGAAGTAGACTATAAGAAAATGGCTGATTTATGAGGTTGAAGGATGAAAAAAAAATCCCTTGTATGTTAAGAAATAGGCATTATATAATAAATTATTCTGAGGCCATGATCATTGCAGATATTTTTACCTCTCTTAAGAAATTTTCTTGCATTCTTAGATTAGTTTTTTTAAAGAGTTTGTAAATGCTAAGAGCATAAATAAGCTGGCGTGGCTGTGTAAGTCTGACTTAAACTCCTTGTAGTAGAGGTTCACACCAGCAAACTCAGTCCACTGCAGATCTTCTCCCCAAAAACCTGTGCCTCAGTTCAGAAAATTCCAAAACACACCACATCTGTTATGAAAAAAACAAAGAAAAAAGCAGTTGTTTCATAATCCTTTTGCAATCCATTTTGCTATTTTCCTTTAAATGCATCCTCCCCTTTGGCTGTTGTGACTGTGTCTGGAATAGGCAATAGCTTCCCTGAAAATGGATCCATCTTAGCTGTCCATCTGTCCAAAAGATGTTTGTGGGGGACTGATGACTTTGTCTGGAGTGGATTATATCTGATTTTACCTTTACAAAGGGTATTGAAAGCATGCTTTTGTGGAAGAACATCTAATGACAAGAGATGTTTTTTGATCCGTCTTAAGAATGAGAGGATTGAAATGACCTCTGTGTCATTTTTGATGCATTAATAAACAGTGATAATAAGGCTTTATGAATGAGATGGTATGGATTGTGAAAATTAAAAAAAGTCACCTCTGGTTCATGTTCCTGACTCATGTTGCATTTTGAAGTCAAGGAGACAGTGATTAATACTGTTACAAAATAATATCTTTTAGCAGAAGATCAGGTGCTGTGTGGGGACTTCTTGGATCAGTAGGACTGCAGAGAGGAAAGAGGTTCATGGTGTGGTAGCACCACATGGGCTCTGGTTAGGGTTGGTCATGTAAAAATCTCCTTTTTTGTTGTTTTTAACTTGGTGACAGCTCCTCCCTTGAGAAAGGATGTTTTCCTGACTTGGAATTTGCTTTGGAGTAATATACATTTAACTGAGAAATAAATAGCTTTGTAGGTTTTACAATTACAGTTACACAGCCACCTGCAGATATCCTCAGGGATAGTTCTTTCTTGAACAGCAGGGAAGCAGGAATTGCAAAAATCAAATTTGTAGGTAGAGGAGAGTCTCTCAAGAATTCATTGTGATTCTGGTGGAAACATGCTTTGAGTTTATAGCTAGAGATTGTGTGCTGTGCATGTGTCACATTTGTTTAATTTATTCAGCTGCTTTGTGAGACACATCCTGCTCACACCTCTGAGAGGAGCAGCACAAAGGTGCCAGCAGGGCTCTGAATGCTGCTGGAAATCTGATTCGTGGTGCAAAGTCAGTGGTGCCCAATGATAATCCTGTCTCGGTTTTTAAATGTCACATTTTCAGTGTCTGCACAAAGTCCTGTGTTTGCTTCTGTGACAGGCAGTGACAGCACACAGGGTGGAATTTTTGTAGCAGGTGAATTCCCATTAGTTTAGCAATAATGTTTCTCTATTCTGCCAGTTTCTGCAGTCTCTCCTGGGGCAGAAGTTCACCTTAAAGCAGATAGCAAAAACAGCTCCCTGTGGGATAGATAAGGAAGAAGTCACTGTTATCCATCCCCTTGTAATCTGGGAGTTGTAGACAGAGTGTTTCAGATTTCAAGACACAGATTTCTCATAAGTATTGCCAATTTACAAGCCTGTGCAGCTTGAAATCCCAAACTGGAAAGTGGTACCTGGAAATCAGTAATGGCAATGTGTTGAAAATAACCAGAAAGGTAGCAAATGTCAGCAATAACTTGGTTTTGTTTTGTTATGAGACAACGCATAAATTAAAGACTAACCTTCCTTCCTCACCAGTACCACAATATATTTGTCAGATTAGGAAAATTACATGTTTTAGGATGTGTATAAAAATGGAATGATAATTTTGCAGCTTTCATTTGTTTGGAAGTCAGTGTGTTTAGGTTTGTGGGTGCTCACAGAACCTTAAACATTGTCATTTGGTTTCCTCTAAGTATTTGAGGGAATTCTCTATATACATGGTGTATATTGTTGTAGTTACCTTCAGGAACAAGGTTTGTTGATTTATATAATTGAGAATATCAGCCATGCAGTCATGCAGCTCAGTGCTGGCCTGCCTTAAATTTACACGATGCTGGTGGCTTAGAGCTATGTTACAGGTGCTGTTGGCATTAACTATTACTGTGCTTTTTTATTGAGTTCATTATCTGAAAACTATGACCTGTGGTGTCTGTACCATCTATTTGTCTCCTTTAACCAATTCCCATCTGTATTTTCAGGTTAAATGGGCTAAGGAGAATTATCACCACAATATTGGCTCTCCATATTCCTTACGTTTGGCTTCTGCTGATGCCACAGGGAAAATCATTGTGTGGGATGTGGCAACAGGAGCAGCTCGCTGTGAAATCCAGGAGCATTCAAAGCCCATCCAAGGTAATGGCAGTGCCTGATGTTTATATGGGAGTTATTTTATTGAGCTTTGTGTACAAATCCATCACCTGCCTTTTATAAAGTGTGCTCACTTCTGACAGGGAATTTTCCTGTTGGGATTACCAGCCCTCTGTATGTTTGCTTGTTCATTTTATGAGGAAATGTAAGATTTACTGTCCCCCAGAGGAATGTTGTGAGATTTAATTCATTATGGTGATGTTTTCCGGTGACAAAAGGTAGAATCTATTTTTATGAATGTTATTGATTGAAATAATAACATTTACTATGTCAAGTGCATCTTCCTGCTCTTCATCTGGAGCTGAGTTTTTTTGGGGCATTTCAGCTATTTTAAAAATTTGTGATGATGCTTATGTTATACCTGGTGGGCTTTTAAAATCTGTTATATAAAAGTCCTCTTATGAAATTAGGTTTTTGGTTTATGTTATTATTCTGTTTTATAAATCCTGTGAAAGAAAATGCAACATTTGAAATCTGTTACTGGGCCGTTGAAAATTTGACTACAGTTCATTTTAGTTTTATTACTTTTTATTTGTGTGTGCATTATAAATTGGGTTTTATTTACTTCTGACACCGATTCACTGAAGGTTTGAAGAAGTTCTGACCGTGCTATTTGAAGATTTGCAGTTTTTCAGACCAAATGAAACCTTTTATTTTCTATAAAACCAGGGAAAGCTCTTACCAGCTCTGAAAGAGCTGAGTGTTAGACTCAGTTTTACTTTACTCTTAAGCTTAAGACTGATTAAAAGGTTTTAGAATAGAGAAGACATTTGTGTCCAGATCCAAACTGATACCATCCCAAATATGAATTTTCTTCCCTATTTCTTTTGACAGACATGCAATGGCTATGGAATCAAGATGCTTCCAGAGATTTACTGCTTGCAGTGCACCCACCAAATTATATTGTACTGTGGAATGCTGACACAGGCACCAAACTTTGGAAGAAAAGTTATGCTGAAAATATCCTGTCTTTTTCATTTGATCCCTTTGATCCCTCACATTTAGCTTGTAAGTTTATATGTGCAAAACAGTGGGGCCTGGGGATGTGTGACCAGGAAAATTGTTAAACTGGAATGTAAATGTTGAGATTAAAAGTAATGGATTGGAGAGAATAATGTCAGAAATGCCAATAAGAAATCAGAAAGCAAAGACAGGGAGCCTTTGGCCAGTGTGGAATCTTATTTCAGAAGGTGCTGTTGTGTGGGAAGGGGGAAAGCAGGCACGGGTGGAGAAATTAGAGATTTAGAGATTTAAGAAGAAATATTTGAACCTTTACAAAAGGAAGTGTGAAGTGTGTAGAGGGAACTGGAGAAAGCCAAGGAGAGAGAGCCCTGTGAAATGTAAAAGGCTATAAAGGGATGGGTGCTGAGGGAGAAGCCAGTGAGATAAGAAGACCAAGAATAAATTTTATTTTCAACAGAAGGGACTTCAGAGGACTCACTGTGAGATCAGTACCAGAAATGATTCAGATGTCAAGGGGGATGTTGTGCAGATTTATTAATTTTAGCAGAAAGAAACTGAAAATAGGAGAGTCACCATTTTATTCTTGAATTTAGCTTCAACACTGCTGATTTATAATGAGACAATGCAGTTGCCAGCCTTTGTAGTTTGGAGATATTTTATCTACAATATCATTCATCCTTCTATAAACACTTCAGCTGTACAGCTGAGCTTTGTGCTGCAACATAAAAAACGTGAATGAATGATTATTTGAGGATTGCTGTGCATGAGAACAAAAAATGGTGATACAGTCAGTGTGTATTCTGTCTTCTATTTGCATTGTGAATTTTAAAGAAAAACAGTTGGTGAGAGAATAACTGAGCTTCTGCCAGTAATACAGTAATTTTTAATATAAACTTAATTTTGAAAATTTGAGTTTTTTGGATATTAATTGATTTTAATGGACCATCTGCTGCTCTTTGGGTTGTCTAGAATTAGGAGTTTTTTATCTGATACAGTACTGTCAAAGTTATTAGCACTTCTCCTCACCAAAATGTCACGAAAATAGAATGCTACAATCAAATTGCAGACTGAGTTGTGCTATTTTTCTTATTCCAGTGCTCACCAGTGAAGGAATAGTGTTCATCTCTGACTTCTCCCCTTCCAAAGCTCCTGCCAGCTCAGGGAAGAAAGTTTACATCTCCAGTCCCCATTCCAGTCCTTCTCACAACAAGTTGGCTGCTGCTACAGGGGCCAAAAAGGCCCTTGATAAAGTAAAAATCCTAATCAGTAATGAAAAACCAAGGTAGGTTGCAAATATTTCTTCTCAGATAATGCTTTGTATACCTGACTTTATCAAAGTACTTAGGGTAAAGCCTGTAAGGTTATATACACAACAATATAAAAATTGAAGCAAGCAGTGTGTCTAAGGATAATTTCCCATGAATGTCAGTAAATGTCAGGGCAGCCAGCACTGTTCCTAAGTGAATTGCTTTGGATTTGAGATGTGCAAGAATTGCACTTGTTCCATTTGAATGAAGTGCAATTTTTAAAATTACTCTGTAATCTTATTTAGACAAAATTCAACAGAATGTGGTTTTGGAAGTCAGTGATGCCTTGCACTGCTCTGACAGATAAATGGAAATCTGCAGTTGCTTTGTGAAAATAGAGGTTATTTGAAAAAATGCAGTTGCAGGAGAAATGAAACTGTTAATTTTATTTTCAACTTAACTTATTTGAACATTGGCACAACCTAATAAAAGTTCATGTCTGATTTTACAGTGCTGAATCTGTAACACTCAATGACTGTCTTCAGTTGTCATATTTGCCTTCCAAAAGAAACTACATGCTCTTGCTGTATCCCAGGGAAATTCTGATTCTTGACTTGGAAGTGAATCAGACAGTGGGCGTGATTGCCATTGAAAGGACAGGGGTGCCTTTCATACAGGTGAGGAAGATTTGATTTGGTTTCATCATTGTAACAGCAAACAATTCAATCAAAACTTTTCAGTGGCTTTTATAAATTAATTGACTTCCTTAGTCACAGATCCTGTAGCTGTAGAAATTCATGGAAGTGTTGCCTCAATGATAACATTTTTAATGATTATTTAAACATCAGGAATTGTAGGCTCCCTTGCAAGTGTCCTTTGCAGAGGGTAAGATTTTGAATGTGCAATCTAACAGCCATCTCTCTGCCCAGGTAATCCCCTGTTTTCAGAGGGATGGGTTGTTTTGCCTGCATGAAAATGGTTGTATCACATTAAGGGTCCGCAGATCCAACTGCAGCATCACTGCAACTCCAAATGAGGAGCCAGGTGAGTTTGGCATCAAAGATGTCCAGAAATGAACTTTGATGCATTTTAATTAATAATTTAACACCAGTAATGACCAGCATGCATCATACAGGATGGTGAATCTAGTGCCCTTCTGGTGTTTTCTCTCTTATATGTTGAATTTAAATTTAAATTTCTGCTATCTTTTCCCAAAGCAAATTCAAAAAGTTTTTGAATTCCCTGATACTAAGTGTGAAATAGATTAAATGAATATCCTGAATACCCTTTTATTGCTAAATAATACCTAAATTTGTAAGTGGCTTAACAGTCACATACACAATAACGTTTAAATAAAATATTAGTGTGTTCTTTTTGTCTTTAAGAAAAAACGTTTATTAGACAAACACAAGATTTTTGGAAGCAGTTTGGTCAATTTAGACCTAAAATATGGGCTTAAATTTAGATTAAAATCTGAATTATTAAACTTCTGTCTCATGAAATGTTACTAAAAATAGTCTTCTAAATCTAGTAGTAGAGACTGGAAAAAAGGGAAAACATAGTGAGTTTTGTTTGTTCATTTTGGTTTGGGCAGCTTGCTGTTTTCTAGTGAGTACATTACTGGCCTCCAAATTAACCTATAAACCTGGAGTTCTGGATTGTGGAGAGCAGATTCAGGTTCTGCCCAGCTATGAAACAGTTATTGTTTTAGGTTTTGCAAGATTCACATGGACTAATATATTACAAAGGCAAAGTCACATTTTGGAGAACTTTCCAGAGCTTTGTTGTGTACAAAAAGATCAAGAGTGTGTTGTTGATTGCACAGGAAGCACCTGGATTTCAGTCAAAGTGCTCAGCCATGCTTCACATTTCCCTCTCTTGGTTCACATGCCGTGTTTTTCACTCTGTTTCTGCTCGGGGCTGTTGATGTTCCAGATCCAGAGCCAGTTCAGGAGCTGGTTTATGATTTAAGAAGTCAGTGTGATGCCATCAGGGTGACCAAAACAGTTCGACCCTTCAGCATGGTGTGCTGCCCAGTGAATGAGAATGCTGCAGCTCTCATAGTCAGTGATGGCAGGGTGATGATCTGGGAATTAAAATCCACCATTTCTGGCAGAAATGTGCGGAACAGGTAATGGGATTTACTTTTCTTGCCAAAGTTCCTTTTTTTTCCAAGTGGTGTTCAGTATTTCATTGTATTTTAAAGGCAGCAGTGATCCTTCTGGGCCTGGAAGTGTTTCATGTGCTCTACACGTGTGAGAGTGAAGGAGGAGGAACAAACTGTGTCATCCAGATAGATCACTTCCCTTTCTTTGAGGAAGTGCAGGAAATGTGTTCACTCTTTTTTCTCTTTTTTTTTTTTTTTTTCTTAAGGCAGTTCCATCCTGACTGTCTGGACTAAGTAAACAAAAGATAGAATGACTATTCACTGTATTTTGTGGGAGCATTTTCCTCTCATTTGTCTTTCTTCAGACCAAATAATTTTCTTTAAGAATGGATCCATCACTTAAAATCATATGTAAGGACCAAAGAGGTCTGTAAAGAGCTACACTTTTAGTAGGGGAATGGCTTTCTGCTGGATTTGTGTGAATTTGACACTGAGAATAGCAGTTGCACAGCAGGTGACTGGAATATGGTGGTATAAACAATATTTTTATATACAGAGCTTTTAGAATTTTAGATTTGGAGCAGTCTCACCAAATACTGTGTGAAGTTATACAGTGCTTTGAACAGTTAATGTATTGAGGTTGGTCTGCTGCAATAACCCTTTAAAGTACTGTGGAATAAAATAAATAACTTACTGCAATAAAAGAAATAGAATTCTTTTAAATGTCAGTAATACCAGATTTTCAGCATAGATCCGAGATTTAGTATTTTTATTCTCTGTGTTCCCAAAAGTAGTGCTGGGTGGATTCCTTGTGCTGCATATCGAGGAAAGCTGTTTAGAATCCAAATGTTCTTTATTTTTACTTCTCTTCTTAAGAGTTATTTCTAAAACATTGATCTTTGTCAGGAAAGATGTGTTTTTATAAGAGCCAGGTAGGTGTCTGCTCTTTGCAGATGACACAGAGCTGCCCCAGGCAGCAGGGGCTGTTGGAGTCCTTGGGGATGGAGATTGTCCTTGCATGAGGAATTTGTTCCCATTTCTTTTGCAGCAGTTCAAGTGCATCACCTCTGTATTCCCCAGTCTCCTTCTGTGGAATCCCTGTAGGAGCACTCCAGAATAAACTTCCAGACCTCTCATTAGACAACATGATTGGTAAGATATTTCTTTCCTTGATACTACTGCTACTAAATTCTCCTGGTTTTGAATCGTTGTACATCTTACCTTAAGAACTTAAGGTATTTGTTAGAATTATTTTCTAATGGGAACTCTGAAAAAGAAGAATTCCTCTTTGCTAAAGAAATTATCAAAGAAATCCTCTTGAGGATTTTATGTTGAGGACCAATGTTCCAAGTTCATTTTCTTTGAGGAAAAAAAGTATTTAAAAATGGAATTTGGACAAAATGCTTTGATTTTTGATTTTTTTTGTTACTAACCTTAGAAACCAATTTATCTGATATATCCCCTCATGAAATCTAGACAGCAACCAGTCTTCAGAAAAGTTTCATCATACAAAGCTCAAGAGGAAGAAATGTGTCTTACGCATTGTTTGTCATTTTTTATTGTATAAATTTGTCTGAAAACTTTTTACGACGTCTCCAGTTAAAATTTCATGCTAACAAAAGCTTTCATTTTTAAGCAGGGCAAGGTGCAAGCGCTGGGGAAGACTTAAGGAATTCATTTCTGCAGGAAGTGCACCTCAAATTCCTGCTGACAGGACTCCTGTCCGGGCTGCCCCTGCCTCCCTTCGCCATCCGCATGTGCCCGCCCCTCACAACCAAAAACATCAAACACTACGAGCCCATCCTCGCCGTTGGTGGGTGCCTTGAGCAGCTTGTCATTGCTCTGGAAAGAATAAATCCTCTAGTAAATGCAAGTTACTGGTACAGGAAAGAAAATCTATCCGTTGATCCTGTGTGATTTATTGTAGATAGTGACATTTGTAGTGGTTTGGTTCTGAGTCTTTGGGTTCTTCTTTCCTGACTTGGGTTTAAGCAATGCTACCTGAAAAATGGAATATAGTAGCAAGTTTTTATTTATCCTGTTATTTACTGTGATGTTGGTCTGCTGATACACTCAGCATTTTACAGTCATTGTGAATGTCAGGAAATAGGGATTTCTGCAGCTCTGCATTCCTAGAAAAAATGAACTTTACAGAGACTTTATTTTTGCTCTGATATGAATTTATAAAATTACACTTGCAGCACGTTATTTTTTCTGGATTAATCTATTTTATCTTACCACAAATGTAGTTAAACTCATCTAGCTATTAGGATAGTTGCCAGTGAGCACCTGATGTATTTATTAACTTGGAATTTTCCCTATTTAAAGCTGATTTTTCTGGCATCCTCTTTCAGACCTGTGCTCTAAACCATAGGCAGTCCATCATGACATGATGTGATGCTGCTAAAATGTAACTTGAGGTTTTCCATGAGCTGCAGCTGTTAAAAAAGGTGAAATATAAAGATTAGAAAACAAATAGGTGTAGAGTGCATTTACAGCAAGGTCTTTTTAAACTTAACATACTTGAATGGCTCGTTGTTGTATTTCATAAAGTTGATATGAATATAAAGAAGTGTCTAATGGAAAATTGTAAGTTTCAGTATTTCAAAAGGTTTTTGATGTAATTGAAACTCAAAGCTACTAAGTTACTGCTCTCTAATTTGAAAGAAGTCATTATTTCAGGATGAGAAAGCAGAATTGCTTTAATGCTTCCATGAAATCTGCCCAGGATTCTCCCCTGGCATTACTGGGGGGTAACAGTTAAAACATTTCCTTGAGGCATTTACTCATCTCCAGTAATCAAAGCAGAAATAAACATTCCTTTCTTCTTCAGCTGGATGGGTGAGTTGTGGAAGTGCAAGAAGAGTAATCAGATTTTCTACAACCTCTACAAAAAGGTTTGGGAAAATGTCTTGATCCAAGTGGATATCAGTGGCAGCAGAGGGTTTAATATTTGGGATTTAAGTGCTAGAAATTAACACAGTTTTTATAAAAATGTAAAATATAATATTTACAGGTACTTAAAAATAAGAGAGAGAGAGAGAGATAACTGTAAATCCTGCATTTTCACTAAAGCATTGAAGAAGAGAATAAAATGTGTGCCTATATTTTTTTAATCAATTTTTATAGGTACAAGCAATGGCTCTGTCCTGGTGTTTCACCTCACAAGTGGACTCCTCCACAAAGAGTTAAGCATCCATTCCTGTGAAGTCAAGTAAGACTTTAATTTTAATTCCTGCTATAATCCTTCTAGGAAACAGATGCTGAAACACCTGAGTGATGTTTCCCAGCAGTGTGGGTGTCTTGCCTTGCTGTTAATGAAATCAGGAGAATTGCCTGTTGAGTGCTCTACCCTGACAGTGCCTTTGCCTGACAGAACTGTAATGAAAATTACATTGAAAGAAATACTGGAATTGCATCTGTGCCTGCTGATCTGGGATGCATATCAACTACTTCAGTCTCTTCAGTGCACTGCAGGAAAAGAAGTCTTTTTAGGAAAAGAAACTTTCTTTATTTTATAACTATTGGGATTGAGTCCTTTGAAATAATGCTGGTTGGTATGGCAGGGTTTATTTACTTTATCCCCTTGGGACTGAAATTGCTGTTGAGTCAGCTCTGGTTCTAAGGGAAGTAAAGATAATTTTTTAAAGACTGAATATAGGAATCAATATTTATCCATCCTAAGAAGGAGCAGGGTAAGGTTCAAAGCTTTTGTGCTGTGTGTTTGTATGCACACAGTGGCAGAACTTTCTGAATAACTGATGGCACAGATATTTAAGATGGTGTTTGCTGGATACATATTTCCAGGCAAATTTGAGCATGAAAATAAAATAATGATTTCTGGTACAAATATTAGTAAAAGTTTGTATCAGAATTGTGTCTTGAAGCCTTCATCTGGTTAAGGTCTGCATTTTACTGTGCATTCTGCAAAAAGTGAACTACAGGTTGCTGAGAATAGGCAGCTCTGAGAGTTCATCATGGAAACCTTGGAATCTGTCACCAAAATTAACTTTCTTAATGTTTGTGGTGTGATTACTTGGCACTGTAAGAATATAATTCCCCTTTCTCTTCTAAACCATTTGAATCTCTTGGTTTTGTACCATTAACTACACATGAAATTATTTTCATTTTACTTTGTGTTATGCAGCACAAGGGGAGAGTCCTTTTTTATTACAGAGATTATAGGACTTAGAATTAAACTTAGAATGAAAACCCCTACTCTCATTTCACATGTCAAAAAAATAAAAAGTAAGATGGAGACCAAGGAGGAAATAAACACAATTTTGAATAAAAGCTTTGTGCATAACTAGAAGTATTGTTAGTTTGGGTTTTTCGGTTTTGCAAAGGGTTTGCAGCTTTTGAGAAACTTTAAGAATATATTGTCTTTCTAGCAAATGCCCTCAAAAAATATTATTAATTCATATAAAATGTCTGTGAATTCTAATTAGCCATAAGCTGTTACCAGGGTAAATCTTTTAAATATTTGCTAGTTTCCTCAATTGTGTGAGTGACTTTCTATGTAATTTTTACAAGTTCAAGGAAATGCTTCAAGCAATTTAAATTAAGGCATGGAGATTATTTTCTTTTTCTTAATTGATTTTCATTGAATGCAAAAGATTTTCTTTCACTGAGAATTCTTACTTTACCTCTCAAATGCAGATGGATTGAATAATGCTTCTGTTTCCATTTTATCTGAAAGAACACCTTCAGGGACCATCATTATTTTAGTGTGTAATTGAGAGCACCCTGAAATTGTAACTCAAGGCCAGCAGAGTTCTCAGTGCTCTGTATTTAGGAAGAGAATGTAATAAAAATAAGGCAATTTTCCTTTACAAATTAAGTTCTAAACTAATGGCCACTGAGTTTGAATGTTAGCAATTATGATTTTTTTTAAAGTGTTCTACATATGCAGTCACATGCTGATTTTTTTTGTTTGGTTGGTTTTTTGTTTATTTGTATTTAAACTTTGAATCTGTGTCGTGACTAGAACGGGGAAGAATTGCCTTTCTGTCCTTCCTTTTAAAATAGTTTGTACTTCTGGGTTTGTACTTGAATATTTATTCTATTTATGATTATTACTTTCACTATTTGTTTAGAATTATGGAAGTAAATGCTTTTCTGTTGAGTTTAATTTTATTTTTTAAGGAGATTGAGGCAAGAAGCAGCAGAAATGCTTAAAGCACACCAAGAGGGAAAATCAATCAGGCCACTGCCAGGAGTGAAAGTGAGGGGGAAAATCAAGAAGGGGATTTTGGCCTGGCAGAAACTGGGAGCAGGAGGTCAGGATTCCTACAGGACAGAGAGAAGTACAAATCATTCTTATTCCTAAGAGAAACTGGAAGAACTATGAAATAACCAAGCCTGATACCTGTGGACATTAGGCAGTACAGGAGATTATAAAACATCTTCAGTGCAGAGAAGAATATATTTGAGACATGCAAATAAAATGCCTGCAGTGCAGCTGTCAGTTCAGTGGCACGTTTGCAGCTCTCAGTGCTGCTTTTGCTTATTCTGGTAACAAAATAGCTGTGACTGGAGCAGTGCTGCTCATTCCTTTTCACTGAAGCTCAGCAAGTTCAAGGCTGCAACAGCTTTTATTTTTAAAATTAAAATCTCACTGACTGTAACAAGAATGTAGTAATTTTCAAGTCGTGCCTGCAGGCTATAGACATTACATCCAAATTTTAGCAGTTGAATTGAAGCTGTTTTAGCATTTGAATTTCAGCTGACTGCTCTTTGAAAAACTGCTTTGCAAACATTCATCACCTCTTTAAGAAAACTTTCCCTGAATAGAGAAATGAGAATGAAAACTATCTACCACCACTTTGGGAGCACATATGGTTTAATTTCCCATATTGCCTTTCTCTTTTTCTTAAATTCCTTAAATTTAAGTAGCAGCTGCCATGTCACAAAGTCACAACAATCTATTCCCGACTAGAAGTGTAATTTGTGGTTTTATCCACTTCAGTGCACTTCGTGATTTGTTTGCTTTGGAAACATTAATCAAAAACGGAGTCTCACTCCTGAAGTAACTGAGACGAGTTGAATGTATGGAATCTCTAAATGTTACATTTTGAAAGTGGATTCAGTCCGAGAAGTGGTTGGCAGCTGAAAGTAACCCTGAATTCTGGTAGCAAAGGTGATTTTTATGAGGAAATGTTGCTATTTCAATAGGGAAGGCATTACTTGTTTCCATCATTAAAATTTGAACCACTGTCTTCAGATTCTCAATTTCTATGTATGAAAGTGACAGAAATTATGTTGTTTCAGGTGTGAGCAGTTAGCTGAGCTAAGGTTTCCTTTTGATTTTGAATGTCTTGGGTTTCTGTAGGTTTTTATTGGTATTGACAGATGGCTAGGCAGCAGCAGAGAAAAAAGACTTGCCCTTGTAAATCTGAGCTGATGAAAGAAGTGTAGAAAATGCTTCAGGTCTTTGCAGGAGAATGGTGAATAACTACCAGCAATAACAATGCATTAGGAGTGGACTTTTCCCAAAAAACATGGCTGAGTAGCAGATAAATGGCAAGGTGTCAGAACTCACATTTCTTCCATTTCAGAAAGCTCCCTGGATTTCTGACCCTTTGGAGACTTGCAGTGTCACCCATTACTGCAGTTGCAGATTTCTATTCAATCATGCCTGTGATGTTTCAAGCAGTTATTGAATACTTCTCATTTTGATTGAAATTAATGGTTGAACTTCCATAGGTCCTGCTGGGAAAAAGACTGAGCCCTAAACTCCTAACGTTTTTTGAGGACTTAGGAATAAAGCTTGCCATGTTTTTAAAGCTTGAACTTAAATAATATAAATAGGGCTGTCAATAGTATGTGCAAAATATTATGGGAGTGCTTTTTGCTTTCACACATGTACACTGTATTTAGGAAATTTCTACTTCCTTGCAGTAGTTGGATTTACTGACAGTAAATCATAATTACTGTTATTTTTCTTTCTCATACTGCACATATATTCCAGAGCATGCAATTGATGTAACAGAATACTTGTCCTGGGAACAGTTCTTGAGTAATCTGTGTTTGAAGGCTTTGAGGAAACCTTAAATCCTTTGATGTGTGTTAAAATGAAGTTGTGCACATGTGTGTATTAGAGTTCTATTTTCTTTAGAAGAACTCCTTGATTTTTTTCACAGATAAAGCAATTTTTGCAGGCACCAAGTGTGTGTGAGAAATGGGGCTGGAGAAACATCTTGTTTAGGAGCCACCAGTGCCACTTTCTGTCCCTTGTGATGTATTTCAGGAATTGGCTGAGATTCCATCTGTGCTGCCAGTGTGTTCTGAGCACTGGAACTTTAAATCCTTGCAGCACTGCAATGTGATTTCCTTGGGAGCTGCTTTGGTGTGGTCTAAAAGAAAAAAAAAAACAAAAGACAAACCAAACAGGTTTTTGGTTGTTTTGTGAAATCTCTTCAGGGCTTCTTTTTTTATCATCTTTATTTCTGGACTCTCTGGACTGAAAGAATGAAGTCTACCCATACTGTCACCCACATGAGTATTTTCCTGTGTGCTGGGAAATTGGAGTTTTTTTGATAGTAACCATTGATTTGATTAAAGCAGAGATTTTAATCCACTCTAGTGCTGAGTGTCTGTGAGGGCTTTTTGCAAAAGTTAACTGTGTTTCTACCTGAATTTTTTATTTTATCCAAAGTAGAGCTAATACAGTATGAAAATGAAGCTCCTCTTAAATTTAATTCAATAACTTTATATTCACACCATAGTTGTTAATGTGTAGCTTCTTTCTGTGCTTAAATATGATCTTTCTGGAAAGTGTAGAAAATTACATCTGTGCTGGGTTTTTAAGAATATACATGAAAAAAAATACTTCAGTTCAGACTTGTAGCAATTGAAATATTTTGGCTGATATGCTGCATGCATTTCTTTCTGATCACAGGGGAATTGAGTGGATAAGCTTGACTGGCTTCATTTCCTTTGCCACATCAACACCCAACAATCTGGGACTGGTCAGGAATGAGCTGCAGCTCGTGGACCTTCCAACAGGTTTGTGTTTCCTGAGAAGTCTGCTCCAGGAGCTGACAGATTTGCTGGGGAGTGACAAGTTCTGACTATTATTTATTTGTTATTCGTTCTTTTCATTCGATTTCATGACAAAATAAAATAATAAACAGGAACTTTAACTATTCCTGCTCTTCTTTGTGAAGCCACAAGGTGTGTTTTGTCTGGTGCTCTGCAGGCAGACTTGAAGCAACACCTTTGCAAAAACATCTTGGACTTATTCAAAGAATAAGAAGTGTCAGCAGGGGATTTAGAAGCAGCCACACAGGGTATTAGGGGTGGATTCTGTTCACAAACTGCACGTATTTCCATATTTCCAAATATGTTTCCATGTGCTCCTGAAATAGTGTTGAGCCATTTATCGTGGTTTGTTTCAGCAAGGCCAGGCACATGCTCAGAACTTCAGTGTGAGTGAGTGTAAAAGGGATTTTAAACAATAAAAACTGGTACTTTTTTAAAGCATTGGGAATGCTAGAAAGTAAATAACTGTTAAAAGATACTGTTGATAGCAAAATTAAGAGGTTATATGTGTTTTTTCAACTATTTTGGACTCATAATGGATGATAAATATATTTGTAATGAGCTCGATATTTGCACAATAGAAGGAGTTATAACTGGGAAGATTAGACAGTCCAAAACAGGAAGCACTTAAATAATTTAAAATTGTTTTTGAATGTGAAAAGCTGGAGCCATTTAAGTTCTAATTGGAGAACCTGAATCTTGTAGCACATGGCTAATTCTGAATTGCTTTATGTAAAGTGATTTTTTTTAATTTTTTTTTTTTTAAGCTTATGGAAAAACATCAGTGTTGTGTTTCCAGAGTGCTGCATGGAGAGGTTGTTCACATAGTATAATACTATTTTTAAGTTTTTTCATATAATATCCTTTTTCTGTTTAAAATCAAAAGAGAAAAGATTCATGCATTAGGAAACTCAGCTTGTGAATCAGTGTAGAACATTTATAGACAGAAGTCATAAAAGGTTCAGAATTTCTGCAGGCAACCAAGTTTTGAGTGAATGTGAATATCTGAAACCTTAGCATTTGGTTTGCTTAAAAATGGTACATTTCCTCTTTTAAAGCTTTCAAGAAAGGCACAGCAATTTAAACTGTTTGGTTTTTACTTCTTCCCTCACTTAGGAGCTCAGCTTTGTATTTTAGGCTTAGGAAAACTCTGCTGATTCAGTTTTACTTTGACAAAATTCACATGTACGTTTTTGAACAGAAATATGAAAGAAAATTGCTAAGATGTTGAAAATAGAGGAGAGAGAATTCAGTAGCCTCTGACAGGAGAGCTCTAACTCATGTTCTTGATAACAAGATTTATTCAGGTAGCTGGCTTAAGTAATTTAGCTGTGAGCTACAAGAGGAGCTGAAGTTTATAGCTTGAATTTTCCTTGAAAGCTGAAGAGAATTAAACTTGCATAGAAGATGCTGTTTGTAGGTCATTATTTATTTTACTGATATCTCTAACACCTATAATTCTGCAACACTTCCTACAAGTGGATGAACATTTTGTTGTGGATGAGATGATAAACTCTTAAGATTTACTATTTTAGCTGGAAAGGAAGAGAGAATAGTTCTGATAAATGTAGAATGTAGCCTCACCATGAAATACTATCACACTTAGTTCATGGCAGAGTTTATTTCTCTTATCAAACTTGAAATCTCTTAATGAATTTCCTCCTTGGGGAATGGAGAGAATCTGTCATTGGTTTTAAGTGGAAAATAATAACTCTTGGAACTAACTCTCTGTGTAATGCATGCATTTGAGTTGCTGTGCTTTGGAAGGGAGTCAGGAGTTAGATTTGACAGTAGAGTTTACAATATATTTAATGTAAACTTGGAATTTTAATGATAAACTCTGCAATGCAGTGAAATGAAATGCAGTAAAACTTTGGCAGTGACAATGGTAGTGTTAGAGGTGGTGTGGTTTGTGAAGTGGTTCTGTTTAGAGGCAGAACAGTTTGTCAGCTCTTTCTGTGGTTCTGTTGAGTTCATTGACTGTGTGTGCTGTCCCCTGTCGTGTGCTCCAGGCAGGAGCATTGCATTCCGTGGGGAGAGAGGCAACGACGAGCCAGCCATCGAAATGATCAAGGTGTCACATTTGAAGTAAGTGCATCAGCCTTGGGAATTTATAAATTTCACTGTAGTGCATAAAAATCCTCGTAATATCCTAGACATTGCAAGAAAAAAAAGCACTTTGGAGTGTATAGAAAAATATTCAACAGCATCAAGAGGAAAACGCTTCAGAATATGAATTCCAAGTGAAAAAGCTGTGAATGTTTCTGTGGGTGACTTTGTTACTTCGAGATCCAATCACATTGCAAAATCAGTAATTAATATTTTATTTCTTACAGGAATTGTGTGTACTGAGCAGGCTTTTTGATAATATTAAGGAGAATGAAAGTGCTGAACTGTTTTTTTCTGTTATGAGTTAATTATCTTTTCTATAACTTAAGCCTTATTTAAAATAGGAAGTTTGGCATTAAAGATTGGATGATTATTCATATTTATTTAGCTTTTGTAAGTATTTCACACCTTTATAATAATAGTCTTCTAGAAAACCAGATGTGAGATACAGTTGTTTGAAAGGTCAGCTGATAAATGACCAAATTGTTTCTTTTCAAGTCCTCATTATTTTGAGCTCAAGCCTGTGACAGGAGGCCCTGATCTTCATTGTATCAAAAATAATAATTGTAGTACTCTGGAAAATTACTTCACTTTCTTGTATAAATTAAAGTAGTGCTGAATTTAATAGGGCATTGTCTCTAAATCTTCAAAGCTTCTTCTTTACAGCAGAGGAAAAAAATTAATGTCTCTAGCTAGCCCAGGAATATGTTTGTATGTAGGAGTTCCAGAGAATTTGAAAGAGTTCAACCATGTAATGTTCTTAATAATGCATTAAAAATTAAGAACAGCCATGGGTTTAGATGAAGAGGCTGGAGAGTGTTGAGTGAGACAAGAAAGGAGGTTCACTTGCAGAGAGATGAATGCAGTGCCAAGAGGTCAAATTACAGCATGGCCTCTCTATTTTCAAGTTCCATGTGACAAGTGGTAGATGAAAGGTGTTTACACTCATCCAGCTCCACACATAAACATTCTGAAGACATGACTGGCAAGTGTTTTAGTGTGAGATGATTTTATGCATATTTACCCCGGGATTAGGAAGTAGCATGCATCTGCAGGAGGGGAAAAAACTCTGTCCAGCCTGAAGTCTTGGTGTGTTTTTCTGGTATTTTGTGCATCAACTGAGGCTGAACATGGTGAGATCAGAGGTGCTGCTGCTGGCTCTGAATTATTCCCTTTGTCTCCTCCACAGTAATTGTGCAGAAGCACCTGTCAGAAATGTATAATTCTGTGAGCTTTGAAGAGAACCCTTTTTCAGACATTCTTTTTCTCCTCAGTAACCCAAGGGAATCACAAGCATCAGAGGGGGATTTGATTTGCTCTGCTAACTCGTAGTTTTTGAGGCCCTCCAGAGTGCTGCTGTGAACAACACTTGTGAAGTAAAATGCTCAAAGGACTCTTGCTGGAGTAAATTCTCATTTGTTTCAGGCAGTATCTAGCTGTGGTATTTAAAGACAAACCACTGGAGATCTGGGATGTCAGAACTTGTACTCTGCTCAGAGAAATGTCTAAAAACTTCCCTACAGCCACTGCTTTGGTAAGGAATAAATTCTGTTACCTTTTAATAAATGTAATAAATTGAAATAGTATAAAGTCTTAGAACAATTTTGCAGCATTACTGTAGCTGTAGCATATGTAGATGAGTGCTTTAATATTTTCATCTCTCACCAAATGGAGGCAGGAAAAAAGGAGGTTGTGGTGGAGAAATCTGCTCTGCCCCTTGGGTGATGGAGGGAGGTCCTGCAGAAAGCAATCTCCTTGGAAATCATTATAAAGCCCCAGTAAATTCAGGGAATAAACCTTTGCCTTTTCCATTTTTCCTGGGCCATTTTCCACAGGAGTGGTCACCTTCCCATAACTTAAAAAGCCTGAGGAAGAAGCAGTTGGCAGCCAGGGAGGCCATGGCCAGGCAGACAGTGGCATCAGACACTGAAGTCAGCAGTGTGGAATCCTCTGTGATCAGGTATCCCTCCTCCTGATGGAATCCTGTGCTACAGCCATTGCTGTCTTTCTACCATCTGCCATTTTCCTAATGAAAACAATGTTTTGGAACTGATTCTTGAGTACATAGCAAGCAAACCAACTTCGTGAGCCTCCCTTTAGTTTTTATATGTGAGACTTTGATGTATTTTGATGTACCTGTTTCTCTCAGTGTGTCTGTGGCAGTCCATTGGTTACCTGGTTCTTGAAGTAAAACTGTTACTTGCCCTTGGACATCTCCACAAGAGTGGGAGTAATAAATAGCTAACTGTTAAATAAAGTGTTCAGAAGGAGATATGCTTTTTCTTTTTGTGCCTTGTCTGTGCATTAGGTAGAATTTGTCATGCAATTCTTATCTCAAGAAAGAAATAATTGTGCCTCATTTTGTTCTTTTTAAAGCTTGTTGCAGGAAGCTGAAAGTAAATCAGAGCTGAGCCAGAACATCTCTGCCAGAGAGCACTTTGTGTTCACAGGTGCTGATGGGCAGGTTTATCATCTCACAGTAGAGGGAAACTCAGTAAAGGACAGTGCAAGAATTCCTCCAGATGTGAGTTCCAATTTTTCTATATCACTGATGCTTTAATTTTTTGCTTAGCTTTGATTGCCAGAAAGAAATCAGGGATAAGCTTTGTAGCAGCAAGTGGTCAGTAATGTAGTACTTTGAAATCTGAAATATTAATTCCAGCTTTAAAACTGTTAGCAATTCTGTTTTCACAGTCTTATATATAATTTTTCCTGTTCTAGCTGAGTGGAGTTTGGTCTGTCATGTTGTATAATATTTTTTAAATTAATGCTAATGTTGAAATATTTATTCATATGAGAATATGACTAAATTGAGTCTATAAATCACAAGATATTTTTCTGCTTCTTAAATATTTTCAGGGAAGTATGGGTAGCATTACTTGTATTGCCTGGAAAGGGGATATCTTGGTTCTTGGAGATGTTGATGGAAACCTAAACTTCTGGGATTTGAAAGCTAGAGTATCCAGGTATGAATGCAAATTAAATCTGTCAAACATGAGATGATGAGTATTAGAATGTGGAATGTTTTCATCCTTCCTCATTTTTGTTCTTCACTGTAGGGAAAAATGCAAGTATTTTGGAATAAAAATTCAGAAAATGTCTACTGTGTCGCAGTTCCCTACATTTAATCTCTTGTGTTTTCAGAAGAATTAACATTTAACCAAGGTTTTAAAACCAGCTCGATATCTTTTTTTACCTTAAATCTGCAATGGCTTCTGGTTTAACATTAAGTATTGTAGTGTTTATTCCAAGCATTTCATCTTTTTAGTTCAATAAATTCATAATCTGGGCATCCATTTGTATGTGCATATATAGAGAGATTATTCTCCTCCTCAGCCTGTGCAGTACCAGGATCTGCAAAGTTCCTGGAAAGGATTCAGTTTCCTACAATATTGGGCTTAGAATGATGGATCCTGATCTTGTCTTTCCTTAGGGGGATTCCTACTCACCGGAGCTGGGTGAAAAAAATACGATTTGCCCCAGGGAAAGGAAATCAAAAACTTCTTGCAATGTACAACGATGGGGCAGAAATTTGGGATTCAAAAGAGGTAAGTGGCTGTGGGTTTGGTAGGCACTTCTCTTCAAAGCCCACACCTCACTTCTGAAAATTAGGATGAGTGAGGAATTAAATTTTACTGAGTCAGGATTTCTTGCTGGCAGTCGTATGATAAAGTCATATGGCTTTTCTCAGAAGACTTTTACCCTCTATAAGGCATCTTTGAGCTGCCATCAGTGAGAAGTGTCTTCCATTCTTAAAGCTGACAATGTCTGAGATTCTCTTTGTCATCCTCTTGTAATGGTTTTGAGGCAGACCTTGAAAATTTAAGGAGGGTCCCCAATTGGAGACTTTAATCTGTGGATTGGAGATTGCTTTCACTGCAGGTTTCTTCTGTGTATGGTTAATAGATTTAATTTGTTATGGAATACAGAAAACCAGACACTTGTTCATTTCCAGCTAGCTTCTCTTTTTACTCAGGAACTCTGTAGTTACGTTCACAAACCTTCTGGGGTTTGCTTTGTAGGTCTTTGAGGGGATTGAGTACCATGGGGAAGGAACTATAATTGTACTGTTTTAACTTAGCCCCCAGAATAAGTTTAGGGCATCAGGGTATGAAACAGGAATTTTAATTTTTTTCCTGTTCACTTTGTAATGAGCACCAGCTTCAAACTCAGACACTGACTTAGTGCAATATGAAACTCCAGTGATGATAAGAATTGGGCAGCAGATATGAACAACTACTGTGTATTACATGAGGAGAGTAGGATATTACCCAATGAGTCTCTCTTTGAAGCACATTTGAATAGTTTTGATGCCACAAGATACTCCTCCTGTAGCTGTTCCTCCTTTTATTTTGTAGGACAAAGGAGTATCATTCATGAAAGCATTTAAAATTAAATTCACGTTTTCAGTTGAAAGTCTTTCAGAATATTTGTAGTAATATTTTATAATCTCAGTTCTATTATATATTTAATCCTGTCCTGTTAGAAAAGATAACAAAAAGGCAGCTGTACACTATGCTCAAAAGGATTTTTTTCTCAGCTCTAAATTAGGAAATAGTATTGTTTCGGGGCAACCATGTGACCTACTCCAAGGTTTCTAAATTCCCTACTCTCCAGAAAAGACAGTTATTGAAATGATTTATGGCTAACTTCACCTTTCATCATGAATTTTGTGCTGTGCCTCCTGGGTGTGTGACACAGCCTTACACTGGGTGATGGAGAGGCTGCTAAAAATAAAAAATAACTGAACTTTTCCAGGTACAAATGGTGAGCAGTTTAAGAAGTGGGAGAAATGTGAATTTCAGGATCTTGGATGTAGACTGGTGCACTTCAGACAAAGTGGTGCTGGCATCAGATGATGGATGCATCCGAGTGCTGGACTTATCCATGAAACCCTCGTGTTTCAGGATGGATGAGCAGGATTTAATAGGTATGCTCATGTCTTCTTTTGCTCTCCACTGCTTGATGCTTCTGCACTCCTGTTTGGAAAGTGGAGCTCAGCATTTCTGTTAGAACAGGGAAATGTCACATGTGGAGATTCTGATGCCTTTCTACTGCTTTTCATAGATACAGGTGATTTTTTTTATGCTTAGGTCACATAGATGGGTTTTTTAATACAACTTTAATCTCTTTAATAATATATACTTCTTAATATCTTAATTAAAGTGTAAATGAACAAAATAAGAGCTTTTTGTACAGATATTTAGCAAATTGACTTAAAAAGCACATCATTTAGATATCACTACCTGCATCACTGGTACTCGTTACATCATTTAGAAACATTTGTTGATGTGTGAAAATGTATTTTCTGATTTTTTTCAGGTGTCTGTAGACTGATTCATTTCTTCAAACTTACCTTTAAAATAGCAGTATTAGTGCTGTTTGCCTTTTTAGCCATATGTCCAAGAAGGGAATGTAAATATTTAACTAGTTAACTAAGCTACGTTTTTTTATATTTATTACTGTTGGTGTTCTAAATAATTCCTCTTGTTGCCTTTTGAGTCAATCCTACCTTTACTCATACACTTTCCTAAGTAATTTCCTTAAAACCCAGCAGATTCTAAGGCATATGTAATAAACTATGGTATGGGTTTGTTTGAGGGAACATACAATTTATCACAGCCATTTTTGCTATCAAATGAGTGTTCTGCAATATTAAGTTATAAAGATGAATGTTGTAAAGCCAGGGACACTGAAATGAGGCTGTGCCAGCTGTGAGGCTGCCTGTGGTTGAGCTGTCCTGCCTCTGCTCTGTGGTAATGTTTTAATTACCAAATCACAGTTCCAAGAGTCCTGCATCACTCAGTGCACACGAGGTACAGGGAATTGTGAATATTTAATGATGGGGCTGCTTTTGGTATTTGTTTTACTCCTCAGCACTGGGTAGCATTTACTGTCTGTCACCCACACCTTGTACTGAGTACAGACTTCCTGACTTTTACATTTGTGTGACAGCACTTCATGTATAATTTTTATCATATTAAACTTCCCACCATCCTTTCCAGATGATGGGCTTTAATCCTTGTGTTATACTGTGGGAATTAGGGGGACAAAGCAAAACTAAAAATGCTTTATGATATATTTGATATGGCTTTACTTACTTTGCACCATGCCCATGTAGTAGCAATAATCATTGTACACAGCTCTGCCTCATGCCAGTATAATGCATTCCAGGAGTCTGTGACTAAATTCATTCTGGAATGTCCTGAAATTCTCATTTCAGCATAGTTGATAATCCTGTACCTTCTGTGAAATGGTTTTGCTTGAGTGTAGAGATAAGCTTTTATGTCTAGCAGCCTGTGCTGAGTGTGTGAGAAGACTTTTATTTGTGATTTTCCTGGTGCTTGCAAACAAGCTGGGACATTTTCTGATGTTCATATTCTGCTGGTGCATTTTCTCTAGTACATTTTCTGATCAATAAACACAGCGTTATTGCACATGACCCTCTGGACAATGAATCTTTTCCTTTTGTTTCAGAACCTGTCTGGTGTCCCTACCTGCTTGTTCCAAGGGCTTCATTAGCTTTAAAAGCATTCCTGCTGCATCAACCTTGGGATGAGAAATATTCTCTAGATATTATGGACATGTAAGAACAAATATAGCTCTAGATATAACATACTATTATTTTTTAAAGCTTACATCTTTTATTAGTCTTTCTGTTGAAATAACTGTTGGATGTATCAGTTTCCTTACTCTTGGGGACAGTCAAAAATAGAATTAGTTCATTGTTTATTGCTAAAAGTAATAAATAGATAAGACTCTAAGGTCAGGTATTTCTTCTGGCTTTCAGTAGCACTTGGCTATTAAAAACTGCAGTCTGCTTTAAGTCCTGGCAATATTTTTATGGCATTGTATTACTTCTGAGAAAAGCTGTGTTCTCTTTGTTCCAGAAGGTAATGCAGCAGAGTTGTTCCTAAAGTGTAACTGCAGGTGATAATCTGATATCCTGCTAGACCTGTGTGCTCTTGGACAGCCACACTCACATCATCAGAGGAGCACATTTCTGTCTCCTGGATTGGCTCATGGTCACATAATAATGCTCTAGACATTGCCATTTTTATAAATTTTAAGGTTAATGAAAAAAAGAAAAATGGGAAAAGAAAGATTTGCACTGACTATGAGGTTGAGTGAAAGCAAACCCAGTCTTTCACTGCTGTTTTGGAATTGGTAATTGAATAAAGAATCTTGCATGAATGGCTTACCAAAAGAATGTGAAGGATTGTTTCCATGTATGTGCTCATGCCATTTCAGATAATTCTGTTCTTTTTGTAACACAGAAAACCTCTTTTTTTCTTTTAAATCCAGTGATTATCCAGAGAATGAAAATATTAAAAACCTTCTTCAAGAGCAATTGAACTCATTGTCCAAGTAAGAATTTTCCCATTATTACTTGTCTGAGCTATGAAATTCTGGGATGGCAAAAAATCTGGTTTGTGGCTATTGATAGTTAATGAAGAAAAAATGCTTGTTGCCTCTCTAGAGATACACTTGATTAATGACAGTTTTTATTTTTAAAAAAGTTCATTTTAATGTAATTTTATATCATTTTAATATGATTTTTACATAATTTTTATGTAATTTTAAAATTGGTGCTCTAAAGGTACTGATAGGGTCAGTACATGATTTGCAACTGACCTGTGAGCATTTGGAATATTTTAAGCAATCCTTCTCAGGGATTTAGAGGCTCTTTATGCTGATCCAGACTGCATTGGACACTGCTACTTAAATACTCCAAGGTTTGTTAGGATATTTGAGCTCTGAGGAAAAAAATTATGTTTCTGAAAATCCTTTGTTGAAGATACAATTCCAGAGTAATGTTGATGCACGTTGCTCTATTTACACAGAAAACAGATTTTGATATTTTCAATTTAAACCTTGAAAATTATAGTTAAAGCTAGTAAATCGACAATTTTGTCCATTTTTCTGTTGTCCCTTCATTTATTAGGATAGAAAAGGTAACAACCTATTTTTATCCAGTCTGAAACATCTGTGGAAAACCTAAATTCATACATGTGCATCCCTTCTGCTATGACACTTCATAGCTGCAAGATTATTTGTAGCTGAATTAATACTGTAATTAGAATTACTGCAGACTAATTGGCAGCTTTGCATACACCCTGGTGGTGATTCCTTACATTGCAAGGATAAAGAGTTTCTGATGGACTCACTGCATTTGCTCCTGCAGATCAGTTATAGTTCAAAATAGATATAATTCCTGTTGTCATTGTTTGCATAGATAATTTTTTTCATACTGTATTTTGGGGGTTGATCTTTTCATATCCTATTTGTGTTCAAAACCAACCAAACAAAAAAAACCTGCCCAGTGTTTTACAGATTCTTTAACACTTTCTCTTTTGCAGTGACATAAAGAAACTTCTGCTTGATCCAGATTTTAGTCTCCTACAGAGATGTCTCCTGGTTGCCAGGTAGTGGAGATGCAGATAAATATAGGAAATGTTTCCAAGGAAAATCTTGATGCTCTTCATGCACAGGAATGAGCTGGAGTTAGGAACTCACCCAGTTGTCCTTGAAATTAGCACAGTCCCTAAACTACTGTGTTACCTGGATAGCAGAGTGGTTTTAGGATCAAAATGGAAATGTTACCTGACCGAAGCAGTTTTATTTCCCTGCTGGATACAAGGAACTTCCCTCAGTCTTGGTGGCACTGCAGTTCTGGCAGCCACATTACAATTATTTGTTCATGCCCCAAAATGTCATTTAGAACTTGACAATAGTTCTGTACAAACAGGGAAGGGCCTGGGGTTTATTTCGAGTGTGTTTGTTCTGTGTGGTTCCTCTGCCTAAACTGAGTTAATTTTAGCCTGGCTGTATTCAGAGATGGTTTCCAAACTTAGTAACTTGTGGTTGAAAGAGGGATATCAGTGACTGAGTGTAAAATAATTATAAATATAAATTTCCACATATTTCTCTGCTGAACATTCCTGAAGTTTAATTGCTGTTTGTAACTTACCTTGCTGAATGTCATTCCATAATTTTCTCTCATGGTTTGTCCCACTGATAATGCAGAGTACTTGTGTTGTCCACAGGAATGCACAGTCCTTGAGAAAATGAAATATATCATATTTTTATGTGGTGTATGAAAAAATGCAAACCTGTTTCACATCGTGCTTTGTATCTTCTCAGACTGTATGGAGACGAATCTGAACTGCATTTCTGGACTATTGCTGCCCACTATTTGCACAGCTTATGCCAGGAAAAGCCTGCAAAACCAGACACAGTTGTCCTTCAAGAGCAGTTGGTTAATCCTCTGGATATATGCTATGATGTACTGTGTGAAAATTCTTATTTCCAGGTATGTCAAAGAGTTCAAAACCAAATTTCATAGGAATGTCATCAGCCCAATAAACACTCACTTCCCTGTATATATTTCACTTTTATTAGTAACATACCAGTCCAGATTAAAACATTCCTGGTACTTAAAAATAGAGGCTGTTCCAAAACCTGGCAAGATATTTACATATCTTTTAAATGCCTGGTTTTATTTCTTATGGTAGGCTTACATTTAAAATATTTTTCCTTCTTTGTCCAGAAATTCCAGCTGGAAAGGGTAAATCTCCAGGAAGTGAAGAGATCAACATATGATCATACCAGGAAATGTGCTGATCAACTTCTTCTCTTGGGCCAGGTTTGTGGGTAATATTTGAATTTTTTATTCTTCTTCCCTGATTTGTGTACTTAGCCTATTCAAGGAAAGCTTTTTATAACTTTATTTGTTATCTCCTACTTGTATGAACCCAGTGCAGGGTTTTTGCATTCTTATATTAAATTCATGATGATTTTTCAAGGTTGTCCTTACTGCAAATGTCCTGTTGAAATGAATCTTAGTCATTACTAAATGGGGAGATATTTTTGTAACCTGTTTTAGAATAACTTTCATTGTTATTTGTTCCATGTCTTTAAAAGGGTAAAAAATGGAAAAGGCTTTTTAAGCAAAATTAATATGTTGTGGTCAAAGTTACATTTTTTTCTCTTGCCAGACTGACAGAGCAGTGCAACTACTGCTAGAAACCAGTTCAGAGAATGCACATTATTACTGTGATTCACTCAAGGCTTGCCTGGTCACAACTGTCACCTCCTCAGGGCCATCTCAAAGCACCATCAAACTGGTGGCAACCAACATGATAGCCAATGGAAAGCTTGCAGGTAAAATATCTCTTTTCTTTGCTTGTAAACTGATCATTCTCATCATTTTTAAGGATGCCAGTGGAAAGAGGAGTGAATCCTGCTGTGACAGATCTTATGTGTTGCTTGTGCTGTAGTAGACACTACCCATAGTAGTTAACACAAAGATGGGCAGTAACTGAGTTGTAAAATCCAACTTGTCTTGATTTATTTTTCCTGGAAAACTTACTTCTGGAGTAAAACTTTTAGCAGTTGTTTGCATAAAAAGAAGCTGAGCACATAATACGTATTTTCCAGTTTTCTAATTAAAGAATTAACTAAAATTTGGTGTCGTGTTACAAAACATGAAATAGGGATTTTGTCTCCTTTTCAATTCAGAACTTTTCTCATAACCTGTGTTTTCTTACAAGTGCAGTTTAGTTTTGCTTAATGCAAGAGCAGAAACATAACTGAAATATTTCAGTTATAACCATATAACTGAAATACTCAGACATGCTGAGAAAGGTAAAAGTTTACTTGCCTGGAAAAATTACTTTCCACTCTGTAGACTGTTAATAACTGCATTGTGGACAACATTAAATTAAAGAACTACCTATGAAATCTATTTAATATACAAAGATCATTATGTCTTTATGATGAGAAGTCCTGTGAACCCCTAAATTTGATTTCAGAGCAAAGATAAACGAGAGCTTTGTGTGGCCTCTGTAGCCCAGAACGACAATGCTGTAACTGGCACACAGGTTATATTGAGACCAGTCTCAGCATCTTCTTGTGCTGAGGATGAGGAGATCCTTTTCCACACTTGGATAGCAGCTCTTTGCCCTGGGTTTCCTGACTGGAATGCATTTTTGTGTTGCAGAGGGGGTGCAGCTGCTGTGTCTCATTGACAAGGCTGCCGACGCCTGTCGTTACCTGCAGACCTACGGCGAGTGGAACCGTGCAGCGTGGCTGGCCAAGGTGTGCAATTCCCCCCTTCTGGGCTGGTAACACCCCCCTGCTGCTTAACATCTGTGCTTAGGGAGGCTGGGCAGGGTGCTGAAGTTCCCTAAATAAATGAAACATCAATTAGAAATACCATTCAGATCTGAGAAGCCAGTCCATTCAATCAACGCTGGCAGATTCTTCAGCCTTCTGATCACACAGGTCTGCCCTCATTGTCCACATTACAGGATTGGGGGCTAAAAAGGCTTGTAATACTCAAGTTCCTAATTTCTCAGCAGTTTGGGAAAGTCCATGTAGCTGCAGCAGTATAAAGTTGGTAATAAACTACAAAAACCCACTCCTGGATGTGGATGAGTAACTGGACAGTGACTTCGTGCTGGACTGTGTGTAGTGTGTGAGCTGATTTCAAAATTACCACCACCCACATAAATTTGCATCACCTTCTGTTTTTGTGTGCAGCCATAATTACAGCAAAACCACCCAGACACGCCATTAATTATCCAAATTATAAACGGGCAGGAGTCAGTAAGGATTTTTCAGTGTCTCTTAAGTAAAGTTTCTGTTACATTTCCCGAAGAAAGAATGGAAGAAGTTGTACTCAGATTTTCTAAATGAGAGAGTGCTGCTTTTCAGAAAAATAAAGATTTTTTTTTGTCCTTAAGTCTTTAGTAAAGGAGGAAGAGTAACTTCCTGATTTAGAAAAACTTTAGGACATCTTGGGGTAAAAATGATGTTAATCATATGTGACAATGGAGTGACCCAAGTGAAGTATTTTTATACCCAGATCTCTCTGCTTTTCCTTACTGCCGCATTAATTCAAGGAGCACGCATACATTTTATTTAAAAAGGGTGGTTTGAGATGCTCCTGTTTGTGCCCCGAGTGCAGCCCTGAGCAGGAGGAGCAGCAGCACAGTGCAGGGTGTGTGTGGCCGTGGCTCAGGCTCTGCTGTGTCCTGCAGGTCCGTCTGAGCTGGGAGGAGTGCGCCGACGTTCTGCGGCGCTGGGTCGATCACCTCTGCTCCCCACAGGTCAACCAGAAATCCAAGGCCATTCTTGTCCTCCTGTCCCTTGGCTGCTTCACAAAAGTCGCAGAGATGTTGCACAGGTAAAGGTGAAACAGCACAACCTGTGTTTTCTCTTGTCCACGCTTCTGACGTGTCTCTATTTTAGCATGTTTTTCTTTAATTAATTTTAACCTTTGGGCTACTACTGACAGTTCATTTTGCTACAGGCTTTAAGATTGCCAGCACCCATGGACCAAGCAGTAATGATTCGTGGTATTTATGATTTTTTCTGAGTAACTTGAGCCCTGATCTTTCTGAAAAATTTATAGCAAGTGTCAGTTCTTGAGTACAAGGAGGAAAGGGAGATATTAGAATTTTAGAAAGCCTCTCTGCAAGTGTTTTGGTGTAATGTCCTGGAATACTTTTCTGTTTTGTATCCTAACAAATTATTCTCTTTTCTTTTTTTTTTTCCCCATTTAACAGCATGAGGTACTTTGATAGAGCAGCTTTATTTGTAGAAGCTTGTCTGAAGTACGGGGCATTTGAAGTTAATGATGATACAAATATCCTTTTTCTGAAATGTTGTCTTTGCTCACTAAATCTTCACATTAGCTCTGGAAAGCTGAGCAGTTGCACAAACTGTTGTATTATATACTCTAAATAATAATGCATATGTAAATAATACCTGATCCTGTTCTATGGAGTCATCAGCCTGTAAATAAAAAATGCCACTAATAAGTCATGTAGATAACTTCAGGTCTAATTAATTGAAAAATCTTTGTGACATTAAAATTTCTGTTGCAATTTATGCCATTCTATCATGGTAGGTACTTAAGCATATCTGAAATGTGGCTGGTTTAGTTTACAGCATTTTGCATGTTGCTTTAGAAATATTAATATGAGTTCAAAATGAGGATTTAAAGCAACCTCTTTTTGTATTTGTGCTGAAAAATAATGGATTAGCACAACTGGTAGCAATGGTCAGCATTTTCACCTTGGGAGAGCCAAGGGGTAAGAAGAGGGGAAGAAAGGATTCTGAGGTTTTTTAGATTTGCTGTTAATTTGTGTTTTCCTTAATGCTTCATTTACATAAATTGATCCATGCTGTGTATGCAGATTATGCCAGAAGCTTGAAGCTCCTGGGCTTTAAGGAAGGAGCTGCTTTTTTTGCCTCAAAAGCAGGGGAAAGTGGGAAGGAGCTTCTGACTGAGCTCAAAGAGCCGAAGGAGGAGGTGGCACAGGAGTGAGAATTCCGTGGTTGTGAGGTTTTCTGGCAGACTGGGATCCCACTGGGTGAAGATACATTTTTCTCTTGAATCACTGTAATAGCTGGTCTGTGTGATTTGAGCAAATACTGTTAAATGTGTTCAAAGTCAGGATTAAGAACTGTGGTGTTGCTTTTTGGTTAAATTTGTCTGCACTTTCACAAGAGGGCAAAGAAGCTTACAATAAAGTTGTACAATAATATTTCCACTTTTTCAACTCTAGCAGGAATCAAATTTTAAAATGTGCTGGAAGGCTTCCATACCTGTGTGAAAGTCTGGTCCATTTACTTCTAAAAATCAAATCTTAATAGACTTCAATACCGTTGTATTTATATGTAAAAATGATTGAGTCTGTACTGTAAAAATATAAATATATTTAAAAATAAATAGAGATCACAAAGCACACAGTTCTTTCCTGGCACATCATGTTTTATGCAGTCCAATTTATTGTTTAAAATTACTGTTATTTTAAATCAATTCACTGTATTGTCATTTCCATAACTGCCTGGGATGGAATCTTTTAACAGGTTCACTTACAAATGTTGCTCTCCTGACATTCCAGAAATCTGTGATACATCACTTTTTTCAGTTAAGGGGTTGTTATATCCCATTTTATTTTCAAGTGTGCCCTCCCTGCCTACCCTGGGGACTGAATTCTGTCTGTCAAAGGATGGGACCAGAGCAGCAGGGTCAGGACACTGCTGGTGCTGTCCCCAGTCACTGTTTTGTTATTGATTAACAAAAGGTGAAAAAGGCATTGTGCAAAGCCAAAACAATGGCTTTTTCATGAGATACTCCTGCTAATGTATCTTATGGTCCACATACACAAGAATGCCACCAAAAACCTCTTTTCTGATTGTTTTGCCAGTATTTTGGTGTTTCAGTGCTTGTTTGTGTTATTATTTCTAATGTCAGGTGTCTCTTTTCTGTGTATCACCGATGAGAAATTTTACAGCTGAGGAGTGGCTGCTGATGGTACACGGCCCTTGCAAACTGAAGACTGTGGCATTGAGGCTAAAAACCTAAATTCTTCTTTTTCCCAGCTTGTTGGAGCTACTGAACTTGAGTTTGTTGTTGTGAAATGAATCCTATAGAAGTCTCTCCATTTAAATGTAATTTTGTGTACTTACAGTAACAGTGCATTGGATTCTCCTTTTCTTCAAGGATTTGTGGATATGTACTGAGAACTCTCATCAGCTTTGGGACATCTCCAGCCTCAGAAAACTTTTGGTTCAAATCTTAAATAACATTTCTGATAAAAATGGAAAGGGTAGACTGTTCAAGTCCTTTGAAAACAAACTGAAAAAGGGAGTTTCATCATTCTAAGCAGAAAAGTAGGAATTATAACTGCAATGTGTTGTATTTATTCTTGCCACATCCTACATAAATAACCACAAAACACCTTTTGTTCAATGTATTGTGAACTGTGCTTATGTTGTTGCTTTAGCTTGGGAAAATTACTATACAAGGAAATTTGCCTTAAGTATTACATGAGCAACAGAATTAATCAAAATTAGCTGTAATTAGCAGTGGCCTAAATTCTGGCTCCCACTGACTACAACTCTGCTCAATCCCTGCTCTTGCTTTTGCAGCAGCCCTTGTGGACAAGGCTCCCACAGAGTTGTTGTGAGCACACCCAGACTTGTTCTTGGACAGGTCATGAATCTGTTTGTCAGTGAGTCTCTGAAATAAATCTTCTTCAGTATACACTTGGATTTATAACTCTGATTTTTATTTTTTTTTAATACACATTGCAAAGGCCTTTTAATACTGAATGTTTCTATAAACTTTTAAGTGTGCAGATTGCAAGATACTTTGTGGCATTCCCAACTGGAACCTTCATGAGGAAAATAGAGTGTAATAGTGATTGAAAAGTTTATTTAGATAATATTGCAGTCTCATTACAATAATTAAAATATTTTTAAAACCTCTGTGTGTCCTGGTTTAATACAAACCCATCATCTGTTGCCCTGGAATTGAGTGCTGCTTGTGCAACTGTTGTCATTTTGCCTTCTGGACAGGAACAACGGCTCAGGGCTGGGTTTAATAGAGGAAGTGATTACCCTTTGTACATCTGAGTCACATTTTCCATGTTAGTTCTAATGAAACATTGTGTTTGGGCAGTATTAATTCCCAGGCTTTAGCAGCAAAATTTGTATGGCTTAAATTAGAGCAGGACACGGTCTGCACATCCTGAGTTTTGTAAAGCACAGAAATAAGTGATGAAAGAAACCCCCTCCCTTTCTGTGCTCACAACCTAGAAAATGAACTGAATGGATTTTTAAAATAAATATGATTTTAACTCCATTAAACCCGTTTGAGAATTCCTTCCTCAAAGCACTGTGAATACTGCAAGTAGTCCCAGAGGTTTATGATCTGTATTTTCTCAGGTTTGCATTTTGAAGCTTCTGTCAGCAGTGAAGCCATAACTCTGGAACCTGTGTTTGGCCATCCTTGGCAACGAGGAAATGGTAAAATTGTGTTTGCAGGTCAATAGACAGAGATTCTTCGTGTATTTGTCTTTGAACACCAGCCTTGTATTAATTAACTGGGATGTTTGGTTAGCAGAGCAGAGTATTTGTTACCTGCTTAAAGATTGATTTGCAAAAGGCCAGGAAACAGGCTTTGGAAATAGGGAGGTTTTTGGGCATTTAGGTTGTCTAGATGAGGAACTTCTAGATGGAGAAAATCTTGCAGCACAACTGAGGCTGCTTATCCCTCTCATTGTTTTATATTAATAATTTTGGCTTTCCATGATCAACAACAAAAAAGAAACCATAAGATTGAGTCTGCGGGGATGCATAAATTATCTCCAGTTCAGTGAAATATCTGAAATTTGTACATCTCTGGAGCTCAGTCAGTCCCACAGGCAGTTTCTCTCCTTGTCTGTGTGCTCACATTCCACTGGTGGTTGTACAACCTGAGGGAAGCTTACAGTGAATATTGTCCTGGGACTCTTGGCAGAGCTGAATTTTAAAAATGGACTTATTTCTTTTCAGTTCCTGATGTGTTTCTTTAAAAAAAGTCCGAATTATTTCAGTTTTATGATAATTATTTACTTATTCTGTCAGTGAAAAGTCTAGTAAATGGTATTTCAGCTTGGCTTCAGTAAAGGCAGGCCCTAATTAGAATTTTAATTGCATCACGATGTGTTTCACAATAAAGGCAGCCTGCAAATTAAACATACTGACCAACAGTGTCTAAAATTGCCTTCCTTGGGTCAATTTCTGAAGAACTTCTCAAAAAATTCAATTTAATAGTGTGTGGATGTGTTTATATACACATATACATAGAATTGATTCAGGGGGAATAATTAGGGAAGATGACAACACTAAATTCTTGATTGCAGTGTAAAAATGATTAGTACTACATTGCATATTATTTATCATTTGCTTTCATTAAAATGCAGTCTGCCAGTTTATAGGCACTGCAGCCAGAGAGAGGCATTTATTATACATCAAGAAACCTGGCCCAGAGTGTTGGTGTTGAGTGTCTGAGCAAATTATCTGAGAGATCATTTTGGTGCAGCTGACTCTGGGGACAGAAAATGAGGACAATCACAGATTCTTCAATGGGGAATGGATTTGGTTTGGATGATCACTTGCTGCCCAAAATTGTTCAACTAAAAATTAAAGGACAGAATGAGAATAATAACAGCTTACAAAAGAGTAGGGTTTGTGGGGGGGGTTTAGAATTATTTCTTTCTCAGAGTAATTCATCATAACTGATATTTATGGGAACCATTAAGGAGTTCAGGGTAAAAAAACTTATACCTGAAACTTATACATAGATCGAAGCAGTGGCATCAAATGCTTTAATGAGACTGATACTGACCCACTGATACTTTGGAATTGAGAATTCTGATGGTAAATTGCTCAGTTTCTACTTAAACAATGAAGATAAGGAGGAGGAAAGATAGGAATGAGGAAAGATGAGGATGGGAAAAGAGTGTTTAAAAAGCTTCTGTAGGAATGGGAGAAGGGCAAAACAAAAGCAGGAGGTGGATGCTGCTGAGGTGTTTGTAGATACTCAAGGCAAAAGCATTTTATTTAAAGGACAGCTTCAATACAGGAGGGGTTCAGCAGAGCTGTGTTCTCACCTCTCCAAAGGTTGGAGCACTGAAAGATTAAATTACAAAGTCAATGTCTGTTTGTTTCCCAAGATGATTCTAATTCTTCTCCAACTTCACACCCCCTTGCACGGGTTAATGCTGTGTTGTCATTGCTTTTTGTAGCTGGGTTCTCCCAGTTACCTCACAGGCAAAGTGCATTTTGCCCACTCCTGTCCATTCCAGGGGAAAAGAAACACCTTAAAAACATGAAATTAAATTTTTTAGAAGCAGACTGATGGATTTGGACTCATTCTTTTCTGTGGAAGGACAGTACAAACTCTCTTTGCACACCTGAATCCTGCCTTCCCTAAGGATGGGCAGAGCTTGGCAGAATATGCAGTCAAAATTTGCTGTCCATGTGCAAAGTGCTTTCCTCCCTCTCACGTTTTGCTCCTTTAATCAAAAGACAACATCCACCTCTTGAAACAAGTTTCAGACAAGAATTTATTATGTGTGCTGAATTAAGCTCTCCTACCAAAGTGCATCCTCACAACTTAATTGGCAATCCAACTGATTTCCTGCAAATTTTAATAGTAGCAAACAGGGGCTGGAGCTGCATAAATGCAGCCTGTTCTAAAGAATTCATTATCAAAAGGCTCCCAACCTGCTGTGACAGAGAACTCTGCCCTGTTCTCTCTTCTCCTGCCTCCCCAGCCCATCTGAAGAAATTAAGTTGTAATGAGTTGGGTGTGGAATGACCAATTAAAAGGGGAAATAGTGGAAAGGGCAAAATTTAACATCCAGGTGGAAGTCATAGGCACACTACAGCTGGGATCTCATCCATCTGATTCATCCAATAAAAACAAAAGATGCAAATGTAGCTGAAAGAGAGCATCTAGATTTTAGTTGTTGAAGTTTGGGGAATTTTTTTTTATAAATTCTAGAATTTCTTTGTGTTTAACGTGCTATTAGTGTGAGGTTTTTTCGTTTTGAGATTAAAAATGGATTTCTGGCTGGGTTGCAGCAGTTTGGAAGAGAAGGAAAAGTGTGGATCCCCAAAGGAGGGAAGAAGCACATTTAAACTACAGTCACAGAAGGTAAGTTTATTTCAGTCTTGAAAATCTTAGAGAAGCAATTGCAATTAGGTGATACTAAGTTTATATCCTTGCTATTCATTGAAATTGTTAGTCCCCTTTCAGAGGTTAAATTGCTGCCTCCACCTTGCTGTTTTCTCCTCCTTCCCTGCAAATCAAAAGGAGGGATTGTGGATGATGGGGAGGGAGCAGCTCATGGGCAGATGCTGCAGGGAAAGCAAAATTCCTGGCAGACCAAACTCAGCAGGTGGTGAAGGCAAAGCTCTTAAATAAATACCTCTCCAGTGTGACTTTCTTGGCCCAACTTAAAGGTTTTCATTCTGGAAATCAGATCCCCAGGTTGAAAAGACTTTTTTTTTTTTTTTTTTCCATGTCATTGTCACGGCTACTTCATTTAGCCAAGAGTGGCTGCAGGTCAGGAAGGTTCCCCTGGCAAACTCTGTTTCAGTGGCTGCTTCCCAGAGGTTTATTGAGTGATAGTGTTATACATCGGGCAAAACAGATGCCAACAGGTGGCTTTAAAAAAATGCAGTGTAATTGCTTTTCACCCTGGTGTAGCAGGAGATAATAGAGTTATATTTGACTTGCCTGGCTTTTATTTCACTTGCTGTAACTCATAAAAAGCTACAGGTAACAAATTTCAGTTGTAAAAAAGGGTCATCTTTCTGCCTTTTTTTTTTTTTAATGTGGTCATTTTTTCTAACTGGTTTCATATTTATGGCCCTACTGAGTAATTTTTTTTTTTTCCTCCTTTTGGAATCCAACCACAGGCTCATGTATAATGGTGTAATTTGGTGACCCTTTGGAAATACTTTTTTCCAGCATTGCTTGTGAACTTTTATACCCACACCTCTTTTTACCTTTTTGGTTTCTGTCTCTAGTAATGCTTTATAGAAGAGGCAAGTTCATCTGGTGTTTTATGTAACCTGCAGGTCCAACTACTTCAGAAAGTTTTGAGCTTCTCCAGAGCTCTGTGTCTCTTGTCTGGATTTACTGGAATTCTTTTGTGTTGCTTCAGCTCCAGAATTTGCTTGTTCTAGGAAAAACCAGCAAGGTTGCTGCTGCAGATGTCATTTTTTTCAAGACCAGCTTTTGGTATTATCTTCCTAGCTCCTAAATGAACTTTTTCCCGCAGTGATTTGGTAACCAACCACTTTTCTTTTGAAGAAGAAAATTGCCTTGGGAACACGAGGACATGTATTAAAGCAATGGACCTCATGTTTGAAAGGCAGCTGCAAATCTCAACAACAAAACCCAAAACAAAAAAATGCCAACACAAAAAAAAAAAATCAAAAAACAAACAACACCAAAACCACTCCCCCCTGTTAACAAAAACCCCAAAATATCAAAAAAAAAATCAACACAAACCCCTCCCTTCCCTCAAATATCTGAGTCTTTTCTTTCCTACTGTGTTTTATTTCAATAACTTCTTGCCTCTGGAATTTTTACTGGTACCTACAGTAGTGGCAATACAGGATCTCAGTCTCTGGTTGTTTGCATACAATCCCTCCCTAGAACAGCTGATTGATGTGGAGTACTTGTTTACTTGTTTCTTAATTGCTGACAGCACAAAAATTACATTTCCACAATCTGAAGATTGATTTTCAAATTGTCAGCATTGATTTTTTGCTTCTTCTCTGTTGCACAACTAAATAGGAGCTGGCACGTGCAAAATGCTGTACAAACCAGCCCATGCTTCCTACATTTGGGAAAAGAAGGCAGGCATAGGCATTTTTCAAAGCTGGAAATAAATGGAGCATTTTCTTTCTCCCTTCCCTCTAGAAAAATAGTTCTTAAATCCTTATCAAGCCAAGGAGCCTTTTCTTTCTTTCTGTTTCTTCCAGTTCTACTCTGTGGTTTACCTCAGCATCTGCTTTCTTTTTCCACTGCAAAGTTAAGCCTGGCTTTGATTAAAAGGCAGCTGAAAGGCAGATTAATGCAAGGAAAAGCAGCCTGGCTAATATGGAAAGAGAGCAGGGAGGGAATTTGTCAGAGATCACCTGGATGTGAAGTTTTCTGGTAGCAGCTTTTTGTCCCAGTAGGACTAAGCCAGTGTGGAGGGAGTTTATTCTTATTTTATGCCACAACCATCTCATCAAAAAGCCAAGGCACATTCTTTGAGCTGAACTGAAGTCATCTGTTTATCCTTTCTGACTGCTTTGCAGGCAAATTCCTCGGCCACAAGATTATTTGCAAAGCACGTTTTTCTCTTTCCCATTCCTCCACATTTTCATGTTTGATGAACTTTTAAAATGTTTGTGTCTCTGTGAAACTCCAGCTCCGTGTGGTAACATCTTAAATGAAAATTCAGGGACATAAGCCCCAAGAAGAGGGGATGAGGGAGCTGGGAAGGGGCTGGAGAATTCCCGAGGGAGCTGGGAAGGGGCTCAGGCTGGAGAAAAGGAGGCTCAGGGGGGACTTCGTGGCTCTGCACAACTCCCTGACAGGAGGGGACAGCCGGGGGGATTTGGGATCTGGGAACAGGGACAGGAGGAGAGGGAACGGCCTCAAGATACACCAAGGGACATTCAGGTGGGATATCAGGAAAGATTTATTCACTAAAAAAAGTGGTTAAGCACTGGAACAGGCTCCTCAGTGAAGTGGTGCAGTCACCATCCCTGAAAGTGCTCAAAAAACAAGTGGATGTGGCACTTGGGGACAATCTGGATTAGTGGGCATGGTGGTATTAAGTCAAAAGCTTGGCTTGTTAATCTTGGATGTCTCTTCCAATTTTAATGATTATATGATTGTTTAATTTATTACCATTGTTCCTATTATTTTTATTATAATTATAGTTATCACTATTAGCATTATCATTATTTTCATATTGGCATTATTGTAATTATCATTATTTTGCCCCTTGCTGTGTTCCATACACTGCTACGAGCATTTTCCCTTTTCAGCCTAAATTTTCCCTATCCTAAAACTCCTACCCCATCCCCTCTTAGTTTAAACACCTCACCATAGCAGCTTTAATATCGAGTTATTTCAGTGAAATCCTGGGAGTTTGCAGCTGCTGCAGGAGAGGGCAGCAGAGATCAGGGAATGGAGAGGTTTGGGAGCAGCCCCTGCACAGTGAAATCATCTCTGCCACGGCTTCTTCTTTCCCTATTTCAGTCCTGAAGGAGTGGCAGCTCCCAGGCACCAAGCAGGAATGATCTCAGACATGGATTTTAGCATCAGCTATAAATAGCTACAGGAAAGGAGGACACTGAGAGTGTCCAGTTTTCTTTTAAAAGTAGGAGCTCAGCTCATCGTTAAACATGAGCTCACAGCACACTTGAAATCTGTTCTGATTTGGCCAAAAGGAAACGCTTGAAAATGCATTAATAAGTGTGATTTAAAGCTTTAATTTGCATCTAATGCTGGAAAGGTGGGATCTGCTTCAGAACGTGGTGATGGTCAAGTCTGGTTCACTTTATTCCTGTGCTGAAGGATTGCCTCTTAATTATTGAGAGTAAAGGGGAGATTTGCTCCCTAGAGAGTGCTGGGAGCAGATCTGATGTGCACACAGAAACTGCAAAGTGTTCCCATGTTGGAGCAGCAGAAGGAAAATTGTTTCTGCATTAACCTGGGGATCAGAGGGTGCTTGTGCCAAAAATCCCCAGGGAATTGCTGGCAGCATTCCTGGGTACCAGCAGGAATCACAGCACCTCGTCCTTTGTGTCTGTGGATAGGAAGAAGAAAGAATCAGTGAAAAGTTATGACAGGAAAAGTTCTTTCTGGTGGGTTTCAAAGGTAAAACCCTCAGCACCTGCTGGAGTGGGTGTCTCTGGTCAGCAGCAAGTTGTTGTCTGTGAATTTTATATGATTTCAGCATATTTAAGGAAATTTAAAAGTACTGGGAACACAACTGGGCAGAGGCACTGGTGCAGCTGGGATAACAGATATGCTGGAATAATCTTTTATTATTGTTATTAAAACGTTAAACTCTCTTTTAACTAAACTCTCCCTTCAGCTCCACAGCATTCCCCCGAGGGAATGCCAAACCCAGTGATTGCTCTTTCCATGTGCACTTGCCACGGTGCTTAAACTTCTACTCAAGATAATTCTGAGCCCAGAGCAGTTTCAGCTCAGCTGGAAGCAACTGTATTTGCTGGAAAACAGACACAGGAGTGTGTTTAGTTTTTTGGTAGAAGCATCTGATGTCTGTAAGCAGTGACAGGAGTCCATGGTGGTGCCAGCTGTTGGTACCCAGCTCTGCACTGGACATGGTTTTGTTCAAGCCCTGAGCAGGACAGGGACAGGGAGGTTTCCTCTTGTGCTGGCCCCAAAGCATCTCCACAGCAGCATCCAGCTCCTCATGGTCAGAAATGCAGGAAAACAGGGAGAATATTTAACCTGGCACTGGCAGGACCCTCACCTTCACCCTGACAGCTCCTCCAAGGGGAGAGGATCTGGCACAGGTTGCCCAAAAATCATCCCCACGTCCCTTGGGTTTGGGGGCTGCTTTGTCTCAGCTCTTGGGCTTGTTCTCCCAGGAGTTTGGGGTGAGATGCTCTGAGTTCTGAGTGTTCTTGACTCCCTCACTTGCAGGTTTAGCCCAAAGCCAGCTCAGACTCTCAGCACTATCCTGTCCTTACCCCAGGAGGGGATAAACTGCTCACATAAATAAAGATGATGCAATGCCAGGGCAGCTCCCCCCCCCAAAATCAGTTCTGGGTTCAGGAAGGCAGTTTTTTCTTAGCTCTCCTCTCATAAGAGAAAAGAATTTCCCTCTCCCAGTATCAAAGTTGCTGGCCAGGCTGCTCCAGTGCCCCTGGTCTGTGCTTACAGGTCTGGCTCTGTCTGAGGGTTTGGCATTTAAACCTCACATGAATCAGGAATATCTGCTCTGAAAGAGTCCATTCCACTTTCTTTTCAAAATATGTATTTCTCATGGCTTCTTGCTCCTTTGGTGAGAACTTCTAAAGGTGCCTTTTGGCAGATTTATTCTCAAGTAAGTAAAAATGCCACAGTTCATCCCTGACTGTTGAAAAGGCCAAAAGGAAACAAGAAGTCTGATTTTTGGCTTCACTAAAGTTAGAATATGTTTCAAAGTAACTAAATGTAACTTTCAGAGCACTACCCCTCTATATATCAAGGGTTTTACGTGACTTCTAAAGTAAAAAATCAGGCTCGATGAGAAAAAAGCGAAAAATACCCAAATCGTTTTGTTTCAAATTTTCATTTGTTATACAAATGTTTAATTATACAACTGCTAAAAACATTTAAAAACACATCAACAAAATGAGTTGCTGATGAGTAAATCCCTTTGCTGTATGGAATTTTCAGGAAAAACATGGCAAAGCCATTTTTATCTGAACCTATATAGGAATAACTGATCAGCAGGAAAGAACCATGAGCATGGACTGGAGCATTTTGCCAGGACAGCTCTTGGCACAACAGGCAGTGATGGATGGACACCACTTTGGGGGGGCTTGGAACAATGTTCCTGCAGAGGAAAAGAGGCTTTGGAATCTTTGCAAGAGCATTTACCTGTCAGTCTAAAGCTCCTCAGCCAGTACACAGAGGGTGAGGAGGCGACTGAAGGGATCAGCCAGCCTTGTCCCTGTGAAAAGCAGGTGACATTTCCCAGGAATGCAAACCAAACCCAGCGATTGTGGAGCAGGGACTGAGCACTGCTGTGCTCCAAGAGTCGCTGTCATCCTTTGGGGAAGTGCCAAAATGAGCAGGGCTGGAGCAGAGGACAGTGACAACTTTAATTTTGTGCATTTCAGAAAGGTTTCTAATTGGGAAGAGCAGAGGAAAACCAGCAGGAGGTTTTTAGATTGCAGCACTTCATGCACCATGAGTAAGGGATTGTGAAATTTCAGTTTTAGCCTCTTTGTATTGCTGACATTTGTCCCAAATGCCTTCTAAGGTCCAGTTTGTTGCTACTAATTTTTATTTTACCCACTGGCTTCTTATTTATAGGAGGAACTGACTTTCCACTGGCAAATCTTCTCCAATCCCTTTCCTCTTTCAGTCTCTTACAGATGAAAACATGTTTTCACAGAGGAATGACTTAACACTGAAGGGCTCAATTCCCTCCAAAATCTTCCCTCCTCTTCACATCTCTGTAGGATTTCATCCTTGCCAGCTCCTCTCTCAAGTTCCAAGCTGCTTACGTATGTAACTGCTGAAGACAGCTCTCTTGTCAGTGGCAGAGGGTTTTATGGCAGTAATTATCTCAGAATGAATACTTTGTTGGGATTAACGGTTTCAATTAATGTCCTTTCGGGTTTTATTTTGTTTTGTTGTATTTTTCTTAAAGTTTCTGTGTGCAAATCATAGGCTGCTGTTTAATTTCATCTTCCAAACTTTTAAGTGTTTAAAGTTTTGCCCTTTTTCTTTTGACTAACGTGTTACAGGTTCCCTGTGGGAGTCCAGTTCAGGATTCAGTAATAAAACCTAGTGAAGAGTTAATTGCTTGGGCTCTGTCCCATCCTATTGTCTGCCCCCTGACTTGATAGCTAAAATCCTTAAAATGACATAGCTGGTGGGAACAGTGGCATTCACATGAGGTGAATAATCTCCAAGAGAGCTTTTCAAATTCACTGTGAGGCATCTTCAGGATGTAAGTGAGCAGGGCTTTTCTGAAGTCAATTGTACACAAGCTGAGCATCTGCCCAAGGATTCCTGATGTACCACGCCTTCCCTAAGCTCATTCAAGTTTTTCAAAGAGAATCAAATGAGAGTGGATGTAAAAAAAATTAAGAAAAAAAAATCAGCAAAGTGAAGTCATATTTGTTTTGAAAGTTTGTAGAAAAGGGTTGGATTCTTTTCTGCAACATTGGCAGGCTCTGATTCAGCTCTGGCAGTAATTATTCAGAGGAAAGATGGATTCTGTATGAGAGAGAAAGAGAGAAAATACACATAATTCCCAGGGAGTCTTGACAGTCTGTGCAATTATACTGATTTCTGTCATCTCTGGACAGCGGGAGAGGATAAAAATGAAGCTCATATTTGATATACATGAATTCCTGAGGTGGAAAAGCCAGCCTGTCTCCCAAGGTGCCACCTGATCCCATGGCTGTCCCTCTGGCTCTGCTCAGGCAGGAGATCAGCTCTTAGACACCTTCCCCACATCTGGAGTCTCATTTGAAATTACAGCTTCTGCTAAAAACGCGTGTGCTGCCTGTCCAGGTGGGTCTGGCCTGCCTTCAGCCTGTAGCCACCCATCCTGAGGGTGTTTCTGATGGCCAAAGCCGGTGGGAGCAGCTCTGGCCCCTGGGCTGGGTGACCCCAACAACATCCTGCACTGCCAGGGGCACCCAGCTGCCAAATTTCTGCTCCCACAGGGTGTGGGCACAGTGGATGCACCCCTGCCCCTTCCACTGCCATTCCCCCTGACACTGAATCACTGCCCCCTGTGCTGGTCCTGATCCCTCCAGTGCTGTCTGGCTCAACTTTGGCTAAAAAAATACACAAAATTCACCAAACTTTTGTGGCATGTAAACAGCAGAATGATTTTTCTGGTAAAAACGCTCAGGTATATGGGTCGGTGGGGCCTGGGGAGGATTTTGGGGTGTGTGGTTTTGAATCAGGATCAGATTTGCTGTTCAGGGATTAAAAATCCTTCTCAAGCCTTTGAGACTTCTTTTTAAGTGCTGACAGTTAAATTCTGTTCATCCTCACTAATTCAGGCATGCACAAATATACAACAGGCTGGTGACAATTATTTTAATATTGATTAAATATAAAGGCTGCATTTAGTAAAACACCTTATTCTAAACCAGACCTGTTTTCCTCTATTAAGTTCCATTTTTCTCTATTTGTGGAATTGTATTCGTATAAAAAATTGCGAGTTGAACATTCTACAGTTGGATGATCTTTATAGAACTGAGTTTATTGGGGATTGTTGCTTCTTATCATTTTCCTCTAGTAGCATTTTGAGCCCAAATTTAATATTTGGTTGTTCCAAGCCCCATCCAACCTGGCCTTGGACACTTCCAGGGGCAGCCACAGCTTCTCTGGGCACCCTGTGCCAGGGCCCCACCACCTTCACAGTGAACAAATTTTTTCTTAATATCTGATCTAAACCTACTCCCTTTCAGTTTGAAGCCATTTCCCCTTGTTCTGTCACTACAGGCTCTTGTTAAAAACCCCTCTCCATCTTTCCTGTTGGTTTCCTTTAACATCTGATTCCAAAACCAGCTCTTGCAGCTAAAACTGTTGTGTCTCTGATGGAGCTCAGTGGATGAGGATGTCAGAGCCAAGCCAGCAGCCTGGAGGTCCCTGTGAGCCCCTGGAAAAATCTCGGAGCAATATTTGCTTTGCCATTGCATCCACCACCTTCTGTTTCTCCAAGCTCTTGCAGGACGAATTCCTGCTGTGCCCAGAATCCCTCCTGAGTGCCAGAGCCTCTCTGGAGCTGGGCTGGTGGCTCAGGGTGAATTCCTGCTGTGCCTCTGCTGACTCAGAACCTCACAGGAGACCTCTGAATGCCAGGCTGTGCTCCTGCAAGAGGGCAACCAGATGCCAGCCCCTGAGCCAGCACTGGGCCAGCAGGTGAAGGCTGGCAGCACAGGGCATCAGCCAAATCCTCTCTCATCAGCCCCAGAAAAGCTCCCTCAGGTTTATTCCCACTCCAAGTGGGATGGAGCCAGAAAGGGAGTGCAAGTTCGAGGAATCCACGGTGTACACTCAATAAAAAGAAGCTTTCAAGGGAGGAATGTGTGAGCTAATGCAGTCCCAGGGCAGCAGGAACTCGTGCTGGGACAGGTTCTGTGCCTGTGTCTGTCTGAGCCCCTTTACCTGCCCCTGCTTGTCCCTGCTGATTCCTCCTGCCAAATGAATGCTCAGCTCCCAGTGGTCGGGGGGCAATACCCAGTGCTCAGCTCTCCCCAGGTGCACAGGCAGGGAGGGAGTGCTGTCATCACATCTGCTTAGCACAAGGTCAGTTGGTGTCCAAGCTCCCGTAGTGCACAGGCAAAAAAAAGAAATAGAAAATAGAGCAAAAACCCCCACATTTCAAATAACATCAACAGCCAAAACCATCAGAGCATGTTATAACGTCCTTGCCTCTTGAATTAAAAAATTCTAAGGGAGATTTTGGAATCTATACCATAGAAGTTTTATTTGTAAAGAAACCGAGGTACACATTTACTGGGAGCAGCACGGATTGATTGTCCAAGGGCAGAAGGTTGAGTGACTGGCATCTCGTGGTCTCTTACACTCTAGTTTTATGTCTGAAAAATATACTTTCACTGCTTATATAAATGATATTCTCTAGTTTATCTACAGCGATGTTGCCTTTCAATTGGCATCCAAGTTTCCCAATGTGCTCAGCCATAAACTCCTCCACACAGATCACACATCTGAGCTATTAGAAATTTTTGTTAAAAGGGAAAAAGTGAGCTCCTGGGCTATTGGAAAGTTCGGGGGTGTAAAATATTTCCTGCTTCAATGAACCTTTGAAAATCAAGTGTTTCATTACAATGGTCATTTGGAAGCTGGAGCTGACAGCTCTCACTTTGGGGGGAAAAAGGGTTGTGACAGTAATGAAATAAGAGTGAAAGTGTGAGATAGCTGACAGTGTTCATAAAGATGCAATTCCCTCTCAAACTGAACTTTTAATTCAGTGTCAGCAGACTTCCTGAAGAAAATATTAAGGCACAAATGAAAATAGAGAAGGCTTGATTTTGGGGGCAGAAGGAGTACAGGGGAGAGAGGGAGAATGATTTTTCTGGGAAGGGATCCCAGGAGAGCTCTGGTCCAACCTTCTGCTCTGGGATCACACTGGGCTTTCTGTGATCTGGTCTTGGAAGCCTCAAAGGATGGAGGCTGGCAGCCCCTGGGGCATCTGCTCCCCTGGCCTCCTCAGGGAGAGATTTCTATCAGTAAATTTCTATCTGCTTGACTCTAGATACTGGAAATCAGGAGTAAAAGTGACCAATGATGGCCTTGGAGACAATTCTCTGTCTGTGAGGAGGCAGCAATGTACAGCTTTGGGTTTTGGGGGGGCAGGACTTTGTCACTTGCCTGCTCTGTTTTGGGAGAGTGTTTATCCAGCTTGTCCCAATGGACCCACTCCGAGTGCTGTAAGATAACTCTGGGAAGTTGGCTGGGCACTTTTAGGAAGACAGCAGACAGGAATTCTGGCTGGTGTGGCCCCCACTGCCTGCCCTGCATGGGGAAACACAGGACACGTTTCCTATTTATTTGTTTCCTATTTGTTTCCTATTCATTGTAAAGATGCAGCCAAGGACAGAAAATGTAATCAGGTTTCAACTTTAATCACTGAAAATGCTGAAGAGCAGCAAAATGATGGTCTGGAGGAGCAGCCTGAGGAGCTCAAGTGTTTGGCACAGAGCCTCAGGATGTCCCAGCACCACTCTTCACATATCCCAGTCCCAGCATCTGTTTAACCATGGCTGACCAAAGCCAAGAACTCTGAATATTGTATAATCACATCTCAAGTTGGTACCTGTTAAAGCAGGTGTGAATTATTAATGCTGGATGTCTGGAAGCAATTTCAACTCTGTTGATAAGTCTTCAGGGTTTTCTTTTTTCTTTCTTTCTTTATGCTTCTCTTTGAATATGCTTAACTGATTGTATACAAATATCAATGTTTGTTTGTCTGTGGGAATGGAGGAGGAAGGAATTCTGGGTTTATTTACTTGTTGATGCTGGCCTTTTTAGGGGATTTAAAAGTCGTATGTAGGTATCCAAAATATGATTAGCTTTTCAGTCCCTAGCAGTCATTAGGTTAGAGTTTATGGCTATTTAATAAATTCCCTGAGAGAAGGTATTTTTAATATAAAGTGTCACAATGTGGTGGTTTGTTTTAATGGTTTTCTTCTATCCATAGTATATACTGATGTTAATTGTTGTTTACACAAAGTTTCATACACTTTAACCAAGTCTGTTGAAATACCTAAATATTTACCAGGGTAATAGCTGCATTTATGATTGATTTTTATCTGTAAATTTTGACCAGCTTGGAATGGAGGCTGGTGTTTTAAAACCTATTTTTAATATCCACTGCTATTGTAAATGGAAATTTTTAATTTTAAAGCATTTAAGGGAATAACAGCAGGCTTTAAAACTGTGTACTCAACTGAGTGGTCTTTACCTTCAAAACCCAATTACTGTGGATGAGACTCTCATATGACTGGAGGTTGCAAGACTGGATCCAGAGTAAATACTTGATTTATTGGGAAAATATTCGGAGTTCTTTGAAATGTTATTCAAGATATCCTAAAGTATATTTATAATTTACTGTAAATATTTGCTGCTCCCAACTTATTTTTCTTTCTCTATTGATAGTATTTGATGTATACTTACTCTAACTTGCAATGACCCAGTGTAGAACAGATATTTTCCATTTCCTTTGAATATTTTTGTGTTAAGTAACCAGAGGTTAGAATATATTCTCTAAAGAAGTCCTTTGGGGACACTTGTTTTGTCCTCATCACTGTTGGTTCTGCCAGGTGAAGTCACAGAATCCCAGGATGGTTTGGGTTAGAAGGGACCTTAAATCCCACCCAGTGCCACCCCTGCCATGGCAGGGACACCTTCCACTGTCCCAGGTGCTCCAACCCCAATGTCCAACCTGGCCTTGGGCACTGCCAGGGATCCAGGGGATCCACAGCAAATCTGGGCACCCTGTGCCAGCCCTGCCCACCCTCACAGGGAACAATTCCTGCCCAATGTCCCATCCATCCCTCTCCTGTTCCCATTTAGACCAATTCCCTGTGTCCTGTCCCTCCATCCCTTGTCCCCAGTCCCTCCCCAGCTCTCCTGGAGCCCCCCTGGGCTCTGAGCTCTCCCTCAAAACACATTAACTCTTGTTTAAAAAAATGCTTGAGAAATTCCTTCCCTACAAAACCACTTTGGGACACACCATTGAATTATTGATTTCTTTGATAATTAAATTTCTGTCTAAATGTTGAGAGTTCTTGGGAGAGCTGGTTAAGAGCCAGCACTGCAGTGCTGGGCCCATCCATGGATGCAAACACATGAGCCCAGCCAGAATTTTTGTGTCTGTGCCTGTGATTAATGGACTTGGGATATTTCTGCTCTAGACTGCACTGAACCTGAGCTGACATTTCGAGCAGACTGACCAAAGCAAAGAGCAGCCTGGTGAGGGGGAGAAGGCACAAAATCAGACCCTTTACCTTCATCTACCTCACAGCAGACTCGAGAGGTTTATTTTATTTTGACTGTGATGGTGAAAACAAATTCACTGCTCATGCAGGTTGAGATCTTATCAGGCAAAGCTTAGTGAAAAGCACATTTTACATTCAAGCTATGAATGCTTGGAAACAGATGCTTATAAGGACATTGCTGACAAGGTTTGGCATTGCAGCAGGGTTGATGCCAGCAGGGTTGGTTAAACTGATCTTGTTTTTAAGGTAAGGATTTGTATTTGGTTTTACACAGTAATGCCTCGAAAAAAAAAGAGGGAAAACATTACTTAGGATGAGTCATAAAAATGCTTTAAAAATGCTATTAAGATTTAAGGCATAATTCAGATCCTATAAATCTGCTCTGCATTCTTTCACTCAGAATGACTGACTTTTATGAAAACTAGGGACTGTAAATCAAGAACCTAAATAAGGGGGGATTTTGACATGTAAATATAGATTATACATTAGCTGAGCCCAGACTTGACTGCCTCCTGCTTCCAGGGGGGCCACACAAAGCAGGCATTTATTCTCCTGAGCAACACTTTCACCTTGTAAAAGCTGCTAAGAAAAAATATAGTTTATCATTCCTCTGGGGAGAAACTTTCTTTTCCTAGTGGTTTGGGAAGGGGATTTGCTTGCTCTTTCACTCAGCCCTGGTTTTCTGCCTCCCTGCTCACTCATTTCTCGTTTAGGGCTGTGTGTGTGTTTTGAGGAGATGGCAGTGCTGCTGAAAGCAGTCCTGAGGCTCTCTGGACACAGATGTTGAATAGAAGGTTAAACCCAACTGGAAGATTAAACTCAGCTGGAAGGATAGACCCAGCTCGAAGGATAAACTCCACCTGTGGGTACACACATACCCTATGTCAGCCTACACAGGTGGAGTTTGCTGTTTCAGAAGCTGTTTTAAGCAGCAGCTTCCACTCTAAACCATCTTTCAAAATGCCAAGAGCCTTCCACCACCTTATCACAAATGCACTTGACCATTTGCATCTCTGGCCTCAGCTCCATCATTTTCCCTGCTGCCCATTGGTCTCCAGGGATAACTCACCCATGGGGATGGAGCACAGGGAACACTCCCCTGTCCCTGCAGCTCCTTATCAGGGCAGCCCTGGCACAGCAGCCAGGCTGATTTAACCTTATCTGCCTCGGGCTTCTATGTTTAAACAAGGAGGGCTCTTTGTGGCTGGACTAATATCAAGCACAGCTTGACTGGAAGCCTGGCTTTTAAAGAAAGGGCATCTATCACTTTTATGTGGCATTTCAAAGCAGAAGGCATTTAATAACACTGAGAGACAAAGGAGGGATTCTGTCCTAATGCACAACCAACCAGCTAATGATTAACTTCTCTTAATATTTACTAGGTTTTAGAAAAAAAAGAAACCAGCAAGCCCAGTGCCATGGCATGGTTCAGAGTGGTGTGGAGGAGTTTGCTGCACTATCTAAAAGTGATGTGAAACTTGTGTGCAGCAGATGGGCAAGAGTATATCATACAGTCCAAAAAATGCATGCAAGTAATACTGAACAGCCTTTAAAGCAGGAGCAGGAGGGCTGGGATTGGGGTTAGGACAGCACAGAGCATCCACCCTGCAGGGGAGAGCAGTGGGGGCAGATCAGGACTGAAAAGAAGGTGTAGGCTGAAAAAAAGAACATTTAGATTAGATCTTAGGAAGGAATTGCTCCCTGGAGGGTGGGCAGACCTGGCACAGGGTGCCCAGATTTGCTGTGGCTGCCCCTGGATCCCTGGCAGTGGCCAAGGCCAGGTTGGACATTGGGGTTGGAGCACCTGGGACAGTGAAAGGTGTCCCTGCCATGGCAGGGGTGGCACTGGGTGGGATTTAAGGTGTTTGTGAGAAGGACCTGCTGAATTTGTTCCCCCCTCAGATTAAGAAAGAGAGAAACAAACTCCTCATCCTCACTCCTCCTCCAGTGGAAAAATGCCTTCATATGTCCAGTTTCTTTTTATGAGAACACAATGCAAATGAGGCAGAAAAAGGCATTTTGATTTGCCAGTGCATTTCCAGAGAGCTGGAAACCCCTGATCTGATTTCTCATGAGGGTGATTGTTATGTGTATTCTCAAAAATTATTATTTATAAGTGAATTAGTTGTGATAAAAAGTCTTTGTGTGTGTTTGAACTGTGAGCAACTCTAACTTTGTATGTGCAAAATGAAAATCTGGTGCTGAGTTCCCCTGGGTAGAGACCCCTGGGTGATGATCTGCAGGAATGTCACCTTTTGAGATCTGTTTGCATCTCAAGAGCATTGCCTGGGTCATTCCAAGGGTATTTTGGACACACTTTTCATGGGATTTCCTGGGAGGGAGTCCCAGCAAGGTGCAGCCCCTGAAGTTGCAGCTTCTCCTTACATTTTGGCCTGAAGCTGCTCAGAGGTGTGTGAACTCCTGTGAACCCCAGGCTGCGCTGGGGACACGGGGCTCTGATTATTAAACACTTTTCCAATGTCTGTAACAGCTTTAACCGAGGACCTCAGGACGCTGCAATGCTGATTAACTGCTCACTGCACACTCTGTCCCTGTAAGAAACACCTGGGAAAGCCCTGTCAGCCCTGAACACCCTTTCCCAACTGGAGAACGTGGTGGAGAGGGACGTGGTCTGAAATCTCATTTAAAGTGCCCCAGCAGCTCTGCTTTCCAGCTCTGCAGTTTGAATGGCCCTTGTCTATGGCACGATTTAGAGCAAATACAGATACACATAAATACAACATAACAAATCTGCTTGATGATTATGCAGTGAGATGAAGGGCAGTCACAGGTTTAGGGTACTGGTGAATGATTTGAAAACCTGCTTTCCAGCATTTCCTTCTCCCACTACAGGATTTTGGAGGGGAAGATTAAACCACTTCTGACTCTCTGTTTCATACATCTTCTTATTGCTTTATTAGACTTATTGTGCTTGAAACAAAGAAGGTTTCTCATGCAGAAACAAGCTTTAAAGAAGGAGCTCTGCCCCAGTGTCAGGGTCACAGTGGCCAGGTAGGTGTGGATAATCCATGTTCAATGAACTGAAATCCAGCAGTGGGTACAGAGCCTGCCTGAAATCCCTTGCCTGGTTTTGACGACTTTCTTCAACCCAGAGAAATCTTGCCAAACTTTTGAATACCTTTGTGTCAGTCTCTCCTCCATACAGGTGGTGTTTAGATGGAATTTGGTTTATTTTCCTTTTTTTGTTTATTTTTTTTCCCATTGTATCTGCCCTACAGCCTCCAAACTCCAGGTGAGTTTGTTGTCTGAGTAACTGGATTTTGCCTTTGCACATATTTGAAAGCAACTGTCAACACCAATCCTGAAGTCTTCTACCTCCTTTCAGTCTTTCAGACACAGCTAAGCCTGAAACCACAGAGCTGCCCTGCCAGCTTTCCTGCCTGGCTGGGGTTTTATAGCAGTATCACCCCTAGGTGTGACTGACAATTCATAAAACCCTAGAAGCTGGGGGTGGAAAGGGCTGTTAGGTCAGCAGTTCCATTTCCCTGCCAGGGTGGGATGTGTCACAGGTGTTCCAGAAGTGCTGTGCCAGTGCTGGGTGTCATTAATCACTGCATTTTGAGCCTGAGACTAAACCCTGCTGGTTCTGAGCCCCACCACCTTACAGCAGTGGCAGTCCAGACTGCCCAGGTCTCCCCAAAGCTGGGACGTGATGGTTTGAAATGTGATCTCCTGTGGTCATCCATGTGATCAGCACAGGGATGAACTGGGCTGCTCACACAGGGCAGGGTTTCTATTCTTGGTGAGATTTAGACACTCACTGAACCTGCTTGGTGTGATAACTTAATCTGCCCTTGCCTGTGTTTAAGTCAGGGAGGATTTTCATTCTGTTCATTCACAGTTCAAGGTGCTCTTCCCCTCCTTAACAGTTCAGCACTGTGCAAATCACTAGGGTCTTTTACCACGATACCTTTTGCAAAGGACATTTCAAGCTATTCATTAGTAGGTAGATATCATCACATTTTTCTTCACCTTGTAGAATTAGGTTCATTAGTGTATTTTTGTCTTTTTTTTTTTTTCAAGCAAAAGTGAAATTCTTTCACTATTTACTCTTAATATGTCTGACACAAAGAAAACAGAATTAAAGCAAATAGTAACTCAACTTTTACCACAACATGAAATCCTGTTTGCTCTCTGCACATCAACTGTTGATATTAACTGGCAGATATGCCACTTCCATGCCAGGGTTTCGTTCTTGGAACATGAGATCAGTCTGACTCTGTGAAAATAAACACTAAAGAAAACATGCTCATTAAAGTGCTCAGCTCATAAAGGCCCAGTGCTCAGAAATTTGGGCAGCTGCTGCCACCCCACCAAGGCTTGCTCAGCTCTCAGCTTTCCAAGCTGTGTTTTTGCAGGTAACCAGCCTGGTCCCATTCCTGTTTAGAGTTACAGGACTCCAATTTCCCCCCCAGCACTGTGACCTCTTTTCTCCATACTGCAAGTGTCAGTTCTTTTACTGTTTTTCAGCTCTTTCCATGTCATGATAACCTGGCACTTCCTTGGCTTGTTTTGTTACAAAACTGGAGTTTTTCTAGAGTTATTTCCTTCTCCTTTTGAACCTCCCCAAGCCCAGAGATGACCCCACAGCAAGGTCCAGCCTCCTCTGTGCCCACTCTTCCTCCACAGAATCTTTTTCACAAGTTAAATGTGGCATGGGCTGTCCTTGCCTGGGGCTCAGAAGATGTTGGGACACAAGAAGCATGGCACAAGAAATAAGAAGAAAAAGGAGAGGGAAATCCTCTTCCCTAGAGTTACAATTAAAGCTGAATAGGGAGTTCTGAGTTGAAAGGTAGAGAAATTAATTTTGTTTCAGGTGGAGCTACTTTTGGAGGGAAGTGTTGAAACGAGAGAGCTTTGGCGTTAAGGAAGTTTTTATGCTCAACTAAGTGGTAGCTGAAAAATTGCTTTAAATAATTTCAGTAAAACTACTGAGCAGGGAAATTAATTTCCTTTCAAAACGATGTGGTGGAAAGGCAAAGCCTTGGGTTACAGCTCAGACAAAAAGAAAAAGTAAGTGCTTTCCATTAAATTCCTTGTTGCCTGTCATACTTCTGCAGACATCTTTGAGATTTACAGGGCACACGCAGTGGTTTGAAGTGCCAGCTCACCCTGCCTGACCTCCCCCAGAACACAGGTCTGGGAGTCTGACCCTGTAATTCCTGCATCAGGCACCCCTCTCTGTCTGAGCTGTGACACGTCCCTGAGATATCCATCAGCTCCTGGCTGGGAGGCTGCAAGCAAAGGAAATCCATCACATCCTTAGGTAGCTGAGCTTAAATCACTGAGATAAGCCTGCACATCTAAGGCTTTCCCTGGAGACAAGGCAGCAGCAGGAATTTGCTGGGGAGGCCAGAGCTCGTGGGAGGGTGAGAGGCTGCAGATCCTGCCAGTATTCTCCTGAAGATGGGAAATGGGGAAAATGCAAAGTGTTGCTCTAATTCCAGTGAAATAGAAGTGCAACATCATTCTGCAGAGGACTTAGTGGGAATTGTATTCTTCAGGAAGTTAAAGGGCTCTGAAAGACCAATGGGCTTGGGTTTATCAATTATTTGGTTTTCAATTATGGCATTATTTGAGGGACCAGGCAGTAATGCTATAGAGAGAACAAATTAAAAGCATTTTGGTAAAAGAGAAAGGATTCTACCCGTGAAAACAATTCTATTTTGTTTTGTACTATCTGAGTACAGGTCATCTTTTTTTGGCCCAACTGTTTCAAAAACTTATTTTGAAAGTATTTCACTTATTGGTTTAGCATTTGAGAGCCAAATCTGGTGTCTATAACAAAGACTTCAACGACATTTAAGCCAAACTAAAAAAAAAACAAAGTTGTGTAAGGTGACATTACATGGAATATATTTATTTAAAGCTAACAACTTCCAAATTATGTTACTCTCTAGTAGTAATAAACACAAACCCACATCTCAGGTTTTTTTTACCTTTATAACTATATAACCACAGCCAGAGTTTCTCAGACCTGAACACAAAGTTCATTACTATTAGAGAATACAGTTTCTCTATTATTTAAGCAATATAGTTTTTACTGAAATTTAAACATAGGTGCCAACTTATGAACCATCCAGTGGCTCTGTGTCGTTTTTGTATAAATATTTTTATATATTTTAACATACTTAAGTTTCTTGTATTTTCCCCCCATACCTACTGTATCTTTACTGCAAACCTCTAATGTTCCTAAATTTTTTCTTCATTCCTTTTTCATCTCAATTTTTTTCAATACAGATCTCCTGTTCCTAGCTCAATATTTCTCCCTTCCCATCCAGAATTTCATTAACAGGGATGCAAAACAAAGTAGAATTTGCTGGGTTTGTTTAAGGGCAAATATTTCAAATGAAGTTGACCTGTGCTTTGTGGGTGAAAATGCATTTTTTCAGACTTCTAAATAAGTGGCTAGGACAGTGTGTCTTATCATTAAAACACTTACTATGCCTCAGGTAAAAAGAAATGAAAATATAAGAAAGATGAAAGCTGTCTGAGTACCTGTGGTATGAAGACCAAGGTATCCAGAGGGAAAAGATGAACAAGAGAGATTGGAAAAAATGTTATTCATTAATCTATCAACATGCATTCTTTTCTTTTCTTTTTCATTAAGAAAAATTAATCTGAGGAGACACAAAATGCTAAAATATAAAAGAACTTTCCCTTTCAGATAAATAATGTAATCAAGAAAATATATTTAGTTAGCAGCCTAATTTCAGGAATATGGACTAGATAATTAATCTGTGGTAGCTGCTTTGACCAATCCATTATGACTGGAAGGATTTTGTCTGCTTAGAGCTGCTCTTCTGAAATTTACATTATCACCACTACAATCCTGGGAACCATAAAAAACCAGAGAACTTAGAGCTCCTATGCATAACACATCAGTGCATTAAAGGTCCTCATTCTGAGGTCTCAATGCTGCTTAGAATTAACCCAACTGGAAGCGAATTACACAGAATTTCTGCACAGAATAGCAGCAATGTGCTCTGCACAGCATTTGGCTACAAAGGTGTTCACTTCAAGGCATCTATTGTACCAAAAATAGAAAGACTTTCTTCTTTCTAGCAGGCAAGCAGGGAAAAAAAATGTGCAGAATGCTGTCCTATGGAAACTGTAGAGAATTGCTGGAGGTCAGGAGCACCCTGGTACCTCCACAGTCACTGGTGCTGTTTCCAGGACAAAACTTTTCTGTGAAAAAGAACTTTTCAAGCTTCACAGCAGAGGTAGGGTTTATTGCATGAGCCACCAACTGTTTAAAAGTTGGGATGCTCTGCCAAACTGATCTTCTAGTTTAGGCAGAGAGGCAGCACCAGGTATCAGCTCTCCCCACCCATTTGTGGCTGATGGGTCTGTGGGCTCTCAATTCCTCCTCAATCTCCCTCCACGCAGGAGAGGCACAGGACCTACCATGTTGTCAGGCAGAGCATTGGAAATATGAAGTAAAATGTTTATTTTCCAAAAGCAATTAGGTGTGAGTGAAGCCCTGTCTGCTTTGGGCTCTGCTTCTAAAGGAATGGGCTAGAATTTGGCAAGTGCTGGCCTAGCCAGTGAATGACGATATTTAAAACTAAAAGCCCAGAGTCTGGAAAGCAGCATCCAAATAACTCCCACTGGCTTCTAAACCATATCTTGAAGAAAAACAAAAACAAGGTTATGCTGCTTCTATTATAAAATTAACAGAGATTAAATTAAAATCAGTTTTAATTAAAGTAGGTTAGCATTGTCCAATATAATCCTCTGACTTCCAGAATACTTTGAAAATCCAACTTAGCTATTAGATCACAATAAATTCAGAAGAAAATCGTGTACAGCCTCCATCTACATTAGGCTGGAAGTATTAGGAGTGTGCTTTCCTATGCCCTTCTTTCATTGCTTCTTTTATTTTGACTGCTTCATGTGGTATCAGTAATTATTGTGGAAGAAAAACGAAAATAAATCAAAGCTTTTCCAAAAAGTTATAGGAAGTATAGACTCATAGCCTAGGAAACCTTACCAAACTCATGTCAATTACACAGCCTGTGACCACAGAAGTGTTTTAGGATATTTTCTTTCATTTGTCTTAATTTTAGATATCATGAGGTGCTTAGTAAGATGCCACGTGTAATGCTGGGGTGACCTGCCTCTGCTTTTCAAGTGCAGTTAGCTGGAGACAGGCTGGGGATTGTGCAGTGTGTGCTGGGAGGCTGAGGGGATGCAGGTGGGAGAGCAGCCAGTGCCAAGCATCACAGCAGAGCTGCTGGAGAGGGAGCAGGAGGAGAAAAACACAACCACAGCCCCAGGTCACCCTTCCCTGCTCCACAGGGGAGCCTCTCACTGCACCCACAGCCTTCCTGAGCCCCATCCAACACCATTAGACACCATCCAACACCATTAGACACCATCCAACACCATTAGACACCATCCAACACCATCAGACACCATCCAACACCATCCAACACCATCAGACACCATCCAACACCATCCAACACCATCCAACACCATCCAACACCATCAGACACCATCCAACACCATCAGACACCATCCAACACCATCAGACACCATCAAACACCATCAAACACCATCAGACACCATCCAACACCATCCAACACCATTAGACACCATCCAACACCATCAGACACCATCCAACACCATCCAACACCATCAGACACCATCCAACACCATCCAACACCATCCAACACCATCCAACACCATCAGACACCATCCAACACCATCAGACACCATCCAACACCATCAGACACCATCAAACACCATCAGACACCATCAGACACCATCCAACACCATCCGACACCATCAGACACCATCCAACACCATCAGACACCATCAGACACCATCAGACACCATCCAACACCATCAGACACCATCCAACACCATCCAACACCATCAGACACCATCCAACACCATCAGACACCATCCAACACCATCCAACACCATCAGACACCATCCAACACCATCCAACACCATCAGACACCATCCAACACCATCAGACACCATCCAACACCATCCAACACCATCCAACACCATCAGACACCATCAGACACCATCCAACACCATCAGACACCATCCAACACCATCAGACACCATCAAACACCATCAGACACCATCAGACACCATCCAACACCATCCGACACCATCAGACACCATCCAACACCATCAGACACCATCAGACACCATCAGACACCATCCAACACCATCAGACACCATCCAACACCATCCAACACCATCAGACACCATCCAACACCATCAGACACCATCAGACACCATCCAACACCATCCGACACCATCCAACACCATCAAACACAATCCAACACCATCAAACACCATCAGACACCATCAAACACCATCCAACACCATCAGACACCATCCAACACCATCCAACACCATCAGACACCATCCAACACCATCAGACACCATCCAACACCATCCAACACCATCCAACACCATCAAACACCATCAAACACCATCCAACACCATCAGACACCATCCAACACCATCCAACACCATCCAACACCATCAAACACCATCAAACACAATCCAACACCATCAAACACCATCAGACACCATCCAACACCATCAGACACCATCAGACACCATCCAACACCATCCAACACCATCAGACACCATCCAACACCATCCAACACCATCAGACACCATCAAACACCATCAGACACCATCCAACACCATCCGACACCATCCAACACCATCAAACACAATCCAACACCATCAAACACCATCAGACACCATCAAACACCATCGAACAGCCTCTGCCTCCGTGTGGGTGGCTACTTAAAGCAAAGCCAAACACCCAGCAGTGCCCAGTTGTGTTTTTTTAAGCTGTAGGCAAGATGCTCTTCCAAAGGAGTGACCACAAAGATGTTGGAAACACCTGCAAGGCTTTGTTGCATGGGGCCCAAGAGGAGTCCAAAACCCACCTGCAAGTTCTCTGCAAAGCTGTTGCAACAACATCTGTAAGGCAGGGAAGAAATGCACTTATTTATTTATTTATTAGTTGTGTTTTGTTTGTGCAAATGAGACAGGCACACACCAGTCACTGTAGTGTGAGGGGAAATCACCTCCCCATCATCACTGGGGAGCCCAAGGACTGGGAAAAGGGCCAGAGGTGGTGGCTGTCCCCTCCAGGATGGCACACTGCACCCATGGGTGTGACACAGCACTGTCTGTGTACCTGGGCTGCTCCAAGACCTTAATCTCAAGATTTCCTTGCTAAGAACCCTGCAGGTCCAGCTGCGATTTACAGATGTCAAGCTGACAGCGTATTTTTGTCAAATCCACTTTGTCTAGTTTCATTTGATGTCTTGAAAATATCACCTTGGGGTGGGGGGAGACAAACTTGTTCCACAGGAGCAAGTAACTTTATAGAGTAAGAATATAACCATTCCTAGATTAAGGCCAGGAGGGAACATTTGACTTCCTATGTAATCCAGGGCAGGCTGCATTATTCCACAAAAGGATATGTTTTAGAAAGACATCCGCTTTTGTTTAAAACTTTTAAGTGATGGGGCAACCATGCATGAGAAGTTCTTGCAGTGACTGACTGCTACTGAGGAAAAGTCATCACCCATTTTCCACTTTGAATTTATGTGGCTTCAGCTTCCAGCCTTTCAGTCTGCCTTTGTTTAATATGTTTTATTTTAAAAATCCTCTAGTATCAGATTTTTTTTTGGTACATTTCACTCTATATTAGGGTCAAAATAGTGGCAGGTCACCTTTAGAAGTTTAAATAGATCTAGCTTCTACAGTTATTCAGAATTTTCTAGAGGTCGTATTATTCTTTCATCTGCGTTTTGGCCTGTCTCCAGTGTTTCAGTAACAGGAGTAATACACACATTTCTTCCAGATTAGGTCTTTTAATTTCTTATTCCCTCTACATTTCTTTATAAACTCGCTGCTGGGTTGTAGCAGGGTTGACACCTTCCCAGCTGATGAGCTGCCATGAGGAACAGCACACTTGGCGAGGCAGGGGAGCTTCTGCTGCAGCCCAAGGCTTTGGGAGAAATTAAAGGAAAACAGCCCCTTCTCCCTGGGTGTCCTGATCCTCATGAACACAGCCAAGAGCACAGTAAATTAATAAATAGCCTCACACTGAGGGAGCCCTGTGCCCACAAAGGGGGTTCAGTGCTAGGAGAAGGTTTGATTTTATTTGTCTACATCTGTAACAGCTTAGGAAGGTGCCATGGTTACGTACAGTGCTGGTTGTTAATGTCACTGCATCCCTATAAAACCCATCCCAGCAGTGCTCTGGAGTGGAGCAGGAGTACAGCTTGGAGCTGTGGAGGTCTCAGACCACAGAGGGTGTTGGTTCTGTCAGGAGCTTTCCCTGGACTCTGCCTGCAGGATCCAGCACGTATTTGAGTCATGTTTTACCCTGCCTCTCTTTCCTCTTGATCTGAGCAAACTGGAGGCTGTGTAGCCATGATGGGTGTGGGAGTAATTCTAAGGGCAAAGACAACTGCAGAGAATCTGGGATAGGTGTGGTGTTGGGTCACATCTGCCCAAAATCTCACTGTGTGCTCATGGCCCCCCACAGCATTTCTGGGATACACAGACACATCACCCCTGCCCTGAGCTGGCTGAAGCTGATCTGAACCTTTACAGGCTTCAACAAACACCCGGTGGAAAGAGTAGGAAATACCCGTAGGATCACTGAGTGCAATCAGTCCCCCAGCACTGCCAAGGCCACCACAAAACCATGTCCCCAAGTGCCACATCCACAGGGCTTTTAAATCCCTCCATGGGAGGTGGCTCCTCCACTGCCCTGGGCAGCTGTGCCAGGGCTGCACAGCCCTTCCCATGCAGAGATTTTTGCCTAAAATCCAGTCTAAATCTCCCCAGGAACAATCGAGAGGAATTTTAATCTGTTTCCTGTATCTACTTGGATCTATTTCCTTTGGTCTTTAAATAACCCATTGCTGCTCTTTAGGGGGTTTTCTCAGCCCTGTAAAAGTGGAAGGCAAATGGGGTTCTGGCTCTCATACTGTGAGGGGGACTTTTCAACATTGTCTTTATAAGATCTTTTCAGAAAGCATGACCCAGAAAATACCAGGCTTTACCTTTATTGAGCTCTCAGTGACAATCAGGAGAAAACCCATCCTTTCAGTGCTGAACTGGATAAGCTGGGTTGAATAATAATTGCAGGGTAATAAATAGGTTATCCTAGGATGCAGTTTTTGCAAGTTTGCTTTTTGCAGAAGAACACTGAGCACTGATCATTGAGCTTCTACTGTTTTTCCTCTGTTTTCTCAGAAAAAAAAAAAAAAACAAGAAACTCCTTTCATTTGAATAATGTAAAAAATTACAAAATTAAAAACCCTAAAGAGATGGTTTGTGGCTGAGGAGACATTTACAAACCCTGGGATTTTGATGGGTTTTAAAAATAGATCAAATGTTTTCTTTTGACTCGAGAAAATGGCTTTTGTAGGTTTAGATTGATATTTCATTGTAAGAAAGAAAATGCAGGGTTAATATCTGTCTTCCATTCTGGAACATGGGTTCAGGTCACCTTTTGTGATCTGCTCAAGTATTTTCAGTGTCCTACAGGAGTCAGAGAATCTTTTTTCTCCAAGTTGGCTCTCTCAGGTAGCCTCCCTCTCCTCTTTTGCAGCAGAAAGGTGTGCAGAGCTGTCTGCATCCTGCAAAACATGGAATTCTTGGAATTCTCGGTCCGAGGGCTCATCTTTCAGCTAAATTAAATGTCCCAGCAGTAATGGGACATTATTCTTGTCCTGCTGTTGCTCCTGGGATGATGTGACCATGGGCAATGTTCCAGCTGGTGCTGTACACCACAGCAAAGGCAAAGCTGAAAAAAAATCATAATTCTAAAAGCATAATAAAAAATAAGTGAGGGTATAAAACATTCCTTTGTCCCTTTAGGCTCTGCAGACAGTTCTCAAGGAGTGACATGATAAAAATCTGCTCTGTCAGGGAGGAGAAAATGTTTTAGGGGACATGCTCTGGGGAAATCTGCTTTGCTTAAGGAGCACCAAAGTTGTATTAACACAATCCTCGGGGTGTAGGAGCTGCTCTCATGCTCTCTTGGTTTAGGAGACTAGAAAATGGCACATTTGTGCTCATTATGCTACAGACAAGCAGGGAGGCTATTTAAAATATTGTCTAAATTCTTCCAGTCTGACAGGTAAGTGATTGCTCTGTTTGGATTAATGGGCCATTACTACAGGATGTCCCTGCAGGCTCGGGTTTTGTTCCTTTCCTCCTGGCAAGCTGTAGCATGATCCAGGTATGCAAGTGCCAAAAGCATCGTTTCCATCTTCCCCGTGTCACACAGGCAGGCGCTGGAATGTCAAACAAACAAAACACATCCCACTGCAGTCAGAACCAGACTGCTGGCACTAGAACCTGGACTTAGGAAAGGGGAGGTCACTTCTGTCTTTTTGCACAGAAACCGGTGGTTTGTTATGCTAAACTGATAATGTTTGTTACCAAATGCATGAAAAGATCCAGATTAGCAATGAGAGATAGAACAATTAAAAAAAAAAAATACAGAGGATGACAGCAGCACTGATGCAAAATAGCCAGCTAACTTCTCAGTGGCTTTTGAGTCCTGCTGGTGAGGCTGGTTCTGTGTCTGGGACCACTCAGTCGCCTCCTCCCCACCAGCAATTCTTCTCGTTTTTCAGGGATGACAGGCCAAGAGCATCCCAGGGTGTGCTGAGCTAATGCCAGCAGTGTTTCTCCTTTGTGGATCAAATGGCAGGAATTGAAATGAGCCTTCCTCAAATTCTCTCCCAGGATCTCCTCCAGGCAAAACTTTGAGGTTTGCATAACTCTGAAAAGTAATCTGACTTGACTTTGGCAACGAAAAAGAAGCCTCTAATTTGTGCCAAGAAAAGATATATTTCTTTTTAGTAGCATTTTTCATTTCTAATATGTCACTTCTATCTTCCCCCCCTCCTTTTTTCTCCTCTTGCTGTGACTTTCCCCTCTTTTAAGGATATTTTTACATATACTGTTCCAGGCATGCTGAGACAAGAGTAAGATATGTGCAATAGTTTATCAGAATGCATGAATTTGGTGTGGTCAAACAAAACATTTCAGTTACTGGTCTGAATGTGTTGTTGAAAACTGGAGGATTATACAAATAAATGGAAAAGTAAATTTTCCTTTGTTTCTTGAAGTGCTCCCAGAAGCTTCAATAAGGACAATCCAAAAGGAAGAAAAACAAAATAAAATAATGTCCTTTGCAATTAATAGGTTTAAAATGTGGTTTTAATGCAATATAACACATTGCCAGAAGAGAAGTAAAGCAGCTATCATCATTTTTGATGAAGGCAAAGGGTCTGTGTGACACTTTTCATTTTCTTATAAGAGAAAGTTCAGTTTGGAGCCAACTGCAGCCACAGATGCCAAAATATTTTATATTCTGCCTTTAGAACTTTGTGCTAGCAGTTTAGTTTAGTAGGTTTAGTTCAGGACCTACTAGATCTGAAAGTTTCAAGAGACAGCTTTTGCCTCAAAAGTGGATATTTATTCATTAAAAAAAAAATAGATTTAGTAAAAGATGTGCACATGTCTTCTCAGTGCTAGAGCTGTGGCTGCTCCTTGCAACAGTTCTCATGGTGGGTTCTTTTGAAACCCTTGGCTCTGGAAAGCTCTGTAGTGATAATCTTAAATTCCTGGTGCTCTGGTGTGTCTCAAAACGTCCCAGATATGCCCTGCCTTTAAGCAATCATTCTCCCCTCATTCGTGCTGTAATCTTTTTAGGGAGAGGAAAGAGAAAACCGTCCAGCTGCTTTTTAAAAATTTTTATTTATTTATTATGTATTTTTTATTATTATTCAATAAAAATTATGTATTTAAACCCAGGAACGTCAAAGGGGAGCTGCTGAGACAGGCTGGGAGGAGGGCAGAGGAATTTCCCAGAGGAAAATCACCAATTTCAGAGCAGCTCTGTGGGCTCTGGGGTGATGGAGCTCGGGCTGTGAGCCCTTGGTGTCCATGTGGAAATGCCCCGTGGGGCTGAAGTTAATGGTAAAGAGAGCAACGAGGCAACACAGCCTTGAACAAAAGGGGCAGCTTGGTGTGATTTATTGGGAGGGCTGAATTTCTCATGGCTATGGAATGGAGAAAAGGCGTTTTGAGGTTTCCTATGGCCAGGGCTGAGTGTTTGCAGTGGGATGGGCAGGCAGGGGCTGCCCTTGTCTCACACAACCTCTCTGCAGAGAAAATCACCTTTTCTATTCTCTGTGCCTCTTCAAGCGTTTGCACTCTAATCCTCCTCGTAAATTAAGAGGCAGTAATCACCTACTGCTTCTCCACGTTTCCTGCTCCTGTTTGATGTCATTGTGCTTAATTCATCCTTTACACTGGGGTTAAGCCTGGCTTGCTTTTTTTTTAGTGCTGCCCCTATTTAATCTTCTTAATTTATGTGGCGTGCTGATGTTTGTTTAGAACTCTAAAATAGATATAAATAGTAAAATGGAGACATATCTGAAACAAAGAGAACCTCTGTTCAGAAGAACTGGAAAGAATCCTCTTTGTCTGCTCTGAGGAGATGATATTCATGAGAAATTGTGCAAAGAAGAAAGGGTTCACTTTGTCTTAGACTGTTTTTTTAATGAGAAAAGTTTTTCTTAAATTAGTATTATTTTGTTTTTTATTTGTTTTTGTTTGTTTGTTTTTTTGTTTGTTTTTTAAATATTGCATGAAAAATGCAAAGAATAAAACTCCCTACAAATAGATGGCATCATCTAGAACACCTCTGTGCTATTAGAATTTTTTTTTATTAAAAAGAATATGCGTTCAGAAACAAAAGCTGCATCATTTCTTGACAATACAAGACAAAATCAGCTATCAATTCTAGCTCTCCAACCCTTAATATTGACTGAATTAAGGATATTACTTAAAAAAAAGAATTCTCTAGATTTTCCTGCAATCTTAGGTTAGGCAGCTGAATCCACAATGTTGTTAAGAGAGCTGGAACTGAAAATGGCAGTATAACATCTCTGTACACAGGAACCCCAAAGGATATAAATTAAACTGCCAGAAGTGTGGCTTTGATGCAACCATTACACTGATTTTAGGTTGTTGTTCAGCTGAGCTTTGCTAGCTAGGTGTAGATTTCTTTTCCTAACCCATAAAGTTCTTACATTTTAGACAAGATCTAAATGACATTTTTCAGTTGAATTATCTCAACCTTTTCCCTTTTTTTTAATGCTGTCTCAATCTCACAAATGTCCTTTTCAACACCAATTTACCAAAGCTGATTATGTAAGCTCATTAGGCCTTCAACTGGTTTTAGATATAATTTTGTACAACAATATCTGCATTGCACATAAAGGGAATCTTATTACTCTGAGTAAATCTGTGTCTTTCAAATACACAGTGTTTCTCAAAGAGCCCCCAAATGCTCTGGTGGGGTTTTTTTGCTTGTTTATTGTTTGTTTGTTTGTTTTTGTGGTTTTTGGTGATAATTATTTATGGAAAACACAAAGAATTACAGACTTCCGTGTTCAAGTCCTGTGCAGCAGAAATGGAATTCTTAGAGATGGGAAAAAAGGAGAATCTTGAAGTCTTCTTAAAATATTTGGGTGTTTGGTTGATGGCGATTTAGTCAGTTGATTAAATTTTGTCAAATAGAGGATAAAAAAGCTTCAAGCAGCAATGAGAGAAATAGATACCCACAGCTTATATGAGTGCATCCAGTTTAGCTGGCAGTGTTCTCAGTTTTCTGTATTCCATTAGTCCAAACTTGAGTTTTGTGTGACTGAAATTGTTCCCTGGAGGGTGGGCAGGGCTGGCACAGGGTGCCCAGATTTGCTGTGGATCCCCTGGATCCCTGGCACTGCCCAAGGCCAGGCTGGACATTGGGGTTGGAGCACCTGGGACAGTGGAAGGTGTCCCTGCCATGGCAGGGGTGGCACTGGATGGGATTTAAGGTCCCTCCCAACCCAAACCATCCTGGGATTTTATGCTGTCTCTAGACAGATCACAGCTTTGTGACTCCCCCCTGATTTATGCACAGTGACCATTCCCAGGCACAAAAGGGCTGGTCAGCTCCTGGCTCACCCCTGGAGCAATCCCCTCTGCTGTGGGGACAGGGAGCTCTGCCATGGTCTGCACTGCGGGTGCCCCAGTCCCAGGGAGCAGCACTGACTGGCTCCTCTGGGCATTGTGTGCCCAGCCCTTGACTCCCCAGCACGCTTAAATTGGCACGTCTGGGTCTGGCCTGAGAGCATTTGCATGTCTGCTCTTGGGCTGAGTGTGTTTGTCTTGGGCTGACACTGGTAAGAACCTCTCTGTAACTGAGACTTGCCTTTGACATCACCTCCTGCCCGGTTAATTGGATTGTGCCTCCTTATTCTCCCTCACTATTTATTCCTGCCTCCCCCCATCAGCCTGAAAGGCAACTCCCCAGCACTGCTGCACTAAAACCAAATTGACTACCACAGAAACCAAGACACAGGTTCATTTTTTACACAAAAAGAGTTGAGTGCAGTGGGAGCTCGTGCTCTGGTGCTTGGTGGAGCTCTGGCACTTCTGGTGTCACCAGGACTTTGGAAGTCACTTTTGCTCCTGCTTTACTTTCACCATAATTGTTTCCATCGAGACAATATGGGATTTTACATCCAAATCTGAGCGTTAGCATTATACTCTCTCAGGATATGTAAATGAACACAAGAATTGTGGAATATTTGAATTGTGTTCTCGGGGTGGTTTAGAACATGTAACACACCCTTCATAATGCTATTTATAAACATGGGGAGAGCAGTGAGAGTCTCAGTGAAAACAGCCAGCTGACTCTGTGGCTCACAACATATAAAGCACTTTCCTCATAATGTTTGCATTTGTGGGAATATTTCTTTTTCCTACACTTTGTCATGCACTGAATTTGAATGACTGATCTCTTGCACGATAACTGATGTGGCTGTGATACAGCTGGCAGGCAACCTAAGACATTCTTTAATTTTTAAATAAATATGTTAAAATAACAGTGATTGAAACCGTGGCTATATTAAACTTGGTATAAATAACCTGAATTACATAAAGACAGCTATAACTTCATAACTTGAATTCACCTATGGATTCTGTATCATTTAACCCATTATTTTAAAAACTTTTCTAGGTAGAACATACCAGCTGACTCCCTTGGCTTTTTTTGGAAGGACTGAGGAACTTTTTGCCCCTTAAGTCACCTGTAGTTTCTTAAAAGTGTAAAGAGCTACAGGACATCATGCTTTTCTATATACAGACAGACTACTGAATAATAAAACAACTTCAGCGCTGAGATTATTTTTTCCACTCCAAGAAACGTAATATTTCCACTAAATGCCTGCATGAAGTCACAGCTGGTGTAAATCAGCAAATTCCCATTGGCTCCTTACTGGATGCAGTGCAACTTTAGGAAGTGCCTGGCATTGTTATCAAAAGGGTAAACAAGATATCAGCCAGAAACCTCAGACACAACTAACACTGTAAATTCACTGGGACACGGTGCAGAAATTTTATGTGAATTTATCTGAAACAGCTAAAGCGTGGTTTGGTTTTTTTTCTTACTCCAGAAATGGTATAGCCATGCCATATGCACTAGAGTAAAAAAAAAAAAAAAATATATATATATATATAATTTAAGAAGTATATATTGCTTAACACAAGTGCTATTCCAAACATGCAGCATAAATCCTGCTCCTCGTTTTAGCAGCTGTAGCAATCCCAGTTCCCTCGGGAGCAATGGAAGTCTTGGCTCACCCTCCCCTGTCCTGCACCTCCCACTCCCACCCTTGGAGCAGGGTGAAAGGATTTAGGAGAGATTTACTGTGGCAAGGAGCCTGAGCCTATCTATTTAATTCCAGAGCTGCTTTCCCTTTGCAGAAGGAAAGCTCACAGCCTTTACACACCTCTTTTTGGTGTAAAACTTGTCTTGATTAAAGCACTGTATTAATGAACTTTTGTGCTCACGTCATTGACTGGCTATGGTGATGGTCCTTCTGCTTCATCTGCTGCTGTTCATCCTGGGATCTCCAGGGCTTTCCATCATGGGAAGTATTTGGGTGCTGTTAGATTTATATCTGAGTGAGTCTCAGGTTGAGATTTTTCATATTGTTCAGGGGAGCAGGATGCCAAATTCCCACCACACTGATGAGAAAATAACCTTTCCCCTTCAAAAAGGGCTCTCGTGTCTCAGCTGAAGGATTTCTCTCACACTAGGTGAAAACTTCACAGGTCAGAGACTGTTTTCATGTCTGCTGATCAGATGCTGCTGCCACAGAATAAAAATAGGTGATAAAATTCATTTCTTTATAATCAACTAATTGGCTTGACTTTGCAACTTTTGAGAAGGTCTGATGGATTCCTTTGGGTGCTGCAGTGCCCTTCCCAGTACCAGCTGCCCTTCTGCACATCAAAATCTGTAAAATAAAGGTCCACAGGCTGTATTCTGTGCATAAAGTTGATTTCTATCTCCTAAACAAGATTAATACTTGGCTGAAAAATCACTTCTACCTACAATATTCTGTGTAAAAAAAAACCAACTGAGTTTACATGTATGCTCTCTTGTTTGGGTGGAAAACGATAGAAGTGGCCTGTGCGATTTTATTTCCTTAAAAATTATTTATTTCCTTTCACTTTCATGTTTTTGTGCAGCTTTTGGAATCCCTGGAGACCCTGTATCTAACTGAATCAGGCAGAAACAATTTCTCTCCTTCATCTCTGAAGCTCAGCAACAACGTTGTTCCAAGCACCTGAAGGTAAGAACAGGTGGTGTCGTTTTTCTTCAGCACAATTTAATTTTTTTCCAGAGTTATTAATAACTAGAATGGTAGATTTCCATCCCTGTGCTCTGGTTTGCTTCAGAGCTTCCAAAAGGTCACAAATTATCTAAAGTTTCAGCAGAGACTCCTGCTTCTTCCATGAAGGCTGTGCAACAGCTGAAGCTGTGAAATTGGACTTATACTCAGGTGGGACGATAGGAAGATATTTTTATTGAAGTTTTCATGGGTAAAAGAGAGAAAAAGAAGGGAACTAAAGCTCGGCTTCAGCATCCTCCACCTGCTGCATGTGAGGCTTTGATTTACTGATCTCTGATTTACTGATCTCATTGTGAGCACCCACACCAACCTTTGCTCCCTTCTAGCAGAGCTGAGATGTGCAGGAACAACTCAGCTGCTTTCAACACATAATGAGAATAATTTATAGATCAGGAGCTGTAGATGATTTTATTGTACAGTCACAGCTCCAGGAGGCTGAAGCTGCCTGGAACAGCCACGATCATGGCATGGAACCATGTCCCAGAGTGACCATTACACCCCTGGCCACTTGCCCCTTGCCACAGAAGCCCTTTGTCCCTCAGTAGGACGCTGGTTCTGGGTAACTAAGAAGATGAGGCTTTATTTTCTATGTTTTCCCTGGTTTGTTGCCTTTGGCAAGTACTTTGCTGCTGCCTGCACTCCTATGATCTTCCATAGAACCTGATCTGTTAAATCTCTTCCACCTTCATCTAATCCATGGCAGCAAGAGCAGAGCAGGCCAGGAGTGAGTTAATGTTGGCATAAAAGAGAGAAGTTAATCAGAATTAGGCAAGCTCTAAGCTACCAAGCTGACCTGGCTTATTGACAGTCTGTTAATGCAAAATGCAGGCCATTGTTAATTAATTGTTAAATATACTGGTCATTCTTCCCAAATTCTCATCAAACTAAATCCAGCTTCGAAGTAAAGGAAGTAATTCAACTTGACCTTAAATGGAGATACTCCTTCTATGCTCCTCTCTCCCTTTTATCCTCTGTGTGCACTCCTCCATTGTCCATGAGACAGAAATGCTGGATGGAGCATCACAGCAAAACTTCCTGGCTGCTGCTCCAGGCTGGATGTGTGACCCCAGCAAGTTCCCCCAAAACTGCACAGAGCCATCCCTTTTCTGCATTCTTTAATTGTTGTTGCTGTTTGGCAATGAATCCTCAAAGGAACCACAGTTTGTTGTACTGAACATGGCAGCCTAAAAAGTTATAAATTCTGTGACCTTCTCAGTGACATCAGACCCAGCTGAATGTCTGGATGCCTTGCTACAGCCAAATTTGGGACCCCTTCTGTGGTGCAAAATCATTAATACAAAAGTAAGGATGTATTTAGTTATAGGTACCTAGAGCTGCTTCCTCTTTGGAGAGCAGATGTTAGTAGCGATTGCAACAAAAAGCTAAGCAAGGTCTTCAATTTTTTTGTAAAAATAAAATGCTCCTCCTTAAATTTTAATAACATGATACTCTGTCCTCTTTCCAAATAAAGCTTCTATAAAAGGTCTCAAAAAGAAATCCCCGAATCTGTGAAATGTGGCAGGTTCTCTTAACATCTGGAAGTGCTCTCGTGGCCGTCCTCACTTGCTTTCAGGACAGTGAAAAACGAGGGCAGCTGATTCCTTGATACTCATACAAGGAGTCCCGAGTAGCATCAGTGCTAGTAAATAGAAGATTAAATTTTCTGCACTGGAGATTGATGCTTGAAATGTAGGGTTTGGGCATTTCCTGAGGGCCTGTTACTCATGCAGAATGTTGGGAGCTGTTTGTTTTCAGTCTGTAACTAGAGCAGCCAAGCTGATGTTCATTAGGTAATCTCTCTTGGACCATCTCTGCTGCATTTATACAGAATAGTGCCCTTATTACATGCCTAGCTCCATTTATTTCATCTGTTAAAATTAGATATTTCCACTGAATTAAAAAAACTTCCATGTTCTTGGCTAGCAGGAATTGAAGCTAACCATTAGAAACAGTTGCTAAAACAACTTTTTACAAACTTTATTATTTTCATTTCTTTTGTTCAGGAAAAAGAGCTCACACTGCCTGTGGTACTCCCCTCTGGAAACTGAAGGGAAGGATCACACAGACAATTGTGGTTTTAAGTAAATTTAAAAAAAATTAAGCAGACAAAGTCCAAACAGGTAAGAAAGTAAACACACAACCATTTCATTTTATATAACAAAATATGAAGATTCTAAAAGTTTCATTTTCAAAAGACCTTTTGTATTATCCTGTTAATAGGAGTGGGGTTTGGATCTTCCCTAAATGACTAAAAAAAAATAAAGAGAGAAATTAAAAGAAACTGTTCCAGGCATTTTTAGCAGGTTAATTCCCTCTTTTGACATTTGCTGTGTGCTCCCTGATCTTCAGTATTCTGTTTCAGAGAGCCATAGTGGAACACCAGCATTAATGAAGAAATAGGACATTGGTGTGGTCACAGCTATGTGACTCAAAAAATGGCTGGAAAAAGTAAAGCACTTCCAACTAAACGTTCAAAAAAATCAAATAATTGTTCAGACAACTTGGTATTGAAAATGCTCACAAGTTTACACAGGAGGCACTGAGAGATGCTTCTTGTGTCTTTTTTGTTAAATATGGATTTAAGTGTCTATTTTGCATTTCCATCTGAACCAGGAAATACAGAATATCTTTCTCTGCAGGTATTTCAGGGAGGAAATCTCTGCATTTTAATGGCTGTGACCATTCAGACAGCACACAGCCTGCACTGTGGGCACAGACACTTTCTCACATAAATCATTCATAGCAAAACCGATAAGAGGTTGAGAGAAAACTCTATTTTTTTTTTTTTTTGCTAGATCCTGCTCCAAGGAATTAAAGAACAGAGTGTTTAATAATTATGTAATCTTGGCTAGAGCTGCACAGTTAAATCAGTGAACTAGAGGAGATTAAACACAGGGGGAAATACCGTGGGCATAAAGCAAGAGGTCCCAGAAGGACTGGAGCTCTGTGCTGAGCCTGGACACGCTGGACACTGGGCAGTGACCACAGTGGCCACAGTGACCACAGTGACCTCAGTGGCCACAGTGACCACAGGCACAGCTGATGCTCTGTTGTCAGGGTTTCTGTGCTGGCTGCACATGGCAGTGCCCTCGTTGCATGAAAAGCATGGAAACCAGCAGATATTTCCTATTTATCCCTGAAGAGTTACGGGGATAAATACACTTTATTCTACTCTGGAGGGGCACATATTGGGAAAGTAAGAAAATTACAGCCTGAAAAATATTCCAGGCTGGAGCTTCTCAGCTCTGTTCCCAGCCCATGAGCTGGTCCAGCTCAAGGCTAGGGAGAATTTCTCCCAGGGGGATGATTTGGTCAAAATAAAAAGGAATTAATAACAAGATAGAACACCTGTTGTGGTGTGTGCCCAGGCCCTGGCAATGGGGTGTCTTCTCTCTGAACAAATCACCTTTTCTCTGCTCTGGGAGTTGCAGCCCTGCTATAAAACCGAGTGTGTTTCTGAATAAACTTGGCTCTTTCTTCCTGTCATGAAAAACGACCATGTAGCTGTGCATCTTATTCCTGCTTAAAGGGTTAAAACCCCTTTCCACAGCTACAACTGAGCTCGTTTTGCCCTGCAGGAGCTGCAGGCACAGGGGAGGTGTGTGCTGGTCCCACAGCCAGAGACACCTGAGCACACACAGCTCCTCCAGGGCCGGGAGGGATTTCTCCCAGTGATCCCCCCAAATTGGAATCTCATGGAATACAGGCTCTCATGACCTGTGCTGGGAACTTCACTCATATCCTCACTGGAATAAGTTTGTTTGTAGAGATTTTCTTTGCATTTACCGATCCAAACAGAGGAAGTTCTCTGTCGTTTTCTTTTCGTTGCAACGTTTTTTTAGAATATTCTTTTGTATGTTTTTACTTTCTTTTTGTTTGTATGGTTCTCTAGGAGGCACGGAAGAAATTTCCAAACAATGTATGAACCAGGCTTTTCCTTCTGAATGTGGCAGTCCTCAAAGGATTCATCTGAGCAATTGGGACTGTTCTCCTAAGACAAAACTCCTTGGAAGCAGCCACAGATTCAGGGGTTGTGAGTTTGGGGTGTCCTGTTTGACACAAATGTCTTGGATTGTCAGATGACACAGTGACTTCTTTGCTAAAACTTTCTCAAATTAAGAAATGTTAATAAATACCTCGCCTGAAAACACTGACTTACCAATAGAATTGTGCCTTGCAGGACAAATATTTTTTATTTGCCTTATTTTACTGAATTCTCCTCACACTGGGAATAGGACCCAGCTTTTCCCCAGCAGATAATCCTGGCAGGCTCAGAGGGTGACCTTCCACAGGGCCTGGCCCACTTTGCTGAGGCACCATCACAAAATCCCTTGCCACTGCCCACCTGCTGCAAATGACACTAAAGGGAGAGCTGAGACAACAGTTTATACAAAATGTGATTGCAGGCCCATTTTTCTTCATTAATCTAATGTTAAACATAACCTATTACAGGGCTTCCACTTAAGGAACAGATGGTAAATACAAGTTAATGCAGATACAGATTAAATAATATTGGCAACAGCTAATGCATTTACACAAAGCACAAAGCTAATAAGTGCGAAATGCTCTTTAAAACTATGCTTAAATCATGGAAAATTAAATCCTTTAATAGGTTTGTTTTTAAATTTCTTCAGTTACAAAGTATTTCAGTGAAGTTACAGGGTAAAGGGCACCCGAGATCTCTGCCTGTAAAACTTCAAGATGCACTATATTAAGTATTTTGAAGATTTTATTGCATTTTATATTTTTCCTGAGTTATCAGGAAATGCAAATGCATTGCTTGAGCAGGGGAGCCAAGAGCTGTTGGATCACAAGAATGGAAGCTGAGGTGCCTGGGCTTTTCCAGAGGGAGGAAGTGCTGGTTCAAGAATAGCACAGCAATTGTTTGCCTAAGAAAAACCCCAAAGAATTCAGCTTCCACTCGATAGAAGTGCAAACTGTGCTGTGTGAGGCAAGGTATTCCCCACTCTGCAGCTGCACATCTGGACACAGCCTGCACCAAAATCCTTTCTCCTTCACCCTGCTGACCCTGCTGAATGGACATTTCCGTGGGACTGACTCCTCCCAGGGAAGATCAACCAAAGCTCTTTTGCCTTCCTGCTTGCTGCTTTCCCATGCAGGTGGATGGGGCTGGTGAGGATCCAGTCCCTGGGGTATGGGCAGAGAGTTTAGGGTCACCCTGTGAGAGGATTTCTAGGAAAGGGGCAAAACAAACTCTGTCCTCTTGTTGCTGAGATAGAGATAAATTTCTTCACCCCACTCCCTGCTTCATTGTTTGGCTTGATAAGAAAGTGGCAGAAATGCTCCTGTTAAAAATCCAATTTTTTTTTAATGTTAAAGCAAAATCTAAGGGAATTCCCACATTTAATCAAAAAATAAGACGTAGTGGACTCTGCAGGACCCTGCTTCTGTGCTTGCCTCTGGCTGTAGCCAAGTGAGGGAGACAGAGGGATGCAGGATGTGTGTCCACAAAATCATCTGCTACATAACTGGATCTTCCCAAATTCTGCTTGAAAATATCACAAATGCAAGTGACTCTAACAGAAAGATTCTATTTTCTCTCTTTTTTCTCCTTTAATCTGCTCTCCTCATTTTCTCTTTGCTGTGTCATCTCCTGTGTGTTTTGAGGTATGTAGATTTATGCAACTATTTATACTTAATCAAACAAAAACCTCTTGCTTTGAAAACAATAATTATTCAAACACCTCGGGAAGAAAAGACAATGAGTGGATGTTGTTCACTGAAGCAAAATAAAGCAAGACAAAGGAAGTCTAGATTTATAACAAAACAGAAACCAGTTCTTGCAAAACAATTTGCTTTAAGTGAGTAATAATTCCTTGAGGCAGACTATACGAGGCTCTTGCACATGAGTTACATTTCAATAGTGAGATCCAGCTCCAAAGTTCAGAGCAAGAAGGCTTTAGCTAAAAAATGTGCTTTTCAGAACCACTGCAGAATCTAGAAGGATTGCTCTGCAACTTCTCAAACATCCAAGGTCATGGAGTTTTTAGGTATTTATTTTTTCAACAGTGATGAGATGCCACAATCTTAGAGTAATGGCATTATGTAGATATTTTTCCATTAGAGGAATGGAATAATATAACAGATATTATTTTCTATAATACCTACAAACTTGCTGGTTTGTTCATTCAGAGAATTCACCCCAAGGAAAAATGTTTGGAGTTGAGCTAGGCTGGCTTGCTGGCCCCTATAGCTCGACAGGCATTTAAGGATGGAGGTACAGGTGGTGCAGGGAAGGGAGGGAAGGTGGGACAGTGGTGTCACCTCTGTGGGGCTTCTGTGAGGTCAGAATCCAACTCAAAGCATTTTCCTGTCCCCCACCCCTCATTTTCCTCTCCCCTGTTCCTTCTCCAGTTTGTGAAAGCCCTTCTTGAAATTACTTAGAATCCATTTTACTTAGGTGGGTTTTCTTATGCATATATAACATTGCACTATTACAAATAATAAATTCCTTCCCTTCCTTTGCAGCCTCCAGCACATATAATTTTGGCAAGCAGCTTGAATAAACACGTCTCTTCCCATCAGGGCTGCATAAACATATTGGGTGCTGCCTGATCCAAGCCACCTTTACTCTTTCCTAGGCATTTGTGCAGTCTGCTGCAGGATGCTTTGGAAAAATTGGAGTTTCCAGCACGAGTGAAAGTGCTCCCTCCAGATATTTAATGTACAAATGATTTTTCTTTCGCAATCTCCCTCGCTCACTCTCTCCCATGTTCCACTTGGAAAGCAAACCCATCACCATTTATTTTATGTGAGCTCCACTTCAGAATGGAGTAGAACTACCATTCTTCTTGTTTATTTTTTTTCAGTCTCATCTCAATTTTTTGTACTCTTGGAAGGCTCTTTGTCTCGTTTTCCCACTTGGCATTGATTCAGTAATTGATTTTTTTTCTCGTTGTCTCCAAGGCTACAATGCTAAAAAGCCCCAGAGGATTTGGGTTCTTGACTGGAAAGACACCAGTGATGTGGAGACCCTGCTTCTCCTTGTCAATTAGCAGAAATCAGGTTTCCTGGGATCTCCAAAGGAGAAAATACAGGGTTGAAAGCACCATGAGGTATCTGTAATCCCTTTGCAAACCTCAGCACGAGCATCCATGTCCTGCAGATGTTGCCAGAAGTCCTTCAGGGCCGAATGTAGAGGTGTAAAAGCCCATGGCAGAGCTTTGGTTCCAAGCCATGGTGCTGCCTGTGAGTCCTGCTGTTCTCCTGAGCTGGGGGAACAGGGAGGACTTGGGCAGTGGCAAACTCTGCTCACAACCATCAGCAGGAATGTGCAGAGCTGCTCTGGAAAATAGAGCCTCAAATGGAAGAACTGTAATTATTTGAGTTATACTAGAATTAACCAAATAATTGGGCCAGATCTTCTATCCAGGTGGAGTTTAAAATCGTTATAGTAACTTAGATGATGATTTTTTCCTGGACTTTAAAGCTGTTTTGAAATTTTCAAGTTTTCAGGATGAAAACCAAGCCTTTTGAGAATTTACTTCTGGGAAAAAAACAGTGTTTAGCTCAGAGTGGATATTTTGTTGGTGGTAAAAGGTATCAGACTAACAAATACCACTCCTGGCTTGGTCATGAGGACAAGGGACACGAAAGTAAATCAGACCCTAAAGGAAGTATCAATCTAAGCAGCCTCATGGCTGAGTATCAGAATAGTAGTCAAACTATTAAAACCTGTATTATTTACCCAAATAAATCTAACAATGGGGCAATTTTCACCCCAATTTCCTAATATCAACCATTTCACCATCTCAGTTTAATCCCAGAGGTTCCTCTCCTCCCTGTGCTTTACCCCAATGTCTGTGATTTGGTGGAAAGGAGATGGGATCCAGACACCTCCAATACTTCACCTGCTAAAATGTCAGAAGGCATAAGCTAAATGAGACCATTGAAAATGTCCTATCAATGCATTTATTGCCTTTGAAATGTGGAGAGATCAAAGCTAAGATTTAGGGCAGAATTACTTAAGAATTGAGCTGACAGCTTATTTACATTATTATTAATGGTAGCATTACCAGGAAAGTCACACCCCAAGGGAGCTTTGAACTTACACACATGTCAAAGGCAAATTCCCTGCCCAAATAGCAAACAACTGAAAAGAATTCACTTCCATGTCTCTCTGTTTTTGACAACAGTGAAAATTTCAAATGGAGACCCTGAAGATTGAATTCCAGTCTCCAGTGCCACGTGCAATGTCAAGAAGTTCTTTTGAATATGATGCAACCTTCATGAAACACAAGTAAACATTTTAGACTTATAGTTATGTGAAAAACTACTGGTGACACTCTGACACAAATAACTCATTTTACTGTCTGTCCCAACCTTCTCAATTTTATCAATCAATACTTTTCTTTCTGGCTGCATCATTGTTTGAACTTATGTTGCAGCAATAATTGTGTTTCATGTAGTTTGAGCCATTAAAGTTTCTGGTTACTTGGAAACTCTTCCCATTGTCCTGATTTTTTAATTAAACTATTCCACTTTGCACCTTTCAGTAGGTTTTATTAAAATAAAATCTCATATTGGAGAGAATCTGGATATTTCTTACTAAAAAGGGGAAAATAGATGGGGTTTACCTGTTCCAATAATAGAAGGCTTTAAGTCCTAGATCTCTCAAATGGATTATATCACCTTGATCAGATCCAGTCAAGGGTTCAGACTCCCAAATGAGATTTTGGCATAATTTAAGGGCCTATATCCAAGAATAGAATGTTCCACCTTGGAGTTCCACATGGGTCTCCCAGTGTGGAGAATTATTTACAATTTATGGACTGGCCCATTATTCTAGTCCTGAGGTTTTGTGACAATGCAGAGTAGAGCTCTGCCTTGTTTGGGAGTGCTGGTCCAGGATCAGCTGTGGTGGAGCTCCAAGGACATTCCCAAAGATCCTGCTCTAGAGGAAAACAGTGTCATGCTGGCCTGGATAGGACTGGTGGATAGTGTGGACTTTTCCAGTCATATTTCAGCTATGGCTCTGACTGAGTTCTTTGGATCAAAATGTTCTAGTGTTCACTAATTCTGGATATATGTCATGTTTCTGGCCAATTTCCCTAGGGATAGATCAGTTTAAATTGTAAAACCATTCATCTCAAGGTGGCAAGAGCTGTGGCACCCTACTTCACAGCCCCAGCTACAGATTAATGCTTCTGTTATTATTTGTATTTATAGAATGATGCTTATGTTATTATTTGTAAGAGGAAACCATGGATTACATCATGTATTAGAAAAAAAAAAAGTATATAAATATATAAATCCCTTCCAGAAGGGAAGTGAACATCGAGCCAGTGACCACATTTCTCCAAGAAACTTCTCTTTACTTTGAGCTACCCTTTTTGAAATATGATTTCTACAGAAGGTGTTTGTTCCATGGTGTTGGTTTATTTATTTTTTTTTTATCCACAACTGAATGGATTCAGTGCACTCAGACTTTCCTGGGCAGGATGTGCCAGCCCAAAGCAGGAGCAGCCACACTGGAAGCAGCAGGAGAGGCGAGGGGTGAGGGGCAAAGGCTGCACCCTGGGATTTGCCCCCCCATCCCTGCGATGTGCTCTTTATCCCTGGGATGTGTCCCTCCATTCCTTGGATGATGTGCCCTCCATCCCTGGGATGATGTGTCCCTCCATCCCTGGGATGATGTGCCCTCCATCCCTGGGATGATGATCCCTCCATCCCTGGGATGATGTGTCCCTCCATCCCTGGGATGATGTGTCCCTCCATCCCTGGGATGATGTGCCCTCCATCCCTGGGATGATGTGTCCCTCCATCCCTGGGATGATGTGTCCCTCCATCCCTGGGATGATGTGCCCTCCATCCCTGGGATGATGTGTCCCTCCATCCCTGGGATGATGTGCCCTCCATCCCTGGGATGATGTGCTCTCCATCCCTGGTATGATGTGCCCTCCATCCCTGGGATGATGAGCTCTCCATCCCTGGGATGATGTGCCCTCCATCCCTGGGATGATGTGCCCTCCATCCCTGGGATGATGTGCCCTCCATCCCTGGGATGATGTGCTCTCCATCCCTGGGATGATGTGCTCTCCATCCCTGGGATGATGTGCTCTCCATCCCTGGGATGATGTGTCCCTCCATCCCTGGGATGATGTGCCCTCCATCCCTGGGATGATGTGCCCTCCATCCCTGGGATGATGTGCTCTCCATCCCTGGGATGATGTGCCCTCCATCCCTGGGATGATGTGCCCTCCATCCCTGGGATGATGTGCCCTCCATCCCTGGGATGATGTGCTCTCCATCCCTGGAGCTCTCTGAGTCAGAGACGTGCACAGAGTCCTGTGGCAGGTCCACAAGTCAGTGCAGAGACAAATCCCCGTGCCCAGTCAGCTCCCTGAGTTAAAACCTGGGACTGGCAGTACATCAAGAACCAGAATTTGTTCCAGATTTAAGCAAATGCAGCGTGGCAGGTGTACAATGGAATTTAGGTCAGGCAGGGGAGAGAGATCAACAGCACAGAGCCATGGGCTCTAAATTTGACTAATCAAAGGCTGGCCAGGGGTTCAGCCCTGGCAGCTGAAGTGGCAAACAGAGGATAATTACACGTTTGGGAAAACATCCCCTTGGGCACTTGTAGGCAGTGCAGATCACCAGAAAGGATTGGGATAAAAAGCAATAATAACCAGGTCAGCTGGTAGCAGCCAGAACATCTACTGCAATAATCACAATCCAGGCTCTGCAAAGAGATTTTTGGGGAAGACTGAAAGACAAGGCAGGAACAAGTGTGTAGGGAAGTGCAGCTGTGTAGCTGTTTGGGAAACAAGAATTTCAAAGACTCCTATATAAAAATAAGAACAATCTGACACATTAGATTTAGCAGACAAGTCAGAGATAAACTTCTTAATTTTCATGACAAATGTAAAATATTTTAAAATATTGCTTGGAAAATTGCTCTTTATTTCAGGCAGGTGTTCAATGAAGCTTTTGCAGCAGCATGAAGATGTCTGCAGAAATCTAAAGCACATAAATCCAAGGAAATACCCCTGGGGTTAAGAAGGAGGATGTAATGTAAATTATTCATAGCTGGAAATTAGTAATTAGTCATTTGGTGACAGAGGAGACAGGAAGCCCAAACCAAGTTCATCAAGGGGTTCTAGTCCCTTTTTCAGCCAGGCTGCAAAGGGACAAGCAGGGGAAAAGCCACAACAGCCCCGGGTGTGATGCTGCCCAGTGTGAGGCTGTGGTGCAGGAGCAGGGTGTGGATCACAGAGCCCCGGGGGATGTGAATTAAATCCTGCCCTGCAGGGGGGTGTGCAGTGAGAAGATAAAGACACGGATGAGCTGCCACACCACTGTTCAGTGACACCTTGAATGATGTCCCTCAGCCAGGGGAGGGCACCTCACCCCATGGGGTTGCACGTTTGGGATGGGGAATATACCAAAATATGGCACTGGGTTAAATGTTATATTATTATTCATTCTGAGCACTTTGGGGCAGAGGCCTTAAACAGGGAACATTTGCTGCTTATGGGGATGTTCCCTGGGAATGTAGAATCCTGCTCCTGGAAAAGAACTGGAATGAAAGGATTCAAATAAATATGGGAAACAGAAGTGCGTAAGGATAAAATAAATGTATTTTATTGTAATGAAGGTAATAAACAGAGCTGTAGAAAAGAAAAAACAATTATTTTAAAAATTGATGGCTCACCATACTTAGAGGAGTCATTCTATTTAACTAATACTTGTTGGATTTTGGGAGCTGCTTTGGAAAGGATTCTTTGTTTAGAAATTAGAAAACTAGAAAAATGCAGTAACACTTGCGCTCCTTATAAAATAAATGAATATATTTTGTAAGGCCACTCTTCCCATGGCAGGGATGTTGAAAGAAGAAGATTTTTAAAGTCCCTTCCAATCCAAACCATTCTATGATCCTATGATTATAATTCAAATAAAGAATTTATAACTCGTGGGGAAAAGTAACTTTGAAAGATTGGGTTTTAAAAATCTGCAGAATTTAAATATGAAAATGCACTTTCATTTTAAAAAATTATTAGGAGCAAGGGCATACATATAAGTTTATTTAAGCGGTTAATTTATTGCAACAAGTTGGTTTCATAGACTCAAACTGTGCAACAGATTTAGGGCAATTATTTCCTAGGGGATGGAGGCCTCCATTTAAATTTTCCCACAAAAAAAAATGGATGTGGGTTGACAGTCTGGAATAATTTTAACAGGCCTGTGTATTTGTTACCTGCAGTTTGTTATACAGAAGAAAATGTATACAAGGTGGAGAGCAGCCACACTATAGCAACAAAATGTTAAAACAGGGCACATATATAGGTCAAGAAAGAGTTTCCATGGAGTGGGAAAAGCAGGGAAAGAAGATTTAGGAGACAGAAATAATTATTGAGGGAATTTTTGGCATGTGGACACTGTCAGGGTAGAGTCAAAGCCATCTGAAGCAAAGCTGGCCAGTTTTTGCTGTATGAGCAGCACAGCAGTGAGGATCATTTTTACAGGGCTGAGGGAGGAAATGAGAAGATTACACATAAATCAACAGAATTGGAAAAATGTAATAATATAGAATTCTGACAAATACTGGTTTAAAATACATTCACTTATATAAAAGCTCTCACCAAAGCTGCATATAAACCCATAAGCTACCAAGAGTTCGAATAAGAGACTCTGGGGTTTTACTCATAAAAATGTGCTGACATGGTCGGGTCAATTTTTTTTTTTTTTATTAAGTTTAGCAGTAGGATCAGAATGTACATCCATGCATGGCTTGAGAAGAAAAATGTCCAATTTGAGAAGTCTGGTACCAGGTAGTGAATGAGATTAAGAAAATGAGATCTCAACACAGGGAAAAGCTCCTGTTTTTCTCCTATATAAAAAAGAGTAATCACACTGTCAGCAGCAAAAATGATGCTGTTCTAGTGGATGCTGGAAATATCACATTGCATTTACTGTGGCAATGCAAAGCTGACAAAGATTTACACATTTCCTTCCACCTGACTTTACTTTCTTTATTGTGTTTACTTTTTAAGTAGAAAAAGTTGCTGGCAGAGAGCAAAAAACAAATGGGATGAGAGCAAAAGAATTAATTGTGATCAGGTACCTCAATTCATCCACTTTTAATTTTTTTTTTTATGCAAAAGGACCTGATCACAAAATGGGGATTTTATTTTAGTTCCATCTTTAAACAAGGGAGTAGACTTATGATATTCAAAGTCCTCAGTAAGACTATAAAAATACCATTTAGATGTGTAAATAATGTCCTGTGAAGTGTAAATGAGCACTTGGGCAGCCAGATGCTCCATATCTCTCCAGAATGGCATGTGGTCAGGGAGAGAGAACCATTATCTATCTCCTCCAAACACTCACACTGTAATTAATTTATTTGTTCCTGCATGCACTTGTACTGGTGATGCTCTTTACAAGATTTTATAGAACTACAGTAAAAATATTCTCTGGAAATGACTCCTGATTAGGGTCAGAAAGCCCTGAAAACATTTGCATTGTAACAAGCAATTTTTCCAGAACTATTCTCAATCCTGTAAACTGTACACACTAAAATGTGCCATTCCTCTGATGGCTGAGACATTCATGTGATGGCAACTTAAAATCCAAAATTTTTGGTCTAATCAGAAAGGAGCTAGAAAATGTGATAAAACATTGCTGGAACTTTCATGGGTTGACCATATCCATGTAAGATGATCACATATATCCCATTCCCAGCACAGAGTAATTCCCATGGGACAGCACCTGTCTGATCTGCTGTGGTCACCTGTGACATCTGTCCTGGGTGAAAAGGGCAGTGGTTTGAAGAGTGACAAAGTGTCCCTCGTTCAGCTCCTCGTGGGAAAGCACCAAACCCACGAGGACAAGGGCAGTGACAGGGGCACTGAAGTCAGGAATGATGGGGCTGTGCACGCTCAAGGTTTGAGAGGAAATTCTGGAATTAACAAATTCATGGAATGGAAATCCACTGAGGGGTTGTGGAATCATGGAAACCACACCTGAAGCTGAGAGTGGCCAGAAGCTGGGAGAGTTTGGGTGGGGGATTGTCTGTGCCTGCTCTGTTCCTGATCTTTGCCACCAGAGAGAGTGGCCTGAGGCAGACAGGCCTTCAGTGGGATCACTTCCTTTACATTTTTACTTAACTTTATTTATAAACCTGTGGAAACTGCCATCTGCTGAAGTCTGCATGATTGGTATGACTCCTCTGGACGGAAAGTGATGTAAAAAACCCCCTCTTCTGTATTTGACACCTGAACAGATGTTTGACCAAATCAGTAAATAGGCACAGATTTTATTTTTAATGCCTGAAGTTGCAATTTTATGGGATCGAAGACCCAAAAGAGATAAAAAATACTTGAAAATATTTGATAGAAAATCCAATTTAACCTGTTCAAACAAAACAGGACTGAGCTTTGCATATTTTGCTGTCTGAGAGGTTTCATATTTCTCCTTCTTCAACCCCTGAGGAGATTCAACCATTTGCCTGTTCAGAGCTAGGGCAATAAAAAAATGGGTTTGTGATAATCCAGTCACTGGAGATGCATGAATGTTCAGATGATAAAGCAGGTGAAACACCACACAGTGACCCCAGAGCCAAGGCACGGTGTGAAATGCGGGTTTGCTCCTGCTCCCACCTTCAGAGGTGCACAGCTCAGGGGAGGTGGCTCTGCACCCCTGGGGCACCACAGGCTGAGGAGAAGGGCTGATTTTAACCTCTGAGTTTTCCCATAAAGCCAGAAAATAAGGAATTGCTTTGCAGAAGATGCTTTCATCACAAACACAGGAGCAGATAAGAGAAGATCAAAGTTAATTTTTCACTAAGGAGGGGAGCTAATAAATTAAAGCACTAGATAACACCAAGAAAATGTTGGCTCTAGGAAAATCCAATAGGTAAGCCAACTGCTCAACAGTGCCAAAATTAAATGCAAATATTTAAAGACAGTATCATCTGGAAATTACAGGGACAGAGATTAACCAGCAACTGAGGAGGGACGATTTTTAGCAGGACATGATCAGAGGTGGGAAAGCCTTCATCCTATTGATCAGAGCTATAAAATGTGGATGCTGTGCACACGTGTGTGCCATCTGCAGAGCCTGGCAGCCACCTTCCCACATTATGGATGATAAGAAAGTAACACAGTGCAGCAGTGGCTCGTGGTGTGCTCCACCATGCAGGTGGTGTTTGCACACAAACGCTTTTTTTTGGAATGAGAACTCGGGGTCAAAATAATCCAGGGAGTTGTTTGGGCAGAGAAACAAACAATATGAAAATAAACATGAGCTCAGCGCAGCCCTTCCTGCCTGGGCTGTTGTGTTTATGGCAGGTTCCCAAAGGTTGCAGGTCCCCTTTGTAGTCCTGCAATGCACCTGCCACCTTTGCAGAGCAAACTCACGCCTCTGTTTTCACTTTGGTGATCTCCAAGAAAGCACCGAAGTTTAGCCCTTAATACTATTTTCATGAATTGCATCGTGGAGATGTAGGTTGAAAGACACACCTTGTACAAGCAAAAATTGTGAGTACTTAAAGGAACAAAATAAGGTACCATGGCTTTAACAGAGCAGAAGACACTGAACAATTCATAGCTGTTACCACCAGAATGTTAAAAAAAAGTTTCATGTCCAACCTTGGCTTTCTACCACAGTTACACACCAAAATGAGCCTTTCACTATGATCCAAAGAAGACAATGACCACAAAGATGAATTAGGACACACCGAGTTTGGGGAGATCAGCTCTGCAGTGTTGTAACTTCATTTAAATACATGGACAATCTATGGAGTGGAAACAAATCATAGCAGCCCAGAGCTGCCTGAGTGAGACTCAGACTCTGAACGTGTGATTTAATGCTGGTTTCGAAGAATAATCTGCAGTGGGGTGAAAGGCTGGTCTCACATCCATTAATAACAATCAGAATTTCATCTTTCTAATACCAAATTATTTTGTGAGAGTATTTTCTTCTGTTTGGTTCTGTGTTGGGCTACAAGGAAACACATGTTACCAATTTCAGTGAGGCAGAAGGCATTCTTGGCTCTTACATCTTCTGAAATGCATCCCTTTTCCCAATTAACTACTTAATTTTATTGTGGATTTGGAAGCCTTAAACTCAGCCCTGTGCTGCTTCACTCTGCAAGTCCTGCTTACAAAGCTCTCTGACCAAAGATGCCTTGTAGAAAAGATTTATTTGGGGAAATTACTTCTTGTTTTGTAAGTCTGGGAGAAAAAGCAAAAGTGAAAACCTAAAGTGTCAAACTTTCATCATTACTTTTGAATTGATTGCAAATATTCGACTCGGCAGAATATAGACATCAGTAAGGAAATAACTTATCTGCTCAAAATACTCTTAAAAATACAATGGCAAGAACATGCTGGGTATTTTAAGATACTTACAAAAAATAAGTGCATGGGAAAGATGTACAGTAAATGATAAGGCAGATGTTTATACAATCTTTTTACAGAGTCCAGAGCAGAATTCTGTGTCACTGATGGTTCCTTTTGGTAAACACATTCAATTGCTCACTATCAGGGAGCCTTTACTAATTTTCTCTTTGCAGGCAGCAGAGATAAGAAAAGTGCACTGCCAGCTTTTTTAGTGCTTCTAGAGCCTCGGAGCTCCTTTTTAACACAGATGGTACAGAGGTGGAACAGAGTCTCATATTTCTAATAATAGCTATCATTCGTAGGGAATTATATTCCCAAGGCACTTTTCTACTTCTCATATACACATATTTACACAGAGATACCCATAAAATAGATTTTAAAAAGGAATTTATGTGTGTAAAAAGAGGCCACTGAAGGCAGAGTATCTCCTCTAGCAGATTTCCTGGGGGCTGCCTGCTGAGCTTCAGGACAGAGCGTGCCGTGCTCTGCCTCGGGGATTTATTTCAACTTGCATGGCAATCCACTGTGAAATTATGATTTTTCAGTGCTGAGTGGCTGTTGCTGGCAGGAAATGAGGTTTATGAATGCTAATGATATATGATTGGAGCCCACCACACAGCTCCTTTGCCTCCACTGCAGAGGAAGGCTCAGAGCTGCGTGCCAGCAGAGCTCGTCTCGTTCCCCACTCTGCACCACAGGGCTTGGAGAAAGTCCCAGTGTCTGCTTAGGATTAACTTTGGAGACTTTTGGAACAGAAGTTGCCCCCTCCACCCCAAACGCATTAAAAAAAAATGTACAGGCAAACTTTAGGAGAGGGGTCAGCACTAAATAAAGTTGGGTAAAGGGGGATCTAATCATTCTGGCTCCACTCCAGCCAGAAAAGCTGCCACAATATCCAGAGATCCCAGATCATTAAGGTCCAGCCTGAAAAGGGATGGTCATTGGATCCAAGACACCGAATTTTTCTGGTTTTCCTTCCTTATCTGCAGGCAGAATGATGCCAACAGATTACAAAACACACCAGGAGAACTGGTGAGAAAATTTGCATTATTATAGGAAGACCTTGGCCTTAGATGACAAGGACAACGAATGAAATGTAATAACTGGAATTTACCTTCTTGAAAACAATAGGGCTCAATGATTTTCTTTTTAATTTTTGGTATGTCACTGGAGTTTTGACAAATTTAATGTGTGCATGACAACAAAATGTGAAGGGCACATTTCTCTGCCCATCAGGGTTAGAAGGCAGCTGTCTCTGAGTTAAGTGACATAAATTTTATGATCACAGTGCTCATACTTTTAAAAAAATCTCTCTGGTTGTGACTCGAAGTGTTCTGGACCACTCTATGAAAACTCCATGTTTCCTTGTCTGATACTGATTTTAATTGCAGATAATTAGCATTCGGTTGTTTACATACCCTGTTTGTCTGAGCATGGGAGATTGATGATATCTGTAAGATGATTTATTTCCCAGCTGTTAAGAGTGTGCAGTGTTTGAAAGTTAATTTGAGAAGAAGTGGAGTGGAAGGAACAAAAGATTTAGTTTAAAATGCTGTTAAATGCCACAGTGGTTAAATCCATAGCAAACCAATCTAAACCATAATTTTATAGGGTTCCTTTTCACCATTTGCACCCAAACCTTAGAACACAAATCTTATCCTTTTATTGTTAAATGACACTTTTTGAAGCACAGTCGTTTAGCTTCGAATTGCCATGCTTATTTGTGAAGTTAAGAATACTAAGGGAAGTTTAAGCCCCATATAATTGAAACATCAAATTATACACCCATGAAAATGGGATTTAGAATGGGAAAAGCAGCTGATGTTCAACTGAAACAGATATGCTGGAGTAACAGTTATGTACCTGATTTTTTAATTCTGTAGATGACTCATTTATGAAGGAGTTACCAGTGCTGTAATTTTGAAGAAAGGTAAAGGTCAAGCATCTTATTTGCAATTCCATGTTCCTTGGTTATTGAATATATATATCTCAATTCAGATTTACATGTAAGTAATAAACCTGAAAATATTTTAAGCTGATTAAATGAAAGTGGATTTCGTATTACAACATGCTATAACCCACCTACAGAATAAATAACAAGCCCTTGAAGGAAATTTAAATAGAAAGTGATTAATACCTTAAACTGATGAATAATACAGTTTTCTAAGAGGTGTGCTAATGAATCAGACACCTCTGCTTGCAGTGAGTCCATGTGGGTGGGCCCTGCAGCTGGAACACCCTGAGCTGGGGTCTCTGTGTGGGTGGAAAGGTCCAAACACACCCACATGTGGCTGCAGAACAGGGACTGACCCCTCAGCACTCCGTGGTCCTTCACATCCTACTTGGAAAATGCCAAAGAAGGCCAAATATCATTGACCTCGGTGTTTGTGAAGAGTTTCTGCCAAGTTCCAGGCAAATCTATAAAGAATAAACATGATTTTACTCAGATTCTTAGTCACTTCATTAGCAGAACCAAGTAGTTTCTATGAGTTACAACTATTTTCTTAATTAGAACACATTTTTATCTACCAACTATTTGGTTTGTTACTCCTTTTAATTGCACATCTCAGTAAGGAACGTTGGGAAAGATGAAAGGGTCAAAGCGAGGATCTTGGAGGATAAACTGTTGTCTTTAAAAGCAATCCCTACTGGAAGAAAATATGATGATTGAGAGGCCAGGGTGCTAGGGTAAGCACAAGATAAGTCACAAGCTATTTGAAGTAATGTTTCCTTTGATCTGCCAGGCCTTTCCATACATAAGGAAATTCAGTGGGGTGCTAAAGGCTCTGCTAATCTTCCTAATGATATGCTGAGGATGCTTAAGGCTGAGGTTAAAGAGGCCTTTCAGTGCAGCTTGATTTGTGAACTTTTGAAATACAGAACTAACCTTCCTCTCCAAGATATTTGCAAAGCAGCTGCTCACATTAGCAAGTGTGTGGGCAACTGAGTGGATGAGCTCAGGCCAGAAAAGCTGAAAAGAGAACTTTTAGATGAGCTTTGCCTTTAGCAGTGCTGCCCTGGGCAGTGATGTTGTGGGGTTCCCACAGGGCTTTAGGAACCAAGTGCGTTAAGAACAAAGGTAGTTTAAAATTCTTGAGGAAAACAGGCAATCAGAGGGCTGGGTTGGTCAAAATCTTTGACAATTATTATCTGTCAGGCTGCTGGGCACAAAACACATGTGCTTGGGAAGACTCAAGATCCTATTTTAAACATCTAATTTTTAGGTCAACCTTTAACATTACCATGGTATTCAAAGTCAGGCATGAGAGCAGAATCAACATTTGGCTAAAGAGCCTGAAAGTAAACTGGGGAGCCTTAATTTGTCGAGTTCAAGAATAATTTACAGGGAGAGAAAAAAAAGAAAGTGATAGAAAGAAACATGTAATCTGTTTTGGCACCACTGAGCTCTGAGTTTGATTTTGCCTGGGTCACACTCCTTGTGTGCCCAAACAGAGCACATCTGTATCCTTCAATCCGGGTGAGGTTCAGAAAGTGAGACCTCTCCCAGGCTGGCAGTGTGACTGTAAGCTTCAGACTGTGCCCAGCACATATAAACTCCACACTGAGTCTGGCAGCCATGGCAACATTCTTCCCAAACAGAAGGGATTGGGATCATCCCTTGCACAGCCAGGTCTCCTCAGGCCAGGTCACAGGTGACACACAGGTACAAGGTGAGGCTGTTATCACAGCAGTACAGGGGAGACCTGGCTCCACAGCTGCCTGCACATGGAATTGAGGGATGCTTTCAGGCCAGGATGGCATCAGAGGTGGCCAGAGCACTGCTGGAAGGACCACACAGCAGGGCATGCAGGGGAGATGAGGCAGGGCTGGTGGCCACAAAGCAGAGCCAAAATGAGCCAGGTGGGTGGCAGGGAGCACTGGAACCTGGGGCTGAGGGTCAGCTCTCTTCTCCAGACAAGCTGCCTGGGACAGCTCACTCACTCCCAACTTTTCTCCAAGCAGGTTTTCCTGATCAGGCAATTAAAAAGCCCAGTGTGGAGCTCGTGGCAATAAATAGAAAAGCACCTTCCTCTCTCTGTTGGCAGCCTACCTGCCAGCCTATGCTGTATGGGACAGCCAATCCCCCTCTGAGGAAGATTAATAACATTTCCTAAATACAGGCTAAAGCCTAATTTTCAGATACTCTCAGTTGCCCAAGGGTTATTTGGTTGCTCCGTGCAAAGTGAAATACCTTTACCATGAGAAATCTGCCACCACGCATTTCAGTGGTGAGGTTTAGAGCACATTTGTGGGAGGTAAGGGTTGATTCCCCTCAACCAAAGGAAAAGGAATTATTCCTTGCACTGCAGGTAAGTACTTTAATTGGTGGCAATGATTTAAATACAAGTTTTGAGGCACTGCTTCAGAATTTAGCAGTCCTAGGTTTGCTATTGTCATTATTTATTTGGTCATGTCTTATCTGGGGACTTGAGTCACTGCATTCCTCAGGAAAGTGCCAGCGTTTTCATTGGAATGACAGAGTGACATTCAGCTGCTTCAATTGGCCTATTTTTATATCTGATTGCACATGAAAGTAAACCTTTTTAATTCTGTTAAAATGGGTACGTTTTGAGCAAATCTGCCTGGAACTGACAGGCAGGGAATCCTGTGAAGCCAAATAAACTTAGGGCTGAGATAGGAACCAGTCCTAATGCTGTTAAGGCTCAGTTTCTGTGCAGAAGCAGGGATGGAGGTGCTTTGGAAACTTCACTGGCAGAAACCAAATACCTAAAAAAATTAGACCACTGGAAACATTTCTTTGATTTAGAGGGACCAGACTTTAGACATTGAAATCAGTACTTGTCTGCTGGTAAATGCATCTATGTGAGACTTGAAAAATTCAGATTCATGGTTTATTCCACCAACATTTTGAGTATGGAATATTCCAAATATAGACTTGGGAATTTTAGCAAAAAGAGAAAAAAAATATTAATGCTTCTTATTCATTGCTTAGAAGAGTTTTTCTAATGAATAAACCTATGTCTATAGACAGTAAAGAGATATCTCTAAAAAACTATAGAGTGAGATGGTGAAGTATCTGGAGAAGTATCCTTCCCTTTTTTGCCATCATGACTGGTGGTTTTACCTTTTCCAGCTGTAATCTACTGGATGAAACAGAGGAGAAGAGAGGAAGTCCAGTTAGAAGCTCAAAAACATTAAAAAACCCACAAACCCCAGTTTTTATTCAGGGCACACACTTCTTGCCTCACACTGAGTGGGTTTCCAAGGACCAGCTGCATGTAAACAGTCACAGAGGCTAAAACAGGGCAGCTAAGTCAAAAGGTGAGATCATGGAAACCACCAACCATTTATTGCCTCACCTCAGAGACCTCTCAGCTACATGTGGCTGCCACTTCCAGCCTTTAAAATTTCCCCTGGTTTTGAGGCTTCCTGCAAGCCCAGGATTGCCTCAGCCCTGAGCCTGCCAAGGAACCTGGCACATCACTGAGTCCCCAAAGGTCCCAACTTTCCCCCAGGAAGGAAACATTCCCAGATGATGTCTAGGACACCATTCTACATTATTAAAAATCATGGGGGCTGCCGCTGTTTTTCAAAAATTAATCGGAGGAAAAAAAGTCAGATATTTTTTAAAATAGAGCATAAAATTTTCTGTTCATACTCGTGAGATTAGGACCATATCTCCTCATTCTAAGTCATGACCAACAGCCAGGCTGCAGCACCCTGCAAATCCTCTCAAATCTGGGTTGCTGCTCTCCTCACAGCAGCTCCTGCTACCAAGTGTCTGATAGTCAATGCCATTGCTTTTGTTGGCTCAAAATTCCTCTGAGGAGCCTGTGGAGCTGCACATGCCTCTTTCTCAGAGGCAGGAGTTCACCACCACTCGGAAATATTTGGGAATGTTTATTTGTGTGGATGTGTATGAATGCAGAGATAAGTGTGTGGGCACATGTTTGTGTATTTAACCACGCAGAAATAAGCTTTCTGGATGGAAGCTGATAATGGTCAAATAAAAGCAAGCACTGAAATGATGGCTAAAATAATCAAAAGTCCTTTTTTTGTCCTCACAAAACAGATCCTTGCTGATAATATTAAATGCTAATGTTAAAACCTGTAACTACTGCATGGAAATATGGAAAATTATACTGGATCCCTAACTCCTGGATAAGACAAAGAATTTTAATTGGGCCAAATCTTGTTATTGGTATGAAGAAAAAAAATAGTTGAATTTAAAGAGGCAGAGGTTTCAGCCAGAGAGAAAACAACAAAGAAAGGAGCAGAGCTGGAATAACACCCAGGTTATGTTCACTATCACAGGGTAACATGTAGGAGGTAACAACCAAGACCTGCACACGCTGGAAATTGAACAGGTCAGAAAAACTCAGAATTCTGTGTTTAAGAGGATATGTGGATGTGTGGTTGGATGGGAGGATGCAGTGCCAGGACACTGCTGGCATCTAGCACCAGATGAGGATCTGAATCACCCTGGCCAGCCTCGAGCTCTTGGTGTTCATGGAAACCAAAACGAGCTGGGCAGAGCCTCACTGCAAACCAACCTTGCCTGGACTCTTTTCCAAGTCAGGTCATGAACAAAAACATTTCTCTGGAAAGTACCTAATGGTGTATTTAGGATGAAGACACACTTTCAAAAACCTCCAAAGAACAGAGTTTCTGCAAAAGTATTACAGAGGTGCTGAGGGCAGTCCCCTGAAACCTCTCTATCCCCAGAAATCTTAAACCTCCAGATTCTCACAAGACTGACCCCTTATTGACAGCAAACATAAAAGGGCTGTTTTCTCAGCCTCCCTGCACTTCATGAAGACCTGAACTGCATAAGAGGCCAGAGCAGGAAAGAAAATCTTGTGGGTGAATATTTCATTCTATGGAAGGCAATGGCCAATCCTGGATTGGGTTGTGTGGGGGAAAGATTTCTTCCTGTGCTTTTAGATATGTAAAAACACACTGCATGAATGAAATTAGAAATTACTTCACTGGGCTCTGGTAACTGCAATAATAATCTGATGTAATTTTGAGAAGAACCACATTTGAATGATTCCTATCTTCAAGTAATATCAATTTTCCACAATGGCTGTTGCTCTCTGATTATTTGCTGTTACTTCATTCCCTGTGTAGCTGTGGTAGTTGCTTTGGCTATTTTTAAGTGCTGTGCATTTTTATGCTCACAACTAGTGCAGTCTTGCCATTTATTTGCACCGGGAGATTTTGGGGAGTGTGCAAATCTAAGCTGTGTAATTTGGGACAACAACCATGCAACCATTGTGCTGAGTATGGATTCAATTTTTGCTTGAGCTTCTTCCATCTGACATTCCCTGCCTACTCATTTAGGGATTTTTTTTCTTGCTGCAGAGAACCCAATATCTGCCAAACCTGCTCAAATTCTGGCACTTTGGGGGTCGCATGAAAAAACCTCCCATCTCTCCACTCCATCCATCTGTTTTTCCCAAGCTAGAGCTGTTTTCCATCACTGGGTCAGTAGATGGAGGACATGGTTGAGCCCAACAGCTGCTGCACAAAAGGCAGTGATGCCAAAGGCATCCTTCTTGTAGAAGGGAACACAGATGGAGAGATCTCTTCCTGAGGCCAGAGGATGCACTTCCCAAGGACAAACAGCAGCCAGAGTTATGCACTGGCTTGATGCCATAAACATGGCCAAAAGCAGGGGGCTGCAGTTCTAAAGGAAAATGGCACTTCCCAAGGGAGCAGGTGGATGAATGTTGGTTCCCAGAAACCTGGGGGTTTTTGAGCTTTCTGTGCTGTCAGAGCACTGCTTTTGACCTGAGGCCTTGGAGAAAGCTTCCAAATTTGAGTGATGCAGTTAAAGTCACGGGTGTGTAGTGAAATAGAAGTGCATGCTTTGACATAGTGATAAGTTTTAAATTTGAAGTTTTTATAGTATAGTAATAAGTATAGGACAAGATGGAAGATTTTAAGTGTTCTCTTTTTCAGTGTTCTTCTTCCTTCTTCTTCCTTCTCCTTCATGGTTTCAAGTAGTAGTTTCTGGTTAGCCAGTCAGTGTCACACTGATGGTCATGAAAATTTGGTTATTAGGTTAAAAGGATAAATAAAATAAGTGTTAATTCTCTATTGAACTGTTTAGCTTTAAGAGACCTTGTAGCAGCTGGATCTTGCTCCATTTTTCCTGTTTAATAAAACAGCTGTTTTAATAAAATTTAATGAACAACCAAGCCCAAACACAAAAAAAGTAAAACCAGAAAGAAATGAAACCAAACCACTAATCAGGTGGTGCAAAACGCCCACCACTGTTACGGATGAAAATGAAAATGTGAAGCCCTGGAAAGGATGAAAGGCTCTGATGGAAAGTGGTGGAAAAGGGGAGGTTGTATGCACATGGCAGTTGACAGGTGAAAGCTGGGTTCCTTTTGGGTTTCTATTTAGTTATAGATGTGGCAGGATGGCAGGAAGTTCCACTGGAATTAAAAAAAAAATCACAGAAAGCAGCCCAGGAGCGTTGGGAGGTGTGGGCAGGACGGTGTCAGTCACAGGAACAAAGGCAATGTTTGCACACTTTGACAGGGCAGCCGTTGAGGTGCATGACAAGAGATGTAAAAAAAGATCTTTGATTTGAGCCACAGTTTGACTGCTCTCACAGTGTATGAGGCTGGATTGGTTATTTTTTTGCTATTAGGGGTAACACCAAATTTTTTTATATAAGAGGTGACACCTAAGTGACACCAAACCAAGGCAGAGAGAGCCAGGGGTTCCAACCCCAGCTGAACCCAGTGGCTGCAGGATCATGGCTTTGTGGGAGCAGTGCTGAGTGTCACCAGCCAAAAAATGGGAATAAACCAGCTGACACACAGCCCACTGTGGAGCAGGGGGAGATGAAGGGAGATGCAGAGCATGGTTATCTCTCTGTGCCTCTCTCCTTGCCCAAAACTCCTTTACCTGGAAGCAGGATGGCCAAAGGCGAGTACAGAACTGCTCTGGAAGCCCCTGAATCTTGGTTTATCCATGACCAGTCCTGGACAGTCCAGTGCTGCCCCAAAGGCCTCTGGTACAAGCAGAGGAGGTTTAGCAGGGTCTGGCAGTGGGGGGACAGCAAGCTTTGGGTTCAATTGCCTTGGGGAACATTTGGTTATATTTAAATATTTTAGTGGATGTTGGCTGGGTGTTTCTCACCACTGTTACACATCTGCAGCCTCCAGCTTCAGGGCTGCAGTCCTCTAGTTGGTATTTCTGTTTGTCAGACACGAGCCTAAGTGAGTGTCCCAGCACTGTATGTCAGAGAGGGACAGGCATAAATACAGAAATGGAAATTTCCCAAACATGTTTGTCATAAGGTCAGATAAGTGGAGAGAAGCTTGGTCCAGTTAATAATCAATAGCAGACTTTTAAAGTAGGAAAATCATCTTGTTTGTCATAATTCATTGTTAAAAAATGGAACTATGTTCTGCTGAATTTATGGGAAATCCTCAAACCTCTGTTTATTTTTTGGTGCCAGATGAGTCAGTTTTGTTATCCTTAGCAATAATTTGTGATATAATGAAAAATTTGGCGTGATTTATACAAAGGAGTTTATGTTCTTCATTGTAAATAAACACTGTTCATTTTGTGTCATTAAGCTGAATCAAGAAATATGTGGTTTAAGATGCAGTTTACAAGCTAGTGAATATCAGAAATGATAAATAGCATGACAATCTTTTTGGAAAGGATGTAAGTCTTCATGCTTCCAGGACATAAGATAACCTCTAATTAATGGGGGGCTGGTAAGAATTCTTTCCTGTCAGCAACTTATTCCATAATCGCCTTCTGTAAAGCTTCCTGTCCTTTCCTCTGAAGCAGCTGCTGTGCTTCTGCAGGAACAGGATGATAAAATCAATAAATCCCTGACGCACTCCTATACCTCTGTGAATGTCTTTTTTGATGGGAACTTTCCATCCACCCAAGACCCAGGTTCAGTTTGCTTTGTTTGCGAGGCAAAAACTGCTGAATGCCAAGGCAGGAGGAATGACTTGCTTCCTTTAGTGATGCCTTCACTTGTGACAGGAAAAACAAAGCCTAAATCCTTCAACTCGTGTGTTGGCATGTAGGAAGGAAGGTAAAGTGATTTTTTTCAATAACTTCACCTGGAGAAGCAGTTGGTTGTGTTGTTCATATGGACCCACAGTACAAATATCCATCTAATAGAGAGAGAGAAAAGCTCAATTCTTGAGAGGTTGTCTGGGTAAAAGAAATCCCACCCCAACCATCCTCTGAGATTTAGAGCTGTGATTAGGAAGCCTTCTACTTTGCCCTGGCCCCCTCAACTCTGTTGTTTATAATTTCCTCCTAATATTTCCACTTGTCTTCACCAAAGCTACTTTTGGACTAAAGCCTTATTTTTGCTATGTAATAGGTAGGCCTCCAAAATGAGCTGATGGTTTCATTCACTGGATTCTAAGATAAATGGAGGAAATGGTTCTCTGGAAGTGCCTTTGCCCTTTTATCTGTCATATAAAGCAGCTGAGGGATTGGCATAGGCTGAGACAGGCTTAGTTTAACATTAAACTAATTGAAAGTTGCTGCAATGAATCACATCTAATGTGTCATTGGAAAGGAGGTTTCTTGATCTTTAGATAATAATGCAGTCTAAGATAATATATATCCACTTCTTTAAAGGTAGGAAGTAGGCTGGGAAAGGGGAAGTTTCTAATGAGTAATAAAACTTCAGATGCACACACCTGGTTTGGGAAGATGATCTTCTGCAGGTCAGGGTCTGAGCCAACTCAAGGAAGCCCTAACTGGACATGAATGAGATTTTTTTTGTCCTCCAGGCAATCCAACAACAGGACACTTTCCTGAGGTGTATTTGCAGTTCCCTCCCTCCCCTTCTTCTCCCATCAGTGTCAAAGCTTGAATTATGTTGTCTTTTTGGTTTTTTGGGTTTTTTTTCTCTTGTTCAGAAAAATGAATCTATCCATGCTTCAGATCTCTGTGCCTTCCACAGGTTGTACTGATCATCAGCTACTAGCTGTGAATAAAGCCTTAAAACCTTATTTAAACATCACAGCACTAATTATGGTTTCCTTAAGCAAAATGCTCTTAAACTATAATTACCCATAAGATTATACTTTGGCAGTTACACAAGAAATTGTATTACAGGATTGTAACGGGGGGCTGAGCTCACCCCAGTCAATCAAATCTGGTGAGAAGAACAAGTGCAGCAGTCAGAGTCAGCAGTGAAAAACCATCCCTGTGTTCTACCCAGCCCCAATATATGCAGAAAACTCATTTAATACTCAGCATGCACTATTCAGTTTACAGCACTGCTCCCAGTTCTCAGCTGATGTAAACAGATGTTGATCTGCTGAATATTGATTTCCATCAGTTCAGGTTTCACTTCCCTATGATCCTAAAAGATCTCTTCCCTTTGTGTTTAATGTTAAGTGCACTGTTCACCACCACCAAAAAGGGAAACAATTCTAATTCATGTTTTGGGGTTTTTTTAAAAGGAAACAGGGAATTTTGGAGGGCAGTTCTGATAAAACAGACACTCTGGTCCTTATGAGTGTTCACTGCTCACTCCATCCCTTCTTAGCATGAAACACAAATTAAACAGGACTGGAAATTTGGAACAAGTTCAGACTTTAGAATAGATGGAGGGTTGGGGCTAGAACAGACATTTTCCTCTCATCCTCTGTAAACCCACACTCCCAGTGCATGTTCAGGTAGTTTCTTTTAATAAAAAATACATGAGCAGCATAAAACCTCTTATTCCTCCTTCTTTGAACTGAATTTTGTTATTTGCCCTTACAATCTGGGGGTTTGGCTGCACGACACTGATTTCCACCTAAAACAATTTATTCACCAATTACTTTCAGAGACAACAGTTTAAAGCAATTAAGAGAATTAAGAAGCTGGTTTTTGTACTGTTAAGAAATACATCTATGAAGAGTTTTTAAAAGATGCAGCATGAGATGCTAAAATTCACTTTGCTTCTCCTTAGATATTAGCAGGGGAAATTATCAGAAAATCCAGTAAATGTTTTATGCTCCCCTACCTACACATGTAAGACAGCTACCAGAATTGCAAATGCTTTTAAATTGGAGACTACTGCTTTCTTCCACAAAACTGCTTTGTGGATTGGTCTTTTGGTTGGTTTTTTTTTTTTTTTTTTTGCTGTTAAATAACCCAGTTTTGCTCCACTGTGTGGATGAAAAACATATATATCTATTCCATGCATATTCCTGCTGGATTCCACGTGCCTGGTGATGCTGCAGTGACACTGGAGGGTTTGCCTTTAGCTCTGCAGAGCACATCCCCTCATTCCTTTGGGCAGAATTCAGGACTGAAATGGCATTTGCTGGGGGGTTGATTGGAATTAAAGCAGATTTTGTCTGGGCATAGAACAGGGGTGGAAAAGCACATGGCATTTACGTGGGAATGAGGCACACGAAGGCACCAGAGCTGTAAGGATCTGTAATTAGCAGACACCACACGATTCTGGTGCAAGGAGTGCCTCAATTTAAGTGCAAATTAGTAAATTTGAGGAGAGTGCCTTAAAAATTACTAAAGCATTTCATGATTATGAGGAAGACTTTAATTTAGGAGACAATTCTCACTTGAAGGCATTACCATTTTCTGTCTACCTGTGCCCCTCCTGTCCTTTTTAATTGGACTAAGTTGGGGATTCCAAACACCACTCTTGACTCTTACAAAATCCTTTGCCCTGTTTGTGGCTAGAAGAGTTTCTTGTTACATGCTGATTTTCATGGATAATTTAAGAGGAGTTAAAAAGAGCAGTGAAAAACTCAGGCCTAGGATCTCACAGACATTGCCATGACCTCTCTTGCATCCATTTAGAGCAAATATTTCCCTTCCTTGGGATTCTGAAAACGTGTACATTTGACTTCTAAACACACAATAGATGCAATGTTGGAACCAGTTTTACACAGGTGTGACTCCTTGGGTTTTGATGGAGTTTCTACATATTCATTGGCAGAGGAAGTGAATAAATACTCTGGGGCTTTGAAGACAGAGCTACAACAGGAACTGACAGACAGCAAGTCTTCTTTTTGAAAGTGAAGCACAGGAATGAATTTGAAATGTGTTTTTATATGTATACATACAGACATGGGGGGAAAAAATCACAGAAAGGAAGAGAGAATCTTTTGTTGTGAAGTCAAAATTCCCTTTACAAGCATGACAGATAACCCTGGACTGACAATAGCCATCACTTTTGTAAATACTGTAAATACTTTGGAAAACCTCATCACCTGAGTGCATAAAATCTCTGAGAGATCAGTGAGGTGCATTCATTCTCCTCCCTGTGTTTCATGTGAATCCCTCTTCTCCAGAGATTTTCACAAACATTAGAAAGATTAATGTCCAAATATGAACATGATGAGAACAAACTCATCATTGGACGGTACTAAAAGAAAAGGAAATAGCTGATTTAATTAGGTTTTAGTGATGATTCAGACCGACATAAATCTCAATGAAAGGACAAAAATAATTACAGGTAATTAATGCCAAAGTATCTAAAGCTAAGGAATTTAGTTAGCCTTGAGCACAGTACATAACACACCCAGTTCTTTCTGTAGATAACATAGTGCATCCACTAATTTAGGTTATGGAGTTTCTTTTACACTTGTAATTATTTTTAATACTGACACTTCTTTGGCCATAAGGGAAACAGTGCTGATAGCAAAACAAAGCCAACCTGTCTGAAACACAGAGAAGTTCTTTTTGTTTTGTTATTCCTGCAGCTAAAATGGCATGAGTCAAAAACAAATTAAATCCATCATTCTGCCACTAGATAGATTAGTGTAAAATCAATGAGATGCAAACAGACCTAGATTCCATATTTTTTCTATATCTGGTTGAGTCTCAGTAGTATTTCTCAGCTATGGTTTTGCTTTTCATGTGTTGAAAAAGCATCTCTTCAGTGGCAATATTTTTATCAGTTATGTTCAAATTGGAGCTCTGATTTCAAAGATGAATTTTTTAATGAAGATCTGTTTCATGCACATACCTTCCAGAACAGTTTAAAATACTATCATTGGAAAGATAAATAGAATATTTTGCCATTGAAAAGAGCTGCAGGACCACCATCTGAATGGATTAGATTGAGAGTATGGATTTAAATGATGCATTTGGTAGTTCAAAAAGAAAAGCATTCTTTCTTGGGCCAGATCTTACTCTGTATATAATTTCACTTTCTTTGGATTGAAGGAGATGAAAGCTAATGTCCATAGGTAGGTTGCCCCCTCACCACTTAGGGGTTTTCATAAACCTTATTTTGCAGCAGAAAAATGATGGGAGTATGGGAGTATGAATTAGCTCTTAAGTTTCCATATCACAGAACCTAAATTTATGCAGGTGGGAAACAACATATTTTCAGAATTTTAAACCACAACTGGAAAAAGCGAGTGCAAAATCTGGGGCATGTTTATCATGGAAATAAATTCATGACCAGAGCTGGTTCTTTCTTATGATTTTCTTTGTCCCCTTCTGTAGTATTTCTCTTCTTGTCTGTGAAAGAAGAATCCTTGATGTAACTCCTCCTAATTCAGCTGCCTTTTAGACATGTGTCCTTAGTTATCCATCTAGTGAAGTTATGTACTTTAGTGAAATCAAATCTGATCTAGAGAGATGATATTAGGGAAACATCTCTGTCTTACCATGAAATTAAACCAGCAGCAATGAGCCTGTCAGTTTTTGGGGATATTCAACCTCAGAGGAGCAAGATGAGCCCTGTTAGTGATGGAGGGTAGATCCCACTTGGTTGTGAATATAGGGAAGTTTGACTGAGAAAGGAACAAAAAGCCATTTGACATTTTGGAGGAGTGCTGATTGTGGAATTGTTTGCTTTTGTATTCCACAAAGTGCATGGGCAAGCTGCTGCACCCTGAAGCAGTGGGGCTGGGTGTCACAAGAGTGTGCCCTTGTCTGAGTGACAGGTGACACAGACAGCAAATCACCTAAAACAGGGATATGTTTTTACACTCTGAAAACAAGCTCAGCTTCAGTTTGTGTGGCTGGCAGGGCAGGTCCCAGCCTGACTCCCAGCCAGATGTGCCCTGACTCCCAGCCAGATGTGCTGCTCTGCTCCCACCCTTACCCAGCCCCAGGGGACCTGCAGCCAGGGCTGCACTGAAGGGTCAGAGACCTTTCACTTTGTATGGAGTGGAGCCTGTGCCCTCCAGAGCTGCTTCTTGCCATGGGGTGCAGTCATGCATGGGACACTGCAGCCCTACTGCAACTCTTCTCCTCCTCGCATAAAGCTATGGCTCTTAAAAAAAATCCTTTTCCCACTTCTGCCTGGGACTGTGACCCAAAAGTCCTGGGAGAGCTCTCTCCTGTTCCCCACTGACAGCAAGAGCAGTGGGTGCAGAGTTTTCAGCCCCCAGTCCCTCCCAGTGGGACCAATTCCTGCAACTCAGCTGTGACAACATCGGGGTTCCTGAGAGGGAAACACACCAAAGATCTCTGGGCTGCCACCCAAGAGTGGGTGATTTTGGTATTTATTCCACAGGATGAGCAGGAGATAAAAGGCAAGTGGTCCCTGTGCTTGGACAGCTCTGAGGAAATCTTTTCCATGCTGAAAATCTCCACAGGGAGTCAGGAGCCATTGGCAAGGCAGAGAATGAGCCCTGGCAGGGCACAGCTGAAAGGCCACCCCAAACCAGAATATTCCTTTCACTGGGGCTCAACAGGAAAAGCTTTCTGTGGTCAGGCACTCAGCAAGTGCCCAGCTCTGCAATATGGCCAAAATTCCCTGTGTTTCTGGGAGAGGTGGCAGGGGTTTGTTCCCAAATCCCAGCAAAGGCAAACCATACATGAACATCCTAATGCATCATTCTTTCAGACCAGAAGCCGTATAATTAAGCATATCCATTAAGGGAGGCACAAAATATGAAGTTATGAACTCCATCTGTCTGAAGACCAGTACTTCACACAGGAAAATTAATGGGATTGTGGAAGCAGGCATTGCCTGAGAGAAGCAGGGATTTTATGGATCTGCTTTGGGCAATTTGGAAAGCAGCTCCAAATCGTTCCCTTCAACTTGTGGAAGTCAAGAGAGGGACTCCTATTTTAACCATCTAAAAGTCAGTGCTTACTTTTGAAATTTAGTCTTCACATTAGAAAATGGCAGTTAGATAAAGATGTTCCTCTCCCTTTGTTACGATTTTTAAAGCCTTCCTGCATCAGAGTTTAGGCACAACTAGAGCAAAATACAAAACCTCAGAACATGCAAATAAATCAATCATTCCTGTGTTATATATCTTCAGAATACGATCCAAAAATAATCCTGGGTGTAGTTTTCAAACTTCGGCACTAAATACCCTGCAGCACAATTGGACTGACATGAATTACAAAGTAAAATAAATACACATTGGAATATGTCTTTTGTTCCTGTTATTTTACTTTTCCTTTTGCCTTTCAAAAATTGTATTACGGCCCATAATACTTGACATAATACTTGAAAATTAGAAATGTCTTTTAGAAGAGAGAAGTAATTTAATTTTGAACTGTAGATTTCTAACATACATCTCTGGAAATGTTCTTGCCTATCCCAGTGACTTCCCTCCCCTCAAATATTTAATCAAGGATAGAGCATGCCTGAAAGATGCATGTAAGAGCTTTTTTAATAAAAAAATTTAACCTCTGACTTTTACAAGCAGAGATTTGATTTCTAGATATGAGTTCTTTGCCTGCTTTTCAGTAAATTTTTCTTTACAGTCATTTGGAAAACTGTACCCAAGTCTTTATTGTGCATGACACTTGGAGTTCTTTTTTATTGACTTAGGCTGCTTCTTGCCAAAGTCAAAAGGTTGGAAGCAAGGCTACTGGCATGGGAAGAAATGTGTAAAAAATCAAACTACTTTGGTTGAAAATAATAGAATTGAAATGAAAAAAAAGAATTGAAGCAGAATAAAATGAACTTTTCCCTTTTTATGGTTGTGTTCACTTCACAGGCAGCAATGCCAGACCCAAACTGAGCTCTCTGCCCTGGGAAGATGCAGGGATTTCTGTGCATCCAGAACTTTAATTGGCCATCAGAGTCTTGGGATTCAGCCACATATCCTGGATGTGGACAGTAGGGACATCTTTATCTCAGCAACCCTTATTTCTCAAACTTTTTCTCTACTTTTAATTCCTCACATTTGTTTCCTTTCCCTTCAAGACCCTCCACCTCAGTTTCCCACTTTTTATTCTCCCTTTTCTCTCTTTTCTGAATTCATGTTGGCTTCCTGAAAGTATGAATTATTTGATATATTGTAGTATAATTTTTGTGTAACAGTACTTTTAAATGACTGCTTTAATTTAGATATATGAAAATACAAGTTCATATCCCCTCAGTTCTATCCAAGCAGGAAAACACTAAATTTTTCTGAGATTTTGTTTCACCAGCTCTCATTCTTTCCTCATGGAGGAGATGAGAAGAGGGATCTGATACTTCCCACCAACACCAAAAATCTCAGCTTGTGTTTGCTCAATTTTTCTTAGTTTGGCCTCAGGTTTGAAAATGCACCAAACCACAAACCCACAAGCAAAGGCCAGAGCACAAGGTTTAATATTGACAGACAAACAAATATTTGATATATTTCTACTATATCATTACTTGGCTTGGAAAAAAACAAAAAAACGAAAAAAAAAACCAAAAAAAAAAAAAAACCAAAACCAACAAACCACCATCAGCTTTCAAGGCAACATTGAGTCAGAATTTCAAAATTGACAAGTCTCACCTGTGTTCATACTGAAACCAAACCAGACTATGAGTGTCACATTATTCTAAAACAAAACCAAAAGAATCTGTAGCTGAATTATTGAAAGACATTCAGTTGACACAAAGTCCTGCTGTTACAGAACTCACCCACAGCATTCATCACCTTAAAATCTACTCAGGCCTGCAAACCTGAAAAGAGACAACATAAGCAGAATGACACAGTTTTCATTTTCCTGTTATTACTCTGTGTCTTGGGAATTCTTCTGATTTATAAAAATACCTGTACATTCTTACAAATAAGCGTGCCTAGACCAATTACTCAAGGCAAAGCTGCATGGATAAGTTATTTTTAATGTACAGGTTGGTAAGAAATTAGCTCCCTCAAGTACCTCTGCACTAAACTATCCAGTCTAGCCACATGCTGACAGAACAAATACTAAAAGTATAAAATAAATGTAATTTTTGAGACTGACCACATCTCTCTTGCAGAATGGCATTTCTTTGGGCCAGCAATTCAGGAGCAGTTTCTGTTCTCCCTCCCCTCACACACACATTTCTTGGGGGGAGCAGGAAAAGCAGAAACAATTGCTGTGAAGGATGAGAGAATATGGATGGAACTCACAAATTTAAAATCATGTTATTCCCTTCACAGGCTGTGCAAGGTGCTGTTCATCCTGGTGAACACCTGAAGGCAAGGCCAAATCATCTTTCCATGCTGCATAAGGTATGAAAAATGATAAGATAATGAGAAAACAAAAACAAAAATCATTGAGAAAAGACAAAACCCAGTGGGACAAAATCTAAGGGGTCTTCTGTCCAAAAGAACATTTTCCATGCTGTTGTGAGGGATTTTATGCTTCAAGAAATGTGGATCTGTCTGCACTGGCTTCTGCTGTGCTGCATCATGGGGTGACTGTGAGTGCTCATCCAGGAGTAAATTCTTGACTAGAGAGGTCTAAAAAGTAATAAAAAAGTTTATGCAATAATAAATAAGATTGCAAGGTCGAAACCTAAAGGTTTTATAGACCACAGAAATCAGAACTCTCTTCAATCAGTCGTTTTGGAGTGGTAAATCTAAAAATAACACCTCACAAAGAGCTGCTCTGTTTTCCTGATTTTTTTTTTTTCTTTTGCCTTAGAATGAAAACATTCTATTTAAAATTAACTTGTTTTGACTGAGCAACACAAAGGTAAAACACGAAAACAAAATACTCAGGCTTTGGCACTGGTGTTTCCAGCTGAAACTCCTGTAAATATTGCCCAGGCTTCTGTGCTCCCTCCTCCTGGATTTGGGAAGCAGCTTGGGGAGGTTTTGTCTCCTCCATCCCAGCTCCCACTGCAGTGGAGGCTGCTGGAAAAACAAACTGGATGTACTGCACCCAGGCAGCCAGCCAACTGCACCTGGAAAAGGAAAAGAATGTTTTAAAAGGGAAATACAGGCAATCCATGAGCACAGGACTCTGCAGGCACCCCCACCAGAGATCAGGTGGTAAAATGTGTGTGAAAGGAAGAGGAGGAAAATAAGAGTTAGCAGAATAATTATTTAAGTACAGTGAGGAGCTTCACCCCACAAGGTCCAGAGTGCCATAAAATATGATTAACATTAATAGAATTAAAGACAATTAGTGTCTTTCAAGACTAAAATTCATGCTCTTACAACCGTAGCCTTAGGATTTTGATAGGAAAATGAAAGACTGGAAGTAGAATGACTTATGTGAAGATTCCTTTGTTCGAGTCAGTGACATCTAATAGCCCAAGGAAGAATGAAAACTACATTTTAATGAGAAATAACTTATCATATTTGACAGAGGGAAAGAGAAAATAAACCTTCTTTTAAAAAAGAAAAAAAAAACCCATGGAAATTAAAATAAATAAATTAAAAGTATGTGATTTCCTGGGAGAGAAACAGTGTTTGGGTTTTTTGTTTGCTTGGGTGTTATGATTTTTTAAAAGAGGAGTAATTGTATCATTTTACATTTTAACTCTGATTAGTTCTCCATGTCCCAAGCAAAAGGTTGGAATTCTGCACAGATAACACAAAAGAGATGGAAGGGTTCATTCTTACAGAGACTTAGTTGTGTGTAGGGTATTTTTTGCTCAAAGAGTGATAAAAAGCAAACTGAATATGCAATGAATAAATGAAAGTGAAGAAAGGTCTTTTGTACTCTTGATTTATCTTTACATTAAATCTTTTTTTCCAAGAAGCGGATGTAGCATCAGTTACAGCTCTATCTGAATATTCTCACATTTTTGTAGAGGAGCCAAAGAATATACAGTTTATAGAAAGCTCCAGAACTGCTTCAGGTGAGATGACAGATACAGCTACAACTTCCTACCCCGAGCTCCCCTCTGCCTGACAGCCAAACCAAGCAACACAAAATGGGAAACAAATCAAAACAAAACAAAGCAACAGATGGATTCACAGCTGCACTTTGTATTCAGGAAGGTAGAATGTCAAGAAATGCTGGCCAGTCTGTGCTGGAACTCCCACGGCATTAAAGGCAAACTCAAATTCACTGCATCAAGTGCAATCGAGGCTTTCGTGCTGTGACAACAGAATATACTTCTTATAACTGCAAAAAAAAAAAAATCTAAAAAAAAATAATTCTTTAAAATGGCTTCACACTAATAGGTTTAAATTAGATATTGGGCAGGAATTGTTCCCTGTGAGGGTGGGCAGGGCTGGCACAGGGTGCCCAGAGCAGCTGTGGCTGCCCCTGGATCCCTGGCAGTGCCCAAGGCCAGGCTGGACATTGGGGTTGGAGCAGCCTGGGACAGGGGAAGGTTTTTAATCCCTTCCACCTCAGGCCATTCTGTGACTGTATGACACTGGACCACAAAACATGACTTTTAGGGAACTGGGTTAAATTTTCTTACACAAATATTTATGCAGAGATGGAATCCAATGCTCCTGTCTCCCTGCTGAGTGGTTCATTGCCTGTAGCAATTTTTAATTTTTTTTTCAGGCATGAATGTGAAATCTGCAAATATCAGAGTTTACGTTGTATTCATGACAGGGTTACTCAATTCAGGACACTTTGCTGCATAAAAAGAAATACTGCTTCCCAATTTTAGCATGGAATTCTGGTGGAGGTGGGAATATCTCGGTTGACTTCACCAGGTTTTGGAACAAGCTGTTGAGAAAAGTATGGGATGGCAGTGAGGAATAAGCCTACAGAATCCTTGACCTGCAGCACATATAGGTTGAAGGGTTTTGCTAAGCCAAATAACCATTTTAATTTAATCTCCACTAGAAAAATAGGAAAAATTAAATGCTTGCCATATGGTGAAAATATGTTAAGCTTCAAAGAAGTAGGAATCATTAAATATAACTATGAAAAGGGGTTTTTAGGTTTGAATGGTATGCCAGTTTCAATGTAATAAAATATACATATATAATCCTATTAAAGCCTCATTTGAAAAAAAATAAAAGGATTCCTTTGAATAATGCAAAATCTTAGGTCACATTTTTTCGCCTGTATATTTATTTTCATTTTGATCAAGGCTGCTGTAGTGAGAAAACTTGGTGTGATTTTCAGTGCACATCCGCTAGTTCAATTTTTTACACAGGTAACATCAACATGAACCAGGCTTTGAAGAGAAAGAAATGAAAACTGAAAACCAGATACTTATAAATAGTTGGTCACTATATAACCAAAAGGAATATTAAAACCAAAGCTACTCCAAGGAGTCACCTATCTTTTCCTCAACTGCACTGAGTAGAAATCAAGGCAATAAGAAGGAAAACCTGAGCCTCTCACTGCCTTTCCAGTTCTACTGTTCTCACAAAGAAAACTGAGAATCCAGATCAAGGAGCTCGATGAAAAATCCTGGTATAAATACTGCAAAGGGCTTGCCAAAATACAATCACACACACTAAATACCCACATTCCAACACTTACAGTCCCCTCCCCAAAATCCCCCTGTAATAAAGGGTGGATAGGCACACAAGTGCTCGTGGAAAACCAAACCTAAAGGGCAAAGAAAAGGGGTCACAGCTGGGGACAGAGGGGAGCTGCATCCCTGTGCAACTCTTGGAGTGGTTTTTTACAAGTCCCTTTGAGTGCAGGGCCTTTTTAGAATTGTTTGGATTTTCTTTTCCCTAACAGTAAATATCACAAGCAAAGCACTCTGTATTCCTTGATTATTCCTGTTATTTGTTCTCATGGTGTGATGCAGGGACACCTCAAACAGAACAAATTGTCGTGATACAGCTGAGCAATGTACAAAAATATAAATTCTGTCCCAAGCCTTTTACAGGCTAATTTCTCATTTTCTTTGGAAGACCCACCTTTACATTAACCTTCAGGACTGAAGAGTGTGGCCATTTCCCAAGCTGCTAAAAATGCTACTGAACTGCAAAGCCTTCCTCCTCCTTCTGGCCCTTTATCCCATAACAAATATGAGAAACAGGCTTCAAGATAAAGCAGCGTTTCCTTTTAATTTTTGTCATCTCTGTCAGCAATTCCATCACTAAGGTCACGTTTCTGACACTTTTTTTTTTGGCTATGGGATGATTTTTGCACAGCAGCACATCCTTTCTGCTGAGGGCACTGGACTTGGTCCTGCCTGTCCTGGCTGGGGAAAACCTGCCCCTTGCAGTTTTACCCACAGTTTCTAGAAGATTCTCTTTGAGCACATTTAGGTTCAAGTGACTGCAGAAGTGCAAAATGTTATTATTTATTGGTGTTGCTAAATAACAAGCTTGACAGATAGAAAATCCTTCAGGAAAGAGCATCTGTGCATCTCTCCCTCAGCATGCACCAAACAAAGAGCTGCACTGTTTGTCCCAGCAGCACAAAAAAATAGTCGAGTTCCTAAAAGTTCTGTCAACATTTTGGCTTTCCAAAAGGAATGTTTCAAAAGTGTCTCCTGAATATTGATTTGTGTAGTTTAGTTCCTTTTGGAGCTGAGCATTTTGCACATGGAAAAATGGTTTTGGCTGTGTTTGGTATTCTGCATGTCATTTTAAATAGAGATGGGAAAGACTGAATATCCACAGGTGATGGAGGTATCTAAAAGATAAATTTAATCAGGAACTAGCAGATAAATATTAGCTGGGTGTTGCAACCTAACTCCCACTTGATTCATAGCACTCAGTTTTCTTGTTCTAAAAAACCTTACAAATTCTCCATAGACAGTGTGCAGGATCATGTTTTACAGAGTGCTGAAAAAACTACCTTTTTTTTATACTCTCCTTTGTGATTAATAACATTAAACTGTATTCATCCAGGAATACTTAACCTCCAATAGCCATAATTGGAAAATCCCTGGAAAAAATGTCACCATTGTCCTGCATACAGAAATGTCAGCCAGCAGCCAGAATTGCCTTGAACAACAGCTTCCCACAAGGGTTAAAGGAGCTATAAAAAGCACTGCTTAGACCTCATGACACCCTATTAATTAGCTCCTTCTGTGGATGGGTTGTATGAACTTTGCAGGGTCATACAATAAATAAGAATAAAAACTCAAGACTTGCAGTTTGCCAGCTCGTTGTGATTTACCCACTAGCAAAGCAGAACATCAGTGGAGCCTGTTTTTTGGGGAAGTGTCTGCTCCAGTTCCCATTTTGCTTCTCCAGCTGTTTAGGATAAGAAAAGAACACCATGAGTTCCTAGATAAAGTATGTAAACTACTGATGTGACTACACAAAACAATCTCTTAGGGAATTAGCAGATTAGAGGGGAAAGAACTAGCAAAAATTAACATTAGCAGCCAAAAGTGAATGGCAATTAATGGTAAAGGCTAAATAAAGCTGAGGAGAAGGAAATGTGCTGACACTCTGGACTACTGCTGATATTCCCCACACTCTCCACTGCTGGTGGGAAACTCCTGCATTTGCTAAAAAATGCACTCTCTATAGCCTAAATAATACAGAGAGCAAACTCTGAAATGCATTGTTTCTATGAGGATCACAGCATCTAAGTAAAGGCCACAAATATGGCTCAATGTTTAATTCCTTTTACAAAGGCTGTGAATTATTTAACCAAAAAAAAATTTATTTTTTTTTTGAGGGTGTGGGTGAAGAAGTTTCGAATTTTTTTTCTGAAGTGAATGGTTAATAAACAGAGAGTCCTGATAACATCCCAAGTTTCCCATGCCGTTAGGAAGATAATCTCCACAGCTGGAAGGATGAGCTGCACCTCCAACAAGTAACAAAACCTGTAACCTTCCTGCAGCTGTGCTGCACTGAGGCAACCAGAAACTGCAGGCAGATACAGATTGTATCTTAGTTTTTAATGGAAAACAGGCACAGAAATAAACTGGAAGCCAGGATGGCCAACCTCAACTAGGGAATTAGAGGCTGAGTTAGGACTGATTCTCTCTTTTAATGGAGGAAAGAAAAAAGTGTTTTCATTCTCAAGAGCAGCTCCAATTAATAGTAAGGTATTCTGGAAACTGGGCTTGAAGCTGTTCAAGAATGAGATTTGGGGATCAGAATATAAATTTCCATGAAAATATCTCAGTACTCAGCAGCTAATGATAATAGAAAACTGAATTTTGGGATATTAGGAAAGAAATAGAGAACAAAACAAAGCAAGGATATTTTATATCAACTTCTTAATCTGTGGTATGTATGAATCTTGAATGCTACCTGAAGTTTTAGTGTCTCTGTGTGTCAGAAAAAAAGGAAAGGGAAAGGGAAAGGGAAAGGGAAAGGAAAGGAAAGGAAAGGAAAGGAAAGGAAAGGAAAGGAAAGGAAAGGAAAGGAAAGGAAAGGAAAGGAAAGGAAAGGAAAGGAAAGGAAAGGAAAGGAAAGGAAAGGAAAGGAAAGGAAAGGAAAGGAAAGGAAAGGAAAGGAAAGGAAAGGATTGTATTCTCTGATGTTCTTTATGCTGCAGTGATCACAGAATTATCTGCAAAAATGTGTTATGAGAGAAACAACCAGACACAGGAACAGAGTTTGGAAAATGAGATGCAGAGATTTTCAATTTCAGACCCCTAATATTCTAAGGACTATGTCACATAATCCCTTTTATAAACTGTTCAGGCTTCATTATGATTAAATTTATTTGCCTTCATTTTTCCTGGAAAGCTGTTCCAGAGCTTCACTGCTCTGCTGATTAGAAACCTTTTAATTTCCAAGTGAAATTTAATATGACAAGTTTATACTGTTCTGGAGAAGTGTTACAGTTGCTCTCCACACACATATCACAGAGCAAATACCAACAAGGGAAAAGAGCAATTCAAGTTAAAATCAATAATAGCACCAAAGCGTTGCTGGCTGAGAAGTTTCCTCCAATTTTAGATGCAGATCCCAGTGCAACCTTTAATTCTTTGGTAATAAGCTACTACTGGGGGAACTCGGTCTGCTCAGATCAGCTCTGGTTTATATCTACAAATGCATAATAACCTCTTTCCCACTAATGAATCACTGAGGCTGTCATAACTCTAATGAACACATTTCTTTCTGAAGGTGTTGATAATCTAAAAGCACTCACTTGTTTTCCCTGTCTTGAATTACATGGTAAGTGTAAGCACATCTCCAGAGAGTTTATCTGCAGAGGCTGAACCAGGGAGAGACCCCTGGGCCTGGAAAGGAGAAGTGTTTCTGTTCACAGCCCGTGGAGCAGCTGTGTCAGCTCACAGGGAAAGCACTCACACACTCCAGGGTGTGACCCTGATGCCTTGGGTTTTAGCTTTTATATAGTTCAGAATCTCTGCTGCTTAGTGTGTAACTCTGAAACTTCATATTAGGTGTTAGTAAGTTCTCTTCACAGGGTGGTGACAAAACAATTCCTTCCCAGCTGGAGAATCAAGGACAAGTGGTACCCAAAAAGCAGAAACAGGGAGGAAAAGGGAGCAAGCCAGGGGGCTGAGACTTCATAACTTGGGCTGTGGTTGGATAATTGACCCCAATGTGTTGATGAACCAAAACTTATAAAACTGTAAAACTCGTGACTGGATCCATCTTGGATTTGATTTGGGTGTAGCCCTGGCCAGGCTCTTGCACTGCCCAAGGTGGATCCTTTCAATAAATCCCTATTTTATCCCTTTTGCTCTGTCTAGTCTCTGTTCCAGCTCAGCCTTTCCAGGCATCAACCCTCGGAGAGGTTTAGTGGTGAGGACTGCCCCAAGTTGGGCAGGAACAGAATCCCAGCAAAGTGGTAAAGTCACCATTGTGGAAGGATTTAAGACCTGAAGCTGTGGCTCTCAGAGGCCTGGTTTAATGCTGGGTTTAAGGTTGGATGTGATAATCTTAAATATCTTTTCCAACCGAGCTGATTCTGTGGTTCTGAGGTTTGGCTGCTCAGCCACAGACCTGCAGCTTCTATTTGGTCTCTGATTCAGGTCAGCCACGTTTCATGGAACAAGGATTGTTCCTTCCACACCAGTAGTGTTGGACTTGGCCAAAACCTTTGATCACTACAGAAACATAAAGGTAAGTGGTGCTTGCAGCTCGTTTGCTTGGATTTGAAGCCCGTGCCTTTGCTGCAGGCACTTTTGTGTTCCTCCAAACACAGTCAGGAGAGGTGGGTGACTCAGTGTTCCCCCCAAACAGGCTATGGTCACCCCCTTTCCAGAAATAACCAGGAGTAAAGGACTTTTTGTTGTAGTTCCTGAAATTTAAAAAACGTTTACAAGGCTTTTTACTTTGTGCTATTTCAAAAAAAAAACCCATACCCCATACATTTTCAGAACAATGGAGCAAAAGGAAAAAGTAATTTTTTTTCTCACCATGAGGTTCAACAATTTATTGTTTTCAATGCCATTTCTAGCAATAACTGAAGGCAGATAATTTTGGAGGCAATTAATATTTCATTACCATTTTATCACAGAGGTACTGGCCAGAAAAGTGATTTAGAGAAACCAAGAAAACACACTTGTTGTTTGAGTCCTATCTGACAGAAATTGCATTTGTTCCCTCACCTGGTTCCAATCTCACTTCTGTTTGTATTTCATTTTGTCCCACAGCTTATCAGCCCTTCAGATCCACTCCCCTTTGGTTTATCCCATGCCAGTGGTGTCCAGACTCAGTCCTACAGGACATTTGGTCAGGCAATGAGATATTCCCCTAAGGACAGGATTTTTGGGTGGTGATGAATTGAATTTTGTTGCCTAAGTCATCCCTCTCCTGGCTGGGTGCAAGGGAAGAGGGTAACCAGGGCTGATGAGAAATCTCTCCCTCCTCAGCTGCCTTGAAAACTGTTCAGTCACCACTGAAGTTCTGCTGTGTCCCTTCTGTGGTGTCACAGGAAAGTGCCCAGGTATCCTGCACATTTCACCAGTCTGACAGGCCACAAATCCCTTTTCCACAGGGGATCATTCCTTTTATTGGTGTGTAAAAGCAGCACATCACATCCTCACTCAAAAGAAGAGGCAGCAAACACCTTTGTTTCCTATTTTGGTCCACAAAGAAATGGTACCCACAGCAATGGCAGCTGCAGGTGCCTCTCCAGCTCCTTCTAGCACAGATTTTCCAGGCTCACACCCTGATCCTAAGAGAAGTAGATTATGGCAGTGTCTTTCATTAGCTAAGCTGAGGGAATAAGAATAGGCAAGTGCTACCAATTATATTTCAACACAAAGCAGTACCCACTTAAGTGCAAGCTAAAGGCCACAACGCCGTTGTTAACAGGGGTGTTCTCACAAAAAAAAAGCTTTGAACACACTGGGAGCACTAAAGGGAAGATGTCTCGCATGTGCAATTACTCAACACATCTTTAAAACTGCGAACACTTGTTCACATGTGGTGAAAATTAGAGCTGTGAGCACTTGGGGGAAAAAAAATCCCACCTGGCAGGCACACTCTTTTTCACTTTAGAGTTTTATAGGAGTTCTCAGAGCTTGTTGGTCCAGTGAGAGCTGAACCAAAGTCAATGGAGGAAACTGTGAGGGAAGGAAAAGAAAATGCAGAGAAATGTGCTGGTTTCGTCCTAAGCTCAACAGGTTTTTGATTCTTCCAGTCTGGTCCACCCTCAAAGAGAAGTAAAGTTAAAATATTCACCTCTAGATCTAAATATAAATATTGACAGTGCCTTGGCTTCTTTCTCCACTGGTTTGGAATGCTGAGGGGTTTGCAAGATTTTCCACCCTGTCCCACAGGTGGGTTTGCTCAGCAGTGCTCAGCAGGTCTGAGCTGCTCTGGGAAAAATGGTGCAGGATCCAATAATTCCCTGAGAATTCATTTCTTCTGTGTCACATAATGACAGTCGTGAAATCCAATAATCACAAAGAGCTGATACCTCCTTGGACAGGCACCACAGTTGGTGAGTAACTCATATTCAGAATATTATTTTTCCAGGGGACAAAAAATGTAACTAATTAGCCATAAAGCTTAGTCAGGACCACAGCTTTGGAATAGATCCTCCAGACTATCTCTGAGCACACCAAGAATTGGGTTTATGTAATATCTTTTCTGAATTTCATCACAGTGTTCTCCATGATACATCTCCTGCCATCATCTCAGGGAATACCTTTTAACTGGTTTGGATTTGCATTTTAATAACCAATATTCTGATGGTCCTAATACTATCTTGTCTCTCTGTGTCTTGATTTATGTGAGTAACACAAGGACACCAAACCACATGGAAAAACAACTGGACATTTATCTGGCTGTCTCAATTTCCCATTTTCCAAGTTAGGTCTAGAAATTTGGGCTTAGATGTCCTAGCAGGCACCTAGGAGAAGAACACACCCAGGACAGGAAACCACCTTTATTCCATCTGAGAGAGGGATCTTGATTTCACTGACTCTTGGAACTGGAAAAAAATTTGGGACTGGATGCAGAGTTATTTATATAGCCATGAAAATTAAGAACTTCAATTTTCCCGAAGAAAAATAAGAAGCAAAATGGTCCGTGATGAAATCATCGATTTAATCCCTTTTTCCAGCTCAATATCCATTGCCTCAAACAAAGGGCCCGTTTCTGGTGTGAGCAGTCAGGTGGAGACACCAAGCTCTGGGTTTTGGCAGATCCTCCCAGGCTGGAGATGCTCACCCTGCAGGGAGAGCTCCCCCCACATCTCCTCCATGTGAATACCCTGACCAAGCCATCAGTGCCTTCAACCCCACTGCATTTCCTACCACATACAAAATGACACTTTTAGCAGCCTCCTTAGCTGTTTGAAAACTTTGCAGAGATGTAAAGAGCTGTGTGGGGCTTAGCTGAGATGAAGACAGGCACTTGGAGCCAAAACGCACGGAAAGTGTTGACAGTTTAAAGGAAGAAGGAAGTTGGAGAACAGATGAGATTTGACTAATATTTTTTTGGTCCATCCAGAGGCTTGTTGCAATTACCCCTTAATTTTCCCTCAGGGACTCATTACAGTCCAGATAGTGATATCTGTCTACCATTGGTCTTCCTCTCTCTCTTCTAATGACAAAATGCTGATAGCCAGACATCATTCCAAACACATTCAGTTGTAATATAATAACTTGGAATAGCATCTGTGGCAGAGAGAGGCAATTTGATGGGCTGTGTTAGCCAGAGAAATTAAACTACTATCCCTGTTTAACATTTCCAGTCTGGAGTGGCCTGGGCAATAACCACAGTGATAGGAGAGCTCTAACAGCTACCATCAAAATACAGAACTTTTATGTTGGGACTAATTAGGTGATAAAAAAGTTGAGTTCTGTACTGTTACTTCTCTGCAATCTGCCACTATTTAATTCATGGTAGAGCACACTCAGCTGCATAAAAGGCAGATAGGGAGGTGTTTTTGCAAGGCAACATGACACAAATGCTTGTCCCACGTGAAAGAGCCCTTGTAGCAGTGAAACAAGGCTCTACCAGGTCCTTGGGAAATAGCAGCTCCAACTGCAACCTCCCTTATCTGAGTTGTCAGCACAGAAAGAAGAGCTTTGAGCGCTGATTCTTTACTGTGGAAATTTCAAAAGTGATGACATACGGAGGGAGTCGTGTTTCTTCCCCTGGGACTTGTTTGTAATGCCAATTTACCAGATGATGTGGCAATTACACCGAGTTTGGTCACATATAAACGTGTTCTTGGATGTGGGTATATTGCTAACAGCTGTTGTTAGTATCAAGAAAAATTTGCATCGCTGAAAACTAAATCCGAGTTAAAATTGAACACTTGCAGCCATAAAAAATTAAATAAGAAATTCAGGGCAGCTCAGAAACCCTGCAAACAGACAAGGGCCCTCTGTGTTGGTTCATTCATTAATTTTACTGGTTTTAAATGTAAATAGATCACAAGACTTGATATTATGCTATGCCAGAGGAAATCCCATGCCTAACCAGCAGTAAATTCTTTTTCCATGTGACATTTGAAGAGTGTGGCTCAGAACCTAATATCAGACATGCTGAAAGCTTTTGGAAATATATCATTGCAAAACAAATTGCACCAAAAAAATTTGTTCCTCTCTCTCTTTCAGAAACTTAGAAATGGATCTTTTGAAGTGAAAAACATGGAAATTTCTGCATCAGCAGTGGTCATATTTCATTGCCTTTATTTCTCTTCTTTTTTTTTTTTCCAATTTCCCACTCTGTTTTTCTGCATCACTCAAAGCAAACAGCATCTCTTTAATGGAGGTTTGTGTAATGGATCTAGATAATTTCTGTCCTTCTCCCACATCTGCTGCCCATCTTTTCACCTCCCAGCCTGGATTGGCACCAGGGTTTGCCCTGAGCCAGGTACAGCACCAGCTCTTGGTCTCGTTTAACCTCATGACATTCCAAGGTCCCACGTCCAGCTTGTCCAGGTCCCTGTGGATGGCATCCCATCCCTCTCTGACCTCTTGGAGTCGTTGCAAATTCACTGAGGGTGCCCTCCAGCCCTTTGTCTGTGCCATTAATGACCGGATTAAACATCACTGCACCTCTTGGCACACTGTAAATCTTCTGCTGCTGAACATTACATGATCCCTGGCATGCATAATCCAAAATTAGAGGATTATCCATCATTTACTGCCAAAGAACAAGGTGCTTAGATATTTCTTGTTGGTACAGGACAATTATACTGGGAAGTGATAGCTGTTTTCCTAGCACTGGTGGCAGCCTACCCAGTGGGCCTGGGAGTTCACATCTCTGCTGCCATTGCACAACTATCATTGTGCAAACCCATGGAACACCTTTGACAAAATATTTAATCATTCAAAAAGAAATACCTAATAAAGAGATTTTGAAATTCTGTTTTCACAATTTTTTTTTAAACTTCTTCTGCCCAATATTTATTCAATCCCTACTGGAATAGCTCAGTACTTGAGTTCAGAATTGCTGCCAGCACCCTGAGTGCTGGTGCTTTGCATTCAGGCTGTTCATCCTGGCAAAATGACTCCCTCAACCACATCCCTGCAAAGCAGCAGCTCCCAGTTTGAAACGTGCTCTGTTCCACAGCTGTGAGGCAACCCCACAGGTTATTGGGGTAGAACACAGGGAATTCTGGAGCAGGGAGAGACACACCAAGGGCAGGAAAACGTCCCATTGTGCAAATTTTGCTTATGAAGTCAAAGAGAAATGAATCATTCTCAAACAGTAGACATCTAAAGGTTGGATGGAACAATTTCTAAATATTAGTCAGACCAAAAACAACACACTGCTGAAATAATGAGAGTATATAAGAAACCAACAAAAGCCAAGAAATTCAAAGAAGTTGAAGCTAAAATCTCACTCTTAATTTAGGACTGTTTTCTTTTTTAAAGAATAGTGTTCAATTTGGTTGGCGCCCTGTAAGGTTGTTTTCTTAAGGTTTTAAAAAGTACACACAAGCAAAACTTTTTACTCTGTTTTTTCTTTTTTCTTTTTCTTTTCTTTTTTTCTTTTTTTAATTCTTCTGCAAATGCAAAAGGAATGAACTATTAAGGGTTTGAATTTTAGATGTGTTACTTGCCTAGCTCTAATCTTCAGTCACAGACCTCATCAGCATTACACCAGGCTGCAAAACAGATGAAAGCCTCCTGTCCCTGCAGTTTATAACCAGGGGGAGAAAAGGCAGCAGATGAGAGCAGAGCAGGGAGAGCCAGAGCTGATGGTGTCACTGCACCAGTGATGCTCCAGGAGCACAATTCCCTGCACAGGGGATTTAAATGCCACCAGAGATCCCCTGGAGCAGCAGGAAGACATGCAGGTGACAGCAGCAGACATGTAATCTTTCTTTGAAGGAAGAGAAGGTATTTCTTGTTAGCACAGACTCAGGGTTTAGGGGAAATAGGTACTAATAACACACTGCAAACTCCAGAGGGTGCTTCTGCCAGAGCAGGGGAAAAAAAACCTGTTCAGCCCTTCTCCTTTCTCTTCTTCCTCCTGAGCAGGAGTAAAGGCATTTTGTTTGTATTTCCCTTAGTCTGCAGGCTGCTTTGTATTTACACAAGTCCAGACACGGGTGTGTTTACTCTCACTGAGTTGTGCCTTAGTTTGCAAACAGCCCCATTGCATCCAGCAGGGCTGCTCCTGAACATCAGGAATTACACCAGCAAACTCCAGCAGGACATCTCAGAGAGCTAAGAAAGGGCTTTCTGTTCCCTTTTTCTCTTTTTCCTTTTTCTCTTTTTCCTTTTTCTCTTTTTCCTTTTGTTTCTGCTGGGGAGTTGGACTCCATGCTCCTTACACATCCCCTCAATGATTTAACAATTCTACCACTTTCAGAAGCTGGATTTTTTGAAAAGAAAGGATGCTTTTCACCCCAGCACCGGGATTAAATGCCAGAGATGGGTGGGGAACCGCTGACCACAGCAGCAGGCTCTGAGCATCCCCTCACCAGCCCTCTACCCCCACGGGGAGCATCTCATCCCTGTGCTTGGAGAGGCTGCAAACCCCTGCGGGAGGGGGTGCTCCCTCCTGGGCACAGCCTCTGCTTTGAGCCTCTTCTCTCCCTGCCCCTTTGTTCTGCCCCTGCTGCTGGAGGCTGTTGGCTTTCCCCAGCACAGAGGGCGGTGCTGGAGAGCTGTCCTGGGAACAGCTCTGGGAAAAGGTGAACCCTCCAACATCCAGAGCTGCGCTGTTGAAAACACCAGGAAAGCCATCGTGAAAGCCACTGGCACAGTAAGGCTCACAGGTCAGATATGGGCATCTCTAATATTGCTTTTTGTTTCTTTTCCTTTTCCAAGCAGAAAGTTGTCGAAGCATAAATTCAGTTGAGAAAACAAATCTTGCGTCACCACTCCAGGACTGGCTTTGTTACTCTATTGACATTGAAAAACATAATTTCTTTGACATTTTAGAGGATGAATGGAGAGTTTATAATTAGGTTTCATTTTTAATCAGTGAAAGTTTTCAGAATTAAAGAATATACAAAGTGTCCTGGGGCTACCTGCACATTTTACTATCGAATTACCTCTATTTTAGCCATTGAAATGCAAGGAGAGAGCACTTGCATATAACAACACCAAATGTGTGTCTCAGTCTGTCGTTCCTTTGACTCTGCTCCACAGAACAAGAAGTACTTTTCATTCAGGTGTGTTTATGATGAGTAAACTTGAGCAGATGTGAAGTCTCCTTTGTATTTTAAAGTGTTTTATGGCCCACATTAGTCAGCTGGAAAAGGGGAAGGTCATTTACATTCCCCTGGACTTCTTTCCAGGTTCAAACTTCCCCAGAGGAGCATGGGACTATATGAAAATATATAGAAGGAAGAAATGAACTATTGCAAATGTAACAAGGACTGAATAAATTGCTTTGATTTACAGGATGGTTTCTGTAAATATTGAATGTTATGAGACTACAGGTCCACTCCCTAACCCACAAGGGAGATCAGAGCAATAATTGAAAGCATATTCTTTTCCTTGTAGGAACAGTGCTGGTGATGCACACAGGTGAGAAAAGAGCTGTTGGCTTTTCACACACACCACGTTCCCATCCTTGAAGGCTCACCCTTCTAGATGCCATTATTGAAGGATATTAAAACATATCTCAAAGGGGTTCACTCTTTTCCCCTGCAGAGTAAATTGCTGATGTTACAAAAGCAGTTCTGGGATTTCTGCACAACACACACCAAAAAAAATTTAAAAAAATTTTTTAAAGGAGTTTTGACATCCAGGTGCTCTAAAAATGATTGGCAGCCCTGAAATCTCATTTTTGCTGCTGAGCTTGAAGCCTTCCCTTCAATGGTCAGCAGGACAGAGGGGAAATGCAAAACTTCACCTCAAAGCAGTTTAACCTGGTGGAGGGTGGGTGCCCCAGTGCTGCACCTCAGATCAGGAGCTCCATGCAGCTCCAGAGATTTCTGCAGTGTAAAGCACATTTCCATCATGCAGAGGTCACAACAAGGTGTTTTACTATATTGCTGTGAAAACTATGCTAAAAAGACAACATTTCAATTATTTTTCTCATTGAAGCTGCTGGGACCCGTGATCAATTCAGATCCCTTTGTGCCTCAGTGCCTGAGAAATCACACATTTTATGGGATTAATATTTAATTATTGCTGCTGGAATTTCTGCAGTCCTGTGGCTGGAGAGGAACTTTCTACCCTCCAAATAATTTGCATTTTAGACATTTCGTTTTACAAACAGAAGCAGAGCTTACAAAGGCTCCCTTTGAAGTTAAAAGAAACAGCAACCTTAATTTTGCTTTTATGTATGCAAACCACTGAGAAAGTAGCCTTTAGAAGAACCCTACTGGCAAGAGGCAAATCCTCCCTCCACATCATGTTAGAGAGCTCTGTTTTCCCAGAGTCTTTTCTAGAAACATAAATCACCTCAGCTGGGACCAGGAGCACCTCAGGAAAAGCAGATATTCACAATAATCTGTTGAAAAGAACTTTATCTCCATTCTAATCACTGAGATTGATCCATAAAGAAAAATATAACACAAGTAAGGCATAATGGTTTAGAAATTAATTTACACTGATTAAATAGCTATTGAAACAGAAATCAAATGAATGGAATATTAATCTCTATCTTAGGAAATAATAGCAGATGTTCAAGCTATTAGGGGAAAATCTTCTTTAACTCAGGTAAATTGCAGAAACATTTATTTGTAAGTATCTCTGGGTATCTACATGAGCAGCATGACTTTTTTTAAGTAAGTCATGGATGCTCTGGTATGCATATTTCCATCAATTATTATTATTATCATTATCATTATCATTATCATTATCATTATCATTGTAATTGTCATTGTCATTGTCATTATTATTGTTTTTAACACCTAAAACACGAAACATCACAGGACAGATGTGATGTTTAGTTTACCTCCGAGGCTACAGTTTTCAGATCTATTGTAGTATTTTAGCTTTTTATATTCCCAACATTATTTTATCACTGGTAATGCAATAATAATAGATAAACTTGTAGTGAAGAAGTCATCAGACTGCTGCAAATTGTATTCATGATGACAGATGGCCTTTGAGAGTATTTTATCCAGTAAATAAATAAAAACAAGTCTGTTTCCACAGGCTAAACACACCAAGAAAAATTTCCACCGTGGCAGCAGTGCAGGTGATGATATGGAGAAAGATGAAAAAAGATTGTTTTAATTTGAACTATTGCAATAGTTGCCACTTCTACAGAAAGATTTTGACAATTTGACTCTCAAATTAGGGTTTTATTGTGTTTTGGAGTTTTTTGTCTGTTGTTCAATAAAAGGTTTGCTAATTAAAGGGTCTTAAAAGCTTGGTAGAATCAAGTTAATTACTAGACAAAAAGCAAAAATTGGCATCTTGAGGTGCTCACTTAAACATCAAGAACTTTTGAACTTGAGGAGAGTGAGAACAAAGAATTTAGAAATGAGGAGCTAAACCCATCAAAGAGAGAACAAAATGCAGTTGTCCAAGATTCTCATAATTCTCTGGGGGTTTTGAGATGGTTTAAAGATTTTTTGCTGTTTTCTTATGCAGAAGAATCCTTTCAGGGAGCAGCAGTTCCAGTCTCCTTCACCCTTCCAGGTGCTCCAAGGCTGGCTCAGGTGGGAGTCCCAAATCCATCAGAAAAGCAGTGGCAAAGATCAAGGACAGGAGAAAAGCAGTTTCTCACCTAATTCAGGCATCTCCAGAAGATCTTACCAGTGACCAGAGGTTCATGTTCCTAAAATCAGCTGCATTAACACTGCAGACATTTGTGAGCTGCTGTCACTGCTGTTATCCACCACATCCATGGTGCCCCCACCTTGTCCACAAATATACCAGGACATGAGATAAGAAAATAACACCTTTTTTTTCCAGACTACCAACTTTGAATCCCAAACTCAGGCCTCCTAACTTTGGTAAACATGTCACAACATTCTTCTCCTTTGTTTTTTCCCTCTTTATCCAAAGAGGGAGTAAATCTCTTCAAGGAAAATTAAAAAATAAATAAATCTCCCAGTCTTATGGCACTTAATTTTCTACAGTTTGCATGAGGTTTTGAGATTTATGGTTGCTATTAAATGTAACAAAGGCAACCTGGCAAAAGGTCCACCAATCTGCCTGATGGAGCTGTAACACTGAGAACACATTATTATTATTTGCCTTTTAATATTATAATTTTATTAACTTAGAGAACATGCTTTGAAATCATGCCAGGAATTCACATTAAATCCCTAAAATGAATAAAATGAGTGAGACAGAGACGTAGCTCTTAAGCAGTTCTGCTGTAGCCTCAAGATGAAAGCACTGAAACCTTGGACCCTTTGGAGACTTCTTGCCTCCAGCCTGTGTATGAGGGATTATGGGGAAAAAAAAAAAAAAAGCTTTTCTTATTCCCACTGGTCTAGAAGTTGTTGGAAAGGGAGGATAACTTGTGATGTGGTTCAGCACAAATGCTGCTGAGATGACTGCAGGTCATTTTTAGGTCGTGGACTGGCTGAGGTAGTTTCGTGTTCATTAGAGGGATAACTCAGAGATTCAGATAATATGAGAACAGAGTGAAGCTCATCCGTGGAATTTATTAGGGACATTTGCAAAAAAGCAGTGCCAAGGGAAGCTACCAGAGCCAGCAGCTTCAGAAGTTGGTAATATTGATCTGCCCTGTTAGAAATATAAAACCCAGGTGTGATTGACCAAATTTCCACATGAGGTAAAATAAAAGTACCACACTGTAGGTGTGAAGGATTCAGAAGGTGCATGAGAATATCCTGTACCAAGACACTCTTTCCAGACAGTTTTTATTTGTCAGGAAGGTGGGGAACATCTGCTGGATTGAAGCCATTCTGCTCAAAGGGAGCTAAACTGTGCAATTTTCACAGATCTTCCTCTTGCTGTGGCTGCTCCAACAGAGCTTCGTGCTCAGTCCTGCCTTCTGATGTGCTACAGGTTCTGCTGTCAGTGTTGGATGGCACAGACCCAGTTTCTGCTGAGTCCTGAGGGTGCACTGCCTCCTTCTCTGCAGGGAAACGTCTTAGTCAAGCTGGGAACTTGGTCAATTCACTGTAAATTCATTTCCATGGAACTCAACCTATTCTAAAAAATAGAATAGGGTAGGTTTCCCTCTGGGTGCTGATGAAGTCAGGACACACCATGATAGTGTGAGTCTACTGATCTCAGCACCAGAAAAGTCCTCCTGCTCAAGAAGAGCTCAGACTGGCAGCAAACTAAATTAGGTATTAAATTCCAAAATCAATTGAATTAGCAAATGAGAGGCCAAACGAATTCCTTAGCCTGGAATGTGCACACCAATATGCAGATACTGGCATTTCCACAGTGGTCAGTACTCCAGCTCCACAAAACCTGAAAGCATCCAGGTTTGCACTGCTCCTTTCAATTATTTCACTTCACATTCATTTGCAGTGTAACACAGACACTGACATCTGTCACCAAAGCAGAATAGCCAAATACATCATTTACTCCTATTAGATATTTCTAACATGTACAGGGCTGTGGGAACAAGAGTGCTAATTTGTGATGTAAACTGAAGTGAATGTTAGCATCTGTGGAAACCCCCAAATCCTTAACTGTACTGCATCTATGGATGGATCAAAACAGAAAAGGGGAAAAAAAAATCCTGCCTGCTTCTCCTGAAAAGTGGCTGACACAGAATTAGTGACTCTCAGGTGGTTCTGCTGGGGCATCATTTTTTTCACAGGAGACACAAGGAATAGCCCAGCCATGAATAATGAGTGTGTGTTCTCCCAGCAGTGTCTTCTGGGAAACATTTACAGAAAGGGAAAATATATATTAAATATTTACAGATTAGAAATAGATGAATTGATAAAACTACAAATTATTTCCCTCACAGAGTGGTGGAGGGATTTTCCCCTGTTTTGCACACACACCGTGGGTTGGTGTCTGAGCAGACAGTACCAGTGTGATTACTGTTACATATATTTTCCAAACACTCAGCAGTAATAAGTCCTAAACTTTTGGTCATGCTTTCCAGGAAAATTAGGTCCTAAATATTTGATCATACTTTCTAAGAAAACCAGGGACAAAATGGGACGTTGTCAGTAGCTACACTGGCTTCAGTGTTTTATTCTGCAGTTTGAAACTCTTCCTTTGAACCCTACAAAAATGAAAAAGCACAGCTGACATTTTTATGGAAGTTACTTTTGGGGTCAGTCTACAATATTATTTCTAAAGTAACATTATGGAAAGACAAACTTTTAATAATTGTCTATAAAAGTGAATTCTGTAAATCTACAAGTCAGGAGAAAATCTGTGAATACCCAGACCTGGCACTGTGGGGTTAATGATTGGTCTTGATGTTCTTAATGTTCCTATAATTTTGACACCAATTTTAACCACTATCAGTGTGCCATTCATTTGGAGTGTAAATAAAACCCACATCCTAAAGACCCTATTTGTACTCTATCCTTTTACAGCAGACTTTTAATTTGTGTGTGATCATTAATTTTTAAGTGTTCACTAATGAAATACATCCTTGTCCAAAGTTAATAAATGGATTAATAGCTGGGATAATGAGAATTCTGGCAGGACAAGAAAATACCAGAAGGGCTAAAGAAGAAGGGGGAAACCTGACAAGTTAATGATCCATTAAAGTAAATCCTGGGTCAGTTTGGATCCTGCATGGTTCATTACTGTATAATAAATTAAATTAATAGCCATGAAAACCTAGGCTGAGGCAAGAGTGTTTTTGGTTAAACTCTGGGTAGACATTTGAGCTGTTTCTTACAGGTTTTCAGTTGTCTCTCATTAAAAGGAAACTTTCTAGTATTAAAAGAATTTAAGTACACAAATGAAAGCCAACCACCAGCTGTTAAAGCAGTGGCTGGCTGGGTGTGTCACACAAGCAGCCACCTTTACATGTTCAAGAACCACCCAAAATAAAGAAGTTAAGAAATGGGAATTAGAAGTCCCATTATGCCATTGGTTATGTTTAAAACAACAGCATAATATGGCTTGATACACAAAATATAATTATTTATTGGGATAATAAATTGTGGTGTTTGGGATAGAGAGCAAAGGCAGGTCCTGGCTCACATCCTCGCTGATGAAAGGCACAGCTGAGGTGCACACTAAATCCTAAATTGAGTTCATGCACGTCTAACCTGACAGGAACAGAGATACAATTGCATTGAGATCTCTTATCCTTGCATGCATCTTCTAATTCTCCTCTTTTCTCCAAAACTCCAAGTCCTGGAAATGTTTTCTGGGTTCAGGACTCAGAATCACAGAATCACAGAAAGAACTAGGTTGGAAAAGACCTTTGGGGTTATCAAGACTCTGACTGGTCCAGAGCTGTCATCAGCAAACATCCACTATAGGTGTACTGCTGACACAGAAAAGTTTAATCAAAACTAGCTAATCAACACAAAAAATAATTTAGTTTTTCACAGCTCCAGATTGTTCTCATGGACATTTAGTTAACATGATTAAAGCCACAACTTGGTTAAACTCTTTTTCTTCCCACGACCACATTAAACTATTTATGGATTTCCAAATCAGGGTGCTTTCCCTCTGCAGCAGATTAAAGCCTTACCCAGAAACAGTCTGTAAAAAGTCTCTGAAAAGAAATAACCAACCTGACCTTGAATCTGTGGAGCATACAGAAGTTTAACATAATGGATCTGTTACCCAGACATGGAGCAGGAGTGGAAGCCAGCAAAGGGTACAGTAATGAGGACCTATTTTTAAACATCCAACTTTTCATTGAAGAGATGCTGCTTGGCATGAATTCTGCAACTACCTAAAAAGGTTCACGTTGGAAGAGGGACCAGATGTATTCCAGATCTATTATCACAAGTTGGGCTTGGAAGAGCAGGAATGGATGGGATGAGATTTTAAGGACTTTGTCCCCAGGGAGTCTGAGGTTGCTACAGCAAGATCCTGGGCTGGAGATTGGTAATAAAAAAAAAAAAAAACAAAAAAACAAACAAAAAAAAAAAACAACTGCAGGAGGTAGGACTGTAAGTAAAGCTCAGTAAGACACCAGAGAAAACAGTCTTGGTCAAAGAGAGGGGGAAAAAATCGTGGTCAGGTCTCACACCCACGTAATTGCCCAGGAAATGATGGAGGAACTGGTGATGCTGGGGGACAGAACTGGCCTGGTCATTCAGGGTGGGTTTCCCCTCGTGGCCTCGGGTGTGTGGCTGTGGGGCTGCCAGGATGCCTGAAAGGCTCATTCAGCCTCAGCAGGGAAGGTCTGGCCCGGGGCCATGTGGCTGGCTCTGGAGGAAAGCAAAACACCCTGGAAGGAAGACCCGAGACAGCTCAAGCTGCAACTCAGATCCCAGCCCCAAAATGCATGGCCTGAATGCAGAAGGAGAACCCTGCTCTCAGCTAATTTTTATAGCACCTAATTAGGGGGGATATGAATTAAATTCTTATTTTTACAGCTTTTGGGGGAAAAAAATTATTACTTACAGGGTCAATTATGAGTCACATTACTGGTTGACTGAGGTTCAGAATGAAAATTCTCTCTCTACTCCACAAATTTTATGTCACTCCTGCCCAATGCATTGGATTGGAGGTGGCAGAGATCTGAGTAGAAAAATCTAATTTTGCTTCACAGTGTACCAGGAGTCACATCCAAGCTGCTGCAGGGCTCTGCAATTACAGGACCCAAAGCAGGATGAAATGGGATGGGGCTTTCTGCACCAGAATGTTCTTGGGATTTCCCTCAGCCCTTGACCTTGACACCATCATCTCAAATGATTCAACTGAAAAACAATTCCAAGGAAAAATATTGCATAATTTTTCAGTCTTCAAATAAAATTGCTCAGATTGATAAAATACATTCTGATCCAAAAAAATCATCCCTAATTCAAGGTCAAAATTATGTGAAAGACCAGTGTTTAAAAATTAACATATATAATCAGAATGCTTAATAGTAGTTGGAATGATAAGAAGTTTTACATTTTGATGAATGAACAAAATTATTACCAGTGACACATAACACATGACATGACACAAAATTTTGTATGTTGCTTCATGCTCTTTCTCCTCATAAAGAAATGACAAAAGCTATTTTGAGCCTAATTATGAAAAGGAAATATTGTTTTTATAGAGATACATGTATATAATAACACTGTATTAAAACATTGCCTATTAAAAATAAATAAATAAAACATTAATTAGAAAGTTACATTTTAAGATATATATAAATACTTAAATATAATGATGATAGATTCAATATTACTTTCCATTAGCTTCTCCTCAACATGACCACTGTATAATTATTCCAACTTTTACACTGTCCTGCTCTTAAGAAAATCCAAGCTCCTTCCCAAACCAGAGTTAATTCTAGAAAAGATGCTACAGCAATAGGAACAATAGCAGAATTTATATTAACATTTCTACATGTGCAAGAATTCACATGGGGGTTTCATACACATGAAGGAAGTTGATAAAGGAGAATTTATGGAAAAAAAATGCACTTTTTTTAACGAAGTGTGTGCTGAAAGTGCACAATAGTTGCATTGATATGAGCCTGTGTGTGCACACAGTGTTTGCACTGCTGAAGTGTTGGGAAAGTCTCCAGAGTGTAGGACCATTATGTTTTCAAGCTGGGCTGCCAAAACTCCGTTTCACAATGACTTACCAAATTCTGGGGGCCTAAGAGACGAAATCAAAAGCAAATTCAGATTTTCCCTGAACTGAAACTTGCTTTAAACAAAGTGGGGTTACAAGTATTGGCAGGCATCATCAAGAAATGCAAAGCTTAAACTAATGAGGAGATTGTAGTATGATAAAATACTTGATCACATCTCCTGAATCTTATCCAGAGGCTTTTCCAGGACAAAATCTGCAACATCTCCTCAGGTTTTTGGTGCAATTGTCCTTAATGTGCAGTGTAGTCTATTCCCACGTTGTTACAAAAAACTTGGTTGACTCTTTGGTCCTTTGTCAAAAGAAAATCTCATTCCTTTCCTTCTGCAGCAGGATGTGTTTGAGCAGAGGGAAAATGAGCAGGGCTGCAGTAATTTTCCATTAGTTCTGGTATTGGGAGTTTTGAACCCACCAGTGCTCTCACTGGCACCTGGGCAGCCTCTCCCACGTCACAGCATCCCAATCCTCCAGGGAGGAGGAAGGACACAGAAAGGAAACAAAGTCCCCCATAAAACACCTGGGAACAGGCAACTCACCTTGGCCCCTAAGATCCACTCTGTCTCCCCTGAGTTTAATGAAATAAGAAGGCTCATTGTACAAAATAGTGTTAAACACCATTTCTTTCCAACTACAGTTACATGAAAGATGAAAAGAAGGACAGCCAGCTCTTAGATAATTACCCATGTTATGAGCCTTCTGCCCCTTTTTAAACAGGAATTTAGTCATTATCAAAGGTCAGCTTTCAGGTTTTCCACAGAGAAGTTTGTAAAATGCCTATAAAGCCAAATTCTAGCTTGTGCTAAGTCTGTGTTAGGCAAATTTTATAAGAAACATTTTGAACAGTCCTGCACTGCAGGGTCCCAGATGATTTTCTTCTGGGACTAATGCAAAAAAAAAAAATTTATTGCCTCTTAAAAATCCTTTTAGGACAGGTCATTCTTGCTGGTATTTAGGCCTTTTATTGAGAGAAGATTAATATAAATAATTTATTAAATGTGGGTGATGACTTTTTTCATCATATCACTATTCTTTTATTAGAAAAACCCCACAGTAACCTATAGGGAAGTGTGTAAGTTTGTTGCTGTATGACATGGTGAGGAATATCTCCAAACAAAAGACTATTACACTACCAGAAACATCATCAGAGTGGAACTGTGAGGCCAAAAGACAGAATGAGCATTCATTTTCATGATATTTGGGTGTCTAAGCTCCCAAGCTGGCTTTAGAAACCTGAGGCCAGAAAGCTGCAGTAACAAGGCTGTAACAAGGAGAGGTTGGGCAGCCTGCTCTCATCTGAGCTGCTCTGAAGTCTGTTCTTCAAATTCAGTTCCCATGTTTTTTCTTGGTCCATTTATAGGTTTTTTTATTTGTATTGAGTTACCCTTACAGTCAATATATTACAAATTGCATGTTTTGCAGCTCTCTGGTACATACAAGTCCTGGGTATGTTGTTGTGTTGTTGTGGGTGTTGCTATGATGCAACAACAATTTTTAAATTATTTTTTCTTGAGACATCCACTCAGTGCAATACACCACAAATTAAAATTATTCTGAAATATGGCAATGCAGGCAGTATCCAGAGGGATAAATAATAGCTGTTTCCTAGGAACTGGATAACCCTGTCTCCACAGTGTAAACATCCTAAACTGAGGGTTAATTGGAGGGTATGGATCCAGAGCAGTACATGTGACAGCAATCAGGGGTAACAGGGCTCACAGGAGCACTGAAAATGAAATAAGGAAAGGGCAGTGGGCAGAAAAAAAGTGCTGGAAGAACACCCAGGTGCAGTGCCAAAGCCTTGGAAGCACAGCAGACACCAGCAGGGTTGTGTGGGGAGGAGAAACAGGAGAATCCATGGAGCAGCCTGTGGATACACAGTGTGCTGAGAAAGCATTTTGAACATACTTTCCACGCAAGGAGTGCTTATTGAAAATATTCTGCATACTTGCAGACGTGGAGTGAACAGGTCTGGAGAATTCCCAGCACCTCTAAGCATGGAGGGCCCATAAACACAGAGGGCTTTGGGTACCCTGGATGCTGCTCTGCCCACTGTGCCCTTCCTGAGCACCTCCTTCCAAAAGCCCAGGCTGTAATTATCCCCCCCACCCTCTCTCTCTTATAAATTCTGGCTCTGTGTTTGAGAAGTAATATTATTTCACATTTTTAAATAGCATTTCACACGTTCCAGGTGTTGAGAAGACATTGATTGGGCTTGAAAGGGCTGCAGTGAAGTGGGGTGGATATTTATAATTCTTTGCAAAATGCTGAAAAACTGAAGAGAATTGTCCCCAGAGAGTATCCAAACCAGAATGAGGATTCAGGGCTGCAGGTAACATCCTTTGTTCATCCAGGAAAACCAGCTCTTGGATTGGGCAGGAGAGAGCCTGTGGAAAGCAGAAGGGCTGAAATATTTTTCTAGATACAGCAATTTAAAAGTAATTCTTCAAAGTTCTGATTTCTTTTTTCCCCTCATTATGACTCACCACAGTAAATTACATGGTGAATTTTGCTACTATGCAGTTATGGGACTGTTTAGGGTGTCTGTTTAAAGAAAATAAATCATAAATGTGTTTGGAACCTGGAAAACCCTGTAAGCTATCGAGTTCACAAAGCTACCCCTTTATGTGAGTGGGGTCTGCCCACAACTTGATGCATGTATTGCCAGATTGAAAAGAAAAAAAATCTTTAGTGTGGCAAAAGCTATGAAGGTTCATATGATTTGAATTAAATTCAGATCATAACAATTCTTGGCTCGGTGGTGTTTGGAAAGAGAGTTTGAAATTCTCATCAGAGACTTTAAATAAGAACTATGACTGAGTCCTTTCAGAGCAAGAAAAAGAATTTAAATCCTATTCTAAAGTCTATTTCCGTTAAAAATTATATTTAGAGATAATAGGAGAGGTGAGAGCCAGCAAGATACACATCTGCACAGAAATGCTCTTCTCTCTGTGTATCACACTCTATAAATACACACGTTATAAATAAAGATTCATTTCTCAGTGTGTCTGTGGACAAGGCACTTCATGTTCACAGAATCACAGAATATTCGGAGCTGGAAGGGACCCACCAGGATCCTCTCTGGAGTGAATGAACCATAAATTGTCTTATTTCCACAGCCATTTGATGAGGCAAGTTCCTGAGCACAGATAAAGGAACTGTACTGTTGAAATTGAGCATTTGTTCTTGCCCAGGTAATAAAAATCTTTAGAAATCCATAGCAAACACTGAAATCTGGTTTGAAACAGTATCACTGTTCAGAATCACTTCTTAGTCAGTTCACGTGAACACATTTCATTGCAGTGGTAGCAACACAAATATTTTTCCATAATTAAGGCCTGGCAGCCGAGAAAAGCACAGTGGGAAGGAAGAGCCAAACCAATGTGATGCTATAAACACACTCCCACCATTCCAGCATAACTCAGAACAGCCCCCACAATCTGTAATTTATGTTGGCAATGACAACTTCAGTAAGACCAGAGATCAGAGACGTGCCATGAGCTCGATCAGCCCCTCCCACCACTGATATTCCATTTTTCTTCAAGTTCAAAGTTGGTCTATCCAGGGATTTCCAGGTAAGGAAAGCCTTCAGCCCTCCTGTTTGACAGCCTCAAAGCTGTTTTGTGGTAGAGTCAGGCAATTAAAATGCACCACTGGCACCAAAGTGCTCTCAGATCACAATGCCCATTGTAGTTACAAAGGGTTTAGTAACAGTGAGGAAAACAAATAACTCACAATGGAGGACATTGTTTGTCCACAATCACATGGTTTTCCTGGTTTACATACATGGAAATGCATAGTTTCCCTTGCTACGCTGCACCAGGCATTGCCAAAAATAATTTACAAGGAAGTAAATTCAAACAAGCCATGAATAAGAGAATAATTCCTTTCAAAACAAAGGCAATTGTGTTACAATTTATAAATGAGGGGGAGGGATATTTCTTATGCCAGTGTTAAACAAACAACTTCCACCGCTGGTGTTTTAAATTGCTCAGTTAAAAACACAGAACCATCCCCTCAAATTTGTCCATATTTTTCCTCCATTACCCTTCCTCAAGCCCCAAATGGTGCAGATGTGTTTCAGCAGCTGTCCTTGCCTCCTCTGCAGTGCACGTGTCATGGATGGGGATGTGCATGAGTGCCCTCTCATCAACTCATCAAAGATTGCCTTCCAGGTTACTGAAATGTGCTTAAAATCCTTGTTCTGCCCTGAATTCCTGGGTGCAGCACCACTCAGCAGTGTGTTTCCTTTCCAGTAGATGTTTTCTGATGTGTTCCCAAACAATTTGTGACATTACTGATGAGATTACCTGCTAGAGAGAAACCAGTTCCATATTTGCCTTGTCAGGAGGCAGAACCTGTTCATCCAATGAGTTTGCTTCTCATATTCCTTCCTAAAATACCATTTTATTGGTGATCCATCTTGCACTGTTCAGCCAAAGCTTGGGGGAAGGAAAGGAGAAATAAGGGACATGTGCCAATGTGATGGAGGTAATAAGGGACATGTGCAAGCAAAATGTGTTTGAGTGATGCTGAAACCAACCTCAATGTGGATATGGGACTAATTCTTCCTCCAGATGCACTCAGGCTTTAGTCAGAATGACCAGAAACCAACACAAGGGAAGTGGCAGCAGGGAATACTGATGGTTTCCCAAAATACTTGAAGGTGCCTTATTTCTCCTAAAAATACAGCCTCGGTCCCAGCTATTAGACAGTGTGGTCTGATTCAATTACAAGTTTCTTTAGGCAGATTCTTTGTGCTTTATCTATTGCTCTGCAGAGCCTGTGACAAAGGTGGGGTGTAAGCAACCCTGCTGCCGCTCTGATATGCTCACTCACACCCCTAATATTGCCTTTTTTCTTCTGATTTTCTTCTGACTCCATTTAAATGCCCTCTTTGTGTAAATAAGCTTCTATTTCTGAGCCTTATTAGAGCAAGGAGATGAACTTTATTCCCACTAAGGTTTAAATATGTGTGATGCATGACAGGAATAGATTCAAGCACCTGCTTCAGTCTGTTCTGCTGAGCTGCAGCTTCCAAAAGTGAAAGGACACAAGGCAGAAAAGGCATTTTTTTTTTGCCTCAGTGGTCAGTCTTTTGTTATTGTCCAGAAAACGTTTTTTCTTGGGAAATATCTCAGACACACATTACCAGACTCTGACTGAGTCTATTCTATTGTTCCAGAAGAACTGAAAATACAACACATTATAGATGTTAGCATTCAAGATTAAGAGAAGGTAGCTCAAGGAGTGCTTATACAAAAAAATAACAAAAAAAAATCAAAACCAAACAACAAACACTTAAACTAATTTAAAAAAAAATACACTAGCCTGAAATTTATCCTAATCTTTGACTGAGATTCTACATTTTCCATCCTCTTTGCTAAGAAAGCTGTGCAAGGTGTCTGAAGTCTGCAGTGAGAAGCTTACAGTATTTCCAATGGGAATAAAATTTCTAGTTTTGTAACCCAGGACAGCATGACAAGAGAACAGACCAAGCAAAAGATAGAAAAGGGATATAAAGTGTATTTGTTCATAACAGAATCACAGAATATTCTGAGTTGAACAGATGATGCTTCCAGTCAAAAGAATTTTTCTTGCTTGCATTATCCTACCATAATCCTTGATTCCAACAATAATATCCATAATTTTGCACTGAAAAGTTAATTTTACAGAGTTAAAATGGCAAATATATCACCTATTATTATATTCTTTCTTTTGTGTATTTTTACATTTCCTATGAATGAACAGAACATTTCTCTGTGTACAAAATATATCACAAAGCTGTGTTTAAAGATTTTTCCAACTATTTGTGAAATTCATCACTTAAAATATTACAAGAGGCCGATACTGATAAACAGTATTACTTGTTTAGTTTTGTCTCCAATGAGGATTTGCCATTTTGGAACATCCTATTTTTGGTCAAAGAGCTATTGAAAACTTACATAACTTGTCCAATAAGCTCTTGTTTGTCCAACAAATGTGACTTGTTACAGAGCATTTCTGTACCTTTATATTACAAACTAGGAGTAAAATGACAAAAAAAAAAATAATTCATCTGGATATCTGAAGAGATATAAAACATACTGAGAAACAGGCTATGTTTCCTCTGGTCAGGCTCTCCTCTATCACATCTTTCAAGAAAACATTATAAAATTCAATTCAAAATATTTCAATTTATACAAACCCCAATTCACTATTTTGATAAGTACGTCATCAATACTACAAATTACATTAGAAGAGATTTGGTCGTTATTTCCTATTCAAATATATTATTTCCTATACAAAATCCTTATATTTTGCCTGGAATGAGATTTTCCCCCCTCCTATTTATAATTATACATCCAGAAGTTTCCCTTGTTTTCAATAACAGGAGCAATTTCCAGTATCCTGATGGTGCATATCTGAAGGGGAAAAGGCAAATTAGGGCAGAGTTTAAAAGTTTTATTGGCTTTGATATGCACATGCTGCTCCTATTGAGGTGGCTACCAGGGGGCTTTGCAGGAATATCTGCACCAGGACAGACCCTGCAGCTGTGAACCTGTAGATTGGTCTCATTTATCATTCAGAGAAAGGAAAATGAGAGCAAATTGACTATCTCATGGCAAAAATACTACTAAAGTTTTTACAGTGTATCTGTAAGCAATCATTAGCTGTTCCCACCTACCACTGCTGTCGCTGAGAACATTTTAATTTCTTCAGGAGCTCTTTCCAGCTCAGGGCTGAGCACTAGAGGATGAGTCTGGTGTGGTTTGGAGAGCAGATCACCAGCACCACCCTGGGGCTCCAAAGACAGAACTGCCTCCCCAAGAGATTGCTGCTGCCCCTGAGCCCGTTTCAGGGAATTTTGGTGACTGCATCTATCACAAACAGAGAAAAATTGAAATCAGTGATTCCCTGTGTAAGTTCAAAAGCAATACATGTTTTTCTTTTAATCTGAGCCCTGGCTCCTGGTGACACACAGGGATGAAAAGCATGGAATTGTACCAAGACTGTTATTGTGATGAAGCAAGAAGTGCAGCAAATGTTTTCTCTACTCTCTCTCATCTCTATTAAGATGAGCTCTTTTAAGAGCTTTAGTGAGGTAGGTACTGCCAGCACAGCATTAGGACATGGAAACAACTTAACTAACTAGAGAAGGAATGTCCTAGATGGCTGATTTGACTGTCCTAAGATGTACTTTGATAAGTCAAGCTTTAAAAAGCAAACAGCTCTGGGGAAGCTTGCAGAGTTGGGCAGCAGGATGATCCCAGCTGAAAGCATCTGCCAGGTGGGGAATGACCAACTCACTCAGAGCCCACCAGACTCATTTTCTTTTTCAACTCCATCAAATGGATGTGAAGGGGGTGAGAGGGGCCAGAGGAAAGCCAGCCCATGTATCCCAGCCACCACTCCAATGTCTGCAAGAGACCCTCAAAACCGATGTCTGTGTTCTACCAGTGATCTGGTCCCCACTGTCCTCACTGATGAGGACAGTTTTCCTGTTTGCTGGCAAAACGGGCAGGGAAGTCTCCAAACAATGTGAAAACACAGGCTTGGGCTCTGCCTCTAATACAGAATTTGAAGAGTACATTCTTTGCCACAAAATAATTTCTTTTATAAACCTCTCCACCCGCACCCAGAGTGAATGCAGAACCTGCATGAGAACTCCTGTCTCGTGTTTGCAGTCAGACCCTCTTTCTTCTGCACAAACCACAAGCAGGTGTTAACAGGAGAGCCTTAATGAAGCACAATTATTTGATTGAGGGGCAGGGCAGCAGCCCCAGCACAGGTCTAACGGTTCCAGTGCTTCTTTGGGGTTTTCCCACTTGCTTTTATCCTCCTCTCTTGCGTTTCTCCCAGCAGCAAAATGATGCCATGCTGCCTCCTGAGAGGGTGAGTGTGAGAAATCCCTGCTCTGTGCAGAGCCCCTGGTGGTGACAGCTCCTCCCCTTTGCATAATTCCTGCTGGAAGCCGCCTCTGGCTCTGTGCATGGCTGTGGAATTGGGCAGTCAGAGAGAAAACTGCTTTCCTTGACTGCCTGTGAGTGGTGATACCACGCTTCAGCCCCCAAGTGAAATCACAAGAAAGTGTAAGACAGACATAAAAACTTGCTTTAAAACTAGAGACTTCATAATATTTTTTAATAAATAAAAACATATTTGGAGATGATATAGAGAAAATTAAGGAATAGCATTCTTTTAGCAGCACTAAGAATAGGCAGGTTTGGGAAAATTATGTTCTTCATTGCATCTAGCTTAACTCTAAATAATGATCAAGGCAAAGTTATGTATATCTGCCTTGTTTTCTCTAACCCAGATATATCTCACTTCAAGCTCTGAAGAATGTTAAAAACACATTAAGTAGAAAATTACTGAAATGGCTAATTAAGTTTTATCGAAGAACACATCTGCAAGTATACATGCACTGGCAGCTCTTCCATCAGGAGTTGGTCTTACTACAAAAAGTAGAAACCAGTCCTAGTGGGGAAAATCAGGCAGTTACTTCAAGAAGGAAATATTTATACATTATTAAAGGACTGATTTTTCAAGAGCCTGACGTTAATTTAATGAAGATGGAAATCATGCCCATATTCACCCATCTGTTTGATGAAGGCTTTGCTGAATATTTCAGGATGGAGAAATTGGCTTCTTTCAACACCATTAGAGAGACTTAGTCAAAAGCAGGTGCTACTAGAAAATTATTTTAGTGGATTACTATCCCCCATTTTCCACTTAGATTAAAATAATTTAGCATGAAAGAAATGCATCTTGCAGTTCACCCTGTGAACTGGCTGTGCCACAGAAAGGGCTCATTTGTCCATTGGGCTGGAAGTTGAAATCCAGGTTCCTCTCTTCCCCCTGCCCTTCTGAGTGAGCTTTGACAAATCAGTTCTGTCTGTACCAACAAACCCCTGGGGTCAGTGGATCCTGCAGACAGATTTTGGTCTGGGAAGGGCTGTGTCTCGGGCTAATAAAAGATTATGAATTCCCTGTTATGATCATTATTATTGCTGTCATTATCTGCACCTTTTCCATGGGATTCCATGGGCTGGGATCAGCCATGGGATCAGTGCTGTTCACACTGTGTGTCCTCATCAACTGTGTGTGTGTGTTCCCTCTGCCAACCCCAGGTCCTCTCCTCACCCTCCCCTTGGGATCCTCACCCTTCCCACCGGGGTGCAACCTGTGAGAATCAGCTCGTGCCCTTTCCTACATCCCTCCAAACCACCCAGCCAGGATTTGCAAAGCCTCTCAAGGCGTGTTTGAAAGGGGAATTATCTGCATTTAGCTAGCTGGAAAATACCAGGCGCTGGAATGCCTCCAAGAATCCTTTTTTACGAAGTAAAATATTTGGAAAGTACATTTGCAATCAATTTAAAGGAAAGGCACATTTTATATTAAAACCCTCATACTCTGGTTAAAACACCACTTTGACTATTATTTTCTAAAATGGAGTGTTACAAGATCCAAGCACAATATACTGTGGCTCGCAGAGCAGAGTTAATAAACAGGGTAAAGTTTCACCAATGCAAGTTGAGATTCTGCTTTTCTTTGATTATTTCCCTTTTTATCCTGACCCGTGCTGCTATGAAGTTAAAAAGGGTATGAATCACAGTAAATTTTGAAGATGAAAGTTGGGGTCATAGATATGAAAAACAGAATCTGAGACTGGTTTTTCCCAAAGCAGGTCTAGAATCCTACAGAAAAAGGGAGATGGTTTCCAAAGCTGCTTATCACAGTATTGGAGAGCCACTGGGCTTGTAGCCTTTCAGAAATCTCTGACACTTTAGGGGGTTAATGCCCATCAAAACCTCACCAATCATTTCTAAAGACACATCCCACAGAAAAAATACTGGAAAACTCCTCCCCTAAATCACATAATTACTTTTGAAATGTGCCACTCTTTAGACTTCTTGGCCTAGATCAATTCAGAGGTAGGTTTCAGTGAATGTGCACTGACTAATGGCAATGCCTGACTCATGTATCTCTTACAATGGTGTTTCTTGTGCAGTTTCAAACAAAGCCATAACTTCCCCCTCATGACATAAGGCAGAAACCGTTACTGCTACAGTTATAAATCCACAAAAGTCTTTAAATATTTTTAAAAGCGAGTAAAATAAATCTGATTGTTTATTTTAACCTTTCTTGTTTTACATGTGCTGTGTTGGTTCTATCAGAAATCTGAGAGAGGGGAAAATAAACCATGCCCAGCTATGGCTGTGCTAAGCCTGGTGTTTAATGACTTTCTAAATTAAAGTGTGCTCCATTAAAGGTGCTAAGTGAAGGGAAGATGTAGCATTGTTATTGCAGTGGGCATTCTGATTCTTTGAAACGGCAAAGAGGGGATGAAAAAAAGAAGAGCTCGTTACATTACATCTCCCTGACATCTTGCACTTCAGAGGATGAGCTCACCCAGCACGGGTACATGTTGATCCAGAGGGTGCTTACACAGCCCTCGTTAACTGGAGCCCTGTGTTTGCAGAGAGATGAATAAAAAAACAACACATCCAGCTCAAAATGCAGCAGTCATTTAGGCCAAGGCACTTGGGATTCCAAAGGGAACGCAGAGGGACAGACACCCAAACTCTTGCAAAATGTGTTTGTGGGTCTTTCCATGGCCACAAGCAATGGTGGGCATGGGGTTTTATATCTGAGCACGGCCAGGAGCACAGCACCATCCTGTCATTAGTTGAGTCATGACTCAAAAAACTTGCCAGTTCACGGCAAGAAAACGCTGGGTTTGGAGTCAGGGCTGCCCCTGAGCTCTCCCTGTGTGTGCTGAGAACATTCCAGCCTGTTTGCTGCCCACACCTCTGCAGCTCCCGAGCTGCTGGCAAGACTGCCAGCAAGACTCGAGATTAGTTCCACTGTCTGCGGCCACAGACCAGACATATTTTACATATCTTGGGCTCAAACCTCCCAGATTTAGTGGTGACTGAGGCATGTCCAGGTGAGGGGCACACCCAGCACCCAGGGGAACTTCCCTTCTGGGTTGTTCCAAACCTGTGGCAGAGAGAGACATTACCTGTTGGAGCCCAGTATTCCTCAAGACAAGACCATTTACAAAAAACTCTCTTTTGTTTGCTACCACCTGCTCCAAAGCTTTGTACTTTTAAAAAGAGCCTTCCAAAGTGAAACATTAAAAGGTATGAAAAGCACAATTTGTCTTGGCAGCACCTGGTACCACCATGCAGTGCCACAAAGCCTGCAGGGCCCTGGTCCAGTATGTTTGATCCCTCATGTTAATCCCTGCTTTGGTCTTTTATTGGCTCTACCACAGTCTTCACACTGAAATCCACTGTGAAACCATGGGTGACATGTGAGAGGAAAGACAAACACTTTGGGTCTGCTTGTTCCTCTCTCAATGCTTCCAAAAACTTTGTTCCTTGGAAAGCTACACCTGTTCTTGGCAAAGCCAGCAGGACAGTAAGGACAGTCCTTCCCTGAAACAAGTGCAATCACTCTTGGGAAGCCTTAGAAAAAATAGTAGCTACTTGTCCTACCTTTTCCAGTACATCTTGCTCAATTCCTTCTGAAAATACCCAGCATGAGTCCTTTTATCAGGAGAATCACTGCTAAGGGGTGTGGTCCTGCTTAGAGATAAGGAATAGGAGTAACTTGGGTAGAGATGTGGAGGAAAAGTGAGGTTAACTGGCCTACAGAACTAAAGAATCAAACCTGACCATGCTACAGAGAGAAACGGGAATTTGGGGAATGAGAAAGCTTGGCAGAAAGACTTCACATGTGGAAGACACACAGAGAGGAGAGAAGTGCATTATTTTGAGGAATGTGGAGCTGTGAGCACAGGGACATCTCCAAAGAGCAGATTGCATCTTGTCCAGAGACTGAACCTCTTCTTTCCCTGTCACAATTCTCTGAAAGAGAGCTTTCCCTTGGGAGACTGGGGGAAGATGAATTCATTTAGCTGCTGGTGGTTTTAGATATACCACCAGATTAGACTCCTGCAATCAAAAGACCCCAAAAGTTTAATCTGTAAAAAATACATTTTATATTTCAAAAGTCAGACTGGGAGCTAAATCCACCTGAGGCAAAGACCCAGATGGAAATAGCTCTAGAATTCCCACAGCCACTGCTTCCAGCAGCATCCTGGTGGTGCCTGGGCACCACTTATTCCAGCAGGCACTGAAACCCCTCCCAGAGCCCTAAATACCACAGAAACCCCAAATACCAGCAGTTCACAGCTCCACAAGGCAAGGCAAGCAGAAGTCAGCCTTTGGTGTGTGTAATGTGATCCAGACCCCACCTTGTCTAGGACAAGGAACAAGCAGAGGCAGAGCCCCAAAGAGCCAAGATAACTTCAAGCCTGGGGAGATGAAAGTGCCTGCCAGGAACCCAGCAAATCCCGTACTCCAAAACATCCAGCATGCTCCCCAGCCTTAGATTCCCATAATAATGAGAATAAATGCAGCAATGCATATTCAAACAGCCTGCAGATGAGATTGAGATAAAATTTACATGAACTCTGCACCGTTGGTGTTACCAGGTAAAGGTTTGAGAAGACATGTGATAAAACCTGAAATTGTGGGGAAACTGGGAGTAAACTCAAATAACTTCAGCACTGGCAGATGCAGTAGATTGTATCAGGAATTTTATAGAAGTATTTAAGATCATCTTGATTATTAAAACCTATGGGGCTTCACTAAGGATCAGCCAGGACAGTTTTGCTATTAAAACAAGCTGTCTTCCAGGCAAGGGGAATGGGAGAAATGAAAATCTGAGCTCATGTGGGCTTCAACACTTTGTCTTTTTTGGCATCTCACTCACCACATTTCTTGCACTTGATGTGAAACTCCAGAAGCCACTGTGGATAGATGAGATATGCTATTGAAAATAGCATCTATGCCTACTGTAGGTGTGTGTATATTCCCATGTATCTGCCTCTGGAGCTCTTCATCAATGAGAAAATTGTTAAGGATACCTTCTTTCTCCCAGTCTGGCTTTAACAATGTTTTCCTTGGATAACTTGCAGGAAAGTACATTTTTCCTTGAAAATGGCAAAGCTTCCAATCCTGCAGAATATTACTGAGCGCTGAGGATACAGAGAACTTGTTAGGGATAAATTCAAGAGGAAAAAGCCACTGCATAAAGCTGGACACAAACCCCAGGCTGTGTGCAGGGGCTCTGCCAGCCCAGGCTGACACTCAGCAGTGAGTGCTGAGCCCAGGCTAAGTCTGAGCTCCTTCAGGGTTCACTGAAAATGTCTCACACAGCCACACAAACAGCCCAGTACAGGCAGAACCTTGGATTCCATTTCAAAAGTCTGCAGATCTCCAAGAAAAGCATTTTTCTTCTCTTTGCCAGCTCTTTGTCAAAGATGAAGCTAACAGTTATCAAGGTTTGAAATTATTGATTTCCCTTAAACATAGAATTAGTGCATAGATGGAGATTCAAACATGCAAACAGCAGTTAAAAACAACAGCTATGAAACATGGAATTTACATCATCAGCTAATAATGCCAGGCTTGTAACACGTTACTCTTTATAAAACCAGAAATTCTGTAGTGTCTTGAAGTTTTAAACTTTGGATACATTTCATCTTCCTTTTACAGATGCCCCCAACGAGCAGAAAAATGTATGACTGTTTACTTTTTAATGGGTTTGGGGTTTTTTTTGGCTTTTTTTTCTTTTTTTTTCCCCAAACTGTCAAAACAATTACCTCATTGGAAGCCACGTCTTGGCATAGAGACAGTGGAATGAAGAGTGATTCTCTTTTGTGGACAACAACGTGAGCCGTTCAAGCTGGCTACCCTTGGAGAACAGCTTGCTGCAGGATAATGTGGGAGATAACTGATAGCACTGACTCCTTTTCATGTTACAAAACAGGTCGATGCTTGTGAAGGGATCAACCTGTTATTTGGAATTAGGCACAACAGAAGGAAGGCAGTGACTTCTGGGAATAACAGCAAAGCGGGAAAACACATTTCTGCAAGGTTTTGATTTCCTCCCACTGGTGTCCTTGAAACGGAGAAGAGAGAATTATAACACCCATGACAAAACAGAGGGTTTTATAAGAGGCACGTGTCAGATTGGAGTGCATGAGTCCAAGCTCGTTTCAGAGTGAAAAAGGCAACAGACTGCTTTTGATGGGAGCCTGTTCCCCCCTTTTATGCCTTTTCTGTGGGATATTTTTCCCCCCCAAACTCGCAAAAGTGTTGTGAATTACCCCTTTGCTGAATTTCAAATGGTTGCAACCTTCCTCTTGCTCTCCTCGCAGGAGGAAGGGAAGCTCTGCCATCCCCGGCTGCTCCCAGGGTCTCAGGCTGCTGAAATGTCAAGGTTGCTCAAGGATAACTCAGAGGGGCTGGTGCTGTCCCAGGTCCATGCACGGAGTGTGGGATCCAAGCACGAGCCCTGGCACGAGCCCAGGGCAACCTCCCAGCTCACTGCAGCCGTGCCCAAACTAGGATGCAGGCAGATGTGTGGCACAGCTGGGAGACAGCAAACACCGCTGCCACATCTTGGTTTAATTGATCCATCTCTGACAGGCCAGGGCCCTGACAGCTGCTTGAGGCTTCTCCTGAGTTCTGCTCTGCTCTGCAGTGGAGCAGGCAGCTGTGGAGTCACACACAGTTTAAGTTAAGCTGTTTCCCACTGGGCTGGGATGGAGAGGTGTCCATAAAACCAGCACAAGTCTCTGCCTGACCGTCTCCAGCAGCACAGCTGCAAACAGGGCAGGCACTTGCCACCCCTCTTTTCCCCTGTCAGGATTAAGCTGCTCCATCTTCCCTCGTGCTGGGGAGGTGGAGCAGGAGCAGAGGCAGGTGCAGGACTCAGCAATACCTTTACAAGTCATTAACACACTCCAGGAGAGCTAAAGGGACACGAGCTCACAGCACAGGACCCACAGCTCTGCCCAAACACTGTCAAAGCTTGGGTTACACTTAACTGTCACTAAATACCTGCATGGAGCTACATCAAATGGAAAACGTCTCTTAAAAGTGTTTTTTTTTAAGTGGGCTTCAGTATCTGCCTTAAGAGAAGTGGCTCTTGAGGGTGTTTACACAAGGGCAGATCCTGTCCCAGAGCCATTCGCCTCTCGGTGCAAAAATCACCAAGGTTATGCCTTAAGGAAGTGCAAAGGCAAAGAGGAAAGCTTGAGACCTGTGACTCATCAACATCAAAGTGGCTCTTTAAAGAAGAGCTTGCAGACCATAATTAATGGGCTGGAAATTATTTTGTAACAACACTAGATGAAGCAGAGTGGTTTTAGCTGTATTTTAGGTGATTGCATGCTGGGTAACTCGAGTGTGTCCACAAAGGTCAGCAAAAACATTTCCACTGACCTGCAAGAGGCAGAGGCAGATGGCAAAGACACCAAGGGCCCCAAAGAGGTGCAAAGTGGAAAAAAATTCTATCCACATGTTTTTTAACTTCCCAGCCACACTGGTTCATAACCCATGCTCAGCAGGAGTGTTTAATCTTTGGAAATGCCAGCCCCTGAGGAGGGGAGCTGAGCCCTCACAGGACATACGGAGGTGTTCCTGGCACCTTAAATTGAAAATGTTGGTCATAATCATTTAAATACATGCAGAAACAGCCTTCATCAGAGTGAATGTCTGCTCATCTGTACACAGGGGATTTGGGCAAACTATGGAAAGAGATCATGTAATGGGAAGGTGAGCTGTTGTTTTCTCCAGTGGTTAAATGGCCTCAGTTCTGCCCATCTTTTTTTTTTAGCAAGTTTCCAGAAAAGTGACACGAATTCTTCTGGTTTAATATCTTATTTACAGAATGAAATTATGTGGGTTTTTCCTTAGAAAACTTCATAACTAGTACCGTTTACCAATAAACTTTATTATTGAAGTGCCTTCAGAAGTGAGAAGATGCCAGGTAAGTTTACCCATCACTGCTAATATTTGTGTTGGATTTCTTATATCCTAAACCCAGGAATTCTGGGATGTTGGAGATTAATACCTATCATAGTGAACACCACCAAAAGCACCTATAAATCCAAGAGCTGAGTTCAGCTCATTAAAAGGTAAATAATTGCTGTACTTTCTGAGGTACTCAGAAAAAAAAAAAAAACAAAAAACCCAGCTTTAGAAGCTGAGTGTGCCCATAAGAGCTGCATCCTCTTGTGACCAGGGGCTGCTCTGGGAAGGCTTTCAAAGTTCTTTCCAAGTCTGGAAAACTTGGGAAGACTCACTTTTGAGGCTCCTTATGAATTGTTGTGTCAAGTTTTCCTTCCTACTGTTGGCCCCCAGGATTCTGATCATCTCCTTGTCCACGGGACACAAAAAATCTCAGCACAGGTTACTGTGCTCAAAGACCAGGGCTCAGCAACAGGCAGAAAGAATTTTGCCAACCTTGGCTGAATTCTAAAATTCTGAGGTTTTTAAAGTCTTACTGCATTTGGATGTGTGCAGTAGCCAGTGAACAAAGACCTGTTCTTATGGTAGATGTTAAGACACTCTTAAAATATAAATACAGACAGAGAAGAGAGACATCTGAATAAGTCTCTTCCAGATATTAAATATTACATTTCTAACTTTTCCTTTCCAAGTCATCCAAAGAGCAACAGTAAAACCATTCAGAATTAGTGAAGATAAAATAGAAAACTTCTCTTCAAGCCAAAAGTACTATAAATGTATAAAAATAATAACTTTTACCTGCAAAAAAACCCCACTACACTTCCAAAGTTCTCACAGTGCTTTCTTCTAGTTCAAATGCAAAGCATGTGTTTGTAAATAGAACATTTCATATTTCAGTTTTGTGTGTTGCTATAAGGTAAATCAGCCTGAAGAGCTGACACTGAAACAGCTGCCAGCCCTGCCAGGAAACACAGAGACCATAATGTCCTGTGACTGGAACAAATGCAAGACACAATAGATAATTCTTTAACCTAAAGTACAGAACTTGTCCAATTAGGAACATCCCTTAAGTCAGGCACTGGCAATTACTCTGAATGTTACAGAGCCTCAGTCCCTCTGGCCAGAAATGCAGATACTATCCTCTAATTGGAAAGAGAAAATAAAATAGAATTGTTAAAGCTCTCTTAATTAACTGCAGCATCTGGCAATGTTATTTACATAGACTGAATTTCACAGCAAAATCTTTCTGTCAATAATTCCTTGTGCCTTCTTCAGCTACAGAACTCTCCTTCACATATCAGGTCACATATCATCAGTTTACTCCTTCCTGTCTCTGTAAACTGTACACTGATATCTTTGGCTCTATAATTAGGGAAATGTATCATCTTGGTTTCATTTTTTTTTCCTAATGTACAGACACTAATTGGATTCAGAACCCAGCAAAGACCATCAAGAACCCAGAGTAATTTGGATTAAAAAATCCCTCTATAATTTCAATTATTTTTTATATCTTCTTTCTTGTCCAAATTTCCATTATATTTTAAAAAGCAAATTACTGTAGATTAGGGCAATTGCTGTTTTATACTGAACTTAGCCTGCCAGTGAAATTAAACCTTCCTAAGAGATATCCTGAAGATGGGTTAAAGTCCTCTCCATAAAAACACAGGCTCTGAGACCCTCAGGCCATCATCTGGATGGCCAGGAGAGCTGGTCAGTGTTCAAATGGGAAATGATGATGTGAAGGAAATTGGGTTGGTGATTCAGTAGGAGGCACTCTGAAGCAGCATTGATGTGGTGCCCTGGAAATGTATTGCTGTTGGAAAGCCTGACTGCTGGCTGGGGTGGAAAACCTCATGACCACTTCTGGTGATTAATGGAAATGGAATGGAAAAATTAAAGATCTTATTCCGCTTTTGACAAGAGCAGGGCTGTTAAGCTGAGTCTTGTGGCCAAATTCCAGGTAGCTGCATTCAGCCTACCTAAATACTCCTAAAAGTTATATTTGAATATGCTGTATTATTCTTAACTTCCTACCCTCCTGTGGCATTTCTTCATGCTGCTGAACAACAGCTCCATTGTGGTCCTGAGCAGCACTGTGACTGCATGGGGTGAAGAGTTTTTGGTGTGTTTCAAGTGCTCTGAGATTCTTGAGGGTTCAAGGCTGAATACACACAGGGTATTTTATTCAATGTTTTAACTGACACGGCAAAGCTTGCCCACATTTAGCTAAAATTAAACACACAGTATTATTTGCACATAGTTTTCAACCCTTTCATGATGTAGCAGGGAAAATAATATCTTCCAGCTAGGCTACTTTTTTGAACTTCATCCTTAACTATAGAAGAGGTGGTTTTTTTTAAAAAAAACCTAGTCCTGTGAATTAATCTGTTGAAAATGTAGCAGTAATATCCTACCTAAGAATGTATTTCTGAACTCTACATATCTACTTTTAGGTTTTATATCTCTAAGATGAAGAATGGTATTCTTGGATAGTTTTCAGTCTCTGTCATTAAAGGTAGTGCTTCCTTTGTGTAAATTCCAGCAAACACAAGCAGAGTACCTTGAACAATCATCCCAAGAGATGAACAGTTAAAGAAGCCTAGGAGTCATTAGAAGCTGTTGGTCTTTAAATTAAATTTGAGCCAAAGAAATTTGTATTTTGACATTTGAATTCTAAATTTTGCCATACCTCACCTATTCCATGTTATAATCCGATGGGAGGGAAACATGATGTACACAAAGTTCCTGTTTCTCAGGCTGGTTCCAGAGCTCAGAGCAGTCTTGGAACCAGAGTTATGTGTTTCTGAGATAACTTCATTTCAAAACATGCAGAAACTAAGCAGTGTTTGGAAAGGTTTAAAAATAGGACTAAACGCATTTATTAATAGCTGGGAACTCACAATTGGCTTGTACAGATTTGACCCTCCTTTTGTCCCACAAATTTTTGTCCTACCTCACTTTTTGGGAATCCACCTCTGCCTGCACATCCCACATTTTCGTGTTCTCCACCTCTGCCTGAGCTTCCCACACCTTTTGGGTCTCACACACCCTCTCAGTGCCCATCTCCATCTGGCTCTCCCAAATCTTTTTGCCCCCAGCCTGTCCCAGCCTCCCACACCTCTTGGGCTTCCCACCTCTCCAGGGCTCCCTGCTAATTCCTCTCATCAGAGACACTGGAATTGATCTGCAATTCTGCAGCTCAGATGGTTCCTATCAGCTCCTGAAATGTGTCATGACACCACTCTGCAGAAAACTAGCAGATCTGGCCCAAGGCTAGGCCAAGCTAATTCTCCTTTTGTGTTTTTAAAAAACAATGGGATTTTAACATAGCTACTGCCTCTTCTTTTTATTAGTTCTGGCAAAATCTTCTACAGAACCCGAGTTGTTCCTCATTTGCAAAGGACCACACGGGCATTGTGCCTTTGGAAGAGGTGGGGGAGCAGAAGAGAATCAAAGAAGGGTGATTAGAGGATAAAAAGAACGTTTGGAATGAGCTGGTGTGATGCTTGTCTCTACCTCCTGCTTTGTGAGGTGCTGTTTGTGAAGTCCCTTATCTCTGCCCAGAGCCTTTTGCTGTGTGACATGGTGACAGTGCTGGGAGCAGGCATCGCTTTCACTGCTCGTTTATCTATCCTCAGAACTGCTGGGAACGCTCCAGCTGCTCCCCAACAAGAGCAGAATCAAGAATGGATGCAATGGATAACAAGTTTTATCTCACATCCATCCTCTTTTCGAATGAACACACACCAACAGAACAGAACAGAACAGAACAGAACAGAACAGAAGAGAACAGAACAGAACGGAACAGAACAGAGAGATGCAGGGTGTGGACTAAGGAAACCAATGTCAAACCTCTTGGGATTTTTACAACCTGCCCTTCTGTCCTAGTTTAGGGCAAATTTGGGAGGAATTGGGAGGAATTTGGGAATATAGACATTATACAGTCACCCCAAGACACCTTCTGTGCTCTGCACATCAAACACACCATCTTTTTGCTGGAAATAAGGTGCCTTTGTTGTGAAATTTAACCCGTGCTTCACCACTTTGTTAATATTTCATTACATTTCTAATAGGTCCGTGACACCAAAATTGTATTTACACTCCTGATGACATCTCTTCTCATGACTAAAATATTAAGACGTGCCAAGCATTTTAAATGCTCCATTTTAATGGAGTCAATAATCGTTTTGGTAAAAACTATTTGTTCGTGCCAAGCACTTTACATGTCATAGTAACCAAGTACTATTTAAACAGTGGATGTCCAAATGTATAACTGCTATTTTCTCTAGTAAAATATCAGAATTTTTACTTGGATGATGCATTTGATCTCTCTAGCTCCTTATGCTAACCTCAATATTGCCAATCAAAGCAACTGTAGGGACAAAGAGTGTTTCCTCCAACTCTCAGTCCAGTGCACAGTATATCAATCGTGGGTTCCAGCTGCACAGAAATGCTTTCATTTGCTTTAATTGTTTCATTGTGTTCACATTTAACATGTATTTTCTTTAATTTTTATATTTTTTTTTACCCCCAGAGCAGCTCATGATCCCTGTTTTTCATGAAACTTTTATCAGCACTCTTGGAAAATGGAAGGATAAAATCACTCTAAAATTTGGTACTATAATTAATGAATTTTTCTTGTTCTTTCATGCTTTCTACATCAATGAGTTTTAGAACTGTCCTTAAAAAAATGTAAACCACAAAATCATACAGGTTCAAAAGGAAAGTAGCCCCAAGATTTCTGTGCTATGACATTTTTAGTCAAATTCTTCACATTTTAATTAAATTTGCTCGATCTGATAGAAAGAAATGAAAAGGGCTCTTTTTGTCACAGGAAATTTTTAAAAGCTAACAAAGGGATTTTCAATGGCAGGCAGCCAGCAAGGAAACCTGATCTCAGCCAGTTTCATTAAAGTAGCTTTACACTTTTGACATTTGCCTTTTCCCAATAAAATTCCTTGAGCACTTGCAAGGATAAGGAAGTCAATATCCACGAGCACAAGGGCAGATGGGCACAAGCCTGGCTCGTTAGTCAAATATCCAGGATTCAAACTGGAGAAAAGCTGCACCAGGCAAGTCATAAATTACAGCAGAGTTGAAGTCCCCAGGAAAAGACTGGGCCTGGATTCCAAACTTCTGTGCCACAGCCTGACAAATCAGGGCTCCCTTTACAACATGGAAACCTGACCTGCTACACAATGTTATGATGGCTCTAATGGCTCAGCCTGCTCACAGATTACCTCCTAGAGCTTTATCAATTATTTAGATGTGCTGAAAGTGACAGGCAGCACGCAAAAAAGGGATCCACAAAAGCTTTTCCCTGCAGCAGGAACGGGGAAAGGCGCGGATGCAGCAAGCCAAACGTTTTCCATCCTTTGCTGGCTTTCCTGGAAATCCCTGTGTGTGTGCTGCACGCTGTGCTGCCCCTGTTCCTGAAAACATGTGTCATGCAGTGGAACTAATTCTGGAATCCTGCACGGCTGGTGCCTAATTCTGCCCAGCTTAGCAGCACAGCACTTTGTTTGCAGCGCATAAAAGAGACAATCAAGGGGACCTAACCAAAGAAAGTATTTCAGATGCTCAGAATAGGCTCCCACCAAACACTTGGAGCCTAAAAATCGGCACAGCTTAACAGGCAATTTAAAAGCCTTAAGCAGCCTTCGATTTAAGGCTGACTCCTGCTGTTCCAGATAGCAAACAAGTGCTAAGATGTAAAATAATGTCACTTACTGTTTAGAACCTTTTAGGAATTTCACTGGCCCTTTTTTTACCTTTGGCCTCGGTGTTGCCCTTCAAAGCAACTGCTGCTTACAGTATTATTCTGCAATAATAAAAGCTGGGTTTACTCATAAGGTTTTTATAATGAAGGGATTATAACTGAGACTCTTTGATATTATTACGTATATAATGATTAAACACTGCTATCATAATAAATAGAGTAATAACTTTGCCAGTAGCACTTGGGAGCAGAGCAGTAAATTCCGTCGCACTTTCTGGAAATGAAATGTGAAGCCATGAAAACAGAGTATAAATAGACTTAAGGGAGTTAATTGTTTTCCTTATGAATTTTTCTAATAGTTGCCTGAAGCCCTAACATTACAAAGAAGCTGAGATTGGAAAGATTTTTGTGCCACAATAAGAAGTAAGAAGAAAATCTAAGTACAGGGGCTACTTAGGGAGAGAAAGACCATGGTACTGTGCTTTTGGCTGTCAATTTAAAGGATAGTTTCTTGAATAAATTATGCCTCTCATTATTTGTGGATGTCCACTGAAATTTTCTGCTTTTACATATGGACCTTCAAACAGCTAAATGCTCTCTTTTTCCAGTTAACTGCAGCCCTGCTTTCCCTCCATCAGTTTTCACTTAACTCTCCCTATTAGGATCATCATAATTCAAAAAAAGGTCACTCCTGGTAGCCCTCATCCATTTCACATCCAGCCCAAGTTCAAAGTATTCCTCTATCTCCTGTCTAACGGGACTTATCTCACAAAAAGCTCTGCTTCCCCACCACTGCCCTCCCTCTGAGCAATTCAGTTTAACTGCAAATTGTTACTTCTTGAACCTCGTGATTGGCTCTTTTTTTTTTACCTTTCTAACATTATTTTCCCAGTTCCATTCATCCCATGGCAGCAGGATCCAATCTTCTTTGAAAACAGGGCTGCACAACACATCAAGGGGTTTGAAATAACTTCTGTGTTTTGCACCCAAGAGGGAACACACCACTAACAGCTTGCAGGAGAAACAGAAGGGAGTGGATATTTTAGCTGGCCATCCTGTGAGACTGAAGACCAGTAAAATTTCATCAAAACTTGGAAAAAAAATCTCGTGTTCAGCTATTTGGAAGAGGTTTTCCCTGTGCAGGGGTCTAGAAAAATTCATCTTGAGGTTGGAGGGCAGAGAAGAAGAAAGAGAAGAGAGAAAGAATTCAACTTATCTAGCATTTTCATGGATTTTTTTCTTTATTTGCCTTTTACCTCTATCTGTAAGGAATTAAAGTCTCACTGTAAAAACAACTAAATATTAGTAAATTGGGTGAATATCTCATGTACATTTTTGTTTTGAAAAGAAGGCACTTGCCTTGATAAAGGATCTTCCTTGCAAATATTGAGAAAATTTAAAAATTTATTTTAATATGTTTGCAGGATGAACCAAATGATGCACGTGGATTTCTTCCCAGAAATATTAGAATACAGGGTGGGCTTCTTTAAAGTTAGAGAGGTGTGAAATTGAGGGTAATGACAAAATATGATGAATTTGTCCTTTATTGGCCTCTTCTTGCCACATTGAGAATGTGTATTTGTAATTGAGGGAGGAATTGAACTTAGAGTTAATAGAATTAATCAAATAATATATCCTTTAATTGGATTTTTAGCATCTATTACTTTTTCATGTGTGTAGTGTGAGTTATGTAATCCCTACTATAATGAATGTTCAGCCAATAAATGTGTAACACGTTACTCAATACTGTTCCTTGTTTTTCCATGCCTGAATTTGGAACTTTCCACAATAAAAGAGTGACAAGCTGAGGCATTTGTATTTACACAAACCTCAAACATGCAGAGTTTGGGGGAGGAAAAGACATGGTTTGTTCTTTTCTAAATGCTGATAGCTACACATAGTCAGGAAAAAAAAGAGAAATAACTTTTGGAGGAGAATGTAGGAGTCAGGAAAGAAATTATACAAAATTACATCATCACCAATTCCCCTCCAATCCCCAACAACATTCCTAGTTCAACTTTTTCGGAAGGTTGTTAGGTTTATTTGCACAAATGAGGGTTCAGGCACTGCTGGGCTGGCTGGGTTTGAGCAGAGGAGTTTTCCTGCTCGCTGGAGCTCATCGGGTGGTTCTTGAATTAAGGCACAGAGCTCTGTCACTGTTAAAATTAGAACTCTGACAGCCTCAGAGACAGCCATAGATCACCAGGGAAGTGCAGCTCTGCAGCAGACAGCCTTTGAACTCCAAGGGGGAAAAAAAACTACATGGAATGAGAGCAGATGGAAATTTGTCAAAAGCTCATAAATCACCACTCCTAATTCCTGAAGCTTCGGTATAGAAGAAACTTATATGAACCCAGATTTGACTCTGTCCCAACTCCAGAATGGATCCCCCTTGCCTCTGCTGTCCCTGCCCATGTGCCAGTAATAGAACTGATCTCACATGGAATAGTGAGAAGACTTTTTCTGCACAGAGATTGGAGAAAGAAAAGTGTCCCAGGCACAAAACCACCATCTATAGCATTAATCAAGGGCATTCAATGTCCTACTTTAGTCATCAGAGAAACCTATTCTTAAAATATATGAAAGCATTCAGTTTGCAGTTTCACAAATACTGAGCAGTGAGAGGTCAGGTCACTGCACAAAGAACACCAAAAATCTGTAGAAAAATGTCCTTGAAACTCCACAGGCAGCCAGAGACACCCCAAAGGTGCCCTTTGATACTACCTGTGGCTGCTTCCACTAAATAAAAAAAAAATAAAATAAATGAGGCTGAAAGCAGAGCATGAATAGCTCTGAATGAATAGTTGTGTAAAGGCAAGAGCTGCCTAGAGCACAGCCTTGGGGTCAGCACTAGGCACAAGGAATTCCTGCACACCTCTCTCTTTTGGGGATGGAACCTGCAGAGGTTCCTGTTGGTTGGGAATTAGAGGAATGTGAGGCACTGGATGGACACTCTCCGAGGAATAAATGCTCCTGATCAGCTTTCCTTGGGAAATTCTGAGCTTTGTGAGGCACCAGAGTTTTGGTTTGACAGCCAGAACAACAAGCAGAGGATAAACCCATAAAGTGACTGCCAGCACTCATTTGCATTCCCCTTTCCTTCTTCCTTTTCTTCCTTCTCTCCCTGCCCTCTGCAGGAGGGCAATGTCCTGTGCCCAGTCTGAAACACACTCTGGGACACACTGGTGCTATTCTGGGTCACACTGGTGCTATTCTGGGTCACACTGGTGCTATTCTGGGACACACTGGTGCTATTCTGGGTCACACTGGTGCTATTCTGGGTCACATTGGTGCTATTCTGGGTCACACTGGTGCTATTCTGGGTCACACTGGTGCTATCCTGCTCGTACCCTGCATCTGTAAAGCTCCACTTCCATTCCTGCATCCCATCTGTAATTCTTCTCACCTCTCTGCCTTAATATTTCGATTATTCACTGTCATTCTGAGGCACTTACCGTGTTTCTCCTGCAGCACGTAGGATAACAAGTCCAAGATATGGTTCATTAGCATTGTTAGCAACAAGCGAGCTCTCAGAGTGTTAACTGCTGCCCGCTTCCTCTCCTGATGGTTCGCAGACTAGCAGGTCATTAACTGCTGCAAGTGACCGGATTTTTGGGGATTAGCCTTTAATGTTTTGTACTCACTCCACACAGGACTCATTCTGATGAGCATTTTGCTTTTGTCCGCCGTATCACTCTTGGGCTTCTATCATAAATCCCATTTTCGTGTGTGTATCATCGTGGGGGTTTTTAATTTTGTTCAGTTTTGGTGAAGACTTTTTCCTTTCCTTTTCCTTTCCTTTCCTTTCCTTTCCTTTCCTTTCCTTTCCTTTCCTTTCCTTTCCTTTCCTTTCCTTTCCTTTCCTTTCCTTTCCTTTCCTTTCCTTTCCTTTCCTTTCCTTTCCTTTCCTTTCCTTTCCTTTCCTTTCCTTTCCTTTCCTTTCCTTTCCTTTCCTTTCCTTTCCTTTCCTTTCCTTTTTGGAAAGTGGATGGGTGGCACAAAAGGAAGAACATCAATGTGAACTTTTCATCCTTCTGTTGCCCTGTGGACATTTCTAAGTTGGATGCCAAAATTCTGGAGATGGATTTGCCCACATCTTTTAGTGGAAATTAGCTTTATTTGCCTGGTTTTAAAGACAGAGATATAATCAGGAGGAAAAATTGGAGAAAAATAGTCAGAACCTTGTCTGAGGCATTGTTAAAAGTGGGAGTCACCTTTCTGACCCCAGTTTGGAGCAGAAGGTGTGGTGACAAGTTGGCTTCTGTCCAGGGTGGAAACACATCCCCACTGCCTGCAAGATTCTCCCCAGCTGAGAGGGAGGTGGAGAAAAAGGTCCCTCCTCCTGACCAGCTGGAGAGAAGGAGAATAAAAGGGATTTTATTCCAAGGATTCCTGAACCTTCTCTTCCCCTTTTCTTGAATATCTGCAAGGAGCAGCCTCAGCTCTGCTGCTCTCTCCAACACCCTTTGTTCTTTGGGGAAAAAAGGACACAAAAATGCTGAGTGCAGAGAGGTATTCTGTGATGATCCATTATCAGCCACTGCCCACCAGCACCCTTGTGATACTCTCACCTTTCTGTGATCAAGAGATAACTCAAGAATAACTCAGGCAATTTTAATTTCTAACCTTCATTATAAAAGTAAGCTTTGACACTGATCACTGGCAGGAAATTCAGCAATGTGAAATACTTGCAATAAGTTCTGAAAATGAGGCAAAGTAAGAAAACACAACATATTTTAGAATTTTCTAAAAGCCTCAAAAGTTTTAAATCACCCATGATTTTTTTCCCACCTAATTCAAGATTTTTGAATACTCAAGGGTGTCAAGACTGAGGTGTAATTGGGATTTTATGGCACTGCTGGATTGTCACATCATACATAATGTATTATAATTGCATTTGATGACCTTTCCATGAAATTTGCTTTCTACTTATCACTTACAGCAACAGTGTTTAGTGGCCTGGAACAGAGAGATATCAGTGATACAGCCCCTCAGGGGTACAGGATGTGTTGTGACATTAAGCATTTATTATTAATGAGATGATATAAGCTTAACACATCTGCAAAGGTTTTAGTTAAATGTGAGCTAAAATGAGTAATGTTAAGCAGAAAGAGGATGAAATTCTCTAAGAGAAGTTGTGCACTCTGAACCTTTTAGAACACTACAAAAAATCTGTGATTGAGTTTTACTTTTAAGCTTCAACTGCATCTAGCTGGGAGCACTGGAGAGCTGGGCTTTGGACAACTCCAAAATGGGACTCACAAAATCAAAATTTACACAGAAGACAGGCTTTTAAATCCAAAACTATAACCCTGTAATCAATTGATTTGGGAAGAATATATCCTCCAGAAATTCCCTCCTTTTACAATGCAGCATTTGCTATACTGCAGGAGGTGTTCCAGGGCAAGCCCAGCACTGTGTTTTGCATTAAATTGAGACTGAACAGAATACAGAAACATTTCTTGGTCTATACAAGCTCCAAACTGGGCACAGTTTCACTTAGAACTCTAGTGAAATTGAGGAGCTTTCCAATAAATTCGTGATGATATTAATATTCATGAGGCCCCATGGGACACTCACATGCTTTTCTGCCCAGTGGCATTTGGGATAACTTGCAGTGTGATCCCAGAGGATGCTGCATAAAACTGGGACACCAAGAGAGGCACAGAAAACGAGATGCAAATCTCAACCTAGACAGAGAAAACACACACGGCCACAGCAAATTTCCACGAGAGCCAGGTCACTTTGGACAACTTCCACAAGTGTCTGTAAAGTTTGTTGCTCTCCCAATGTGGCTGGAGTAACCTGCAGCCAGGACCTGCCCAAAATTCTCAGTGGATGGATCACACTCCTGGCTTAGAATGAACACCCTGCTCCCATCCTTGCTAAGGATCCCTTGCCACAGTCTGACCACAGAAACCCCAGAAAGGGGAAAGGCAGTCCTAGGTCATGGAAACTCCCATCCGAGCCTCTCACCTGATCTAAAAGAGCCTTTTTAATAAGGGACAGGGAAAAATGGTTGTGTGGTATAATTATCCCCATGCAAAAGTAATAACAGAGAGAAGAGAGGAGACAGAAAGATATGAGCTGGTTGTCTGTGGCCACACAATAAATCAATAGAAAGTGCTCAACCAGGAATCTGGAGGCTGACTCAATCACTCACTGAGCCACAATTCATTGCTTCACTACCAGATAGGCTTCCACCCAGAACAGCATTTGTTTGTGTACAATATGCCAAAAATGCATTCTTGATCCATGGAAAAAAAAAAAAAAGGAAAATGATACAAAGCAGGTTGCCTAGTAAAATGAGATTTAACCCAATGCCCTTCATCTGTGCTGTAAGGACTCTCTTGAGAACCACAAATCGGAGCAGTGAGATTTTGTGAAGGAGAACAGCATCACAAGTATAACTGTGATGCGTCATAAAAATAATAGAAAAGCCCCTTGGGACTGAAAACTTCTGCCTGAATCCAATCAAACCCTTTCAAATCAGGAGCTGTTGAAGCTGTGTGGCCAAGCTACTGCACACTGCCCTGTCAGCATCCTCGTGGGGACTTGAGAGGACAGGAAAACATGCACTTCTCAAATATTCGAACAGGGAAGGAAGAAAACTTGAAGGTGAAATTCACATTTATACCCTCTTAAATTCTTTCCTGAAGCTTTTCTCTGCTGGGGTGGTTGTGCATTGCCCCTGTTGAACTCAGATTTGGAGAATAGCTGGCTCAAGCATCTGCTTTTCTGTGTAAATTCTGTGTGTTGCAGCATGAATTCATCTGCCAACTTTCCCTGCACTGTTTGCTCCTTCATCCACCTGTTTGCCTTTACCTGACACCTCGATTATGAGCTTTCAGAGAGCTGCAGAGCATTTCTATTTTAAGCACCTCCACTAGGCCTTAGGATTTCACTAGGATTTCTCAGTGCTTCTGTAAAATTATATTATCATGGCTATCAGGCTCTGTGCTTTCTCAGCCTCTAGCTGCACACACATTCTGACCCCATAGATGTGCAAAGCCCTGTCGGCCAAATTCTACTTTATTTTATACAACTATATAACACTGAAACATTAAAACTCCTCTTCATGTTTTTAATTTTGTTATTGATGTTCCTGTATAGCAAAATAAATAATCACACTGCTGCCACTCTAATAAAATATCTCTTTTTGAAATGGAAGAAAAGAAGGACAAGCCAGTATATTGCTGCCTTTAGCTGAATTCAGCAAAAATGTTCTTCTCCATCTAGAGACTTGGATAATAAAATAGGTTATTTATTGGCAGTGGGCGATGTGTGGATGATTACAGTCTGGTAGGTATTTAGGGGTAAAGTCCAAAATTGCAGAACAAAAGCTGTTTTCTATTCACATTTGGCTCAAAATGGCTCAGATGAAATGGACCACCCACAATCTGACACTTCAGGCTGCAGAGCACTGAATCTGCTGAGAGCCAGGAATGAAAAGTGATACAGTAAGATCATGCTAAACACAAAAGGAAAAAATGACCCAAGGAGTCTATTAAAGGAATAAGTGCATTGAACTAACAAGCATGTGTGCACATTAGAACTGGACCTTTTGGCCGACCTGATCCATGATGAAAGGACAGAAAAAAAGGCTTTTGCCATTTCAGGGATGAAATCTACTCCAGGCAGGAGGAGCACCATGAAGAAGCTTGTTTTATGGGAGATCAAGGCTGGTGATAAATCAAACACCCCTCCCACTGCCTTAATTATTAACCCAAGTGTTAAATTTGGATTCTACTGTATTGCACTTACAACAGAACTGGAATTCCCTCCAGGTCCAGGTCAGTACTGAGCATGCATTGCTCTTTCCCTTCCCCAGGAGAAGACTGCTAAACAAAAACTGCACATGGAGAAAATGGAGGTAAAGGAATTTACCTTTCATCATAACACAAGATTTGTGGTTTGGGAGATTATGAATGCAGTTGGAAAGCGTTGGGGGGAAAAAACCCACCAAACTAGCAAGTAACAGAGCTAAAATTCATCAGTTATAACCAGCCCCAAAAAGCTGGAGTGTATTTCTCAGGGAGCACTTAATGGTATATCTTATGCTCCCAAATTTTTAATTTTTCCATGTTACTGTTTGTGCAGATGTGATTCGTCTTATTAGCTTGATCCTGCCTGCTGCTGAATGCCCTGATGAGTGTTGTTTATTTTCAGCATGAAAACCACGTGTGAGCCTGAAGCTGAGCCTGCGGTGAGTTGTACCATTAAATCTGGACTCACGGTCAGAATTTCTACACACACAGCTCTAGTTTGCCTTTCCAACCTCCTCCAACCATAATTGCCCAGATATAGAAATAAACTGATTAAATAACTCTCCTGCAAATTGCACTTGTCTTACACACAAGCAAAATGAGTTTCCTACACCCCAGCTGCAGTGAAATAGCTGCAGTTTTCTCCTGTTTCTCCAAGAGCCTTCCAGGAAGTTGCCAGGAAGCCACTGATGTTGGAACAGCTGTTGGGCACAGCTCAGCACCTGGGAGACCTGAGGAGAATCTTCCTGGATGTTCCAGATTTACTGTGCACAAACCACGGAGCACAGAGATGCTGCAGAACTTGGCACACACAGATTCCCAGATGTCCAGCAGCCCTGTCAGAGCAGTAGGGCTTCTAGATGTCTGAGTAGTCTTGATGGATGCACAAAACCCAGAGTGAAAGAAAAAAGTCTAAACAAAAAGGACTTGCACAGGTAATTGTGGAGCTGTGGTTGCTCTGTCTATTTAATATACAAATCTTTTATAGTATATATTTCACCATACTAGAGTGGAGTCACTAATTGATTTCATGGCCATTAAAATAATTCATTAATCTTAACAAGATTTAAAAAAAAATAGGAAAAAGCATGTGTTGGAATCTCCTTGGCTGGATATACCAAAATCATTCACTGTTTACTCTCTGTAGATATGTTCACATTTGCCTGTTTTCCTACAGACCCTTTTCCAATACTTTCAAAGTACTTTTGCTGCTCCTTATTAAAAGTATTGCTTCACTAGGTCATGTCTGAATTTTCCCTTAATATTCATCTTTGTAAACAGAAACACAGAATGAAACCATCAGTTGCAAGTAGCCATCACCTTCAGTCTTATGAAACCTGTCCTAAAATTTAGCAGTCTGGACAACTCCTATCAATCCCTGGTTTCATCGTTTTGAAACAGTTGGATTTCTCTAAAAGACCTATCCAGGCTTTGTTCCTGCTCATTGCAGCAATTCCTGCTGCTCCACAGAGTTAAATGTTCCTTGGTGTCCCTGCTCTGCTGGACACTCCACAGCCCTTGGCAGCAGCTGAAGCGTCCCACAAACCTTCAGCAAGCCCAGGCTTTGCACATTTTTAGCAACTACTTCCAGATATGCAGCAGAAGGAATAAATTACAACAGACAGATCCCCTAAACAACAGCCCCATTCCCCGTGCATTATTCTTTCTCTGTCAGGAGCTAAGGCACTCCCTTGCTCTCACACTGCTGATATGCAGAGAAAACCTGCTGAATTCGGAATGTATGTGAAAACCATTTCCTCAGGCAAGTGATTACGGTCTCTGTTGCTCCTCTTGAGTGGTAATGGAGTCCCTAATTGCTCTCCTGACTGATTATGCTGTTCCTGGTGTTTCATTTTCAAAGTACTTAAAGTTCAGGTAAATCACACTTACCACATGACCTCTCCTATTTTATGGCTCTCTTTGCCATGGGAAGGCAAAGTCATATAAGTTTCCTTTGTGTTATTTATTTTAACATTAGCTATTAGCAGATTTCCAAGTGGAAGTGCACCAGAAATTGCCATTGTGAAGCCATTATATTGTTGTGAAGTTAATCTTTTGTGCAAGGGCTTTGCTGGTCAGTGACATTCATAAGCATGTGTTTATAATTAAGCCCTGTGCTTAAAAGCTTTGTGAAAATGAAGTCCTAATGCTTGTCAGGCTCTGGACATCCATTCAACTTGTAAAAATTACAGTATTCTGGTGAAATCTTGATTTCCATCTGGGTTTCTTTTACCTACTAGGGAAAATCTATATCTGTTTACAGCATCTGTTATGTGTACAGAACTGAGCCATAATGTGGTAAACAGCCTGGCAAAGGACTGTGCACACACAGAGCCCTGGTGCTCTCTCTCAGAATTGTAACTGTGCTTTCTCAGACAGCAGATACAAACCCTAGCAAGTGTTTGTTCCTTCAGAAAAGTTCCCTACAGATGTATGGAAAGGCACCTGTTCTTCCTGCCCAGAAAAATTCTCAGGCATTTCATAATAAATAACAAAATTTGAATAATTTTGCGCAGCTCTGCGAAAGGAAAGTTTTTTCTAGTGTGTGAAAAGTCTTACAAGACCTTCAGGTGAAACCAGTGATCATCCACTTCCAGCTCCCTGCCACAATCAGGGGCACTTTGCACTACCCCAGGTTTCTCCAAGCCTCATCCAACCCAGCCTTGGACACTTTAAGGATCCAGGGGCAGCCACATCTTCCCTGGGCAAGCTGTGGGAGATGCATCATGAGCCAATTTTACACCTGGGAACCCTGAGACAGTGATTTTCAAACAAGGGAAAATAATTTCCCTGTTCAATCTTTACAATTGGTCTTAAAATTTCTTTTCTATTTATTAATTTTTTGTAAAATACCATTTTTTTAGGTCTGAGTACCATCTGAAATCTCTTGTTTGTCCTTTTATCTGAAGCAATGAGCAATGACATCCATGTTGCATTGTTTAATTAAACCTGCTCACCTAATTTTTTTGGAGTCCCTGATTGGAAACAGCAAAGTGGCAACAATGCACATTTAAAATAACAAATAAAATTTTAAATTTACATTAAATTTTTAGTTCATTCTATTTGCTGCAGTTGATTATACCCATCTTCAGTGCTGCAATATAAGAAAAAAAAC